>CM036578.1:6641670-7241670 GCA_020745775.1 Theristicus caerulescens
GGGAGAGAGCTGCCCACCCCCAGAGAGGCTCTGCGGGGATGGCCGGGGTTTCCTTCTCGAGGCCGCTCTGCAGCCGGGGAACGCGGTGCTGGCCAGGCGCAGGCAGCACGCTGCCCGTCCCCATGCTGGGGAGGTACCCGCCTCCTCCCCATCTCCCGGGGTCATAAACTTTCAATCAGTCTTGCTTAAAGTAAAGAGCAGAGAAATGTCAACTGTGGGAGAACCTTAACAAATTACAGAACAATCGCTTAGCCCTTGACAATACTGGTTAACCATATTTAATGCAGGCTCTGGCTAATTAAAAATGAGCCATTCTGTTCAGGCACAGCTTCGCTCCAACCAAACTTCCAGTATTTTAAATAACACCAGTTCTATTACAAAGCCTGCAAACAGCTACCTGCACAGGGCTGGGACACACAGATTTCTGTGTTTGCCAGTTCTCAAGGTATTGCTGGGGATTAAATGAAATGTTTTGTCGTAAAGTCACAGCACAGCTATGTGTTATTACCTTGCTTCTACAGCAGCAGAAGCAACATTTCGAGGCTGAGTGGGAGACGGTGAAGAAACACACAAAAGACCTAATTCTCTGCTGCTCCCTCGCATGGGCGCTTGTTCCTGCCAAGGCAGGCTGCTGCCATTTGATGTCTTTGCCTTTACACCCTCCCCAAGCGTCTTGCCTTGTTTTTTTGCCAACGAATACAAAGGCAAATTGCAGCCAACATCCTATTGTTACGGTTTTGCCCTGGCTGAAAGGATGAAATTTCAATTTAGCAAGAATAATATATATGTTATAATTTTCCCATATTTTTCTTCTAGGAAAAGCACAAGGAGAGTCTTGCTTTCAAGGGGCAATGGCATTTTCTTCCAATTTTTCTTTTTGGAAGGCTCTATCAGTATTTGCTTTGCAATATGTAAGTTTGTTGCTGCTCTGCATTGCTCAGAAGTGTTATGAGTTTTAATTAGCAGGTTTTCAGTCTTTCTGACTCATTATAATAACAGACAAGAAATCACAGTTAAATTAATAAATCAAGTTTCTCTCCTAAATTGCTGTTGGGCAGAACTCAGAATGTTTTTAATATGTGTAATTATGTTCAAGGATCTTGTCAATCATCATATTAATATGAATCTCATGGAGACTTTTGGAATCAACAGAAAGCTCTGGCTGGGCCCTGGGCAAGCATTACGTTAATATTCTCTCTGCCAGCCTGCGTGCGTGCTTCTGTATGATCAAGTGCTTTTCTGTAATGCACGCGAAACCCACCCAGGTCCCAGTCGTGGACATCCTCAGATAAGCCTTACTAGCGTCAAGGCTGAACCCGGCCCCGCGGCTGCCGTGGAGCCAGCCCCCAGCCTTGCACGGAGGCTGTGCGCAGCCCGATCCCCTGCCCTCAGCCTGCCCTGAGCCCGGGAGAAACCGGTGTCTCCTTCGGACGAGAGGGAAGAGCTTTCCCCGGGCACCCTGGCAGCCCCTCGTGTCGGCACGGCGGCTGCTGCCCTCCTTCCAGCACCGCAGGGAGCAGCAGGGCTGCATAATCCAGGCGGCTTCTTGTGAGCAGCCCACCAAATAAATAAAAAAGTCCAGCTGTGTTATCCTGGAGAAGGCCAAGCAGAAAAATACTTCGTTACTTGAATCCCCAGTTCAAAACAAATGCTGATTCAAGATCTGTAATTGCATTTGAGACTCGAGTGTCTTGCTACCACTTGCCAAAATCTTGTTTGTAGAAGACAAAGAATCATTAGGGAATGGAAGGAGTATGAAAGTCATAAATACACGAACCTTTAACTGTTTTCTGATTGTTAAAAGTCTGACTATTAAACGTGATTGCTTCTCCAAACACTCCTCCACCAGGTATAGGTTTCTAGTCATGTCAATGGCACCACAGGTTATGTGCATAAATTAAGATTGGCAGGATCGGGATTTTCACTTAAAATTACTTTTCTGCAGTTAGAACTAATTTAACGACTACAGGATTTTATTGGCGATTTAAAATACATAGGAAAGAGGCATTTTCTCTGTTGACCTCCCTTTAGCACGTACCTCGGCTGCCCAGTGAGGGAGGTTGTGCGGTGCCCGCGCCTCCCGCCACGCTGGCACGGGTGTGCCACGAGCCCGGCCGGTCTGTCTTTATAACAGACACTGTGCTGCCAAACCTCAGATGAAGCTACAATTCCTTTTTTTTTTGCCTTTTGCTCTAACAGAATAACCAAATACAGGCAAAACTGAGCAGTTACTGTGACAACTGTCTATCGCGTACCCTACAGCACACACAGCTTCTCACTTTCCATTACTGTTTTGCATTATTTACAAAGCACAGCTCCAAACAATTCACTTAATAAGTGCAACCAAAATAAGAACAACTTTCTAGTTTTGAAAATGCAACATTTGCTGTCCTCTTCAGTGACGTGCATGGGCTGGAACGGGAAGGGGCTGAGGACTTGCCTTTCTCCCGCTTGTTTACCATCCTGCCTCCAGCGATGGCTGATACCTGGATGCCCCAGAGAACAGACAAAAATATATGTTCATACATGTTTACCGCTGCCGTAGAGATAGTGCCCCTGGCTAAATGTACAGTGTTATTTCACAGAGGAAAACTACCTTTTCTTTCACAGTGTTCAGAAAGGCAGCTAAGAAAAACAGATGAGTATTAAAATATATATTAAAAAAAATGTAAAGCAAAAAGCACTTCTGTAAACTCCTCATAATTCTAATGCGATTTTTTTCCTAATAAGTCAGAACAGTTGCAGGTTGAATTTTCGCCCTGAGATGCCGCGAGAGGCGAGGAAGGCACGTGCTGAGATGCTGGGAGGAGAACATTTCCTCTGCCGCGCGCGGACCGGGGGAGGCTCAGACCTGCAGGGAGCAGGGGAGGACAGGGCCCCCCTCGGGGCAGCCCTGAGCTCCCCGGACAGAGCGGGCTGCGCTGGTGCCTGCCTTCGCGATGGGGCGTTGGAGGCTTCCAGACGTACCCGTGGGTCGACTCATGGCGTGCACATCCGAGCACAACTGCTGCCGGCTGGGGAGAAATTACGACCTCGAAGGCAAGCCCTGGGGAGTCCCAGCGCTTTGGTGCTCCCAAGAAAGGCTTTTTGCAGGGAAGAGGGTCTGAAGGTTTTATCTTTCTTCTGTTTATCTTTTTTCTTCCCCTCCCATGCGGTTGCAAACCAGCCTTTTGAAAACAGACATCCAGCACCTCAGACTGACAACTGAGTGCTTGAATCTTGTCACAATATAAGCCCCGAGTATTTCACAGCCGGAGGAAAATAATGCCATTAATACAGCAAAGGGATCTAGATGCATTAGCTACACCCAAGAGAGGGCTTGCGCTGCACATCTTAAGCATCCGAGACAGCAGATGGAAAAGCAGTACTAGAAGGGTTTGACAAGCATGCCTCTCGTCTCTCTGTTCCATTTAGGAAAGCTCTGAATCACACAGGCACAATAACCAAGCGGCATCCTACCCCCAAGAAGCACTAAAGGAGCCCAGGCTGCCACGAGCAGGTTTCCTTTTTCTGCTTCGAGAAGCGCTTGCAGAGGCTCCCGCCGGCAGCGTGCTCTGCCCGCGTCCCGTCGGGGCCACGCCATCCGCCCAGCCGCCCGCAGAGCCAGCGCGGAAGGGCCCGGGGTTACCCCAGCGAGCGCTGCCTGCTGCAGAGCGCGGTGACGCAGACCGCCCGGCCTGGCACGACGCTCCCCTCCGTGCGGAGCAGCTCTTCAGCATGGGCTCTGCAAAACCGCAGGGTTTTACCTGCTAGGTTCAAAGCTCAGCAATGAAATTAATTCAATTAATTCTTCCCTTACGGAGCAATAAGCTGAGTGACATGGATTGAGGAACCAGGAAAATACAGAGTAAACCATCATCTTCCAGTTTTCCAACCTTCCGAATTGAGGCACTTTGGAGACTCAGCCTCTAAAGTGGATTGTTTCACTCTCAGAAAGCATTGCTTCGTAACTCTTCCTGTGAAACTGCAATATTTCCACCCATCGCTGACGCGAGCAATATGTATAACGGACAGATTCCCTACATATCACATACATCCAACATTTGACGAATCCTGGAGCCAGTTGCAGACTGTACACCAGTGCCTGTATGTGCCATGCGGTTCACGTCTCATTTTGACACTGGAGAAGAGAATCAGTGTCCTAGTTATTGCTTGAGAGGGGACCATAAAGAGCATATTGCTAAGAGGTTTCTCATTAGTAGTAGAGAGCCGGAGATTGTATGATTCATCATCCCCTTTTTGGAAAGCTTGCGGAGTATGGAAACAGCACAAATACAATTCCAGTTGCAACGAAACACCGTGTCTTTGAACATTAGCTTTGCTGGGCAGTAATAATCATCTCCATTTATTTTATTTAATCCTTTAAGTGCACAAATGTAAAATGGTTCTGTAAGTACCCAGAGGATAAATGAGGTTAAAACATTCATGGGCAGTGGAATCAAGTCAGGCTCACGCTGGTGTTTCGTACATTCAGCCCTCTATCATTTTTGCCAGAACCATTACTAAGCAATCAGCTTTAAACATTTCAGACCTTGGTGGCAGGGCTTCTGCGTAAAATGTCTGTCTGCTTTTACTGAAATCCAACTCTTCATTATAAAAGTGCTGCACAGAAAAGATAAAATGTAATAAACACACCTCGCTGTAGTAGAACCGCACTGGAATTAGGAACAAACGGCAGGGTTTTTGGAAAGAGACTTATTTTCCCAGAGCTCTGGAAAAACAGATCTGCACCGAACTGCAAACCTCCCTGGGTCCCCGGCTTAAGTCAGCGCAGCTTCAAATCAGATGCACGTACGGAGCAAGAGATGCAAGAGATGCACCCCCGGGCAATCCCCGGGGGCTAGCAGCGAAGGAGAGGCCGGCAGGGCTGGCACGGGGCCGGGAGCTGGCAGCCCCCGGGCGGGAGAGAGGGACCCCCGGGGTCCGGTTCCCCCCCTTCCCCAGCTGCAGCAGTTGTTAGCACGGACCATGGCTGCTGCGAAGGGCAGCCGAGGCCTCCGCAAGTTTGGAAACACACAGAGATACTTTAATTCATCGCAGTCGCCATCCTAATGTAAATTTACAATATGAAAACTGGGAATGACTTAACACCTAGGAAAGGAAAAGATGAAACAAAAGCCTGAAAACCTTGGCAGCCTCTTTGAAAGCAAAGGAAATGTCACAACTCTCTTTAACTGCATCTTTATCTTTGCAGGCAAATTACAAGTCCAGGTTCAGAAGTGTTTTTGTTCTGCCATTCTGCTGTGACAGTGTATGCTGGCAGCCTCTAATTCATTCAGGAAAATCCACAATAGAAGTGACGAAGAGAAAATGACAACAGTTCTGTGCAGCTCCCCTTTCCTCCCTGCCAGGCAGCAGCAAACGCTGACTTTTCAGCGTAAAGGGGTTTTAGGACTTCGTAAGCCCTTCTTGCTGCTCCTCAGGCTCTTGTCCGTGCCTCTGGATGTTTTCCTCCAGACGATCCAAACCTGAATCACCACGGACTCCCTGGTTCGCCTCGCAGCTTTCTGTCTTATCCAACGGACCCCTGTGCCTGATCGGTCCAGATATAAAGGGCAAATCAGATGCACAATAATTAACGGAGAAGATCTGTGCTGCTCCTGTAGCCAAGATTAATACTATACATTTTTGGAGCCCTCAGGGATATAGATTCTGGAAGTCTGATATATGGTTATTATTCTTTTAAAGGAAAATAGATTTACTTAATTTACACTCAGTTCTGATGGTGGGAGGCGGTATTTAATTCTTTTTTTCTTTTGATAAATATACTGCAACTTTTCTATAATCCCTATTAATCTGATCTCCTAGGGAAAATTTTGCTGATCCATCATCTTGTGGCAATCTTAATTCCCTCAGTGCCTCCAGGCAGGAGAAATGGATTTCCTCATACTAACCTCTTATGCCTCTAAAACTTCCAAATGAAAACTCTCTGGGGAATTCAGCCCTTGTCCATGGGAAAGAAAACGTGTCTGTGGAGGCTGAGGCAAAGGTGCTGCGGGGAATCACTGCAGCGCCTTCATAAAGCATTCCCGTGGGAAAGCTGAAATCCTGCAGGTTCCCTCCCTCCCCGCCTGCTCGTGCAGACAGAGACACTATTCAACACGCTTCTATTCAAAAGCAACAGGGAAAGAACATCTGTTGAAAAATAAATGCAGGACTAATTATATATGATTGAGGATTTTAAACTGCTATTTTTAGCTTCGCATTAAAAAGATTTGATGAATCAAATGTTTGTGCTCAGCATTTTGAACGAAAAGAGGAGCAGAGTGTTGACTGCAGGACCTGCAGAGATGGAGCACAAAGCCCAGAGGTGCAGCGGTGCTCGCTGTAGCCTGCTGTGAAGCTGTGCATCCGTCAGCATTTGGGCAGATTGAATGGAGCCGGCAATTCATTTGAATACGAAAGTCTCTTAGTTTTTCCTGCAGTATGAGCGGGAGCAGGTGAACATCAAGGCTCTTTTCATTATCAAGTTTACTTCAGCTCATTCTGCTGGGAAAGATCCAAGCAGCATGTTGCGGTGACACATCTGAAGATGTGCATAAAAGGGCCGGCGTGCCTCATCCGAAGGCAGGCAGATCCCCCAGAAGGATTCCTGGGTTCTGCTGGGCTCTGATCTCCATCACCGCAATGATGTCATTGCCAGAGAATCACAAGAAAATCTTGACAGAATCGTTTTTCATCTGCCGCATTAAAAAGTAAATGGACTCCGTGGAGATATTTTAAAGGGGCGATAAAGAGAGGGAAGGTGAAGCTGCAGCAAGTGCTCGCAGGCACGGCCGAACGCCCAAGCTGCAGTGCAAGAGCCAGGCTGGATTCTCCCCCGAGGAACTGATGGATTTAAAGAACAACGCTGGAGACATAAAAGGAAGATGGACACAGTTCTGGTGTCTGCCAAGAGAGCCATCAACACCCAATGCAAACACACTTGGTCAAGCGATGGGATAGCTTTTATTGCCAGCCTCCCGAGCCGGGCAGGACGCTGCCCTGTGCCTGCGGGTGCCAGGCGGGTGCTGTGCCCAGGGGGGCCCGGGGGCTCCCAAACTGCACCCAGGCTGCAACCAGGACTGCAGAAACGGCCAGGAGAGCAGCGCCGGGGGCTGCGAGGAGCCCCCGGCACACAGCCAGGAAGGCCTGGGGGGAGCGGGCTGGGTCCCCCCACGGCCCAGGGCTGGGAAAGGCAAATTGTCGCTACCCGAGCTGCTCATCCCGCTGCATCGTCCCTGTAAGTCTGAGAGCTGCTTCGTCGCTGAGGGAAGAGCGAGTAATGTGCAATCAGGAGAAAAGCTGTTTTTCACACTTATTGCCCTTGAATTGGCAGAGTGAGACATCATGTTTTATATTAACTTCATAATAATTACAGTTATTACTGAATTCATGTATACCAAAGAGGTTACAGCTCCCTAGGAAAGCTCATAATATTATTAATGGATATGCCATTCCATTGGTGTTATCATGTAACAAGCTAATTCAAACACTTTTATGTTAAACAGCGTACCTCCGAACGCTCATGGGTTTGCGCGTGGTCGCTGGGCGCGGTGGCAGTTACACACATCTGGCACACACGTCATCGTCCTTGAAACAACGGCTTTACAAAGCACGAGTAGCACATCCCAAGAACAGGATGAAGTGCTGCATTTATTTCAAGCAGTGAAAGTAAAACTAAAGATTTTTAATACAGAGGAATGGTGTGAGAAATGAAGGAACCGTTGCTAGCTGTGGAGAAGCAGTGGAAAGGAAGATCTTGTCTTTAAGAGATGGTAAGGAACTCACCCAGCCTGTTCCCATACTTTCCACATGATTAATTGCAGAGATTTAATTTCTGTGGGCATGTGTTCACATCGGCAGACAAACTTTTCCATCCGATTAGAAGAGGTGACCCATCTACAGAGCAGCTGTTATCGTTGCTTAAAGATCTGGAGAGTGGCTAAAGGAGTCAGGAAAGGTCATCTTCGCACCAGAAGGCTGGGGGAGGAAAGCAGGCTGCTGGCAGCAGCCAGGGAAACTCTGACACAAGGGAAAAAATGTTTACAACGAGGATGGTCAAAGATTGGGGCAGCTCCATCTTGTCCCATCTCCCCACGCTTGGCACGGCCAAGGACACCTCCATGGCCCCCGCACGGGTAACGAGCAGGTTGTGGAAGCAGGAATTCAGTCTCATGTGCGGTGTCAAAGGGACATAAATTCAGACTGGGCCTATAACCTCCCATTGATTTTTACTGTAAATCTAATACTTGGAGCCTGCCATCAAATGAATTGTTGCACATAAAACCCAACCATACACATGATAGGAGTAAAATTAGACAGCAGGTCTATTCCAGGACTGTTGCAATTTCCTCCATAATGTCAGACTATAGTAACACATACATATTTCAAAAAAATTAAATTGCTATTAAACTTTCTGACCATCTTTGTAAATTAACCTCTCTTTCATGTCGGCAAGAGCTAGCTTTTGATTTAGCAGGAAATAATTTTTTGAGCAGTTTCCAGACTTCTTCCATTAGGCGTTTGGGCTGTGGTCAGTAAGCCTGAATTAATTACCTGCTTAAAACAGATCATGCTCTGTGTGAACTGGTGGCTCATCTGTACTGCAAATACTGTTTTTCTCCCCTTCTACTTAAGGGTGAAGTCAGTGCCGTGGGACAGCCCCCGTGGGAGCTCTAGGCATGATTTGCACTTCATTTTTCCAGTGCAGAACTCGGGACTGGCAGCCCTTGGCCATCAGGTCTCAGGAGAGCCGCTGAGCGCATCCCAGCAGCCGGATTTGCCGTCACCCAGAGCTCCTTCCCATCCTGCGGGCTGGGAGGGCGCGCGGAGCCGTGCTGCGGGCTGCGCAGGCTGTGGTCAGCACCGTAAATAACCACACAGCTTCAGCAAGTGGTTTTCCCACAGAGAAATAGAGCATTTCTTGTGAAAACTAAGGCAACAGGTCCAGCTCCTACCTTTCCTGGTGTGCTCTGCACAACCCTCCAAACCGATGCCGAACAGGTCACTGTCACACACAGCTTTGCTGGGATGTTTCTCTGGCCATCAGCAGGTACAAGGTCTCTAAGCCACCTCCCGTAAGATCGCTGCTGCCTTCTGCCTTTCCCCGGAGGAGGCTCTTTCCTCAAAATGTATTCTGTAACCAAAAGTACAAATGCAAATATTAGAAACTAGGCCACCGCAATCTGCTGTGACCGGGTCGGCTAAGCCTTGTCTCATAAAAAAGACCTCCTGAGCTGCAAGCAGCTGGCGATGGACTGGGCTGTTTGTGAGCACCTGAACACACGGACACGTCGCTCCCCACGGCCACGAGTGCCGCGAAGCTCAGGCACATCGCAAGAAATTGCTGCAACACAGGGTAAATGATGTGACCTAAAGCAAAAGATCCACCAGCTGCGATGCCTGACGTCAGACACCAACGACATTTTATGGTATCGTTACTTCGACAGGTGAAACCACGGTGTGCTCAGGGGCAGGACACGCAGCTCCCATGGGCTTCCACAGCAAACACCAGGTAGTCGGCAGTATTTAACAACCTGATGTGCTTATTTGGGAACCCTTTATCTGCATCCTGAAATCTCACCTCTCTGATAAGCTGCATAAGAAGATCTGATTACTGGCGTGCTAACTTCGTGACACAATTTGCTCTAGATTTACACCTGAATCTTTGCTTTTGTGTTCATGCATTCACAGCTTCAGCCACAATTCAGCAGCCCATGTGCTCGGCCTGTGCAACCAAGGGGAAAAAGCAACACCAAAGAGATGGACTCTTTTTTTTTTTATGTGTGGTCTTTCATGTGGAAGTCTTGGCCCATGACCAGACAAGGCTGCGTCCAAACCAGGTGAACCCTCATTTATCCAATATCAACAAAGCCCTAATTGAGAGATCAGTTGGGAACCTGCCTCTTCACGCACAATTTGGAGAGCTGACAAAGCCACCTGTAGGGGCTGGAAAATAAGTTCTGCCTCATTACAAAAGAAATTGCATCTAAATGAAAAACAACATATAATAAGAGCTCTAAAATGCCTGCAAAATGCTGCCAACCAGACAGGTAATCCAATGATATATAGCACACACCATGTCTTTGACAAGGGTCACCCTTAATTATTCAGCAATTGAAGGAGCTAAACTCATTTCCCCAAAGGCTTAAGTGTTTCTTATTATGATGTGTAAATTCCAGGGCAGAGAATTAGCTGGCCAGAACCTAAGAACTGCATCTCTTTGATAGATTAAAACCTAAATAATCATATGTATAGCAAAGCAGAGGCACATTAACCAGGCTTCTCGCTACTATTTTGAAAAGATTTCTAAGTCAGGATACCCTTCAAACATTCCCCTCCTCTTCTGTTTGGCTGTAGCTGTTATTAAAATTTTAATGGCCTAAACTGCAGAAGATTTATTAAATCTGCGGAAGGCTGGGTTAGCACATCTGCCGGGCTCTGCAGAGGGAGGGCACACAGCGGTCCTCACCGCAGCAGGCACCAGCCGGACGGGCAGAGCCTTCGTGTTCCATCGCTGCAAGAAAAGCTACAGGCTCCTCACCAAGAGCAACGAGAAATTTGGTGTGGGGAGAGACGCGTCTTGAAGTTGGGCAGTGCACTTCATCCAGAAATTTTCTCTTCTTTTGCTGAAAAATATGCACTTTTGTAATTACTTCCACAAGTAAATTTTATCTCATCATATCTTCTTTACGTGTGATTCAGGTTTTTTTTTTATTATTGTTTTTTTAAGGCATCTACCACAGTTGTGTGCACATGGGAGCAAGTCCAGCTGTCGAGGACACCGGGCCGATATGGATTTACCCAGTCCGTTTGGTGGAGTGCCTTGGTTTGCATGGGTGGGACCCGCTGAGCAGGAGGAGGAGAAAGGCTGTTCCCTCTTGCTGCAGTCTTTCATAAATCTGAGGGAATACAGCCAGCCCCGTGCCAGTTTCTGGGCTGCAAAATGAGATCAGGATAATAAAAGACATCCTGGAAATAGACAATAATGGTAAAATGATGTTTTGACATGGGGGCCATATATGGTTGATGGGAAAAAATGAACAAAGTAGATGATAGAGGAGGTGCTGGAAAAATAGTCTCTAACAGCTGATTAGACTCCTATTCAGCAGATCCCAGACAAATGTGATAGATTTCATAGAATAAATCCCTAGCTGTCTTGGTTTATCTCCACTCTTCTCCGCTTTCTTTCCTTTAGGATCACATAATCTCTTTTTTTTTTCCTTCTTGAGGGCTGTGTTTCCATTGTATCCTGCCAGTGCAAATACCTCATTCTGTGGCATGCCGAAGCCGGCAGATGAAGTTAAGAAGTCTGGGGGTCACCTGGACGCAGAGCTGCTGCAGGAGCAGAGGTTGGCAGCTTGGCTCAGACCAGCCCTGCGGTCAGGCCCGGTGCCGGCCGCTACCCAGGCGCGCACCTGGGCAACCGCGCCGTGCGGACGCTTGCGGGAGACGTTGTTGGGCCTCTCAGGGGAAGATGGTGAAAGCAGAAGCCATTGCTGTGAGCGCAGGGTCACCCCGTGGAGCCCTTGCGACAAAGCGCTGCGTGCCGGTGGTGGCAGGGTGCCCAGCCATCCTCCTTGCCTGCTCCCCTTCTCCCAAGCCCCTCTGCTGCGCGTGGGTCTTGCGTTTGCCCTCTCCTCTTCGCGCCAGCTGCGCTGTCACCCGCCAAGCAGGACCCTGGCGCAGGACGCTGGTGCAGTGCCCACGTGTGCAGCCCACGGACATCCCCTCCGCTCCCCGGTTCCCCTGCCCGGGGCTCTTCCAGGGAGCCGATGCCAGGGACCCGTGCCCGAAGAGCTTTGCCTTCCCGCTGGCTCTTTGCGATGATCTGCTGGCGAGACGGCGGCATTGGCATCCATGCCTGCCCACTGCAGAACAACGCCTCAATGCAAGATTCATGAACAGAGGGGAACATTGTCAGCTATTAAAAATAAAAGGTACAAGACGGTCCTGTTGCAGGCAGGAGTACCACCAGCTGCATCGAGATCTCTATTATTTAATAATGTACATTAAATTATTACAGAATTTTTTTCAACCTGACTCTGCTCTGATGTAAGGCTATTGCCAATTCACAATAATCCTCTAACCCCTGTTTCTTTTATTCTGCTCACATATTTCTGCGTAGTCTCCATGTACTCAGCAAAGTACCAGTTTGTGCAACAGCACCCCAATGCCCTGAGGTTCGCTTCTTGCTGCGTAACGCTTAGGAAAAGCTTAGAAAACCAAGTGAAAACCAAGCCCAGAGACAGAAAGGGTAGTCAACACGTACTGAAACGGAGCGCTGGAGGATCAGCCAGGCCTGTGCCCGAAATCAAGTGGTACAAACACTGTGTTCCCAGCTCAGCAGACCTGGGGTAATTGATTTTTCACACGCTAAACCAACAGAGTGGAGAAAATATTTTGAATCAACCTGGAAAATATTATGTTTTCTTTCAAAACTGAATGTCGCCCCAAATTTGTTTCTGAGTTTTGTATTTTGTTGATTTTCAATCTAAGCAAAATACTGGTTCATTTTTCAGGGGTTAGTATTATTTTTAAAGTAAAACTTACTTATATTTTAAAAAAAATGTTATTTCAGACCTTAAAAATGTAGATGTTGCATTTAATAAACATCAATAGTAAATGTTTTGACTTTCTGAAAAATGTTTTTGGATTTTTTACATGCTGAAATGCTTTAACAAATGCAACATGAATTCACAAGTGCTTTCAGCCAATTCAAACCTGCATTTTTTTCAACAAATAAAACATTCGGCTGCAATGTTTTGCCCAACTCTAATGTTTGTCCTGTGCCTAAGGGTGAATTTCGCTCCGTGTGAATAACAATGTGGTGCAGACAGGATCAATAAAACTCATATTTCATTTTATTCACTGCCATGTTCCAAGTGAACCTGGCGCACAGCTGTGGCATTACCGCACAGCACTCACAATGTATCTTTAATTCTGTTGGAATGAGGAGCAAATTGCCTTTTAAATCCTGCTTATACCCCAGATTTGATGGTGAGCCCAGAGAATGATTGGAGTGTACAGCGGCGAGTGGGAACGCAGGCTCGGTCCCCGTGGGAGCCCCGGGTTGAACACTGGAAGCTGTGTCACCCCTTGGCTCGGGCGCAGCTCCTTCTGCTCGCACGGCATTGACTCCAGCAGCTCCCCTTCCCCTCGTCACTGAGCCAAGTCCAGAATAACGGAGCTGTGTTCTGCTAGTGATTTCGCTGCAGAGAGAGCCCAAGCAGCTCCCCCGGGGACGCGACACCTGCCTGCAGGCAGCCCGGCAGGGACGGCCCGCTGCCCCTGCCATTTGATGCAGGCTGGGGCTGGCGGAGGGATGGGAGCACTACAGACCCCCCGGCCGCGCCAGGGGAAGCCTGCCCCAGGACCGCGATGGACGCCTGAAGTGCCACCTTCTCAGAAACGGTTTAACCCTAAATTACACCAGTTAAAGACCAGCGCACAACTCACAGCTGCAGTGCACAGGTAACTCGGTGTGCTGGGAATGGCCGGTGTGTCAGAAACAGGTATTCAAGCCAGAGTTCAAACACTGAAATTCCTTGCCAATGCCCCAATCCCATCACTGCTCCCTCCTGTATTTCTTGCTCTCCGCCCAGGATCCCAGCAAGTCCCAGCCCTCCCCTTCAGCAATCCCACTTCCACTTGCAGACCTGGAGACCCACAGGAGATCATGACCCCCGATTTGGGAAATTTTGACTTGGTGTTGCCCAAAGCCTTGCCATTACAGAGGAATAAATTGAATATTCAATGCTTTTGGATGACCAGGGAAAGTGTTATTAAATACTTCTAGTTTAGAAGAGAGACCTCCACATGGCACGGACATGGCTGCCCAGGGCTCCCTGCGAGCGGGAGCTCACGGCGCCACACGGCGCTGATGGCTTCGGCTTTCTTCTTAATGTAGAATCATGACTGAAACAAATAAACCAGCCAGTGCGTTTAGACCCAACCACTTTCCAAGCACAAGCTGCAGCATGAAAGGCTGATCCAGGGAGGGTCCCCATGAACCCGCCTGTCTGCGCAGCCCCTGCTGTGCTGGCTCCGGAGCCTGCACCACCGCCCGCGCAGACCACGGGTGCCGCAGCCTGGCACCGCCACCCAGACAGCATCAGGCCTAGCGAAGGATGGTCACTTGATTTATTGTTTTTTTTAGAGCTGCAAAGCCATGGGCCGAGGAAGCACCTTTGTCTTTCTGAACAGCACTCCCACCATTTATTTTTATCTTCTAAATCCAGACCGACAAGGCTGGCGAATGGAGAGGACCAGTTTCCGTGGTTATTTGATGGGACGAACATTTCTGATTGCCCTAGCTCTGCATCACCTGGAAAAAACAGTTTGGGGAGAGTGGGAGAGGCCAGAGGAGTCCAGGCAGGGACGGAGGAGCACTCGGCGGGGCACACGCCGGGCTGGCAGCCAGCACAGGAGGGCTTCCAAAGGCTGCTGCATCCTTTCACATGCCTGTGACCACCTCCATCCAGCAAAGCCAAGCTCTGAGCTTCAGTACTCTGGTTCGTTTCTTCTGCGTGACAATGAGACCTCTGTTACTTATTCTTATCAAATGATGGGTATTTTCAGTCCCTCTCCTCTCTCCATGCTGTGGGAGACAGGGTGGCACGGAGAGGCAGGGAGAATTACCTAAAGAGACACCCCACCACCAGCGAGTCCTGGCTGCTAGCCCGTGGGACTCTCCCTCCTCATCCATGGGAGGATTTTGTGTTTCAATTGGTTTTGCCTTAAAACGGGCTGGTTCCAGGAACGCGCTTCTGCTCGGCATCCTCTCAGAGGCTGCACGGATCGATATCGCGCTGCTCAGCTGCTGTGGCACACCATTATTATTACATTAGAACATGTTGTAGTGAGCTGATCTATTAGACTTTCTGCTTTTTCAGGACTCTGTGAAGACTAGTGTTGTATCAAACTGAAATGAATTTAAATCAAACCACAAAAGCTAATAATGGAGAAGGATCCTTGAGATGTCAGTTTGCATGTGCCTGTGCGGTGAAGGATTTTTCTCCGTGCCATGTTTTGTGAGATGCAGCCAGCCTGCTCAGGTTCCCAGGGCTGCAGCTCACCAGGATACGAGCTCAGGCCTTCGCAGCTGCATGCCTGGGGCAGCACCAGCTAGAAATGGGTTGAAAGCAGAAGATGGGACCACC
Organism: Theristicus caerulescens; assembly: GCA_020745775.1. Classification (NCBI taxonomy): domain Eukaryota; kingdom Metazoa; phylum Chordata; class Aves; order Pelecaniformes; family Threskiornithidae; genus Theristicus; species Theristicus caerulescens. Next base: position 6,656,814 of record CM036578.1, read on the forward strand.
AGCCTGTGCTGAGCTCTGTGCCACCGGCTAGCGAGGGGAGAGCACCATGTCCCTTTCCAGCCTTCCACTTCACTCCTCCGCTGCCTTCGCTGCTCCCTGCCATCCTACCCAAAACAATTACAGGGATTTTTTTTTTTATATGAACTACAAAAGGATTTCACAAATGAATTTGCATTTCTCATTCGGAGAACACTTCAGATAAAACAGATGTGAAGGGGGGAGTTGCCCAGAGGTTACCAGAACACCACAATAATAAGGTCAGAAAGTAACTTATGCCCCCGCTTCGCAGGGAGCTGCCGGCTGTTCGGTGCCTCGCGCGCTTGCTGCTGGAGGCAGCCCACCCGGGGACACGTCCCGGCCGCTCGCCGTCTGAGCAATGGAAACGGGTTGCCAGAGACCAAAGTGTTTCTCTGCCAGTCACTACTTCATACGGACAAGAAGGGTATGGCTATCACCAGCGCTTAGTTCAACACCTTTCATTGGTAATTAAAAACCAAAGAAACCAGCACAAAACCCACAGAACAGTTCTCACGTTATTTTCCTTTGCTCTTTCCGCTCTGGGAAGTCTGACTAACTGGCATTTGCAGAGTGCTATAGTGGTACTTGCATCTCCCTGTTTCATTCACTGTCTTCAAACTGCTTCCCTTCCCCTTATCACAGCTGTAAACACGTATCACAGAGCCAATATTTACATTGCAAATGAAGACTGACTACATCTGGGATGAGTTTACCCCGTTTTGCTCTCTCCTCAATTATTTTTCCATTTGCAAGCTACGATGGCGGCAGATACGTCGGGGTTGAGGTGCAGAGGCTGGGCACAGCGTCCAGCACAAGAAAGGGGAGATGCAAAATGCCAATTTTTGCTTTGCTCCAGAAAGGTTTTTACAGTGATGCAATGCTGTTAGAGAATGCTGAGGAACTGTTAATGTATTGGCCACGTTCCAAAAATGTTTGGGTGATTAGCTCGTGAAAGGAGAGATCAATCCACTGGAGTGAAATAATTGTGGGTTCATTTTGCTACATGCTCTGTTCTGCATTTGATGACTAATTATCAGCATCTAGTAAGAGAATGTTATCTTTAAATCATGTAAAGGTTAAATGCATTGCTTTTACATGATGCTGAAGACTGCCCACACGAGAAGGCTAAATATTTCTTTTATTACTGTTTATCTGTTTTTATCTGTGTTGAGCAGAGAATACTCTGCTTTAAAAAATACATTGTGGCTTCTTTGATTTCCTAAATAGATTTATCGTTATCTGAAAATTGAACACGGTCAGCTTCTGTACAAGTCATTACCACGCGCCATCCTTCGCGGGAAGCGCAGCCTTTGCCCTGCTTTCGCTCTTCTCTCCGGATGCGGGAAAGGAGGGGGAACGAGAGAAATCAGCACAGGTTTTGGGGTGGCTGCGGGGGTGAGGGCACGCACATGGGCAGGCGCTGCCGATCCGGTGCCCCTCCTCTGGGCTGGGTATTTTTTCCTCTGACCTAACTCTTTCCTAGGAAAAAAAAAAAAAAGAGACTGCGCTGGGCAGAGCTGGAGCAAAGGCTATGGAGACAAACTGCGAGTCTTCGGGGTGTACCTGCATTGGCTTTTCTTTCCAATATCATCTGAAAGCGTTACAAGGTCCTGATCACGCAGCATTTCTTTCCCTAAGGTGTTGCTGTGCCAAGACCCATTAACCAAACCACTTGCACTCTGTGACGTGCATCTGCTGCTGAATACCTTTTTTATACTTATAATGATGTCCTCACATAGGCATAAGTTACCTCCTAAAAAATCTTTTCCATGAAGACATTTATTATTGATATATGGAAAGAAGAGGAGAGAGGTGGAGGAAGAAAGAACAGAAACTTACTGGGCATCATCTTAAAATTCTGAGCATGTAAGTCTTTAAAATTTCTGATCAGGCACAGCCCAATTTAGGCCAGGGCTGCTTCTCCCTGCCCGTCACATCGCATTGAGAGCCGCGGCTCTTCCACCCCATCGGCAGCAGACGCCAGCAAGGGCTGGGCGAGCTGTGGGCACCTTTCTCCATGAACAAGAAACTCTAACCTCTATTAAGAATGAGCAAATTAATGAAAAGCGAGAACAGCTCTCTCTCCATCCCTTCCCCATGCCGACCCTCACACCCGGCTGCTGGCTGAGGTGGGAGATGGCTCATTTGGAGCCACGTCTGGCCTTCGCTCCACAGTGGCCATCCCTAAGTTTCCAAAAATTCATCCTTATTACAGCCATAATTTATGTAAGCCTCCTCTGCAGTCCGCAGGGACAGGCAGGCACCTCCAGAGTACAATTCAAAGAATAAAAGCGAAGACTCAGGCTCCTGCTGTGAGTCACCATCGCAAAGAGCCTCTCACCACCGGCTAGACTGAGAGCCAAGAGCAAATGGGATCTGACGGAGATACTGGAGTTAGATGCTAAAGCTGGCAGGATAAATCTCAGCCAATATCTACAGCATGAGCACATCCTAAACCTCTTTCAAGATCCAGATCTTGAACTGCCACGCAAGCCCAGTGGTCAGTTGGGATATCGGGCTTCTCCGTTCACACCAGTGCAGGGGCAGAAAAAGTGAAGAGCTGGGAGAAAAAAGGCAAAAATTGTTCCCAGGCAATTCTGGCCCTGATGGGGAAGGGAAGAGCTGAGCTTCCTGGAAGATATCCTGCTCTCACATGGCCACGTCAGTGTCACAGCCCAGGTTAATCTGATCTCTCAGTGCTTTTCTGAACGACTCACAGTTGGTTTGGTTGTTTTGTTTTTTTGGGTTTTTTTTTTTTTTTTGCAGGCTAAGGTTTAATCCTCCAGTGCAAATGGCATCCAGCCAACTGCTTGCATTTCAGGTTTAGGAATAATTTGTGTAATTTTTGTAACTCAGTAGAGTGACTGTTGTTAGTCTGTCCTCAAAAGAAATTGAGAGAAATAATTGCAAGGTAGAGCAAAATAGCATAAGCATGCCTTAATTCTGCAAAATCTAGGGAATTAAAGCTCCGCTTTCTAAATGGCACTCAGTGCCATTAAATTAAACATGTAGGCTGAAAGTGTATCTGTCCAGCATGCTGTTAAAGAAAATGTTTTCTGAAAGTGAAGGAACAAGTGAAGAATCATGTCTACAAGCAATGACTTTAGATTCAGGGCTGCTGCAGAGCCCCAGTGTTTCATTGACACCCTTCAGCCAGCGACATTTCTAGAATGAGGAGTCAGCCAGCAGAGATGTCAATAGCCAATTTGTGGCTTGTTAGAGTTTACACTTGTTTACTGCCATTTAAGTAGACCAGACATCGATGCTGAGAAAGTGGGAGGGAAATGATTTGAGCCGGTAGCGTGTCTTGTTGGGAAATTAATTTGACTCAAGTCTTTGTGCCCCAAACTGCGGAGATAATCCGCTACAGGAGGACTGGCACTGCTAAAAATGAAATCAGTAACATGGAGGAGTCAGCAGCTCCTCCAGCAGACCCAGTTTAGTGTTAATTTAAAGCTCACGCCGGACATCTAACAAGTGCCTTTTATCACAGAAAATTTTAAAAGGAACAACATTTTCTGACATAAATGTCTCTGCTAACCACAAAGACCAGAAGTAGCTTGTGGCCAAAGGATAAATATTTTTCGAAAGCTTAGCAACAGCTCATGCACTGAATGTCATCATCTGCCTTGGAAGGCTAGCACTGTATTGTCAGGATTATGTGAAATTATCCCGAGTCCTGTTTGCAATGTTTTTTTAGCTGTGCATCTTATCTTTGTCTGAAGGTCAGCTGAGAATTATCCATCCTTGCTTTTGTTCATGAATAGAGGCTGTGATTAAAAGTCAGGAAGTGCTAACTATAATTATTTATTATTAATAATACTCATTGTTATTATCCTTATCCTTATTATTATTATTAGAGCACTTTTGAAAACTCCTGGAATTTAACTCAGTGCAGAGAAAATGGCACCTTTTGCGGCACTGAGCAGTGCTAGCTGTTAGCAGTATTGACTGGTCCACGGGCCAAATTCTCTTCTCATCTGCTTTGATATTCCTCTGCAATAGCTGCTAATGCTGTTATCTGGATTTCCATGGGAGGAAGTCAGAGCAGAAGGTGGTCCGATACAGGGAGCTGATCCTGTAACATGAGTCATCCCTGTGAAACGCTATTTTTATAAAAGCATTTTGTATGTGCACCAAATGTCTTGCAGCACGGAGCACCATGAACTTGTCCTCAGTGCCACCAGCGTGGGTTCTCCACCACAGCCCTTTGCAGCAGTAGGACGGGCAGGGCATGGCACAGCTCTGCTTTCAGACCATGCGTAGACTCAAGTGAACATAATTCAGTTCACATCCTCAAGCTTTTTCTTATGAGGGCAAGAAACAAGATTTAAATGAAAGCTAGGACCATAACCACACTCTGTGCTCTCAGTTACACGGTTTCTGATTTGTTAAAGTCTCAGGGGGATATGGTGCTTGGTGCCTCTACGCATCTCTACCATGGGCACCCTAATGGGAGGCACCGATCACCTCTGCACCGTGCTGAGCCATCGGCAGGTGAAAAGCACGATATCGCTGTTGCTATTGCTGCTGCTTTGGTTGACAATGGTAACACAAGTGATTATCAGCTGCACTTTCTTTTCTTGCTTTGTATCATTTATCTGCTCTCCAAGTTGCACATAAGTGGCTTTCCAGATTTATTGTGACATTATATGTGTGTATATTTGCAAAGAAATACGTTATAAGAGTATGACCCCAGGCCTGGCCCAGTCCCTTAAAGCAGTCTTTATCAGGGGCGCAGGTAAGTGATATATACATAGGTTTCATTGTTTTGACATCTTCCCAGTGCTAATTAAAAACTCAAGTATTGTATCTTTCATTATTTCATTTTGGTGTTTAGAATTGTAAATGCTTGTTTTTCCTAAAAGCAGAGTTTGTTTTTTCAGACCTGGTTCTCCTGCAGGGTCCCTCAGGCTGGAGCCAAGAAAAGCACCGCGATGGCGTGCAAGGCACTGGTCTCATTTGCTCTGTGAACCAGCAGGAATTTTAAATTAACATCTATGCATATATCATTTGTACTGGATTAATTAGTAAATAATCATAACCATTCTCTTCTCCTCACTGCTGCCCTTATGTGAAGGAAGGGTTGTAGCTGTTTCCAAACGGTTGCCTGAAGAGCCCTACAGCAGAAAAGCTCTACATCCAGCAGCAGGTCTGAATGCCACATGACAACTTTTGTTATCAGCTGGGTCTAAAATCCACATTTTACCAGGGGCTGGGATCCTACAGAGTCAGGCCCTTGGCTACAGACCAGCAAAGCACTTAGTGTGTGGTTACCTTTATGCACATTAGCAGACCCTTGCCTTGCTGGGCCTTTAGGATCTTCGTTTTCAACACTTAAATATTTCTGAGCGGGCGCCAGAATGCTCCGGAGAGTCAGCACCTTCAGGGCTGAGTGCTCGGGGTTAGCTGCGGATTTACACGTCAGCCCTCATAGCTCTGCATGGCCCCGGGGCGCAGCCCTGCATGCCCGTGCATCGCGGCTGCACAGCCGGGATGAAGCCGTCCTCCGTGGCCATGGACCAGGTCACCCCCAGCCGTTCCCATGAGATCAGCTTCCCAGTAGGGACTCCTGAAAATAAGCAATCATGGGAGTTCAGCTAGCAGATTTACCAGTTCCTTTGCCTGCATGTTTGAGCGCTTTAGATGATTTATCTGCTCAGAAAAGGATTATTTTTGAGCCTCCCTTTGCCAAAAAATGTAAGCCTTATCAAATGGAAATCAGAATCTATTCTTCAGATCAGCAGCCTGGATCAAAGCTGAGGTGGAAAGGAGGTCACATAAAGCGCAGACACTTTCATGAATATTTGCCTTGCTTTTCCTTAAGCTTTACATCTGAAGGTCTGATCTTGAACACGCCGAGTGCCTTCACACAGTGCTGCACGCTTCCAACTCCTCACACAGTCAGTAACACCACCGGGGGAATAAGGTACAGTTTTATTTGGCTTCTATAATACATTAGATTGCAAAATACTGGAAACAGAACTTTTCTTTCTTTCTGCTGGTGTTTATAATAGCAATAAAGGAATTGTCAGATCCAAATTCCTAGTCATCTGTGTCACTTCTAACCCAGAATAGTTTACCCCTGTTCCTCAGCTAACTTCTTATGCAGACGAAGGTAGTATCTCAGGTGGTAGATCTTTGCAAACAAACAAACAAACAAAACCCCACCAACCAAAAAAACCACAAAACCAAATGTGGGAAAGGTTCTTCAATACTTTGAATACTGAGAAAAGGAGGAATTTTATATGCCTCCATTTCTGCCTTCAGCAGAAATAAAGAGCTGCTTCTTTCTCAACTGGCTGTTCTGAGAAACTGGGCAATGTCTGCAAACTCAGAGTTATCCAAATAAGAAGTGGCACAAAACTGTGAGGTTTCATCAATACCAAAGCCATCATTTGGATTGAACTCTATTTGAATGCTATTACATGGATTTATTGCTTGCCTTTTAAACATTTCCTATGTTCCTATTTAAGCTGGCTTGTATTATGCCCTGCTACATCATTCTACATTGTGCTACTTTTTGCACGTTATTCCTTGCACAGAGAAATGCTACACATAGTGTTAGAAAATGCATTATCTAAGCATTCAGCTACAACAATGAATGTTATCTTATCTAATTTAAAAAAGGAGTTAGTGTAACTCATTCCTGGGTGAACAATATAAATTTTCATTCCAGAAGGCTTCCTGGTCAGAAACATGTGCACAGTGATTTTGAAAAATCAGATTATCTTTTTTTATTTGCCAGCTTGTCACCTAATACAAACCCAGAATTACTAATTGGTTTGACCCCGAATTTTGCTGTGAGCAAAACCAGTCATATTTAAAAAGATGTGCCAATGTGTCTTGATGAACCTCACCCCTGCCTGTAAAAGATATAAGCTTGTGTTCAACACCAATAAAGTTTGCGTATTTGGTGATATTACACATTTTTCTAGTAGACACAAAAAGCCCAACAGTTGTTATCGTTTTACACCGCAAAGCAAGTGGCATCATGTTTCCAGCATCTGCACAATCTTCAGACAGTTTATCACTTTGACAAGTCAAGTGAGCGGATCCTGCCGTGCGGTTGGTGCCGGGGAAAGCACCGCTCCGCTCCGGCTTTGTTTTTTTGGCTGGAGACGACCGCCAACACCCAGCTCAGGGGACATTCTTGTAGGCTACGAAGTACATTGCCAGATGGGATGGAGCTGTAGGACTAAGTTAAAAATACCTCCTCAGCTAAGTGGTATTGGTAACAAACCCGAAAGCCAAAATAAAGACAAGATCTGCTTGCTTTCAGAAACCGGGGGTCTTGTAAACAAGCAAAGATCAGCAGCGCCCTGGCAAAGTGCCTGAGTAGTCCAAAAGCCCCTTGAGCGAGCTGGTCTTCCAGCCTGTGAAGAAGCAAAATCTCCCTCATGTGCACATGATCTAAGGGCACGAGAACCTCCTGCTCAGAGAGATGTTTGCATAAATATCCCTTTTGAGCTTCTTGAGAAGCTTAGATGAGAGATTTTCCATTCCTGAAGAACTTCATTTAACACCAGGCTATCCAAAAATACTAACCGAATTTACTTCCAAGCTCTCAGCTACTGCTTCTGCTCTGAGCAAGTGTAAGTTAATGCATTAACAAAAGCCCTCTTTTGATATCAAAGGTCTGTACTGAGGATTAAGATCTGAATTCCAGGTTAGCCCTTAATGACACACATGCACACGGAAAACCTTGCCTTCAGCTAGAGACTACATCCTGCTATAGCAAGACAGAAATAATGATCTTACTGGATTCAATAATTAAAAAAAAAAAAATCAGATTAAGATTGAATTCTAGTTATAGCATTTGTCTGCAGGTAAAATTATTTTTAAACTGTTGCAAGATAAAAGAGTAAATCTGCTTCTGCCTATTAGCATTCTCTCATATATATAGAGGAGGTTGGTATGATAAATTGGTTTGGGGCTAGAATCCATCTGTGCTTTTTTTTTTTCCTTGCCAATGAGTTGGGAACCACCCCCTCCTTCACCATTAGGAAACACTCTGAAAAAACCATCCAGGCCTGGGGGTCCAAGCTCACCATGCTCGTAGCAAGACAGCCTTCGCTACAGCAAACCTGCCGCACAGCTCTGTCGGCAGGAGCCAGCCCCAGCACCTCCTGTTGAGGGGCTCCTCCTCCAGACCCTTCTTCTCCGACATTGCATTTGTCTACAAGCAGACCGGTAGCACGGCCCCAGGTCTGTCCTGGATCTCCGCCCTGGCTTGAGAGGAGAGCGGGAGCGTACGCAGGCAAAGTGGGGCCAGTTCTGAAGGGGACAAGGTTTGCTGCAGAAAGCTGTCAACTCCTCTTCAGTGATTTTTCAGCTATTTTTATCTTCAATGTGATAATTAAGCAGCAGGGAAAAAAGGGCTTACAAGAAGTAGGGCCTTTCATTTTTATTTTCAACATTTTGTCTGTGTCATTAGAAGTTCCATCAGGGAGGAGAGAGCCACCTCTCCAGCGATGCCATCGTCATAGAAACAGAAATTCACCCTTGTACAGGTCACGGCAAAAGTGCTGCACGAAGCCACCAGGCTTTGGAAAGAAAGGCAACTCCTCCCCCCCCCAAATAAATCCAATTCTTATCACAGGGTCAGAGGTCTAGAGCCACACGTAGGAAAAGGGGAGGATGAGGAAGGACAGCCTCAGCTCTGCTCTCTGGCACACACCAGCAGTCCTGCTGCAAAGCCATGCTCATGCCCTCCTCCAAAGCCATCCCCCCCTGCCCATACCCGCACGCCCCGAAGCTGCCCCAGCCCAAGCACGTTGCACGGGGAGAAGCTCCTGCCGCCAGCAGACAGGACCTCCCTGGGCACCAAGGTGAGCAAAGGGACCCAGCAACCCCGCAGCAGGAGCCCGGCATGGCTTTGCCAGCACAGAGGAGGCTTTCACCCACCCTCTCCAGACCCCTGAGAGCCGTGGGGGAGAGCGAGCACCTCCTTCCCCCCACCCTAATCGGGAGGGAGCTGTGGCTGCTATCCCAGCTCTCCCGCGTATTTCCCTGAGTGTGCTTCATTCAAACCCCAAATGGAAAACAAACACAGGCTTCCTTCCAGAAAAGGGAATTCACTGAGAAGACGAGGTTTGCATCTAGAAAAACAGCAATTTCCTCCCAAAGCAAGAGAACACGAAAAGTGGAGACAAGAAAAAGCAGCAGCAAAGCCCTTACAACAGGGTCTTTCTGGGAGCCCCCGGTTCCTCCCTCTGTCCTGTGTCCTTACACAGCCACCCCATCAGCAACAGGCGTCCCACCACAGCCTGGGCTGCTCCCGCTGCCTTTTGGGAGACAAAACTCCCCCTGGCCAGCCGCTGGGGAGGGCATGAGAGCCACGGGGTGCCTGGGGTCCCGCCTACCTGGCAGCTTTTATACTTTCTTTTACCCACAAATATTTTAACATTTACTGTCTCTAATTCAAAAGACATCCAAAATTGTCCAAGTGCTGCAGCAGAAGTATGTAAATTTTTGTACAGATCTGAAATTCGGGACTAACCTCGCAGACACGGGTCCATGTCCACCAGCGTGATGGGCGAGCATGGTGCCGTGCATGGGGCGGCGACAGACAGCAGGTCCTTATGGCACAAGCCAGAAGCGAGCCACAGCTCTGTAAATCTAATATGCCACACAGGCACCCTAATCACATTAACTCGTCATCCTGCCTGTCTGGGCCATGGCTGCCCAGCACTCACTGCCTGGGTCCGGAGGGATCTGTGCCACGAGGGTGGGAAAGCTCCTTCCCTGGATGCAGGGACACCTGGAGAAGCAGCCTCGGAGCCTGCAGGGAGAAGCTGGCAGCCTCAGCCTTTTATCATCTCCCTTCCCAGCCCAGACCACACTGATTGATGCTGTAACATAACGATCTCACATGGTGAATAGCTTAGAGCAGGCAGGTGAGCTTGAAAAAAAAAAGAAAAAGAAAACAGCAAGGCTCCTGGCTCTTACTGGCCATTGCTGTCACACTCATGTTCATCTCTGTAGAACACCAACACATAGCAGCAGCTGTTTTCTACTCCAGTTTGCCCAAAACCAAGTCAAAACAGCGCAGGCCTTAGATGGAGGAGACCCCATTGCTTTTGATGCAACTACGTCCCCCTATCTACCGGTCAGCTGAGCAAGGACAATCTCTCTCCCAGCTTTCTCCTCCCTGCCCCCATATCTAATTATAATAAAAAGCAATCATGACAGTACAGGATTCATTCCCCAGACAATAGCTAGGCAGGCTGTATATTGCTTTATGGCTGTTGACTTGATTTAAAATGCACTCTTAAAAATGAAAGAACAACTCCCTAAATTTGCAGTAAATGTATAGTTCCACAGATCTGATTTACTGGTTATGAGCCACCAAAAAAGTGCAATTGCAATTTATTGTATTGTTGACTCCAGCAGCGAAACCTTCAGCATCACTCCAGCTCTGGTAAGCATTCCAAACCCGATAGTTTAACATTAATCATTTGGGGTTTGTTTTTTGTTTTTCTTTAATTGGTCCCTCAACTTCCAGGAGATAATGATGATTGCTTTAATGGTGACTGGTTAAGCCAACGTGTGTGAGACCAAAAGAGTGCAGTTGGCTTGCGCTTTGCTCAGTTCAGAGCTTTTTAGCCTTGGTTGACTCATAATTGCAAGAATTCCCAACTGGCTGGAGGCAGATCATTGCAAAGGAAACTTGCTGCAGAGCAGCTGGATAAAGAACGACGTATAAAGTCCTGCCTGGACTGTAAGACACTAAAGCCTTAGCGGTAAAGAGTACAGCAAAGCAGCAAAGTATTCATATGCTTTTACAGAGCTTCTAGCTTTAAGCCAATTGTCCTAATTTCCCTCTCATCGACATTGCTCTAACTCCCTTGTCTTCGGTGGACGTACCGCTGCGCCGCGCCGTACGCAGTACAAGCAGGAGGCACATAGGCCCGTGGTACCGATGCTACAGCAGTACTAGCGAAAAAATGCATCAAACTCAGGATGGCGAAGTTGGACCTCTCTGGCACCGTTCTCTTCAAGGCATAAATGAAGGCAACTCACGGGCAGTATTGCCTCACAAGCAGACACGGAATACCCAAGCATGCTAATTCACTTCTCTGCTAATTGATCTCGCAGCATTGCCTTCTTGCAGCTACCACATCTCTCTATCTGCTCCTGGGCAGCCCTGCGTCCTCCGCTCACTCCAGCTTTGCTTTCCGCTTTGCCCTTCCCTACCTGCCTTGTGCAACGCTCCCAGTGTCATCTGTAATCAGGAATGTTAACACGAGACTCATTACTTAAATGTTTGGATGTTGATAACGTGGAATATGGCCAATTAAGCACAATCCCTGATGAGCTGTTGCAGGGAGCAGCATCGCAAACCAGCGCTGTTATTTTACTCACCGTGTGAAATGAGACTGGAAGAGCGAGCCATGGTACGCACCGGGGAGAGACAGAGGACAGTGGACAAGAAATCAAAGCCCTGATTCAGTATCACTACTGTCCTTCAAGGGTCTTTTCCCTCTACTATCATGTGTGATCTTTTCTTGATTCATTAAGGTCAGCTGAGCAGAAAATTTTGCAGCTGCTGGCTAGCTAGCAGAGCTGCTGGACACCATCCATGGCTCTTTCCTCTTCCCTTTTGGAAAGAAGTGGCAGAATGCAGCTGCCTGTGAGGCTTTATTTCGGGTTGGAAAGTCTCCAAGCATAGAGGGGGGAAAAAACTGAACACGTTGTAAATCAGAGATGGCCTTGAACCAACCCCCCTGGTTTCCAAGTACCAACAGGCAGTGAAAGATTGCGGACCAAGGCAGGGGTGTGGACTGTCCATCATACACCGATGTCTCTGACGGACGGATCGGGCTGAGAACCGGACAAGGATGCAAACAGCACCCCTGTAAATTCCACAGCGTGCCCCAAAGTGGAGCTAATACCATCTCCAGTCATCCTAAATAAATCCCTCAACCCTTAACTTTTCCCTGTATTGAACCTTCTTCAAAAGGTTCTTCAAAATGAGTCACTTTTTCCTTCGGGATTTTTTTAAGCCAATAACAAGATCCCCTTAAAAACTCCCGAGGGATGCTGAGAGAATTCAGGGTTTCATTTTTTACAAATCTCTATAAAATGTTTCAGATACTGGTTCTGCAAAAAACCTAAAGCAGAACTGTGTTATGAAAGACCATTTATTATGGAAACTTTCCAGATTTAATAGTCTTGTTTTCTTTATAAGAAAGCCTGCAAAATTTTGACCCAAATCCAATTTTTGGCAGGTTTTTTATGTGTCAAAATAAATTTTTCACCAGAAATGTGCTGCTAAAAGAAAATTTAGATTAGCCCTAGTGAAGACCATTCCTGCTCCTGCAGTAGACACTGCATTTTCCAGTGATAAAACACATACAAGAGACAGACATATGAGTGAGAAAGATACCTGAACTCCTTCTTTCGCCATGCCCGTGGCACGAAGGCATCTTACTTCAAGAACGTGGTAGATATTTTTTATTGTATTTATAGGACGAGATAGAAAGCGTCTTGTGCTTTCCTTCATTTATTGGTTTTTAGGACTACCTGTTCTGTGCGTTTGTGTACCATGGTAAGAAGCCCAAGAGAAGTCTTGGAGGGTGGATAGCTGGAGAGATGGATGGATGGTGTTTTGGAGAAATGCCATATCGGTTTGCGTTACTATGCCAGAGTGCTGGGCAGACAGGCCGACAAACACATAACTAGATCATTCTTTATACTCTTGTACAACTTATTTCCTTCAGGAATCATATAGCCATTTATAAATATTTATACATTCCGATAATATACTTTTTGTCAGTAAATATTATTCTACTCCTTTAGATGGAAACGAGGAACATGGAGCTTAAGAGACGTAGCCAAGGTCTAAGGGAGTTTTCGAAAGAAGCAGAGATATACTCAAGCAGCTGTGTTTTCCAGGCTGTTTCAATCACCAGACCACATATATAATTTTAAGGTTACAAAGACTGACTCTTTCGCATAATTATATTAATGATCTTTCTTTAATCTACGCAGGCATTTTCACAAGCTTGGATCCAAAGCAAGGAAACTGTTGGCACAATCTATAGGACATAATCAGACTACAAAGCTACAATGTTATGGCAAGCTGTAATTTCAAGCAACCAAGCTAGCTTTATTACTGCAACTGTCATTACAGAATGCTTATACAGCATGGCCACAAAGTCAATGGGATATTTAGATGCAGAATTAATGCAGGATAGCGCCCAGCGTAAAGAACAAACACAATAAATAAAATACACTGTAGAGGCGTAGGATATAAATACAGAAGAAAATAGCAGAGCAAAAAAATCAAGTGAACTGTATTTAATACTGATATTGAACCATGCATAGTTTATTCCAGTTGTTTCTCTGCATAGATGGCTTGTTTTAACACGGGCAGGTTCTACTTTTCAGTAACAGAATGAGAAAAAGTTGTTCAAAAAGTTTTAATAAAACCTATAATTGGTGCAGTAGAACCTATCGAGATATTCCTAGAAAGAGAGAGAAAGGGAAAGGCAGAAAGAGCAAAAGAGAAAGAGGCAGAGAGAGCTAAAGAGAGAAAGAGAGAGAGAGAAAGAAAGAAAGGAAAAGATAAAGGAAAAGAGAGAGCAGAAGGAATATTTTCACATCAGACTATCTGCAGCTAGCTTGCTTTTGACTTTCACACTCTATTTAAAAATACAAAATTGGGAGCATTGAAAAAGAGTTCCCAAATTAGCTTTTTAATAGAGATCGGAAGTTAAAAGGGGGCCGAGTCATGGGGGAAAAGCTATTCAGAATCACAGCCAGGCCAGAGCCAGCAAAGAGGGAGGCCAGAGCACGCCCGAGTGAGAGCAGAGAGTCAGTCAGTTTTATGAATTGGTGACATTGTAAATCACAGAAAAATCTCTTATACCAGTAAAAGCCAAATGACATTTCTGGTTTTGCTTTCTTCTGAGCCTCTGCAAGAGGGAAAGAGCAAGTGGAGATACAGGGAGCATTTTAAAGAGGAAAGCAGTTCTGAAGACATCTCATAAAGATGGATTCTGGATGCTTTGAGTTGCTTAAATTCCTACAGCCACTGAAAGTTTCTCAGGGAAGTTTTAGGATTCACTTTGCACACAACTATTCACGTGTCCAGCGTACAACTATTAGTGTCTGTATTCTCAAGATTATAATATGCTGCGTTTGCATAACCTCATTAACTAGTCTGCAGACGCTGTAATGCAGCTTACAAATATTATCGGGGGAAATTGTTTTGGGGCAGGATTACCCAGGACATGACATTCAGAAATTAGTACAGTTTTCTAATAACTGCAGTGAATTATCAGTGTTTAGACAATGTTCGGACACTGAACTGGACCGAGCAGGGTTCTGGTATCAGAGTTTGCAGTTTAGATTTTCCAAACAATCTGAGTGTTGAAATGTTTGATGATTTGGGGTTTTTTTTCTAATTTTTTTTTTTCTTTAATAAGGCCTTGGTTTACGAGCTCTCAGAGGAAAGGCTGTTACAACAAAGGCACACAAAAGCCCCTGGAGACCGGACCCTGCTTAGCCATGGCTTTGCGAAGCCCCTGTTTCCCCTGCTTTAAAGCAAGGGACCCCCCCCGGCCCGAAGCGACACGGGGGGGGGGGGCTCCTGCCGGCGGGCCGCCCCGCAGCCGCCCCGCCGGGGGTCCCGCAGCCGCCGCACCCCGGGCGCGGGGCCCGCCCGCTCGCGCCGGGTGACACCTGCCGGCGGCCGGGAGGGCGGGCGGGGAGGCGGCGGTGTGCGGGGAGCGGGGGGGGGACCCCGCTCCGCCCGGGCCCCCGCCTCGCCGCGCCCCCCCCGCCGCCGCCCCTCCCGGCGGAGCTGTCCGCGGCGGCGGTGCTGATCGCCGCTCTCCCGCCGCCGCTCCGCGCCCGCGCACTCCGCTCCGCGCAACCCCGCGCCCGCCCCCGCGGCGCGCAGCTCCGCGCTCCCGGCAGCCGCATGGCAGCGGAGGAGCTCGGCTGGCGGCCGCGGCCGGGAGCGCCGGGCGGGCAGGGCGAGGCGGAGGACCGGCGCGCCCTGCGGAGGTGAGGGGGGCCGCCGGGAGGGCGGGCGGGGAGCCCCGGGCCGGGGGGGCGGGGGGGACAGCGGCCCCGGGGGGGGCTGAGCCGCGGGCGGGAGGGGGGCGAGGGGCAGGAGCGGTGCCCCCGGCTCGCTCCCACCTCCTCGTCCTCCTCCCCGCTCCCCGTCCCTCCCTTCCCTCCCTCCTTCCCATCTGGCAGCCGCGCAGACCGATCCTGCCCCCGAACTCCCGGCGATAGATTAAAGTGTAATATTGGGCTGTGAAGGACGCGAGGCGATGGCGAGGCAGCCGAGCTCCTCTATTTCATGTATGTATTTGTCTTACTTTATGGAAGTCACTAACTATCGCTGCGGCGCATCAGTCATTGCCGGGAGCTGCCCGGCAGAGCAGGGCACGACTGGTTTGCTCTGATTTGGGCTTATAGTGATTTATTTAATGGAGATTCACTGGCAAACAGATAAATGAGCGAGGATGCCAGGTCTCTGAGCGTGTGGAGTCCAACTTCTGACCGCGGATGAAAGAGGGATGCTGAGGTGGTGTGGAGAGAGGACTGGTAAGAGCTGCCAAGGAGCAGGGCAAGCGAGAACAGCAGGACAAGGGGGAGAGGGGACAGGTGGTGGGAGGGAAGAGGGGGAGAAGGAAAGATGGGTTTAAGACTGAATTATTTGGTTTTGTTCTGGAATGTAGCCTCCTGCCCTAGCTAAGGTGTTGGTTGTAGGTTTGTGATGCTGGAGGAACAGCTCATTTTCTTGCCCAGGAGAAGGGACCTCTCCTGCCCGGTCCTCACCTGCCCGAGAGTCAGGGATGCAGAGGGAGCTCCGGGAGGGACCACTGAAGTTCATCCCATACTTTTCCCCCCTTCATCCCCCCCGTGCCACTGCTGGCACATTAGCATGCAGGGTAGGCTCTGGTGTGTATTTAATGACTCCATTTGCCGGTGTCTCTGTTAGCTCACACCGCCTTTCTTCAGTCTCGCCTTGCAGCCTGCCTCCCTGGGACCAGCTGGGTCCATCTCCCTGCTGCGTCCGTGCGAGCGGACTCCCCGGGACGCGGTTGCTGCTTCCAGCACGGCTAGGCAGCAAGAGCAAAGCCCCAAGCCGTACTGGAAGGGGAGGGGGCAAAACGAAGCAAGCTCAGGCGAGAGAGGCAGGGAGAGACTCCGTCTCGGCAGTAATGAGGGAGAAGCTGTTTAGTCATCTCTCTATATATACTTTCACAATGATGATCACATTTACTGATTGCTTCTGACTGCATTTAGCGAGGGAGTCAAGAGGCAGGCAGCACAGTTCACCTTTTATCCTGAGGAGTGACTGCTCCCCCTTCCTTCCCGTTCCCCAGATTTAGCCCTACTTTTGGGCGCCGAGAGTGTCTTTCCTTGCCAGGTAAGGCATCGCTGCGAGCCGGCAAGATGGGGCTCTCTGGGCTGACTGGGAGGGAGGGGAGAAGTTTGCATGCATTTATCCTAAGCCTGTTGCTTTTGCTCCCAAATCTCTCCAACGGACTGAGGGAGCGAATGTTTTGCAGAAAGTTTTATTATCTGATGTGATTGCGCCGGGGAAGGAATATGTGACTGACAGAGGATATCGAAGCTTTGGCTGACATATTTTGCTTTAAAGCAAATATATCTTTGCTGTCTCAGCCTGACCCAACAAGGACAGGAAAGGAGAGAATGAACGATCTCAAGGCTCTTTGCTCCCATTAGCAGTGTCTCATCAAGAACTCACAGTATGCTTATCAGTCGTGTTTTAAATCATCCCTGTGTGCTTCCAGAAAGGGAAACACTGAGATTTTTGGTTTGTTTCTGTTTTTGTGAGACTATGAAGAGACATTTATTAAGTACGGCATTGCCGGTGGGAGCTAATGTGGTAAGAATCCATCGTTTATTTCTTGACCCTTCTGGTGAATAGAAAGAACTGTGTTCGCTAAAGTTCTCCTCCAGAGCTTTACTGACCCAGCCGTGCCTGTCAGGTTTTTGTTTGGAACTGGGATGAAACCACGGTGCCCACGAAGCGGCTGCAGCGCAGGCGACCTGCGGTAGCCAGCGGTGCTCGGGGGGACTCGGCTGGGTCGGGAGTCCTGGGAGGGGGACGGGGGGCTCATGCCACAGGCTTCTCTATCAAATTGCCTTGCACCATTGCACCGCCCTCCTAATTAGCTACAGAAAACAGATTCTTTTCTCTATAGATGCTGACTTTTTTAAGTCGGAAGGAGACAAATTATTTTATTGCGTGTACCAGGTCTTCTAAACGTCATCGGTAGGGTACCGATCTTTTGTTAACTAGTTCCTTTCAAATTACATGCAGAAATTACGGTAAGTAAAATTAGAAATGTGCGTATAGCTAAATATATGCTTGTTAGAATGAAAGTGTGTCTGTTTGCTGTGCGAGCCGAAGAGACTCTGTCGACTGTACAGTATATTTTGAGCCCAGCCAATTGCTTTCCAGCCTAAAAAGACTGGTTAGCAGTTACCAAAACGCAGGCGTGCAGAAAAGGAGGGTTCTTTCCATGTTTTGTAGATAAACTAGTTAGTTCATATTATTTTTATTCAACTTGGTTTGTGCAGCTCTGAATTACAAATCCAGTCCTACCTCTCTCTTCATTCTCTGTCTCTGATTTTGGGGCAGGGTAGAGTTCCACGGACTCATGGACAAGAAAAAGCAAAACCTCTTCTCCCTCTCAGTCCTTCCTCGCAGACAGACAATTTATAGCTGAAAAAGAGTCTCTTTTTGTGTATTTTGAGGATCAAATGGGACAGATTTAATGCACCTTTGAAAATTAAGCTGTGTGCACTAAGTTTTCTTAACCAGCTGCATCTCTGTCACAGAGAAATGAGACCTAAACTTCCACAGAAGAATGCCCCTCTCTTTCTCTTTTGCTTCAGTCTCCTGTCCGTTTCATAGCTGAGATATTTATAGCTTCCCCACATATACTGCCAGCATGGAAGGACCCATTTTATCTTTAAAAATTGATTTAAAAATGTGTAAGTCACTTATGAGTTACCGGCGCTTTATTAGAACAATTATATGTGAAGTATTTATAGTGCCTCAGCAGCTAATGTAGGTAACCTGGAATTTACAACCAAAGTTATAAAAGTACAGAAGAGATTTCTAACGAGGTTCCCCTGAGAAATCAGGGGAGATGAGGATCCAGTGTACTGTAGCTGCTCAGGTCACCGTACCTCGCCAATCCGTCCTGGTAGAATGACTGTGGTGGTGTCGCTAATTGAAATTAAAAAGCCGAGAAGACAGTTTAGCAGCAGGGAAAACAGGAACAGGATGCAGGACCTTGGTCTCTTGGTTATTTGCCTGTATATATTTGGTGATTAATGAGTGAAATGGTTCTCATTTTGCTGCCTCCTGTTTTGCAGTCTTGTTCTTAACGCAGTGTTTCACAAAAGTTACAAGATCCACCGCTGCTGCTAAAAGAAATGGGCAGCTCCGCTGTCTGAGCCCACCGAGTCCCTGGAGATCGCCTTCCAGCTAAAGACCGGGGCGTATTTTCAAAGTAGCGCAGAGAAAGTTTGCAGCGCTGCACTCTGCCTCTTCCCCGCACAGGCGATGCAGCCTGGCCTCCAGGGCTGTCAGTCTGGCACTATTAACGCACTAAATTCCCTCTTTAGGGGGAGAGAAAAAATAGTGCCTAGTAATATTGAACAATCCTTTATAGGAAAATATTGTGGGATGTTTCCTCCAGTGCTTATATACAAGCAAAGTGTCTCCTTGGGATAAGCATCACTATGGATTAGTGTATGTTTCATAATTACAAAACCTCTTCCAGCAGCAGTAAGATGCTTGCACGAGGGATTTCAATTGTCCTTTAGATAGTAAAATTGCACAGAAAGATACTCCACATTAAGGTGGTGAATGTTAATGTGCCCTGAAGAGGAAGAGCATTTCTGTGAGCAGTTTAGTCATTTTCACCACAGATTGATTCCATCATTTTTTATTCAGTATTTTGATGGCCTGTTGAAATCAATAATGCTGCAGCCTTACTGGCTGGAATGGCAGCTTTCA
The DNA here is from genome assembly GCA_020745775.1 of Theristicus caerulescens. Taxonomy (NCBI): domain Eukaryota; kingdom Metazoa; phylum Chordata; class Aves; order Pelecaniformes; family Threskiornithidae; genus Theristicus; species Theristicus caerulescens. The sequence goes on from CM036578.1 coordinate 6,675,859, forward strand.
TATAATTAAAAAACTTCAGAGTAAAACTGCCTAGAAGGATACCATGTAGAGGATATAATTAGGCTTTGAGGGCCTGAGTCAGTGGAATCAATGGAATTTCCATTGATAAATCAACTTTTGATAGGGCCCTTAATGCATCTGATAAGATAATGGCACCTTTCTCCAGATGATTTTGCAGTAGAGTTAGAAAAGCATTAGGGAAGTGAGAGTAAATACAAGTTAAAACAAAAGTTAAATATTGTAAGAACTCTGACCAAAGAACAAAAAGAAAGAGAAAATTCATGGCTAGATCAGAACCACAATGCCTACTGTAATTTCAAGAGAATGCTGGCTTCCAGGGGCTGAGGATCTGGACAACTTGGGATATTTTTCATCTAAAAATCAAGAGTGCAGTGAACATATTTCAACCTAATAGTCCTTCATTTCTTAGGCTGAAGGACTTCTGCCTCTGGTAGCTAGGAAATAACCAAGGTATCTTCCTGCTGGAAGAAAGTTGTCCAACTTTGGAGGCTTCCCTCATTCTGATGATCTTGGGACTCAGCTGGTAGCTTAACCCATCAGCTTTCACACCTGGGATTCCAGCTTACTGTTGCTCAGGTATTCTGAGCAATGTTGCCCTGAAAGGCAGAATTTTCCTCTAGTCCGGTGGAGGGATGTAATACTTCACAAGAGTAAAACCCACCTCTAAATGAAAGAGACCAGCGAAAAACTGCTGCTGAGGCCACGTCTTTAATTAAAGGTGGAAGAAAACTAATGAAAACCAGAGAAGGTCTTCTGGTTCTTTCAACTGAAAATGTTCTTAGTGCCAGGCTCATTACATATCGAACTTTTTTAAGACTGGAAACCCAGCTCAGTCCAGTCGTGGCTTTTCATGGCATACTATTTCATTGGGTGAACTGCAAGCTGCTTTCACTGGAGCTCCCAGCTCTTTCTTGACAGCTGTAGTTAAACTGATGAGCACATGAGGCTTACACCTGGGGAATTATGGATTAGTCTTGTTTGTAAGGAAGCAAATATAAATTAGCGTGTTTATGCTACTTTTAAAATGCTTTTAATGAGGAATCATTTGCTATTCAAAATTTCAATCTATAATAATGCCATAACCCTGCTGAGCTGATTACCATGTGCCTTGTTTAACATCATTCTTCAAATGGGAGATGAGGGCAAGCCAGTTGTTTTAAATTCTTGTGTACGTACTGATATCTGACTCTTTAGCACAATGGGGCAAGACACCCCGCTTGACTCTGTGTTGTCTTTTTATTTTGTTCTGTATTTTAGATGGAACTGATCTGACTTCCAATAGGTCTCAGGAGCAGCCTAACTGTCTTCTCCAGTAACAAGGCCTGGGGTCATCATGGCAGCAGGAGTAGCAGCATGGTTGCCCTTTGCCAGGGCAGCCGCCATAGGATGGATGCCAGTGGCCAACTGTCCCATGCCACTGGCTCCAACGGAGAAAAACAAGAGGCAGGATGAGCTGATCATTCTCAATGTGAGTGGCAGGCGTTTCCAGACCTGGAGGACTACACTGGAGAGATACCCGGACACTCTCCTGGGCAGCACCGAGAAGGAGTTCTTCTTCAACGAAGACACTAAGGAATACTTCTTCGACCGGGACCCTGAGGTCTTTAGGTGCATCTTAAATTTTTATAGAACTGGCAAGCTGCACTATCCCAGGTACGAGTGCATCTCTGCTTACGACGAAGAGCTTGCCTTCTATGGGATCCTCCCTGAAATCATTGGGGACTGCTGCTATGAAGAGTACAAAGACAGAAAGCGGGAAAACGCGGAGCGGCTGATGGATGACAACGACTCAGAAAACAACCAAGAAGGGTCCATGCCATCCCTGAGCTTCCGGCAGACCATGTGGCGAGCCTTCGAGAACCCCCACACCAGCACCTTAGCCTTAGTCTTTTACTATGTCACCGGTTTCTTTATTGCTGTCTCTGTGATCACTAATGTCGTGGAAACTGTCCCTTGCGGCACGGTGCCTGGAAACAAGGAGCTTCCATGTGGAGAAAGATATGCTGTGGCTTTCTTTTGCTTGGACACGGCTTGTGTGATGATTTTCACGGTTGAGTACCTGTTGAGACTCTTTGCGGCCCCAAGTCGCTACAGATTCATTAGAAGCGTGATGAGCATCATTGACGTGGTGGCCATCATGCCGTACTACATTGGCTTGGTGATGACCAACAATGAGGATGTCAGTGGAGCCTTTGTGACACTAAGGGTTTTTAGGGTTTTCAGGATTTTCAAGTTCTCTCGCCATTCCCAAGGCTTAAGAATCTTGGGCTACACTTTGAAGAGCTGTGCCTCCGAGCTTGGCTTTCTCCTCTTTTCCCTCACTATGGCAATCATCATCTTTGCAACTGTGATGTTTTATGCAGAGAAAGGGTCCTCGGCAAGCAAATTCACCAGTATTCCTGCTTCCTTTTGGTACACTATTGTAACCATGACAACACTGGGGTGAGTATTACTTTTTCTTTTACTGAGCAGCAGGCAAGCGTGTACTAGGAGCTTGACTTCAGTTACTCCTAAGCATTTTCCTGGGTGCATGCTTGAAAAGGGGCTGGAACTGTTAAGGGCTTGATTGTTCTTTGCCTTACAACTTCTGCAATTTATGCTTATGTGAAGTTGTATAAAACAGAAAAAGCACTTACACCCACTTGACAAATGCTTGGCACAATGGTAAATGAGTGCAGGAGGAGCAAGGCTGTGGAGTAGCGGGTCCTGTTTCGCACTCCTTCTGCAGGAGAGAAAAGTTAACATCAGTGCAAGGGAGCTGGCAACTAGAGCTTTTGGGTTTTGCAGACGTTCATTTGAGCCATAGATTTTGCACCAGGTTGCTGATGTGTACGTTGTCTCTCTTTGCGATGTCGGTCATTGTTTCTTCACTTGACATGCCAGGAATTAGAGATTTGCTGAATTCAAATGTGGGCCGCTATACTCCTGAAAATACGCAGCGATCTCCAGGACGTGGTCTGTGTTTTACTTTACTGAGCAGGATACGGGCTTATTGTCTGTGTTTACTTGTGAGTTTAAGAAATAATACAAGTATGCTGTAGCAGTTGCAGTAGAATTTCAAACATTCCCATGGTCAGGTACAAAGATAATTATATCAAAGCAAAGGAAATGCAGCCTGGAGGGCACTTTTCCCCCTTATATTTCATTTCTGTCTTACAGATGTTTCTACTGAGATTATAGATTTGAGCTTCTGTTGCTCTGAACTAAAACCTTTGTAAGCAGAATGACCAAGCCCTCACCCTGCCGGGGTTACGTAAAAGAAAGCAGGCATCACAGGCTGCTGCTTCAGGCAGTCACAAAGTTCTGACCGAGTGCAATCTCTTAATTCCACACATCAGAGCAATATACTAAGTTTATAGTTACTTTGCAAAGAGTTTTCCCACTGGAGAGTTCACACAGTTTAATATTCAGATGTAGACAATTCTCATTCTTGTAATATGGTGTCTGCTTTTTCTCTAAACTGCTTTTGATTTTAAACACTTCTCTGTGCCTATTATACATGAGCAGGCTCACAGTAGCACTTTTAAATTATTAAAATCATAATTCAGCTGTCAGAAAGGCGCAGAATCTGAGCATATGACAACTGCAAGTCTGAATTTCTTCATTAAGTGAAAATGTAGAACATGTTTGTCATAGTCACCAGAAGATCTCTTTTCCTCCTTTTTTAACATCTAAGCAAAGTTGCAAGTTTGTGTGGCAAAAGCTAAGGTCCTCACCCTGGAAAAGAAGTCAGTGCTTGCTTAGAAATCGAAGCTGGGCTTTGGATCCCAGCACTCCCCCGCCCCGTGGTTCAGCTTTCCATATTCTGACTGGTCCACAGTGGTCGGTTCCCACCATCGTACCCGAGCAGCACCAAGGGACACCTGTCCTGGGTGGCTTCTCCGTGCGTCCTCTCCACAAGGGGGAAATGCATGAAAATACAGTTCTGTTGTCTGGCTTCTGTTTAAGAATGATTGCACCTATCTTTCTATCTACACACGCTTACGCACATTCACATGTACGTTGTTATATCTTTGTGACAGGAAAGTTGGGGTCAAGGCAACGTTCGGTGTTGCTTGGGAGCAACCCTTCTTTGTGAAATACCTGCAGAATGTGCTGTAGTGCAATTAAGCCTCTATTCCCGTCAGCGCAGTGACTTGGTCTTGTTCTCTTTCCCTTCCTTTCTGAACACATGGATAGACAAACCAGAGTGCTCCTGAGGACTTAAAGTGTTTTCAATCTGTTGTAATCACAGAAATTATAGATGAATGACTGCCTTTAATGAGTTGACAGGAATTTTTAAAATTAGACATTTAAACACGGCTTTGTAAGAGTTCATTGGAAAGGGACCTGTAAAATGCTGTCAAAGCTTTAAAGCTTAAACTTCTAGTATTACTGAGTTGGGATTTTTGTTGCGGGATTTTAATTAAAATAGGTGTCTCTAGCAAATAGTCTGTCAGCTAAGTTTAGTGTCATATCACAGACTTACAAGAAACTCAGAAACCTCGATAACAGCGGACCCCGCAGAGCCCCCGTGCTCTCTGACAACACCTATCTGCCTACGACCGCATTCAGCAGGTACCCAGCGCTTCCTTAGCCAGGCACCCAAAGTCAAACGCTCTCCGCTGGCTTGCCCAAAACCTGTGCTAGAAAGAGAAGTTGCTACTGTGAGCCATAAAACCCGAATTCCTGCCAGACCAGCTCCCCATAGCCCCAGCCGGACCCCCTCGGAGATGCACTTTCCGGGCTCGCTGGAGGAGCTGGTCGGATGGTGCTGGGTCCCAGCTGCGCGGGTGCAGGGACAGCACTGGTGGAGCAAGGCGCCGGCAGAGCCGGCACCAGCCCTTGGCTTGCACAACAGCTCTTGCCCACGGCTTGGCATCGTGGCATGGAAATTCATCAACTCTAGAAACGAAACTTTTGGCAGCGGGTCATTTCCACCTTCCTGACTCCCGCCATGTGGTGTGGGTGGTTAACATCCCCTGGCCCTCTTCATTTTCCCATAAAACCTTCCAGTTTTGTCAAATTGGCATTTTCATACAATATTTCATATACATCTCTCTTCAGAAGTCATTTCAATATGTTTGGAAGGATCTTGTTACTAATGAGAGTACTGGCAATTCCTATCGCGCAGACGTTGCCAAAAATGCAGCCGAAGTCTCTAATGTGCTTCTTAATACATCAGACTTTGCCTAGTTAGTGGCTGCCAGTTCACTGCTTGCATTTCAGCAACACTCAGAGCTTTTATAAATATCTTAAATATTTTCTGCCATTTGCCTTTAAAAATTCAGCCAGCATTTAAAACAAGGAATTATAAAGCGCAATGGTTTTTAACTCAAATCTATACACATATGTATGTATTTTTGTTTTGAAGACCAAAACATTTACATCCAGATAAGTGAACATTTCCCTGACACTGGAATTTCACCATTGCTTGTGACAGAGCGCTGTATAAAAGTGATTTGGAACATGCAGGATAGCTTTTCCTATGTTACTAAGACATTAAAAAACTAGCTCAATTTATATAAAAGGGAAAATTTACTTACAACAAACAAACAAGGCTAGCATTAGGAAACCATTAACTCTCCTACTGGACTGTACGTCAGCTGCTGTTATTCCAGATTCCTAAGTATCTTTAGGATACAACTGAATTTCCAGGTTGACCCATAAATGAAAAGCACTAAAAATGCATTTCTTCTTGAAGGTGAAGCACTTCATAAAATAGAGCAAGTGCTGCTTTTGGTGGGGTAACTATGCAAATCACTTTTGAGAAATCCAGGACGACTTGCAAGCTCCTTAGGTAGTTAACAGCCCAAGGAGATAGGTACAACAGCTTTTCTGGAATGGGAAACAAAGCAAAGGAATTAAATTATACTGACCCTGCATCTCTGATCCCTTTGCTGTGCTCATCAGCCCTGGTTTAACAGAGACTGTTTTTAATTTAGCATGATTTAAATTTTGCTCAGGAGGTTTTATAATGAAAGCATTATTCTTGGGTGCATCTTAAATCAATCTGAATTACCGAAACAACTATTCAAAATTAATTCAAAATCAGCTATCCAATTCATGCAGAAACATTTTTCTCAAGAGGCCAACAGCTACCCATCTTCTCTCTTGCCCTCGTCCAAAACACCAATACAATAAATATCAGCCCTGCCAGCAACCTCTCTTTGTTCTGCGGGAGGTTTTGACCCCCAGGACCCTCCACCTCTGAAATGCAAGCGCTGCTGAAAGCGGCGGAGGAGCACGGTGCTGGTTCCCAGCGTCAGCATTCATGTCCCTGCCTTAGTTTTTAGCTGACTTGATATGCAGTAGCTTTCAGTTTACCATCTATATAGAGACAGTTTAATTATCATAAATGTTGTTACCTTGTTACCAGCGTGTTGGCTTTATTTACTTTTAAATAGCATTGGGTTGTGGATGGGGCAGCCTCACGTTTCTCTGCCCGTCAGCGTGCATCGCAAACACGCCTGCGGTACGAGACCTCTCTCACGCCACTAAACCCCACACCATTTTTGCCCAGAGTGCGTATTTTTCTAAGCTTTTTATAGCTATTTTCACCTGACATTTCACCTGACAACGGCAGTATGTTTCAGACTCTCGGGCAGCGTCTGCGACCTGCAGCGTAGGCAGCAAATTGTAGTTGTGAAAATATAAGCGCCACATCAGCCTGCGCATCCCGGGGCACGGAGAGGCTCCCGAGGGCCCTGCGGAGCGTGGCGGCCGGGCTCCCCGCTGTCCGGGGGATGCCAGAGCTGAGCACCGGCACCTAGAGCAGGCGGTGTCAGCATCCCCATCCCCGCCACAGCTGGGAGCGGACCAGCAGCAGAGAAGGGTGAAAAACCTGCAGCGTATCCTGGGGGGAACCGGCACTGAGATCTTTGGGCCATTTGTGTCAAGAAACCAGCAGTACCGTGGACCAAGGAACAGAGGTCATTGATGGATTTTGTTCTGGTTTGAGCTTAGGGATATGCTGTGTGACTTTTCTATTGCCTAACGAAGGCTGCGCTCCCACAGCTCACCGCCCTTGGGGTGGTCCGAGCAGAGTCTATCTTCTGTCTGTCTGTCTCCCTTACAATTTGCAAGAACATAATGGTTTCGAGATTGCTATCCCTCTGTCAGACTCAGCTGCACTGGTGAATGAGTTTAAAAGATACACATCAGTGCACTTGGACAACACAGTCCTATCTATATAATTAATTTAAGGAACCAGGTTAACACTAGGAAGTCAATAAAACAGACGTGCTGGCCTGGTTATGTCAACAGCCTGATCTGGAGCAAGATCTGAAATTTCTTACAGTTTTTATTAGCTGAGTGCTTAGAGAGCAGGGATTTGGGGGGTAGGGGTCTGGTTTGGGTTGTCTTGGTCCAAGCTGGTACCCTGTGGTTCTGCAAAATGTGGGTCAGAGGAAGCGCCAGAACTGACGCCTGATCAACCCCCCCGGCAGAAATATCATCCTTTGTTTCGCTTATTGCTTGGGCTTTCCTTTTTATTGGTATTCAATCATGGACAAGAAAGGGGATGAAATTTAAGTAGTGAAATAGCACGTGAAATACTTGCTGCCAAACTGTTGACAGCTGGACTAGCGTGAACTTATTGAATACTGACCACGTTTCTTGCAAATGCTGCCAGCTACCGTGTGAAGAGAGACCTCTTTGCAGTTATTTCTCCAATGCAAAGTACTGAAACCACTCAAGCTGATAGTAACCTTCATTCACCCTCCTTCGTGCAAGCTAAGAGGAGTTTGCAAAGTAAGGAAAATAATAAATCATCTCTGGAGCGCTGCCATTCCCGGCTTCTCCGGAAAGATTGCCGTTTGGCCTAGTAATCATATTGTGTGTGTCAGTACTTCAGTAACTGCCATTAAACTGAATCAGAAAAATTGCTTTAATAGAAACACTACTTTGCATATTTAACATCTTCGATGGAAAGATGGATGAGATGTGGGATATTTCCTTTGTAAAGCAAGGCGCTCAAATTTCATCACTCTCACCATTTCCCACACAGTCAACAATTCTTATATCCACAGGGCAAAGAACTGCTTGAATTTAATATACAGAAAGTCCAATCAAACAATGAATTGATGGAGCTACACAAAGAAGCCATTTTCTTGAGCTTTCATTCTCTTGCCTCTAGCTTCATCTTATACGAAATGTGTATCAATCTTCTTCTCCTAATGGATTTACAGATATTGTGTGCGAAATGTCTTTGTATCAGAAACTACAGATGGAACCTTTTCCCTTCACTATCTTGATGTAAATCTCAGGCAAGCATCTCATTTTTGAGCTATTTGTATTCACCAGAACCCCAGAAGTATTAAAATACCTTTACTCATTCTCAGAGCAAATGGAATTCAGTGGATTTTTCTCTCCCTTAAAAAAAAAAAAAAAATCTGTCCATAGGCTTTATGTGGCTTTGGATATTTGTAATGATTGCACGTATGTGCAAACGCACCATTTTTAATGCACAAGACAAAATAACTTTCCTTTAAGGTAAACTTGTTGTGTGAGAAGTGAATTGTTTTGAATAAGGCCAAGTAACGGTACTGGCTAAAATTATAATGTGACTGCTAAATTTACCAATGGAAACCTTGGCAGAGATGCATCTATAGCAACTGATTTAAGACATTTTTCTAAGCTCCTCTTCCTTTTTTTTCCCCTTTCTTTCTAGCCTGCATTACAGCGAGTGCCTGAGAAATACAGATTAAAGATAACATTGTATTTCCATTGGAGATGAAGGGAAGCGATTGGCTTGCTGACTGGATCTGAGCTATTTTTAGTCTCATAAAATGATAATTTCATAACAGCACTGACCCAGTAAAAGTAATTAGTTTACAGAGATCAACTGAAAATAAGGGACAGAGTAGCCACTATCAGTCGGAAAGCAGGGAAAGGGGAAGTGCAGTTAAAGGCCCTGCAACAAATTAGCCAAAACTAATTACGTCTCTTAGCTGATTACAGCCCATCCAGTCCCAATCAGTTTTCAGAGTGAATTGCAGAGCAGAGACGAGCGCGCAGGGAGTTTCTGAGCGACCCGCGTCCCCGCAGCCCCCCGGCCGGAGCTCACCCCTCTGCCCGGACGGCTGCCGACAGCCCCCCGCGCTCAATACAGATGACAGCCGTTCATCGTGGCCTTGCCCGGGCTTTCTTACAGGGCACGGATTTAGCACCTAAAATATGAAATGAAACTCCGGCCCCACCTTAATATTAGGAAACCAATATGAGACATTTTTATTGCAATTTCTTAGGGGATCGGTGCATTCTGGGCGGCTGAAGCCAGAATGTGGGAGTACCTGTGACCTGAAGCGGCTTACTTCTAGCTGTGGAGGAGTGGTCCCAGGCACTGCAGTGGGACCATCTCATTAAAAAAAAAAGGAAAAAACTACAAAAAAGTGTAAGATAAACAGAGAAACCTCTCTCAGCTTAGCACCAACTAGCATTTTCGCTGCCACCCATCACACTTGCAGCTGGACTCGAATCTCGGGCACCACGGCACTCTCAGTGAACACGAACACCATAATTCAGTATGGTTTCAGTGGAAGCTGTGTACTATTCGCATTTAACGCGGGCCGTGTCTTCCTGCCCTTCATTCCAATCCACGCAGAAGTACGCAGGGACAGAGCTGCCAAAGCGTGTTACCAGAGGACAGAGCAGGTTTATTTATTTTTAATGCAGCACAAGCCTCAGAAATGGCGATACCCAAATCTAGCACCTACTTTTTGCACTACCCATGGAAGCACTCTGGCAATGTGCTTTTATGCATGACCCTGGCAGTCAGAGGACCCGCGGGTCAGCCCCGGCTGCCTCTCACGGCTCAGCGAAGGGTGCTGGCAGCCGCAGCGATACCCCACGGTGAGCATCACGGCTCAGTAGAAGCTGAAGAAGAAAAGAGCTACAATTAGGTCATTTATCCATTGCCCTCCCGCTCTCGCTGCTTTGACATCCAGCACAGAATTTTTTTTTCTGTCAAATTCCACCACATCCACTGTAACTTTATTAATATTTTCCTTCGGCGCAGACAGACTGCTGGATGTTTTTCCTGCGGACCAGGAGGACAGGCAGGGTTCAGCTGAGCTCTGCCTTCTCCTGGACAGGCAGTGCCTACAGAAACAGATTGTGCCTATTTAACTATTTACCACTGCTACATTAAAGCACATTCAAGGGCTGTAATTCACCTCTTAAAGTTACAAGTAAGTGTGGAAGAGTTATTTTAAAATCAATATCTAACAGAATGCCATTGTTCCAACATTAAAACCTGCTGGGAAATTACTAGGAGGCATGTGGCAAGTCAAATCACTGCCTGCCAGAGGAAGAAACAATTCATTATTCCTTTAAAAGGTGCAAGTCTTTACGGGCTTTTCGTTCTGGTTTGCAGCCTCAGAAATGGCGCTGGAGCATCTGGCTCTTTCTTTCCCTCATTCTTTCCTGATTTCACTCTTTTGTTCTGGCTCTACACTGTCGACTTTTCCTTACTTTCTGCACAGGGCCGTGAGGGGTTCGGGTCTGGGGACGAGCGCTGCGATGGCATTGTCAGGGCTGTCACTCCTGATGGAGGGTGGCACTTTGCATATGAATTCTCTCTCACCTATAAAAGCATCTGCAACAACAACAAAACCAAAATGGGCAGCCACTCAAAGTCATTTTCCGAGCAGGCTCTTCACCGCTCGGCTTCAGGAGAGCCATTGAGCAGATCGCCTGGGGAAGCCTACTGCTTTCATCTTGGCCTGCCATCTGCGGCAAAATTAAAACACAGATCAGCTTTAGCTTTTTGCCTTCAGGACTTTGCGAAATTTGGCTGACGTACATCCCCAGAAAGCCCTTGAGAAGGATTGTTTGCCTCTGAAGAGAGTAGTCCTGTGGAACCGTGAAACCTAAGCTTAAACAGAGATGCAGAGGCCTCAGTGCAACTGTGCTGTGGAGTCTCCTAATAACAAGGTCAAATACTTCAAGCAATAAGTCTTGCACATATGAAGGGAAGCAACCACTGTTATTGAACGTGCACCATGTACGGGTTTGCTGAACGCTTGTGCGGCAGCACGACAGAAACAACGCCCCGGCACCCGCAAACCTCGCCCAAGCTGCCTTGCAGCAGGCAGGACCAAAGCTGCTGGGTTCACTTTTAGCAGCTCCTGTTAATCAGACAACACGTCCTCAACATTGTGAAGTACCCTTAGCTTTTTATTACGGGTAATTATTTGTCACGTACTTATTGCTTTATTCTCTCTGTACACGTGACTCCCCTTTGCCATCTAAAAGACACAAACTGCTGCTGTTTTTCTCATCTTGCCTGTAGACACAGGGTTTCACATCAGAGGTGAAAACAGCAGATAATAAAATCTTGAGTCACTTTGAGCCTTTCATATTTAAATGCACAGGCTTGGGATAAAAAGATTTCACCCCACAACCAGACAGCCCCTTTATTTCTTCTCTGTATTACATAAAAATTACTATTATTTAATTCTGCTTATTTTCTCACCCAGTTGCCCCAATCCTCACTTCCATGTCTGTATGCTCTACGTGCACTTCTGGGGTGTAATTTGGAGACAACACACCATCAACAGTACACACGTTTTTCTATATTTGTATGACCTGGAGCAGAAGGGAGCCATCCTCCTTAAATATTAATTACAGTCACTATGACAAGAACAAAAATAACACTTTATTTTTCAGTTGAAAAGGATAATGCAAGCCAGTTATTCTTGCAACCTAATGCATGGCAGAAGTAAGCTATCTTCAAAAGGAAAGCTAAAACGAGAGAAAGCTGCTCCGAGCTGCTTTCTCCTAGAGTACCTCTGCATCAGTGTCTTAGTTTGGATCAGGGACGCTCTTTGAAAGCAAACTCAGTCGCCCTGTCCGTATTACCATTTGGCTCACAGTGCAAAGAGGTTTCAGAGCATGCAAACTGCTTTCCTTCTGGATAAAATACGACTCGAAAATGCACTCCAGGAACGCACCTAATGCGCTCTTACTGCTAATGGGCGTTCAGTCCATGGAGCACTAAGACTAGTCTGAAATTAATCCTCCCCGAGATGTGTACAGTAGGGATGCTTGGTCCTCTGCACCAGCTCAGCTCCTGTTGAGCTGCACTACCTGCTAACGCAGATATAAACTTACTCTTTCCCTGCAATTGATTTCAGAACTCATTCTCAATTACAATCCTGTTTTAGTGTCTTTTGAGGTTTACATAGTTTTGTGGTCTTTTGTCATCAGTATTAAACTGAGAAAAGCTCCAATTGCTTCTTTCTGCCTCTTCGGAGGGAAAATAGGAGTAGGCTGTTGTCGATTTAACAGACTCTGACACCTCCGTTACTCCACTGCATGAGAGCCTTTTTCTAGTAATCAGTGTCTGAAATGAGTAGAAACAGGACTTAAATTTACCACTTTGAACATGAATCAATGAAGCATTATTGCCAACACACATCCTTCACTGTCACACATTTCAGTTGTGCTGTTGGTTCAGGAAGATTTAAAACCCTCTCTCCCACCCAGCTTTGCACCTGTGAGATATCCTTTTTATCAAGCTCACTCTCTGATCTCTGCATAATTAACCAAAATATGAAATCGCGAGCTTCTGCCGTGCATGTGTGTGCTTTAAAACTTCCTGCAAGACCACTAGATTGTGTATAGATGGGCAATCACGGTCAGCTCACAGGAGGTAATCACAACTTTTACTTGGTGCCTCTTTCGTTTTCCTGCCTACTTACATCTGCCTAACCGTCTGTTCGTCAATCCAGGGAGCATCCATCATGTAACAGGATGAGTCCTACTGAGTCAGACACTCTGCTTCAGTTCATGAAATGAGTTGGCATGATATTCTAGCCTTGGCACGCTAGATGCAAGAGACTTCAGCCCTTTTAGATATTTTTCTGCTACAGAGGAATAGCAGGCCAGATTAAATAATAGAAACATTCATTCAGCAAGACAGCTGTTGAATGAAAATACGCAAAACATGAAATTAGGTAAAAGTCATCTCTTGCTAAGGGTCAAAACAAGTAGTAAGCTGGGCTGAAGAGATACAAGATTTTGGGCTGCAGAGGGCTGAGCAGGATGAATTCCACCACTAATGAGCTTAGTGAATAAGCTCATTACCTAACGAGCTCTATTGAACAAGCTTGATTTCCAGCCTAGGGAAAGCCTTCTGAATAGATAAAACATAGGTAAACAGCTCCATCAGTTTACACACAGGAGACATATCCGTAGCTCAAGAGGAAAGTCACGGTCATTGTCAGATTCTTTCCTGAAGGTGTAGATGTCAGGATGGATCAGAAAAGCAACAGATGCTAGAGGCTCTTTTCCAGTTTTGACCTTTCTTTCCAAATTCTGATACAAACAAGGATGCACACTGATGCGACTTGTTAAAACACACATGTCCTAATAACTTCCCTTTGGCATTAACCCAGGACTGTTCCACCCTCCATGTAAGACACCACAGAGCTGGACCAAGTAACCTGCAGAGGTCCTTTCTGACCAAAATTATTCTATGATTGTATGAACAAATGCTCCTTGAATGGCACATCTCTGTGGATCTCCATCTGAAACCCCACCCTGCTTTTGCGGCCTGGGAAAATAAGTCAGATCAGATGCCAATTTAGAGGACTTGCTAAATGTCCCACAGGAAATCTCAGATCCACATTGTCTCGTGGACAATTTGTCACCCAGAAAGGTAGGAGTCTTGAAGTATCTAGTCTGTAAGGAACGGTCCATCGTGTACCCACATGCTGTTTAGCATAGTTTTCAATTCTGTTGACTTGGCAGTGAAAGGAGAAAATGAGATTTCAGAAAAGGAGAAGAGATCTACAGATGTTGAAAGAAAAATCTTTAAGTCTTAATTTTGCCTTCTACAGAGTAACACTTGCATTTATTTTTAACATTTTTTTCTTAGATTTTCAGCAGATACTGAAGTATTGTGTAAACTATTTAGCTCCTACAGTTGCATCACTCTCAGCCACTGCCACTGTCCATCCTTTGTTATTGTCTGAGCAGAGCTAAAAAATGTCGGAAGAGGAAAAGGGAAGGAAAATGTCTGAACTTTGCAGTAAAAAATAACTGCTAATTTGGGAGGAGATAAAGATTTTTAGGAGGAAACAGGTGTTCAGTCTTTAAAAATAGGTACATTTAAACCTAAGCATGCATGCCCTCAAGTGCACATCGCCGGGTAAACCCGCACACAGCTCGCTTGTACACGTCAGCGTATATTCACATGATTGCAGCATGAAAGTCTGGCACCAAACGTACTGTGAACTGACGATGAATCTCAGCAGCTTTTATGATTCACTTTTTGTCAGAAACAAAGGAGGCGCCTGTAGCTGCCTCGTTAGCAGGGCCCGGGGGGGCTCATTGGCTGCCGCAGCACGTGAAACCCGCTCCTCCGGCGAGGCTGGGGCTGTGCGTGTCCTTCCAGGGCCGCTTTATCGACAGCTTTGACAGCCCCGTGCAATTTCATCTATGTAAATAATTTTTAATGGCTCTGCCCACTCTGATCACAGTGTGTATCGGGAGTAACTTCATTACAGCCAGTGAGTCACACCAGTGAAAAACGAGTGGCACTGACAGCGAAACTGGGCTCTGTGGATTTGAATAGGTCGGGGCGTAATTTGGGAGACATGTTATGCACTACTTTTATGGGAAAGTCATTATGGCAAGAGATGCCTTCTCGTGTCAGGTCCTCCACAGAGCTGTATCTCATCTTTCACGTTTGCCAGCGCTTTCCTTGGGCACCCCGGGAAGAGCGGCGACTTCCAGCTCGCAGTATTAGATGCACTATAGTTACGCCACTTAAGAAAACTGTTGGATAGAATTTGTGTGCAGCCATTAATAACTGCTTCCCTGGCAATATCAAAACAGAGTGGGCAGACAGCACAGCTACTACCTATAGCACTTAACTATACAATAAATTAAATCCGCCCATTAAATCATCACAAACTGAGAGAAAGGGCGTTTATCTGAACATCTGTGCATAGTGAATGCTTTCTCTGCAATGTGAAATACTGATGATGAAAACTATTGGTGACTAAAAGCAAGTCAGATGAGGATTTGTGGAATTTTATGGGAAGTAAGCATAGCTAATGCACCCTGCACTCGGAGCAGCGGTTTCGGAGAATGCGCAGGCAGACAGACAAGTGAAACCATCGGCCGCAGCGGCATGCAGACAGACACACGGACACCCCGCAGCTGTGAAGCAGTAATAGCGCCTTTGCTGAACTTGGTTCGCAATATCAGACAGCTTCACACGAATGAATGCTGGTAGTATTAGTGCAACACAGAAGAGGAGCAGGAGTTGTCTGGCAGTGCTAGCTGAGTATCTCTGGGCAGAAGTGGGCAGGCAGCTTCCCCTTACCTTCATGTGTCCCATTTAATTGATTACTCTTAGCTTGTTCTCAGCCTCATTGCTGGATTGTACAGAAAGATCCACCTCTTTCTCTAAAGGTTGCCATCACATTTGATACAGGATACCATAAAACATGTTGTAGAAGGATGTCTTGTGTCCTGCATTTCTGGATGATGTTTCTCCCTCATGAGCTGTCACAGTGGCTTAGCGTAATGGGCTTCTGAGGGCCAGATATGACTGCCAAGGGACAAGGTGAAGGGGTTTTTAGACACCGCGACCGTTTTCCTCATCCAGTCCTATCACCAGGGAAAGATATAAATGAAAGTACAACAGCATCTTTGCTTCTGTGCAAGCTCTCATCGTGACTCAGGACAAAAAGCTCCGTGTGAACAAGGCAAAATTATGACAACTTTGTGCTTCCCACAGCAACCTTCGGCAGCCATTTGGGAAGGACCCGATAACCATTTATCAATTAGCTGTATGAATCTCTGTGCCAGGATTCTCAAAGTCAAGTGAGACTTAGATTCCACCTCTGGCTGTGAAACGACAGAGATCCAAAGTTTTCTTCACCGTGCTCTGCTCTTCCAGACACCTGAAAGCAGTTGCCAACTGCTGGGCAACGACCTTTATAGACGGGAAAAAACTCTGATATATTGAATCCCCAGCTATCTGGAATTTAATTGGGTAAACGTGCACAGTCAGATATCCCTCTCATCCCACACTTGGATCACTCCAGTTACAATTCTGCTGCAAGACAGGCACCGTCTCCACCGCGCGGCTGAAAGGCCAGAGGTCCAGAGAGAGAAGGTGGCCTGACAGTGGTCATACAGTAAGTGTATCAGTAATCAACTCAAATGGCTTACTTCCAAATGCGCAATGCAATCTAAATAAAATATCAAAAAACTCAATCTCCTCTCACAGATAAAAGGAGAGAACGGTGAAAAAAAATCACACAGAATTTGAGATGATAGAATAAAAGATGTTCTACAGGTCTGTGTTTTCTCGCTTTATAGGGAAAGACCGAAAATGATTTAGCAAAATGCAAACAGAAGTTGTTTCTTTCCCAGACGCTGATTTATTATTTAATACTAAAATACTATAAATAACAAATCTGCAGAATCATCTAGCCAAGAAACGTATGCATGCACGTACAGAAACACATGCACGTCTCACCAGCCTCTGCCAAAAGGTGGTCGTTCAGCTCAGCCTGCAGATGGGCTGTTTCTGCTGGCGGGAGTGAATTAGCAAAGCGGTTATGACTATTCCACCCCTGCCTCACCTCTCATGTGCATGCAAGTATTTCTGTCACTGTCCTGGCCTTTCCTCATATTAAACTTTGCCTATAATTTAGCAGTTTTAATAGATTATAGCTATACCGTTTGCCAGAAGAAAAACCAGTTCATCTGTGCGCCACACAGTACTTTGAATTAGCAAGTGGGCCGTCCGTGTCTCAGGCACCTGGGCATTCTTCAAAATTTTACCCAGCAACTTAACAAAGTGGAATATATGTACTTTGTGACAAGTACTGCCACGCTGTATGTAAAATGTCAAATAGCAGCAAAATCAGTCCATTTCAGTTACAATATAATGTAAGGGTTTAAGCTTTTACTATATAATCCATTTTAAAGTACTCCTGGATACGCTGTTCTATGGTAAAATTAGATTTTTAGCAAAACCTGGCCTATACAATATAGTCCAAATACTTAGCATAACAAAATGTAATCACAGGAGTCAGCTTGCCATCTAAGATGCAATGCATCCTGTAGGTCTTTTTTTCCAATCTTTTAAATGCAATTTTCTGTCCCACTCTGTTGAAGACCAGGTTAAATCAATAAAATAAAAATAACATTGTAATATTATATCTTGTGGCAAAAGACTAACGTCGCTTCGAGTCAGTAGCTGTAAAAGCGATAAACCCAAACCAGATTTCACGTAAACATGCAGGTTTTTGACCATCTTTATATTGCTGCTCATCTATGGAGCAAGGCGCTGAACCCCACTGGCACCAGACCCTGACTTTCAGCAGTTCCAGGTTTGTCACACTACCTTGTCCACAGAGAAAAACCACTCCATCAAGAGCAACCACATCTCCAAATACAGAATAGCGATTTTAGTGGTTTTAATTGCATTTTCATCCGTTTCAGAAGCGTTTCTTGGTTTTCTTAAATAGCGCAATCTTTCACAAAACAGAGTATGTCTCCCCCTCGGCTGTAAACCAGACTGTTCACACACAGAGTGAGGTGTTTCCAACCACAGGAGAATAGAGAACAGTCATTTAAAAATACGGATTAATAGGAACTCGGAAGAACGTTTGTGCAGCTCTGCTCAAGCCACCTGTAAGTACAGGAGAAAAAAAAAAAACAAATCTCTAATTGATTGGAAAGACTTTTCCTGTGAGATGCTTGAGCATCTTAGGAGCACGCCAGCTTTCCAGCTGACAGCGTGCCTGGGCTGCGCTGCTCCGAGAGTCAGAGGGAAAAACAACAAATGCAACAAATCATCTACTTAGTCAGTGGGCAGAGTCCAGCCTCGGAATTTAAAAACACTCTGCCTAATCGTTATTCATTGCATATTTTTTCCCTTGTACAGCTCTGTCACTGGTTAATAAAATACCACAAGATGACTGTCCACTTTAAGCGATTACGTGCAAGATGCATAATGCAATAGTTGGAGCCCATGCCACGAACACTTCCGGAACACAGGAATAATGGGTAAATTTCATGACCTTTCTATGCAAAGATGGTGAAGAAAAGAAATCAAGTGAGCAGAAGTCACAGGCCACAGCCCAGTGGGCTCAATAGATATCTTAAAATCTGCCATCTGCAATTTTTGAATCCCATGAATACCGTGAGTGTATCCTTAGCCATAACCCTACATGCATCCAGCTGGGAGTAAATCGGATTGAGTGGGTATGAAAAAGGTTCTTGAGGGTTTTGCGTAAGATGTGGAAAGCAATCACACCACTATATATAATAAAACATAACCATAAAGTAAAAGACTGAAGGCCTGAGTGATTGGGCATTAATGCAAAGTGATTTTTAAATGTTACCATTCAGATATGGTAGAAAATAATATCCCTCTTGCAAAAAAAACAGGACTGAGTGTAGAAAACAAACCCCCCTACAGAACCTGGTCTAGGGGAAGGTGTCCGTGCCCGTGGCAGGGGGTTGGAACCAGATGATCTTTGCGGTCCCTTCCAACCCAAACCATTCTACGACTCCATGAAAAGGCAGCCCTGAGGAAAGACACAGCAGAAGCACAGGTCTCTCCACCTAGTGAAGCTCAGCATTTCCGAACGGTTTTCCTTTCTCAGTGTTCAAACTTTTACATAATTCAAGAGGAGTTCAGTATGCGCTGTTAGATAGGTCTGTGTCTGAAGAGCCGCAGCAGAGGATGTGCAGAGATACAACAGGACTTATATATATTTCACCCCTCATTTGTTTCTCAAAAGTATCACGTATGTGGACTTTACAATAAAATTATCATAATTTTTTTAGTGCATAGACATGTCAAAAATTGCTCTTCATGTGCTGATATACTCAGTTAAAGTTGATCTGAGACTAGTCAGCACAA
This sequence comes from Theristicus caerulescens, assembly GCA_020745775.1. Lineage (NCBI taxonomy): Eukaryota > Metazoa > Chordata > Aves > Pelecaniformes > Threskiornithidae > Theristicus > Theristicus caerulescens. Next base: position 6,694,760 of record CM036578.1, read on the forward strand.
GAGAGGAATTCAACACCCTTTTGGAGATACGTGTGCTGGGCAATACCTTTCTAGTCTGTGTATGGGCCAATGTGCAATTGAGCAATCTGAATCCTGGTCTAATTATACACGCGAAACATGTCAAGCACCGCAAGGAGTGGTAGGAAATGAAGTCTAAAATTTCAGAGATTAGGTTGATGAAGAGATTGTATGCAGCTGTCAATAGAAGTCCTCTTCCTCCTCAACAAGTGCCCCCCGTGGTCACAGATCACTCGCAGGATATGCCGCGCCTGACAGCAGGGTTGCGAGGAGTATTCTCTGAACGGAAGGGATATTGGCTTTATGCCCACTGTGAATAATGGGCTTTGTCAGGAATGATCTATTTAAAAACTAAGCGCTACACAGGGTTGTCTTTCAGACATACGCGACCGTTTACAAGGTATCACGTTAGCGGTGCTGAGGGCTGGGGCTCCCGGCGAGGCTGTGGTCCCGCACAGAGACGGCCAGGTCTGCCCTCAGCTTGCGGCCACGGTCCCCGCCGGTCTGGGGGCAGCGAGCGAGCAGAGGGCAGGACACGCCGCCGCGGACACGGGCATGGATCCGCACAGCAAAGCCTGCAAGCCCCCACGCCGCCATCGGCTTTCCCATGGACGTGGAGAAGGGGGACACAGTACGAGAGCATAAGCGGGTGAATGTACATAGCTTATTGCCTTCCCTGAAGCCTTTTACTACAAGGGACAACAGGTATCCTACTCAGTCCTCTTTCATCCTATCCTCAGCACAAAGATGTGAGCCGCCCAGCAGGGAGAGCACAGTTCAAGAGCACTTGTCTTCTGTCCGGTCTAGCTATTTGTTCATGCCAGTGCAAGCTTAGGGGGTTAATTACTAAGCCTAAAGGACTCCTTCTTAGGGACCTAGGGAAGAAAAGAGCTGCTAAGGGCCAGTTATTTCTGCTGCCTCTCCTGCTGCTTTTTTCATATTATGCATCCTCCCAAAATGTCTTTTTTTTTCCTTCCATCTGAGTCACATTCTGCTTTCCTCTCCCTTATCAGAGCAGGGATTTTGTGCTTCTGTTTAGGGACCGTTTTAGAAAGAGGGGAAGCGTCTGTGCTGCAACCGTGGTAGGTGACCCGAGCGCGAAGCTGTCTCACAACTCCACTGCTACAGCAGTTGTAGTGCTGCCGCGTCTGTAACCCCGTGACAGCTCTGCGGAGCAAACAGCTGGTGTCTGAGATGATTTCGGTGACGTGAGATGGTTTCAGAGACTAATGTTCTCCCAGCTCACTGTTGACACATGGGACAGGTAAATGAGATTTACTTTGGCATCTCATTCACTTCTCAATCCATCTTCTCTAGTACTTTTCTTTTCTCCCCTCCAGCCTGTACATGGAAAGGTCAATCGGTTTAATTACAGATATTAGACACATACGTGCCATTTGCAGATCTGCTAAGTCTTCTCGGGCAACTGGAACTTTGATGCACACTCCTGCTGCTTTTTGCCCCGAATATAATAGCAACAGGTTTCTTATTGCAGCAAAGAAACCTCCCCACGCGGTCACTGCACTGATAACAAAAAATAAGTAACTGAGGAGTAGCGAGTTTTAATGACATTTCTGCAGCTTTACCAAGACTGTCAGAATATGCTACAAATATTTATTAAAGTTTGCTGTCTTCCTAAATTAGTATTGACATCTCCGTTTTACAGATGTAAAATTCATGTCAGCAAACGACAGAACTTCTCCTACACAAACCATACAATAACGAATTCCCTGCTCCCGTTTTGGGCAGCAGCACACCTTCCTCAATGGAGCAGGGGAACCTGCGCAATCCCTCAGACCATCACCCGTACCAGAATGGCGATAGCACGGCAATCTGAAGGCAGCTTTGATCACATCATTCTCTCTTTAAAGACCCTGACTTCCACAGAAGGTGACCAGAACGGGTCACCTCCTGCAGCCGGGCAAGGGGTGGCGCTGAGATTTTCTGACCTTGGTTCAGAGAGTCAATCTGGTGCTTTTCCACCTCTAGTTTTCTTGCTAATCACTGCAACACCACCCCAGAAGAAAATTCTGCTGACAAGGCGGGTAGTTTTGATACCCATCCTTTCTCTCCGCATCACTGCTCTGTGCGGTACTCCCACATTCAAGACCTTTCGAAAAGCAGAGGCACAAATCCATTAAGGGACTATAAGCGGTTGACTGAGACTGGTGTGTTGGTTCTATCCCTTTAGAGAAACCCACAAAATTCCACAGGGGTCAAAACACACACAGAAATACACAAACAAACAGGAGTTGCTTTAGTCTTCGGAAACGATTTTGTGGTGTGTTCCAGGAACTCATACTGCAGTATAAACTTCACTTTGAAATAAAGGACACTTTACGATTTTTAATTGCATCCTAACCTTTCATTAATTGGGCTTTATGCGGTGAGCAACATCACAATAATAGATCTGGAACCTCTGTGCAGAATGCAAATGAGCCACAATCGGGGAGAGCACCTGAGCGTGCCAGGCCACAGCCGCCGGGAAGCTAATGGACTCATCCAGCACAATAGAGGCTTCCTAATTATCCAGTGGCCTTTGTTTCACTGGAATTGCTTAAAAAATAAGCAACATCTGAAGAGCATTCCCCACACACCACAAATTTTGGCATTCACTCCTCAGAGAGGCATACAACAGCTCTAGAAAGTGATGGCTTTCAGCAGCTCTGAAAAGTCACATTTTAAATTTATTTCCATAATAATGAGTCTAGTGAACAATTTTGTCAGAAAGATTTATTTGCATACCTCACATTTATGTTTTCATGTCATTTCTGAACTTCCCATAAACAACAGATTTTACGGCTAATAAAAGTGATAATCCCAAGGGCAGTAACTTTGTTTATGGCTTTGGCTGCACGCGTGCAGTCTGCCTGCATCTGCACCTCAACGCCCGAGGGACCGATCCTGCAGGATGCTCAGCACGGCCCTGGCCATGTCTGGAGCTCACCTGTCTCTGCCTGCAATGCACAGAACCCGCAGGATGAGGCCATAACGTGTGAACTCAGGGCTTGAAAGACACAGACCCTATCTTTGGTGGGAGAAGGGAGGGCAGAGGCTAGAGAGGATCTCCCCACAAAGCACCGGGGTGGCCTCTCACGCCTGAGCCTCGGACGGACTTGTACAGCTAAGAGGAACAGTTAAGCACAGTCTCAAAGCCAGATTTCCTCTCTCTTTTTTGCCAGGGCTCAGGATTCTCAACCCCAGCTTTAGGAGCAAAATTTGGCTTTCTTCCTGGCCATCGCGGTCTTCCCAGTTCTCGTGCCTTACCCTTTGCAACCCCTCCACAAAGCCCCGAAGCTGCAGCTGAGCAGCCATGTGCCAGGGACAAGCGCAGCTGCAGGAGCCCCGCTCGGGGAGCAGAAAGCCCTCGGCGCAGCCAGGTCTGCGGGAGCCGGGAGCAGCTGGGGCCAGGACCCTGCCCGGCCGCAGCAGCGCGGGGAACCCGCACAAACCCCTCTGCTCTGCGGCGCTGGGATAAAACCCAGATCCTGTACGCGCCCTGCGCGCAGGGGCAGGTTTTACTCCCAAATTTTAAGGCCGAGGTTCTCCAAGCCTCCAGGAGAGCCCAGCTCTCTGGGGTAGTTTTGAAGCTCTCGTCCTGCAGCCCTCCCCAAAACGTGGCTCCGGGCAGGGCGAGGGCTCTGCACCGGCTGCGCGGCGAGGGCTGCGGAGCAGCCAGCAGCACCTGAGACCTCTCCCCTCCTCTCCCCGCAGTGGGCTGGCTGGAAATATTTCCCAGCAGAAACTTGTTGTCTCTTGGGAATTACAATGCCATTTGTTCTAATTCTTGTTGACATTTCATTTCACACACTATTAAATGAACCCCTTCAGAAGGATGAAACAGAAATTTGCTTTAGAAGAGAGACGAATAATGTGTGCTTTAGGACAAAACAAGCTCATGATTTATTTTTCTGATATAGTTAACATATATGGTGCAAAGCATCCAACCTTAAACAGTACTGCTCTATCGTACCTAACACTGTACTCGGTGACTATGGCAGCAAAGTCACTAACGTAATGCCACATGCTTCTATTATTATTGCCACTTTTTAAACCAGTCATAGTATTTCTAACTAAACTAATCTTTCCTTTTGTTTATAAGTAGAGTTGAAATGCTCTCTGTAAATATCCAGTTTTGTATGTGCAATAATACAATACTGGATAACGGAAGGACAAGTGTAAAGGAACTTAAATGAATCATTTTTTATTTGACCAATTTAGCAATGACATATTATATCAATCACGTCTGCACTGGGTCTGTACAGTAAGCAGTTATCCTGACACATTTTATACCTTTCTTTGAACAATATAAAATGACCTTAGGAGATGGAACAAGTTGCTAAAGGCAGCCGTGAATCTCTTTTACTGGCGAAACGGAGCGAGGAGGGAGAGGGCTGTCCTGGCCCAGGCAGGCTGGGGCAGAAGGACACACGGGGACGGTGGCTGCAGAGCACCGCAGGGGACGGGCCACTGCCGGGGGGACCACGGCTCCCAGCTTTGGTGGGGTCGCGTCACACAGAAAATAAAACAAACCGATGTGAGCCGAGCTGGAAAACACAGCAGTAAGAACAGCTACTGTAAAAACACAGCTTCCTCCTGCTTTCCATGGGCCTTGACTCCCAACGTGCTACATTTATCTTCTGTGGTGATTAAAGCTCAGCAAAGTCATTAATACTGAGACTTTCCACACGGTATCACGTTAAGAAATAGACTTTCTTACTTATTTAAAGGAAATAACCCCCTTTTTCCCTTCTAAATCTGCTTTCATAGGGGAAGCATCATACTGAAAAATGCTGCAAAGGAGTCCATTTGTGTATGGCTAATCAACAATTTTATGAATACTGTAAAAATACAATTTATAGGGATAAACGAAGGCCATTATTTACAGAAATCACACAAGTTCACATTGGCAATGCATCAAAGCAACCTGCAGGGAGCCGTCCCACAGCATTGCCCTGTGGGCTGCAGACGTGGGGATGAGCTGAGCGCTATTCTCTCCATCCAATGCCTGGGCAAAGCGAGGGGCAGAAGGACAGACGTACAGCCTGACCGGCCGAGCTGCCGGCAGGACCGTTCCTCTTCTAGCCCAATACCTGACTCCAGCTGCCAAAAAATGCTAGAAACTACCATGGGGAAAAATTCTTTTGAAACAAGGAAGAATTTTGAGGATGACATGAACTTCTACTTTCTCAATTTTTAAACTAGGATTATGTCATATAATATCCTTAAAGATATTCCCCAGGGCCAGTCCCTTTTACAGTGAATAATATCTAATCACCCATTTCTTCCCATATAATATACTACCGCCTTCTAAATTTGTCGATCTAATTAGCTCTTTCCCCTAACGCTCAGTATGACTAAATCTGTATTAAAACTTTCTGTGCAGCACAGGAGCAGACACACCTGAGCATTTTCTAAATTTAGCAGAGGACAATATTTAATGGGTTATTTTTAATGGATGCTGGAATTGCTGCATAAATGAATTCTGATTTGAATTTCCTCAGCCTCCTTATTTTTTCCTCAGCTTCCTTAAATTGTATATCAAGCAGATTAGAAAGAATAATGGAGGAACCTACCTGGTACCATCCATCAAGTATCTTCCAGAACTAAATTAACAATGAGCACTTTATGCAAAAAGAAGAGGAAGAAACTGGGTTTCTTTATACTTCAGCTTCATCATTTTGTAAGATGTGTCAGACTAGACACATTTGGACTCATCTTGCAGTTTCCATGTGGTTTAAACAGGGCAAGCATAAGGGCTGGAAACAATTCCTGAGGATTTTCATAACTTGCTTTTAATCCAAATTTTAGGATGATTTGCATGTATTTGGGGGAATCAAAAGGCCCGTTTGTGCGTTGTGGAGCAATGACCTGATCTCCTTTTCACAGACCGCATCAAAGTTACTGTTGATGTGAATCATCAACGCCTCACAAATCATTAAAAGATTTGTCATGCACCAGCGCTCCGCAGACTGCAAGTGCGAAGGCAAAGCCGCTCGCCCCGGCAGCCTCGCCAGCCCGTGCCCCGCTCGGCACCTGCGTGCGAAGCCACGTGCTCCAGGGGAACCTCATTTTCTCCTTTTTCTGCTGAAATCGTGGGGACTCCTCAGGGCTCAGCTCTGCAGACCCAGAGGAGATGGGGGATGCCGGGCACGGCACTGGGAAATGCAGCCTCTGCGCCCCTCAGAAGAGCGGAGCAAAAACTTCCCCTGCACTCTGCCAGCTCCACTCTCCGACGGGGAAAAGCGGCTCTGTTCTCTTCCCCAGAGCCCAGGAGATGCTGAAATTTTCTCTAAAGCTACAGGCTGAGGAAGCAGAGGCTCGGGGGTTATCCGAGTCGTGCAGAAGCACAGGGTAGGAGGACCGCGGCAGACGTTCCCCACCAAGGAGATCTCCTGTTAGAGCAACCCGACTGCATCAGATGCAAGAGCTGAGCTGTCTCGGCCTCAGAGAGCAGGAGCGACTCAGGGCTGTTTCCTGAGCTTAGGAGAGAATTCAAATGGCTCAGTGCAACTGGCAACTAAAGAGGCAAAGCAGGAAGGAGGGAAAACCTGACAATATCAGCTCCGAGAAAAAAGGGTAAAAATCTGTGACGGGATCTCTTCCAAATCCTTTCACTGTCATTCATTAGGCAGGTAGATGGGAAACCATGCCGGTGTTGCTGGGGGCTCTCGACTGCCTTCAGAAAACCCCACAAAAGTCTTTGCGTGCCTCTAATTGGAATACTTTCTGTTGCCAGTGCAGGAATTTATCTGAATCGTGTTGTGAGGGTTGAAAGTCGGTTCTTGGCCCATTTAACTATACAGCCACCTCTTTCATTAGAGTCCACTGGCAGAAAGATAACCAGTTCCATCTTCATAATTACAAAGACATCCACAGCAGGAGACAATAAGGTTGTTTCTTACGGAGGATTTGAATTACTTCAATTATCGTGTCTGAAGCCTCCTATTCAGGGAAGCGTGAGGTTTGGGAATACTTTAGAGCAATCAATTGTGCCTGATTGGTTATATTCAATAAAACTAGATGGGAGAATCGTTTTTTGTTCCCTTTAGGCAATACAAGCTCAAAGACTGGTAAAATCTCTGTGCCCCCTTCAGGGCTGTCACTTGAACAAAACAAAGGCACAAGCTGGAGGAAGGAGAAACTAATATTCTGGGTGTATTTAGGCTGCCTCTCCCTGAAAGAACAGTTTATCCTCACACGTCATCCACTGAATTCAGAGCTGTGCTGGGGAGGTCAGCGCTGTTACCCTCCCTTTGCAGGTGAAGAAACTGAGGCACACAACGGAAAGCGATCTAGGAAAAGGAATCACTTCTGCTCATGTTATAAAGGCAAAAGAAAAGGAGATCCAGTACGTTACTGTGCAAGGCTATACCCAGCTTCCAGCAGAGTACAGAAGTGGAGCAGGAAGATGCCAGGAACCCATCCCTGACCCCAGGACAGGTCCATTCCCAGAGTGGATTCACTCTGCAAGCCAAATCCAGCCAAGCTGAAGTCTGACCTCCACTTTGAATGAAGCTCTCATGACTAATTGAATGCACTTTTTCTTTCTCTTCTCTCTGCTAGTCAATAAGATAAACAGTAGGCTAGTGGAATACAAAAAACTTGCTTTGTGCATTGTGGATTCTCAAAGATGCTTTGCAGCATTAGATAGCAAACACAAAAGCTGAGCTGATGATGTGTTTATTTCTGTATAAACGTGTGTTCCTCTGGTGTCACTTTTGGCATGGAAGAAAAGAAACATGTTCCCTCCTAAACATTTCAAAATGGCCAGAGGATTTAAAGCAGATTCTCATTAAAAGATTTGTGGTCCTGTCTCTGGAAGGCATGCTAAAAAATGGGTATGCTTCAAAAACCTACAATACATTAATGTTTTTTACATAATCCACTCCTACTTAGCCAGACCTCCAACTTACATTTAACTTGAAGCATAGATATGAGTTCAGATTGGTTTAAAATCCTACATCGAATAGAAACTCTTTGCTGATTTGAGGCCATAGCTATGAACTTACTCTCATCTCTAGGAGTGGTGGCTGACATTAAGAACTCCACCAAATCTCTGAACATACTACCGGCTCCTAGCTTACTAAATTTCCTAAAAGCTTCCCCTAAGAAAAAGGTTATTTTTCTCTTCATTTCCACCTCTGATCAAAACCCTAACACCTAAGTCAGACCATCCTGTTAAACTAAAACCAGATAATACTTTCAGGTGTGTTTCTTCATTAGGCCTAAAATCTCTTTTGGGGAGGCAGGAGAATTGTTCTTTTCGAGTGAAACATGTATTTATGAAAGCTACAATTGCTGCACTCATGAGAACGACGCGCCAGTTCAGCACTCCATGCTGGATCAACAAAGCACTTAAGCACATATTTCATTTAGGCAGGTGTTCAAATCCTACCGCCTTAAGCAAAGCACATCTCTAAGCAGGCTGCCGTACAGATTGGTTTAAGCATCAGCTTTGCCGTACGCTGGTCCTTAGCCCTTTCCTGGTAAGCTGCCTAAGACAGCACCACCGCCTCTTTCAAGAGCTAGACAGAGAAAGTTGCAGAAAGTAATATTGTGCACTCCCCAAGGAAATTAAAGCGGTCATGTTGGAGCTGGTTTCTGCAATAGAGAATGAAAGATGCTTGCGTTATCAGTGAAGTATAAGATTTGTGAAACAGGGCTGTGCTTTTGCAATTCATGCCCAAGCTGAAGCTCTCTCTTATCTCAGGACAACCTCACAGCCTGCTCCTGTGTTTGGTTTGCAAAGAAAAGGAGGACATAAGTAAAGAAAAAAAAGTCTTTCTCATTATTTTTTTTTAAGTGTCACCTGAAGGTTTAAATTTAGAAATTAAAAGTCCCTCTGTGCTTCTGCATGAATTTTTAAATATAGTCATTAAAAATAAAATAAACCCTTAGCATGATCCACCTTACATAACTTCCTCCACAATTTAAAAATAACTTGTACAACTTTCTAGTACTCAGTGTGCATCACAGCAATTATAGGAGAGGCAGGTACCCCGACTGCAGCGCACGCAGAGCTCGCGCCTCACCCCAGTCCTCGCCAAGATCTTCCTTTGCAAAAGTTTTAGCCTTCGGGTACAGAATCTCCGCAGCAAAAGGGGTGAGACAGCCTCCCGCGACAGACTCGGCCCTCGCTGCACCCCAAAGCCCAGCTCCGGGGGTGCTGGGGGGAGGCACAGCCCGAACACCTCCCTCGCCCCAGCCGGGCACCCGGAGCGGGGATCAAACGAGTCCGACGGGCCCCGGGGCCGGCGAGGAGGCAGCCGCATGCGTGCGGCTGGATCGCGGGGACTGGTCTGCACGTGGTGTTTCTTTACTTACTGCAAGCACATATAACATTTTAAAGAGCTGTTTATGTCCGGAGCTAAAAGCAGCATAGCTCTGCATTGTAGCTCGGCTCCTGGCTAACTGAATTACCAGAGAATCCTAAATCTTATGTTATTCTGGTCCAATAAATGTTAAAGTCAGGGAAAAAGCTCATTAAAAGTCCCAAGAGTACAAATGCAAAACAGAGCTATCTTTGTATTTGTGCTGAAATCAAACAACACATTAATACCGCTTCATAAAATCTTCCGTGTATTGGTCTATACAGCTCTGCAGCTGAGTCCCCTGCTATGTACGATGGGAGGACCAACTGTGAATGCTCTTCTGTTCCAGGTAAAGTTCCTGAGAAATTCTCAGAGGCAGCCAAAAAACTGGAAGCCAGTAAGAATTGCAGAGTGGAAAGAAATGACCATGTGAGAATGATAAATGCATTGGAAAATAAGGAGAGCGAGGATATATATCAACATAGGTACATAAATCATGTAGATGCATGATGAATTTGTTATGCCAGCTATGCCTGTTGAACTGTTAAAGCAATGCTAAAATATGATCGAGGCACATGTGAGAAACTCTAGGCGAGTCTCCCAGGCCTTCCTCCCTGTCTGGAGTAAATTATTATAGCTGTACTCACCTAAGTTTACATTAAATTAGGGCCTAGCCAGTTTTAGCTACAGAGAGAATTATTACTGAGCATACATCAGGCAGAACATCATTAGGTAGTCAGGCACATGTTTATTTTCTAATTCCCAACTGTATACTGTCCCAAGTCTATCCACTGCCTCAAGCTTCCTTCTCAACACACACAAACTTGCTTTGGGTGTGCAAGAAAAAATCCTTCAGATGCACTTCTCCACCCTATAGCGTGGCCCTGAACCGAACGCCGGGGCAGGAGCCGGGGCCCAGCGTGCAGGCAGGCAAGGAGCGTGGCAGGGCAGGAGCAAAACGGGCTCAGGACCTTGCGATCCTCCTGGGGGGAACAGCAACCCTTGGCATGGGGATCCTGCAGCGCCGATGCTGCAGCCCTGCCCTGGCTGCCGGAGCTGGCTCCGCGTTCGTTTCCCAGCGAGGAGCCAGGTCGGACGAGACCGCGGGAGCCCTGCCTGCCCCGGGCAGCGCCGCTGCCAGGCTGCTGTGCCGCTGCCTGCCATCCCCATGCCAGTTTGCTGTGTCATTGCACAGCTATTTATAGACTCACGGTTGTATCCAGGGAACCGGAGGATGTTGACTAGTATTCTTCTATGAATAAAACATGGATATTTTCCTGGCTGGAGAAGCTAAGAGCTGCTTTAGATTTAACGTTTTTTTCTCTCTGATTGGACTCAGCAGCTGAGCCAGTTACTTGTACTTCAGACACAAAAAGAAGGATTTGAGACTTGGCCTAAGAGAATACTTTACAAACACTGGGTCAATATGTCCTTTGCTGTGACGAAATGGCACTATTCTATCAATATTATGGAAAAAAAAAAAAGATAAAACTTCAGGAAATTTGCTTTTTCTGCAGATAGCATCCTTTTCTCCAGTTTCTCTTTCCCCTGTAGTCAAAAGATACCCTTCCTTGCCAACTGAGCACGAAACTTGTCATTCTGAAATTTCTTTGGATAATACAGGCCTTAGTAATTTCTTCCTATCTATAATTATAAATGGAATTTAAACAGAAGGCATGTCCATGTTTTTTCCAAATACCAAATTGCCCAAGAGGAAACGCTGCTTACTTCCCTTTCCTGATGCCCAGGCAGAAGCTGACTTTTAAGGGCAGGGGCTGCCCACTCTGTCCTGAATTCATACTACTAGGATGAAATCCAACATCACCAAAAACCCTCGCTAGCCACGGAAGCCTAATGGGGACCAGGTCAGTGTAATAACAAAGACAGACAGGCCAACGATGCCCTTGCAAAGGCTGAGACTCCTCTTTTAGAAATGTATTCAGGGAAAGGTCAAGGCTCACTTACTGATGTGCCTTTATGCTACTCTGGCTTTGTAGGGGGGAAAGAAGGAGCCTTAAGGTGAATGCAATGTGATTTATTCCTACCCACAACCTTTCAACCATCAGCTTAGTGAAGGGAAGAGAGGCAGGGTGCCTGGATGTTTAGCTGTAAGCAAGCTAGCCTAGGTATGAAAAGCATTGAAGGCACTGCAGCACACAGTGCACGTGGCTTTTCAGTGGGTTAAACGAATCTAAGCTGAGCTCTGCGCTGTTGCAGCCAGGCTGCTGCTGGTACATCCCAGCGTGCCAGCACCAAACCTGCTTTGGGATCTCTGCACTGCAAAGAATTCACCATAGGTCTGTCCACAACGTCAGTAAACAAGAAGTCTGGAGTGTATCCACCTACACAAGGAACGGCCCAAATATTTCACCCTCTCCTGGTTAAGCCACTGAGTGTTTTGATTTGTTTCCTGCTGAAATCCCCATTTCTTGCCCCTCCTTCCTATCGTCACACATTTGCTAGAAAGCATCAGACCTGATATATACCACATTATTCCAGCTTTATGCCATCCTTGTGCTATAGAGTTATACCAGCATAAACCCAATAGTTTGTCATGGAACTCCTACACCAGATCAGTGGACAGGTAGATTGAGAGAACGAACAGGAGATTCACCGTCTCTCAGGCACAACGCGTCCTTTTGTTGATCAGTAAGAATACACGTCCTCTTACCTGCAAATTACCATGTCTACCCCAATCTCTCTCTCTCCCCGTTGAAAAATTAATGCCAAGTTTCCTACGGTGGCATCCGAGATGTGAAATGACAAAAGGAGGGTCGATTTGGTGGATACATCTCTGCATACAGTTTTGAAGTAGGTCAAGTAATATAGGACTTGGCATCACTCTCAAAGTAATCATAACTGGAATTAAATTTAGATTTCAATAATGAAGGCGCTTGAAAAAGTCAAAACTCCAGGCCTGTTTCTGTGGCCCCTCTTTCCTGCCAGAGCAGCCCCATGACTCTCTAGTCACCTCAAAGGATCGATAATATACAGATATTGCCAATTCACCCAAGAGAGTTTTTTATTTTTTGCCACTGTTTTTGTCAGCCTCCCTGGACAAATCACCATATGGTTAAGCATAGCACTTTTCACTGTAAAATTTCAGTTTATTTATGAGCTCCTATAACATACATAACCATATAACTGCCTCTGCAAGATGAATAAATACCATCAGCCTGTGCTCGTAGAGCTGAGGATACTGCAGCACGGGAAGATGAAGTGAGCTGCCCGGGTGTGTACCGCAGTGATGGGACCAACCCAGAGAGCGAGCTCAGATTCTCCGGGTACTTAATCTACATTACTCAGCATTCTTTTCAGATTCAAAAAGGCTTGGGTTTAATGTATAGTTTTCATGGCTCTCTAAGCTGCTTGGTTTGAGTTGGATTCACAAGAAAAATAATAAAACATTGCACGAAGTCTGTTTCAAACCATCCTACATTAGAAGCCTTGCAAGAAGAAAGCCTGACCTAATGAGATTACCCAGGCTACTATTTTCAGGGCTAACCGCACTGAGGAAGAACAGAAAGAAAAGCACATTACTGACTGATAAATAAAATAAAACTCATTTTCTGATTTATTCTGTAAATCAAAATGCTAAAAGAATCTAAGGCTATATTAAAGCCGAGAAAAACGTAACACCAAATCAATGTTAAAGGCCATCTCAGCATCCTTTTATCTAACCAAAATTGTAAACACACTGCTACATTCCCAAAGCACAAAATCCATTTACACTTTGCATACTTGAAAAGAAGTCTAATGCATTTTGAAAACCACAGACTTAACTGCATGCTTCTCCCATTTAATACAACAGAACTTAATAAGATTTGCAGGAGGCATAAAAGACAAATTGAACCCTATAGTTGAGCACACAATTTCAGGTTCCCAGCAGAGAGGCAAACCTAGTGATGGGGAAAATGTAACACCAGAAGGGACCAAAACAGGATAACGGATGACCAGAAAATACAGGGGAAAGTGATGAAATGTAGACTCGGTGCTCCGCTTCTTGCAATACTTCTCTGAACACTTAGCTGATGATTTGTAACAATGACAGGGAGTCAGTTTGCAAAGCCAGGTCCCAAAGGGATTTTACTTCTTGTGGATAACCGCATTTCAGAGCTACCCAGGTCTTGTTAGCTTGGGGTAACAGAACTGGACAGCCAAACTCTGAAGGAAAAGGCTGCTTTGACTCCGCAAGTTAGTGTTGCTCTTGTCGGCAAGCACGAACACGGCCGGCCTGAAGAAGCTGGTGCATCCTCAAGGAGACTCACATGTCTTCATCCTACTCTGGCCGTTATCGAACAGCAGGTCAGTACTTCTACCTGAGAAGTGCAAGTTTAAATTTCTGAATGTGACAAGAAAAGAGAAAACTCTGAAACCCCACAGACATGATCTTAGAAAGACAGGTCTCAAGACATCGAAGACTTGTAGTCGTTTGAAGTCATCCATGTAACTAGCCATCCACCCATCTACGGACATACCCCTAACCATTATCCAGTGGCTTTTGATCTCTTTACTGACATCTCAAGTGTCCTGCAAGGCTGTAGGAGCACTGAATAGCGAGTTCGTCATCTCAGAGCCCTCCTTAAACTCTCTGCCCTGTTCTCAGCACTTACACTCCCACAACCTCTGTGGGGCCCACAATGTTGGAGAAGCATAAATGCAGGTAATATTTTTCTCTCTGCTTAAAATTAGAGAGGCAGACATTAAGCTTAGTTTAAACTGGTATATACACAGCAGAAAGCTGAGAGCTTATCCACAAGTGGTCTAAAGCATGGCACAAACTCAAATGACTCAACACAACAGATGCTCTTTATACCTGTCTGACTTTCTGTACAACGTGTGCTTTGATCCAAAAGCTTTTATGGTAATGCTTGAGCCAAAGATCGCTGAGGAAAACAGAAGGACTCCTGTTGACTCGAGTAAGCCCTGGATCAGGCTGTCAGATGGAGGAACTGAGCATCAGTTTTGGAGTCAGTAACGTTAAACGTGCACACGCAAAATTAAAAATCTGCTCCTGTGCAGTCACCACAATAACTTACGCTAATTATTCCTCTACTTCCTTCCCCCCACAAAAATACCTTTTAGCAACAGTCTGGGAATAAAGTATCACTCTAGGAAATCTCTGCACATTGCTGGCTGCTGCCCGGTCCTCTCTCCAGAGACCAGGTGTTGCCAAGACAACCCGTGAGGATGGAGCCGTGCACGGGCTGCAGACAGTGTGGGTGGCCCGAGGAAAGGGCCAAGGGGTCGAGCAGGTTGGGAGTGGATTTCCATGGAAAAATCGAATACTCACTTTGGAGGGGGCGTATGAAATTACCAGGGATAACGTTTGTCCTTTTCCCCTTACTGCCTGCGCAGCGGTGTGCCGAATTCCCCGGTTCTGACACAAAGTTCTGAACTGTGCAAATAAATCCAGAAAAAACTGGGTTCACCGCTGCAAGCTGCCTTGCAAAGGAAAGAAACCCGATGGGGCTCCTGCGCCTTCGCGTTTCGGTCTCCCACCGTTTCCTTTTCTCACCCTGCTCCTCTCCCATCTCCATCCCGTATCCAGCAGGTGTTTCCATGGCAACACCCTGTAAAGCGATCCTTCCCTCTGACATGGGAGAAATGTTGAATGGCTGAAAAGAATTGGCTTGGGAAAACCTGGAAATTCAACTAAAAATAGGAAAGGCAATAATGGAAGGTGATGGTGGAAAGCTGCCTGGGGACTTCAAACCCTTTCTGGAGGTCTTGTTACAGGCTGAATACAATTTGCTGTTTCTCTTTCACTCTGATGAGAGGAAAGAAAGATTTTTGTTTTCTTGTAAGATGTGAAGCATCTCTGGCAGCATTGTCCCTTCATTCAAGCCTATTATTAGCAGTAATTCTCCTAATTCTATTTTATCACATAGAAATGATTCTGAGAGACCTAGAGAGCAAGGAACGAGTAGCAGAGCCCCAGATTCCCCACTAAGGAACGGCTTCACTTGAAAGCACATACTGTTACAGTAAATCGGTGTAATTTGTGCTCTGATGTCCTGCACGGCTTTACAACAAGTGACAAATCAATCATTATACAAACATCCTTTGATAATCAGTGTGGTTACATTAATTATGATAAATGCTTTTAGCAGCTGCAGTATGTGGACGTAATGCATAATTGCATAGGAATCATATTACCCTACTTTTCTATTCATGTCCTGAAGTACAAAGTCTCTCAAAAATTGCCATACTTCAATAGCTGAATGCAGAGTTTACAATCCACTCTTCCAAGTGTTTAATTGTAGAAAATGCAGAGTCCATTAGTATTACTGTTATTAAATATTAAGTAATATTCCTTGAAAAAGAACCATTACCACTTCACAAATTACAAATATACAGGAGGGCTATATCAGTTTCCTGACCCAGGGGATTAATTGTAGCAGTTGTTGCACAGCAACACGGTACAGCAGATTAGGACCTCACCTAATGAATAACACTGCATCCAATTGAAATTGCAAGGAAATTTAGCTTGGCAGAATGCAATTACAGAAGTCTAAATCTGATTGGACTGCAATATTTCTGTATTCTTAAAAAGTGCATCTGTAACGAATGGTGAAGAGCAATAGATGAGGAACACATAATTCCCATTGGCTTTAAAGACACAAGAGGGGTGAGGGCTGAGAAGTTTTGAATTAAAGCAACAAATTCAACAAACAGATCAATGGATACATCTTCACATAATTAACCTTGGGGATTCGATTCCACAACACATCATTGGGAGTAAGAGTTCAGCTTCCTCTTCAGAAAGACTGGACTTTTCTATCAAAAAGAGGAATTGATGGTGAAAGTAATACAACATGAATTCAGAAAAGGTTATAATTCTTTTGAATTAATAGAGAAGTGTCCTTGTTGGTAGGTTTTTCCCCTTGCTGCCTGGTCAGGGTCTCTTTTTTTCAGAAGCAATTCGCATTTGTCACGGTGAATGCCAGGACGCTGAACTGGACAGATTTCTGGAGCAACCGCTCACAACAGCGCCTGTGTTTATGTTCCCTCTCATCCTAATGATCGCAAGGGGTCAGCCCCTTGGTTTTACATCGTATAATCATGGAGCTTTAAGAGAGTTTTTCAGGGGATTTTGGTAAAGCAGAACAGCTATGTTAATTGTGTAGGAAACCAAAAGCACATGTTTCAACGCTTGCTACAGCATCTGTGTTATTCCTGCAGTAAAGCTATTGCTGCAAAAGGGATTTTAAGTTCAGTTTTAGGCTAGAAAGACCTTAGTTGTTTGGCTAGTAAAAAAGCGGGCACAGCCTAAATATTTGGATAGACTCTAAAGCAGCACAGAGAAAGGAAGGAAAGCGTGCAGGAGCGCTGCCTTGGGAAGGCGGCCGAACGGCTCCTCGGCGCTCCAGCTGCCATTTCTCATCTGGCAGGGACGGTGCAGTCGAGGTGATGGAGCGGTTTGACAAGAGCTTTGATATTTTAGCGCTATGGGAAATCAAAATGAAAAAATGTGCAGGAAGGCTCCAGCTGAATCACAGCGTGGCCTTCCTGAAACGGAGAGGAATTGCGGTACAGACCACAGAACCAGCCAGGTCCGAGCAGGAGCCTTGACAAGGAAACTCCTGTTCTGCTAACTCCAACTGGGAGTGAGCCTAACAGCAGCCTTGTGGCATCCTGATGCCCTGGAAGGAAGCACAACAACGATTAGCAAAAGAGCAATATTTAAAGCATAAAGCTAAGTGGAAATTCTGCTTAAAGGACTATTTAGAGAGGATTTTCTGCCAGAAATTGACATTTTAAGACACAGAATTTTCATAAAAATAACGAGGGCTGTAATCTGAGTCTAAACCTCCTATTCCCAATGCTTTATACTTTGGGACACCCATTTTACAGGTTAAGGGATCCATCTTATTTGACACATGTAGAGAAAGACTTTGCAGAATGGTTTAGAAAAACACTAATTGTGTTTTCAGAAAAAAAACCCCACTGCTTCAGAATAAAGGGGACTGAGTAGACACAAGTCTAAGGAGGCTCCTGAAGCACCTCCATGAGGTCCCTTCTGCTGTCTTTTACTACCTTATTCTTTAGGCTTTAAACAGAGCCTTTTCTTTTCTTCTGTACATGAGTGCTCCTGAGGAACCCGTGTCCCAGGTCCTCAGGGACCCAGCAGTCCCAGTGGTCTGTCCCTACCTTCCCCTTTGCTACTTTCAGGGATGTAAATCAGCACAGTTCCCACAGTCGCATCGCTTTTTAGCAAAGAGGGGTTTAACCCTGTATTTTCATCAATTTTCCTTAAACCTCTTGGCATTAAAAGATCTGAAAATAAACCCACTTTCATATTTGGTGTGGTTTTGGAGTCTGATTTAGAAATGGTTTGAGAAGAGCTTTTTTTCTTCCTTTTTAGCCTTTATATCAGTCATTTTATCTGATATATGATAAGCTCAGATGAGTTTAAACTGATTCATCCTATTTTGTAATGTTTAAATGTACTTTGCTGAAGCTCCATCATAATGTCACACACTTTTAAAATGAATAATTCATCCTACCCACCTCTTCTGAAATGCCAAAAGGATACTGCGCCTTACCAGATAGAAGCAAATACCTTTACTAAAAAGTACACAAGGAAACAATATAATTTAAGAAAAAATACCAACCCAAGCTGCACCACTGCAAAT
This sequence comes from Theristicus caerulescens, assembly GCA_020745775.1. NCBI lineage: Eukaryota > Metazoa > Chordata > Aves > Pelecaniformes > Threskiornithidae > Theristicus > Theristicus caerulescens. The sequence goes on from CM036578.1 coordinate 6,712,731, forward strand.
CTCAATACCGCGATCTCACGTGGGAGAACGTGTTAAGACCCTGAAGGGAGGGAAAAAGCTCTTTTGCAGGGAGGGGTTAGACCAGGGATTCAGTTGTTCTCTGCATTAGGCACCGATGGCTCCGTGTTTTCTAACGGGAGTCAAGAAGTATCTGAGAATCACTGACAGGTGAGATAAGACTCTTCTAGCAAATGCCTGTCAAGGAACTGTGCAAGAAATGACATTGATTTTATCCCCATGCTGGTACTATTTCAGGGAGAGCCTTTGTCAGTTCTATATTTAGCTGCTGTATTATGTACCTTGCTAATAGTCAGGTAGAGTTTTGTCAATTTTGAACCCAGCAGGGATCAGGTTAAGACTCCGGAATGAATGCCACTTTGTGCAAAGCTGGTGTTTGCCAACTGGAATAAAACACAGGTATAATGAAAGAAACCCAGAGAACTTCAAATAACAAGCAGAGGAGTTTCCCACAGCTGTATAGCACGATGGCTCCCTGCAGCCGTCGTGCAACGGCACACTCGCACCCGGGGCTCGGCGCGGTGAAACCTCCCACCCAGCAGCACCCTCCCCAGGGCCGGGGTGGCTGGTCTGTGGGATGTTCACGGCTCCCAGAAACACGCGGCAGCGCTCCCCAGGAACACCATTACAAATGCCCCAGCCACTGAGAGGGGGGGAACAGCCTGGGATGGGGGAAGACGAAGGTAGCAGAAACCCCAAGCCAGGTCTTCTGGGAAAAGAGGGTGTTCTAGAAGAGACGAGGAGGGTCACAAACCCACGCTCACATGGATTACAAGTTTTGTCTTGGTCCGGAGCAGAAAGCAGCATCTCACCCATTCCCCCCTGGCTGGCGGCACCGCAGGAGCTGGCCCCTGCTTTGGTCAGAGCCACTTGTCTGCCCAGCAGGAGCCAAGAAGGAATGGCCTGAAGACGTCAAATATGACATTTAGCCACCAGGTAGCACTGATGGAAAGGCAAGAGCTGGGCTCCTGGCCGGACACCGGAATGAGCAGGGCCATTTGCCAGAACCACTGGGCCCCTGGCAGCCCCCTGCGTGCCTCTTACAAACACATCTCCAGCCCAACACAGCACTCCACAATGCCGAAATGCATCGTTACACAGCCTAATGTTTGAGAGCCTAAATCTTCATTTGTATTTCGTAAATATTTTATGCAAGGGTATTTTTACTGAATCATGGGCAAGGCATGAGACAAACTCCACTGGAGATACTAAAGGCATCTGATCACTTCTGCTGAACATTTGCAGCACTACTGGGAACACTGGGTGCTATCACTCACGGCACGCCACTTCAGACACCGCCAGGAAGAGCAAGGCAAGGACAGGCTTATATCATACAGTCTTGCTTTTGTGGAGACAGGCTTTCAGAAAGCCAAATTCAGCTCTCCAAACACCTTTTGAGTCTGGAATAAATACAAATTAAAGCAAACTAAAAAAAACCTGTAAAACTCCATAGTCATTTTCCATCAAGAGCCCCATGCTGCTCATCAAACATTGAAGAGCAGTCTGTGAATATCTGAAAAAATGACCTCATTGTCATTCTTCAAATCTTCCCTTCAAGCCTCAGAGCACAGTGATGCTGGCAAAAGAACACTAGATGAGTCGGGAGTCCTGTGGCCACATGTTTTCACATTCACCAGCATTTTGTCCACTCCCAACTATTTTTTTTATATGGTTGAAATGCAAAACTAACGTGTCGGCGGAGCCCCTGTACACTCACCCAGGCTCTTTCTAAAGTAACTTGCACGAGGAAAGAGAATGACGAGCTAAATGTTTTAGCATGGGTTGCAAATCTTCCAGAGGTCTTACCTACAAACCCAAGGAGCTGAACCACACAAAGCATCGTGCTGCTATGGACATTTCCCAGACCTAATTGTCAGCACTTTGGAGCAGGACTAAGTGAGAAGCGTTTAGACACCAGCTGAGGACTCTGTCTGTAATGCCTTAGAAATGATTGAAATAAAATGACTGAATCTTCATTGGTCTCTAATTAATCTCAGAGGGCTGATTACGAGCACTCTGACCCCTGGTGAGAAACTAATATGTGCAGGATCCCTTAAAAAGTAGGGATTTTCAGTTGCAGGTTTTCAGCTCCTGATCAGCCTGAGTCACGCTGCTTTCCTTTCAGACACTGGATGCGTCTTGGGGAGCACGAGCAGAGACCTGGGTTTGTTCAGAGGTCAATACAGCAATTGCCTCCTGGCCAGAGAGCCGTGGAAGCGGTGCAAGGTCCACTCTGCACCATGAGCCAAGCGAGCTGGTGGCGTGGGCCTGGCACGGAGGGGTTAGGGAGGAGAGGCAGCTCCGAGAGCACAAAAGCTCATGACTCGCCCCCAGTCAGGCTTCAGACTGCAGGGACGGGGGAGCCAGGCCGTTGCTGAGGATTCTCGAGGTTCCTATGGCTTGTGAACAGACCTGGGAGCTGCTGCAAAAATAGATGCAATCTCCTGCTGGGTGACCTCTCTGAACCCAGGGCTAGCACTGGCTTAAGTGAAGGCAAGTCTGGAAAATACCTTCCTCCAGAGCATGCTACCATTGGCAGAGCGTGCCTCTGCCTGCATCAGAGGGAAGGGCAGCACATCGCATTTCAGCAGTGGGGTCTTCCGTAAACGATGGGAGGTGGAAATATCTGTGCGTCAAATAAGATATTCAATGCAATACATCATGCTGCTCCAGGTAGCGTGCCTGGTGCTAACCCTGCTCTAAGTGAAAAACGAGCCTGTCTCATCCCTCCGAGGGCTGAGACGCACCCTTGGGAGGAAAGTTAAATCTCCTGCGGCTCCTCTGGGAGGGCAGCCCTGCCTGCAATGGCATCCTCTCCTCTCCATGTTTGTCTGGCCCACTTAGAAGGCAAGCGCTAGGGACCTGACTTCTGTCCAAAACTAAAATCTAAAAGAGAGCACATGGCATAGGTTTAAGCATTTTGCTACTATTCTAGCTTGCAAAGAAGAGATAGCAGCTAAGTTTTGGATGCCAGTGAAAGCTCAATGTCCAGCCACAGAAAGTCCATTCCTGGGGGATACGACTTATTTAATGTGACTAAAGTACCCTTCCACAGTTTCACATTCATTGAAGGAAACTGTGTGTGTGATATTTATATCTGTATATAATTGCATAGTGTTTTTGTAAAGCCTATGCAATCAATTAATGGGGGGACGTCCCTTTCCTATATAACCCATCACTCTTAGACCAGCAGCGTTATTTATAGCTGTATATAAGAGAAAGTTATTAATTTCAGAAGGCTTGCCAGACTCTGGGCACCTGAATGCCCAGTGGAAGAAGCAAGGCAGAATGCACTAGTAAATAAACACAAGATGGGCCGTAGGAGATCAGGGATTCATTAACAGTTTTAAAGGCAAGACAGGAACATTGCGATCACCCTGTTCAGCAGCAAAAGGCAAAACACCCATCTACTTGTAGATATGCCGTAACTAGAATGGGCTCATGACTAATTTGCTTAGTTTCCAAAAACAGTAGTGCCTTCTATCAAGTTCGGTCACCTCTTTTTACTATCATTATTTATTAGGTGACTTGCTTTATTCTTTTTCTCCGGTACCAGGCTGCTAGGGATGTTGCCAATAGTTGCTAAGAGATATTCTCTGCTCCAGAAGTCTCACAGTTGAAGAGGAGAGGATTTTAAAGTGGAAGGGACCCACTGTGCAGATGAAAAATAGGGGCATACAGACTGACTCCTGAACTACACTGAACTCTGTTCCTGATTCAGCAAAGTAAATCAGCATTGATTTAACCGGTGCTTACAGTAAAGCAGGTGCTTAAGTGCTTTGCTGGATGATGACTGGGACACTGAGGGTCTTGATGGATTCAGCCCAGCATTTCCCTGTGGCAGTTATGTCACTTTTGCTACATTTTGCTATAATTCTGTCACTTCATGAAGAATATCAAGCTTTGTCTCCTACTAGCCATCCGCAAAAAGAAGTCAAATAAAACTCTCTAATGAGTTCTCACTGCAGAAATCTTTCCCACCATCCATGTTTTGGGCACCTTTGACCTCACATCCCCATAGAAAATGACCTTTCCTACACCTCATGACTATGATCTGTTAACACTGAGTTTTACGTTGCATTCATATCCCCTGCGACATGACTTAAATCTGAACCAAGACAAGGGTAAAAGGTGTGAAAAAATCCAGTTATAGCTTCTTTATAAATGATGATTCCATTTAAGAACTAGAAAGTACTATTCAAGAGAGGACAAAAGCTACCTTCTATAGGAACGCATAAATTTAGACAGGGACACAGCTTTCATGACTCATAGGAGGATTTACTATCTATATTGTCTCTTTTCATGCCGGTTTAAAGCTCATCTGTTGTAAACAGTTTCAAATTAAATTTCTGGGGTACAAACATGCAGAAAACGATCCACCGGCTACAGTGCTAAGCTAGGGGTTTGGCTGTGTGGGTTCAAGGTGCTCTTCTGCGCCGGAGCCTACGTGACCATAGTGCCTTTGTGCCTCAGTAAAGGTTATGAGTCATCCAGCTGCTGCCATTACACAGATGAAGTAAGTTAATAAAAGAGACAGGGCAAACATCCTGTTTTGTTCTTAATTTATATCATCGACTAAGATGTAGCTTAATTAACCGACCCTCTCTCCCTATAGGACAGTCTGACTATCATCACTTACCATATGTAAAACACTATGCAGTGTCATTATACACTGTTCTTTACACTAAAAAGCTGTATCACAATGTCACCACGATAACTGAACCTACTGTCAGCAGTCTAGATAGAAATGCCAAAGATATAATGGGTCAGAGAGACTTAAATACCCTCTCAGCTCTAGAGCTGATGTCTTTCTCGCTCATACATGGTATCGAGAGCATGCGTGGAGCAGAGCTAATTCTTGCTGAATCATTCAGAGGCCTTTTTCCTGCTTGTAAATTTTCCTCAACCTGGCTGCTCTCCTGCTGCACACATTAGCACGCAGCGTTTCTCAACCAAAACATCGAGCAGGCAAATCTTAGCCTGCGAATTGCTGTCAAGCTCTGCCCCAGTAATATGCCTCTCATCCGTAAGACTCCAGTGGGATGCCTGGCACCCCCAGCCACCGGGGAACAGCTCTGTTTGCCAGGACTCCAAGTATCCACTCGCTTCCCGACTGATTGCTCACAGGTATTTAGGCAAGCCTTTACAAGACTTTCCTCAAACACTCCTCTCAGTAGCCTGGGTGCAGGTGAAAGCACCTCAAAAGATGTTGCAGTCGAGGAGAACATCTCAGCTGCCACTGCAGCATGTCGGATGCTTCTTCCTTCTCCCTTGCCCTTCTCCTCCCGCTGGCAAGCGGGTGCTGGGAGCAGCAGCAGGTCTGGGCACGTGCCAGACCCATCCTGCCAGTCACGCGAGGGAAAACGATGGGAGGTGGTAAAGCTTCACGCCAACCAAAGTAATAGAGAAAAGGAGATTTTTGTGTTTGACAACTAGATGAGTAATCATCCTGAATTCCCTGCTTCACCCTAATCCCCTGCTGAGTCACTGGGTCCCTGTTGATATCCCGGGCTGGGTGACTCCTCTCTCGGAGGCTGCCAAGGATTTTTGCCATATGGCAACAAGGAGATTTGATTAGTTGACTGTTTCCTATTTGTTTTAATTAGTAGTTTATTAGCCATATGTTAAATTGCACATTTCAGCTACTCAGCAATGTTACTGGAAGTTAGAAAGTATCTGGATGGGGTTTCTGTTGCCTCCTGAGCCATGTGGGTATTTGCTTTGAACATAATGGCACCTGGTGGGAGTGTAGGAGTGCCCTCCCTTGTCTCATCCTATCTCATCTCATCTTGTTTCATCTCTTCTTGTTTTATTTAATTTCATCTGCCACCTCTGCCAGCACCAGGCAGGGTAACAGGTCAGACCTCTGGCTGCCTACCAGAGCCGCTTGTCACATCGGTGGATGCCGATGGGCCTTGGCATTCCCGAGCTCTGGGAGGCTGCTGTAGGAACCCAGGGACCTCCAGGGAGAGCCTCCCGGATGAGTAACTTGGTGGTGCTCCTCTGCCTGGGTAGCAGATTAACGGGAGCTTGAAACCTCTGCGCTAATCACACTGTGGCATTTGCACCTCTGTTTCTGCATTCCTATCAATCAGTCATATAAAAGTTAATGGGAAATAGATAAAGAAGGTCATAAACAGCAACATAGTAGATTCAGTTTAAAACTCACTACGATATCCACAGAGACCCGAGAGTGGTTTTCACCCAGCCCCAGTGCGTAAGCTTTAATTGCAGACAGATTCTGGCACCAAGGGCTGCTGCTGCCGTGCATTTTACCAGCACACAGCTCTTTCTAAGAATAGCTAACCAGTTATTAAACAAATCCCGTACACCATCCCACTTCTTGTCAGGAAGCCACTGGAAAAGTACTTGCAGCACCCAACTGAAAACACCACCAGAAAGTACCGGCAACTCGGGAAACGTCCCAGAGCCGTGCGGGTCCGAGGAGGTCCGGCGGTGCCTTCGTGTGAGGGCCGGCAGATCGCCCGTGGGAAGCGTGCCTGACCCGTTCAGGGCATCGCCACAGGACACTCCTGACGGCGGTGGCCAGAGCGCGTGTTTCTTTTCCCTTTAGGACAGTTGCCTTTTTAAGTTTTCAAATGATAATCAGATTTCTCCAAAGATTTGCCCGGGCATTTTCCAGCTCCTCTGAGTTCTCTCAGTGACCAGCATTGATGGCATTTATAGACTTTTATCGAAGTTCCATTTTTCAGTGCTACATCTTCAGGTTTTACTACTTCTGCACACAAAAACGCATGAACGCGCTACTAATTTTACCCTTGACTACCTTTACTTTTTCACATTCTTATAGTCCTTTGCCATTATCACACTAGATGTCAAAGTAATTGCACAGAATTAAGCACCAAATTCTGGTTTACTGGCTAGGCTAATTTGTTTAAATTTGTTTTTCTCCCCCCCCCCCCCGCCGCCCCGAGAGAACTGTGAACAACATTTTATACAATCATCTCGATGGCCTCTCTGTGACTATTTCCCTCCTTCACAGAAATGTTAAATATTTGGTTTCACACTTGCACCTTCTCTTGGAAAACATCTTTAAATTAGGTTTTCTTGATTCCCATGCAGTTTAGAAATGCAGATTCCTAGATGTTGGGATTGATTTTGTATCCCATTTTTTCCATCAGTTCAGGGGTTGTAATGGTCTAAAATGCAGTAACTTGACTCTCTCAGATACTACCTTTAATCAACATGTTACTCTGATTCACTCTTATGCATTTGCTCCCTGTGTGGGCTCAGATCAATTTTTAGATTCTAATGACTGACACATTTTTAAAATACATTTCAGTTGCATGCTTACAATAGATCCCAGGTGCAAATTTGCAGGCGCAGATGATTACAGCCCCGAACCCTTGCCATTTGCAACGCAAAGGCCAAGCAGTGGGTGGAAGTGCTCACGGCCATGCTGCTGGTGGGAGCAGGGGGGAGACTCCACCACCCCTGCAGCGGCTCCTGATGCTGCTGGGCTGCTCCTGGGGCAGTGGAGCTGCCTCCTCCCCAGCACAGCACGCTGCCCGTGCTGCCTGCCCTGGGCTGACAGCAGCGACCAAGACAGCCTCAAGTCTTGCTCCAGCCCAGCAGACACACGGGTGCTTTCCAAGAGCCCAGGGTTGAGCACGTAGCTCTGACTTTACTAAATAACCCTGAGCAGAGCAGCAATGCTGCTTCCCATGGCTCGATAATAGGGTTTCTCAAGCTATCATGTTCCACTGCCCTCAAAGTGATTAGTACGTCAACCTATTAATACTCCATGTCTTCTCCCCAGCCTGGGGGGCTGTGTTCTCTGTAACTGCCAACAGCGGGGATGAAAACGAGGGAGAATATTTATTCTGAGGGTGGCATGAGGAAACAGACTATACAGCTGTCCACCTAACAAGAAACAGCAGCAGCATCCCTCCCCTGGCCTCGTGCCAAGCTCAGTAACATCTTATCATCTCTGCTGTGACAAAACGTAGGTGCTCACTACAAGAGTATTACAAAGCATTGCTAATGGAAGGAGATTTTGATTAGCAGGCCCTGGAGAAGGAGTTATACCCAACAGTGAGTCCTGGAGCTTGTTCACGTTGCTCTTCCCTTGCTCACATCAATCCAGCATGCCCAAGCCTGCACGCACTGACATACTGGCAGTTCCTTTTCTCCAAGAACCAACTTCCCGCTTGGTTTCAAACACGTTTCAGCTCACGCCCACATCCCTGAACCCTCCCCAGCTCCTGCGTTCCCCCGGATTGCACTGACCCGGCTCTCTCTGAGACACTGGAGCCGCAGACCTTGGATGGGTCAACGAGCTCTGCCAGGGATGGGGCGGAGGACATGTAACACCACGCTCTTGATGGCTGCAGTGCCTATGCCACACTATGCAGCACAGCAAACCTCTTGATATCAAATTTCTCAACATCTTGAGAAGCAGGCTCCTCCATATCCCACCCTGCTGATGGTTTCTCCCCATGAAACAAATCCCACCCATCCCAGCTCATCTGCTTTGCGGTGCAGAGGAATCACCGACACTCTCCCTGCAGCACAAGATGCTCCTTTGTGTATAGAGGCAATGAGAGAAACCTCCCTCTAAGAAGGGATGAGGAGCTTCATTTTTACTCTGCCTGGTGTATGAGAGATCGTAATGTCACTAGTCATGTTAGTAAACACTGACAAATGTGACAAAACATGGAGTTAATCCTTGAAGCCTGCTGAAACCAAATATTCTGTCCGATTTGGTAACAAGTACAGACAGAAACATGCTCTGTGGCCTCAGTGTAGTCATATCAAATATTTAAAGTTACTTACTAAATACACAAAGGGTCTGAACTGCCAGCTGATCACTGGAACATGCAGATTCCGGGGAAGAACATGGAAAGGCAGGCATGCCAGCAGCTCCGCCTGGGTGTGAACAACTGGAAGTTATCCTTCAGCTGGAAAGTAAGATAAATGAGACAGTATTAAAGCATCAGATAAGAAAAGATGTTCCCTTTATTAAAAAATAGCAGTACATTCTTTACATTTAGCATAAAATCTGCTGTAATTACCTAGCAGTTGGAGAGCAATTTGCAACAGGCTTTATTGTTTAGCATCTGTACCAAATTCTCAGGGAAACATCCACCAGGGAATAAAGTAAAATGAGATGTGCCACAGTAACTACAACATTTAAATGCTTGCACAATGGAAATTTCAGTGAGGCTTAAATGAGCTACAATGCAATTCTACTTTTGTGTTGCTGTTTTTGTTTTGTTACTTAAAGGGCTCTGGGTTTGACTCCAGCTTCTTTTTCTCCTGTATGCACACACCCACCAGGAATGCTATAATCCACACAAACTGGTAAGGCTATATTACAACAACAACAACAAAAAAAAAAGTCATTGTCAAAACAAAACCCAAGTCTATTGCAGCCACAGAACAAGAAACATTCTGGCAGGTCCCACCACCAGGACTTCACTGTTTATCGATTCATGTGCCTCTTTGGTTTTAATCTCTACAAATAAAGAGAAAAGGTAAAATAGCTTGCAGTTTAACTAATGACTTGCAAATTCAGCACAGCATGCCAGAGTAACTAGTTCATCCAGTGGAGAAAACTCGAGCTCACACAAGGTTTTGTGGATGCTTAAAGGAAGCTACATTTTACTCCTGCTTAGCCTGGGATAAATCTGGCCTAACTTCATCACAGTCAGTAGAACTGTGATGGAAATAAATCACTTCAAGTTTGCACCAGTTTTAAAAAAAAGAAAGAGCTCTAGTTTTGCATCTCCCCAAGGCAGGGAGCGTACATGCGAGGCCATCGAGCAATTCTGTCTCAGGTGTTGAAACCTGTGCCACGCGGGAAGGGAATACGAGCCTGATGCTCTCCAAACAGTTCCTAACTTCCCAGGGGACCTCACATGTCACACAGTGACAACCATGAATTTATTGGATGCCTGTTTATTCCTTCTTTCTTTTCTCACTGATTAAATAACATTCCTTCTGATTTAATTTCAGACCATCAAATAAAATAGGAATGTATCTTTGCAAGGAAACGTATCTTATGTTCCATTCCAGCCTGAAGCTAAACAGCATAAACAAATTCATCCCTTTCGGTAATGAGGACATGATTGCAAGAGTGCCTGGAATTAAGGAATATTAACAAATTCCCTGTATTTTTCTCCCATCCAGAATTATGTTTCAGAACTCTGCCTCGTGCTTTGCTACCCTACATTATCCTGTCCAATCAGGCTGTGTGCCCTCAAGCCTCCAAGCAGGTTATTAGTCTTACAAAATGCATAGGATTAAAAGCGCATGTCTTTAAGCTCTACAGGCTGAATTTTACTCAGCGTGATTGCACGGATACAAATGAGAACAGAGCTTGATTCTAGATGTTTACAGTACCATGCAATTTTCTTTAACACACTGACTTCTGATGTAAGGCAAGTTCCATGCAGAGGAAGTTAATGCCTATGTCCTCTTTCAGATCAGAGCAAAGCACACTCAAATGGGGAAATCAAAGTCTTATTATTAGGTAAAATAATTCCCTCATTCAAGAGAAAAAGGAAAAATTCAACTAATGCTCAAAGAAATGGGATGATCTGTGAGTGAAAGGAGGCAATGAGGATGGGATGACAGGAGGGATGTGACTGTGTGCTCTACGGGTTGGTAGGAAAGCCAGGAATAATAGAGAGCAAGGAGAATCAGACAGACATTTACAAAAATCCTAGACTTTATTCAATGAATTATTTAAAGTCTATTTCTGATCTGGCACAGGAGGTCACTTGATCTCCAGAAGGGAGCAACGGGAGCCCCATCACTTCTGCCATTCAAAGCTCGAATGAACAAAGTGATAGGAAATACAGAGCACAGAACCATCATCCCGTGGCTCCAGGGAAAGGGCTGTTTGACCTTAGTAGACTTTCCCTCTTTCTAGTATTTCTGTCTTGTTTGCAGCCCTGGGAGTTCACAGTCTGAACTAGCTTCACTGGGTAAATACTGACACTTCCACACGTGTCAGTACATGTGGACCAAAGCTGCGGTCAGCTTCTTCATGTCTGATGGCTTAGGTGTGCCATCACAAACCAACAGCATCAAGCTGGATGAGGCCTTTCAGACTTACCAAACGATAGCATTAAATCATAACGCCCTAGTCTTGAAAGACTCATTTTAATAAGACAATACCGAATACCAAAGAGGAACGCTTAGATGCTATCCAACAAAGCCTCTGAGATGCTAAGTGGCCTCAGGAGCTTATCCCCAGACTAGCGCCCTGAAGCACGTGAACATTGTGATGGACAAACTTTGTCTTTATTACAGCCTTGTCTAAGAGTTGGAAAAAAGGATAGAAATACAAGCTGAAAGTGATGAACTAAATCACATGAAGGTTAATTACTTTAATGACTTAGCCAAGGTCTCACACAGTGTATCACAGCAGTAATTTGGGAATGCTAGTGTCCCAACCCAGTTCTGCAGTCGTAAGATCATCCTTCCTACTTCACTTCAGAGAGCACAGACAGATTAATGGAAGACCCATCTTCCCCCACACACCCCGAGAGCTTCTGCAGGCCTGACAGCTCCAGCAAGTGCCCTATTCCCAGGATCTGAGGGAGCACAGCGCATTTGTAGGAAATGGAAAGTATATCTTGGGACCAAGGTTAAGATCCACAGCCCGGTTTTCCAGGTCCAGTAGGTGAGGAGAGGCTCAAGCCACTCTTCATTCACCAAACAGTCCCTCTATTCCCCCACCTTGCTCGAAGTCACGGAGGTGTTTATTCATTCTCTTTCTAGACTGTCTTTGGTTCCCTGTCCTACAAATATCCTTGACAACAAGCTCTGTGGTCAGAGAGGAATCTAAAAATGTACACTTGGTTTACCTTGTTCAGCACATTCACAGTGGCTGGGTTTTCCCATAAATAACCATACTGCTAAAGGTGAACATGAACAACTTGAGATATGTAGACACAGACAGAGGGAATGAGTTCTGGGCAAAGCTGAGATACACAGTTTCTCTCACTCCTATTCAACTGCAGCAATTTCACATCTCTGGGAAGAAGGGAAAAAAGCTTCAAGCATGAGATTATTACATTTTGTACATTACAGCCTGATAGAAGCTAAAAATAGACTCTGACGGTTGCTAAGTGCGTTTCAAATGGCTTTCCTTAGAGGTAAAATGGGATTTTATTTGAAAAAGTAGAAGGTGGGATTTATAACATCCTGGGAAAGAGCTGAACAGAAAATCGCCAGTTGTCGGAATAGAAGAAGCAGGGAGTTTGCTGTTCCTTTTCTTCTCAAGAGAGAAGGCGAGGGATGTTTACTGAAACACTATTTAGGACTTCCTAGTGCACTACGTGAAGAATACACACGCAAACTCATGGCACTTCTCATCCCCTCCCTTTACACAAAACCACAACGTTCTTACAGGTCCTACCACACCCCGGGGCACATCTACCCTGCGGGCAGCAGAGGACAATAAGAATACCCCTAGTCGCTCCAGGTGGTTTCACTTGGCTAGGGAAGCACCGAGCCCCGTGCCAGCCAGTTTCCCTGCTTCACAGGGTACGCCTGGCAGCGGGGTGGGACACTGGGACAGGAAAACCTTCCGCTTTAGCCTGATAATCGGGGTTGGAGCTCAGTGAGTCCGAACCCCGTGCTCCGCTGCCAGGTAACCTTCAGCACACCAAGCACCGAGGATGTTAACAGCTTTCGAGCTTCCCCACTGACTAACTCCACTTCGTAATTGCTTTCTGCTTAACCATTTGGCATGGCAGGTTTCACGCAGAAGAGCACGTGCAAAATAACGCCATGCATGTCATTGCAGTCAGGACAGCGTGTTAAGGGCAAAGCCTGTTTTCCTTTCTTCGTAGGTCTGAAATACTGAAGTGTAGGGACTGACTGCCATTCTCATTAAAAGCACTGCGGTTATCATTTTGGAATTAAGACAATGAACTGTTATAATAAAGATTGAGAGTTGCAACTGAAAGACATCTTATGTCAGAGCAATTTCTGAGACACACTCCAGGTATGAGGAGAGCCATTTCCTGCAGCAGTAACTGCTGTAGGGCCGGGCAACTTGTTAACATACCCACTTGGCAGAAAACAGTCTCGAGATAATTAGAATTATGGCCATGCAAATAGCATGGATACACTATTCAAAATGTTTAGATGCTGTTAAAGCTTATGCAGACATAGTCGCAAGCAGACAGGGAGAGGCGAGGTTGGGCAGGACAGTAACCAGGAGATCGAGCATCCGAGGCACACTTTGAAGCCTCAGACTTTCTCTGTGACCTTGCAGCTCTCCAGAAATGAGAATCACTATCCAGGGGGGACATGAAAATGTTAGCAGAAGAGTAAAATAATGGTTCAAAGAAAACAGGTGTTAAATTAATGGATACTTATGCATCGATGTAGAAGCACATATACTGAAGGGAAAAAAAAGAAAAAAAGAAGAGAAACCTCATTAATCTTCTTGTATAACTTTTTCATTACAACCTCACTGTGTCCTTTATCATGGCAACATGAAAAAAAAAAAAAAAAGCATTGTCATGGCTGAGAAAGAAAAGCTATTTTTAATCAATTCTGTAAAGGAAGACACACTTAGATACATTTTTTGCATTCGCTGTCAAACTAAAGATCTAGGCTGTATGCATCTTTGGACAGTAATTGTATCAAAACAGATAAGTGTCTTAGACTTACTCCGAACGCTCAGTGTGGTTTCTCTGTTCCACCTTTCAAACAATGTAGATTTGTGGAGTGCTGATATTCAGAGCGGCACCTGTGGTTTATATGAGAATATTGCTCTAGTTCTGGATTTTATAGGGAACCAATGCATATGTAAATGGACAGCATGAAATTTAGGGAGATGGCTGGGCATGCAGACAAACGGTAACTGCCTGGGCGGGCACTGGTTCTTCGCTAGCTGTGTTCATTGCAACAATTAGAGATGGACTTGGAGAGCGCATGGGCTGACAGGTTTTTTCCTGTTCGGGAACTTGCCCCACACCCAACATCAGAGCAGAACAGGATATTTCAGTTCCCAACACGCTCACTGAGACTTCAGTTGAATCACCCTCCTTTTGGATTCATAACACAATGGAAAAAGATAGAGAAAAATCTATTTCAACAAAATGAATTTGCCTCTAAAACTTCCCATTATCAGATCAGATTTATAAAAGAAAAGCAGGCAATTAAACCGAACCGAATGTTTCACAAACAAAATCATTGAGGTTAAGAATCTGCATTAATACAACAAAACCCAGGAAATTACAAACTTCTGACTGACAATTTATCCCCAACCACCTCTATACAAAGGCCTCGGAACATTATTAATGACCCACTTTGTCAGCAACTTCCTTAACTTTAACACAGTTTTCTCCTTTTACTGTAGAATTTGGGACATTTTTTATCGAGTACTAGATAAGTCTTAATCATGATGAAGGTTATAGAGTTTATAGGGAAAGTAACGACGTTTTTCTGATGCGTTGGTTAATAACCTGCTGACAGGTCTTTCTCACTGCGCTCAGAAGGCACAATGGAAATCTCATTACAGCAAAGCCCAGGTAGCTTGAGTAACGTCTGCTTTTATTTATTTATTTATTTTAAATGAAAACCACCATTACTTTTCACTCCTGACAGAATTCTACATTTCCTGTGCAAGTCAGCGTATGATAAAATAGCAGAATATTCACCAGTGTCAAACAGAGAATTTTAGCAATAAGCTTCAGTGCAATGTGAAATATTGTAACAATTATTCCTTCTGATCAGGATGTTAATCTTCCTTTTTCAAGTAAAATCCAAGGTTATCAGTATGATCCAGCAGTTTCTCAAAAAATTTCAGAACAGTATTTCTAATTGCAAAATTCCTATTTTGTGAGTCCCTGGGTTCACTGTGATCAAAAATCATCGACATAATTTAACTCAGAGCCTCTCATTTCCACTCTATGCAGCTTTTTGACTTAAAAATCTAAATTTGTGGGTGTTTAAAGACAGCCTAAATAACATAGATACATATATATTTGTGTGTATACAAATATACATATGCTTACATCTATATAAGCTTCATTTGTAAACGCAATGGAAAACATTCCCGGCTCTGGTTACCTACACTGTAGATACGTGAGAGACAACAAGAAGTCTCATTAATATGCCCAAAGCAGTAAGAAAAGTGAAAATGTTTAAAACAGACCAATGTCCAGAAACAAGTAGAGATGAATATTTTTACGGATAACACCCTGTGCATCTGGATTTAAGAGTATGGATAATTTGATGAACATGCAAATGTAATCAAATCTCATGACTCAAGTGTACAGGGATCACCACAGGGAAATAAATAATGAAATGTTTAATTTTCCCTGGACTCTTAAGTACCGGTTCTGCCAAAGGTAGCACGTATCAGGTGGGACGGACATGAGATTGTTTCTGCCATGGCACGGGGTGTGATACGGAGAAACAGAAAGAGAAAGCAAACACATGCAGCATTGTTTTTCCATGCTGCAAACATTTTCCGAGCCTATGCAGAGGACAGCAGACAGAAAATAATAGCAGTGTCATCAGACCCCAGACCCACCACCTCCCATCATCCCCTTCATAAGCAGGACAAGCCAATTCTGCTGCACCGGCATTAGCGTTTCCCTGTCTCCGCTCTGTCCGGTACAACCTACACTGACTTTGTCATTAACTCATTTCAACTGCTACAAAACCCCTGGCTAAATATTTGGTTTCTGGAGCCTTTTATGACCCGTTTCACTCCACTTCAAATGTTTTGGCACAGAAATAGCATCAAAGAGCTAAATAGAACTTGTTACTCATAATATCCCTTTAATCTTATAAACAGCCTTCAGCAGATACAGATCTCGGCAGTGCCGTAAGATTAATGTCCAGGGCCCAGCTCAGAAGGAAAACGATGCTGGGTGAGCAGCTCTGTGTAGCGAAGCATATTTTTCAAGGTGACATGACCCCACAGAAATATTTGTCAGTGCACACTGCACATATTGAGAGCTGGAGAGTCACCCTAAGCACATAAATACTGTTCAGTGCAGAAAAGGCAAGAAAAACTGTTCTTATGGCAGAACTGTGGAGATGTTTTTCTCTGGACTGAGAGTGTTGCCAGACGCTGGTGACTGTGGCACACTGCGGGGCTGCGGAGGAGCCGTGCGATGGTCCAGAACCCAAGAAGGTTTGTTTTGTGTATTGTGTTTTGGTATGACAGAGCACAGGGGCTGTCCTCATCTCACAGACAGCAAATTTGGGAAGGAGAGGAATTGAAGAAAACCCAAGAGAGGACTTCACATCTCTTAGCAAATCCCTGCATAAAGTGGCAAGATCCAGATTCCTGTTTCTTTCTCCATCACGTTAGCGATTTGCAATGCTTGCCAAGCAAGGGAGAAAGTCAGCTGTAAGCAGATGAGCTTTCACCAGCCCTCACAGGCCCAGAGTTGGCCGGTGACCCCTATCTCCAGAGGCAAATCGAAAGCTCTCCCGCACGCCGGGGCCAGCGCGGGCGGGATCAGGCGACTCGCCCTTTGCTGGGTTGGTGCGGTCGAAGCACCGGGCAAGGAGCGGGGAGCAGAGACTCGGCTCCCAGCCCTTGCACAGGACACTGGTGCGTTTTTACGTATTCCCCTCCGACCAGCAGCTTTCTCAGCCATATGATGCTGATAACAGCCAGCATTTTCTCACCTCAGACAGGGACTATGAGACTAATATGACTAATGTCTGAAAAGAGCTTTGAGGCAGCTGGATGGGAGCGCTGGCATTATGATTAATTCCATAGACTCATGTGGATTATAATAAGCATGAAACCAAACCATTGCACAGAGGACATATGATATTATACTGCTGTTGTCTTTGTAGGGTTTTAGCCTTTCAGCATCAACTCATAACCAGTAAGAGAGGGCTACATATCACTTGTCTAAGACACTCAACAGCTCTTCGTGTCTTCTAGGGAAGAGTACATAACAAGAGCTAACAGCAAACACTAGAGAAGCCAAATAGTACAAGTCACTACAAAGCCCAACCAAGGCAAGAGCCTGAATCACATTAAGAGTTCACAGACAGCGATGAAACCAGTACGGCACCCATCAGGGTCGACACTGGGGCCGTGACAGCATTCCCAGGGAAATACCTCCTCTTGCTGGGATGAGAAGTGTGCCACAAGCAGGGACACCTCCCCACCCGCGCCGGCTTGCCTGCGCTCTGCCGGGCTCAGGCTCCTGCTCCCGGGGCCCGCAGGCTGTAGTCGGCTGCCGCCAGGCTGCTCACAGGGGTCGAGCGGGAGCTCTGCCCTCCCCAAGCCAACACTCCTCCTTGGACAACCTCTCGAGCCTCCCAGCTACAGCCAGACCACAAGGCATCTCATAGACAGGAAGGGTGGCCAACTCCATCCTATCAATAGGTAGCCAGTGCCAGTGAACACACGAAAGTCTCTTCTTCTGCTCTGCCCTTTGGCAGAAGGGAAGATATGGATTTGCTCAAGGTCATGCAATAAGGAATTAGAGCTCCAAATAAAATGCAAGAAACATGGGTACCAGTCTCACTTTCCAGTCACCGTCAGGGCCGCCTCTTGCCCAAAGCACTTGAGGGCATCATGGCACATCAAAGCAGAATCACAACACACATCGTGCCTCAGCTCATGCAGTCTCTGGCAAAAATGATATTAGAATGGGCTGTTTCAGTGCGAGAGGGATCTCCAGTACTTGTGAAACTGTTCCTTGAAAATAATATGTTATACTAAGCTGTCAGCTTTCCTTCGTCACTGAGCAAAATACATTTCTTTTCCTCACATCTAACACTCTTCACGGAACGATGCGATAAGTGCAGACTTTCACTTAGAAGTTTGGGGTTTTTTTAATTAAAGGAAGAATGTTATGTGAGATTATTTTTATATGCAATCTGCAGATTAGCTCTCTGGCTGAGAAACAGTTTGTCTACAACCACCCCAGTGGTCACAGGTACTGCTGCCTATGCGTCTGCCCTTCACGGCAAAATCAAATTGCAACAATCATAAAGATTAGAAGATTATGGACACACAGCGTTTACAACATCCACCAGTAATCCCACACTCCTGCCTGGCTACAGACTCAGTGAAATGTAGCCAGAACACACATTCTCATCAGAATTCCTTCCTTCCTGGGAAGGACAGAGATATGGTACACCTCGCAAGGGAGGTGCAACAGAGCTTTAAATAACCACTTACAAACTTTCCTTGCAAAGAAAATTACAAGTCAGTTAATGCCAAGAAATCCCAGGCTAAGAGTGATAAAATAGGACTGCCTTCTGCATTTGTGCAAAAGGAATTAAGGAGTCATGTGAAAGTTTTTGGCACAGCAGCCAGGAGGAGAGGGAATTCTCACTTCTGCTTTTACTGAGAACGTCTCTTTCAAAAGGAAGAGCTGCGGTTTGGTCCTAGTGTAAGACACACGTGATTTGATTAGGGTCAAAGGAGTTGCATCCATTTGCAACGGGGGGAATTTAGCACAGGAACTTTATATCTAAAGACTTCACCTGAAGTTCTCTATGAAGCAAATTTTCCTGCTGGGTTACAGCAAGGCTGGAGTCAGCAGGACGTCAGGGTTCAAATCAGGTATCCGCAGACTGGTAAGACGTTTCACCTCTCTTTGGCCAGTTAATTTAAAACAGGATTAATAATTCCTACATGATTAGGATTTTATGAAGCTTAATTAATTAAAGGTCATAAAATGCAATGAGACCCGCGTATGACAGATACCAGATAAATCCAGACTATTAGTATGTAAGTCACGCCGTGTTTGAGACCTATAAGCAGCTCTGCGGAGCGGCTGCCAAACTAAGGCACAACGCGCTCCCCCTCACCTCCCCTGCCCCAGGGCTGCAGTGGGTGCTCGGCCAGGGATCAGCCAGCAGCCGAGAACCCCCAGAAAATCCAGAGGGGAGAAAAGAAAACCCACAAAGGCAGAAGCACGGATTCACAACAGGCACGGGTGCCTAACACCCGGTGACCAGACTGACTCCCGAGGACTCATCCAGCGCCACGCCAGTATGGCTTGTACAGCACGCTAAGTGCGGGGTACGTCCACGCGGGTGTGCAGAGCGTGCGGGCACAAAGAGCGGGGCTCATCCAGGCCGGAGTGCGCACACGTCTCGTTCAATTCAAACGAGCTCACTGTTCTCCAGGACCTTTAATTACTAAAAATGCAGCAAATCCCCTTAAATATGCCAAATTGGGGTGGGCAGAAGGGGCTGTTCAGGATTGAAGTAGGATAAAGAGAATAAAATGCAAATCTCCCTGCAGTTTATACTTATGACTAATACCTATCACAACAGATTCATTTGGAAACACGCTTGTGACGTTAAACTTGTCAATCCTCCCCACCTCTCAAAGCCTCTGCTCTGTGACATGCCTGTGCCAGCTTCTCGAGGCCTGCACAACAGTTGCTCAGAAACTGCTGCATCTCTCCAGCTTTGGATGCTGCTGCTGGGAGTTGATGCTTGAGAAGCGGCACCTGCAGCCAGAGACCAAAGTTTTCAGTGTATGAGTTGATAGCATCCTGAGAAAGAAAAGCCCAAGTCATGCAAGGGTTTAGGAATAAGCATGAGGCATCCTTAACCTGCAAAGCTGCATGCAGTGATCCCAAGTTAACGATGTCCAGCAGCACCCCAGCATTTAGCCGGTCACCCAGGTGGGAATGAAGATGTGCAAATGCCTCCAACAGGGCCAAAGGTAGAGAAGAAACTGTCTGAAACTGGTCTGAACTGGTGGGGCACCACCAGTGTCTAACGGGATGACATGCATGGCCATGGCCCTGAGCTGAATAACCCCAGACCGCAAGAGCATGGGGAAGCAGGAAAGGGAGGAACAACCTAAGGGAGAAGGCAGATTATTCACAGAGCGAAAGGCTAAAGCTGCAATCCAAAAGCAGAGATATTAGCATATGAGTAGCCCATTCGCAGTTCTTAAAGAATGAGACAAGCAAGCTAAAAAAAGAAAATGCTATACAAGGAGCTGAACAACCTCAGCATAGGGATAAACTGCCCTCACTAATTGCACATTTGGTTAAGCTTTAGGAAATCCTGCATCTTCCTCTGGACATCAAACACTGGGAGGCAGGTTATAGCTTGGCCAGGGCTATTCACGACACCTAAATTAAATTAAGGTCCTTTGGGGGGGAAGTTCCAACCACCTAAAAATGTTTCTGCCCTGAACGAGCTGCCAGAAGACCCTTCTCCCACCTTGGGACCTGGACTGTGAATGCCTGTCCTGGGGTCGTGGAAGCTGGTGGGAGCATCTGAGAGAGACAGCAGAGCTGGGGAGTGGCAATCTATCCTTCCTCCTCTAAGGATCTAGCCCACAGTTTAAAGCAGCTACTAAGTTATTTGAGAGCTGCAAGCCTATGGATTTTTCGCTGGGAATTAGCATCCTAAATCCTGTAACACCACCAGCCATCCTGGATATGCCATGCATACATGACAGCACGAGGCCCTGCTCTGCCTCCATCTCCATAGAGGAGTTCTGGCTCCAGCTTTGGAGCGCTAGGCTCTGCCTGTATCCTATTTAAAGAAGGTTGTTGGTTGGGAAAGGCTCCAAACCTCTTAACAGACCACTTCTGTCTCAGTGAAATTATCAGGAAGGATAACAGTGAAATTCATAACTCTAAAAAAACCTGGCCCGCATTTGAATAAAGCCATGGCAAATCCGTATGTGCCTGGATTCACTCTGTGAGGCCAGGTAGCGATGGTCATTTAGGCATCCTGCTTCACTAAGAACCCCGCACAAAAAAGCTTATATCCTGTGAATCTATATAAATACATTAGACAGAGAACTAAAACCGCATTGAGATTAGATTTCCATCTCTTAACATCTACATACATGACAGATGGGATTAGTAAATGAACAGACCACTGAAGGAAGGAGGGAGGATTAACAATGGAAAATAAAAAAGGTCGATAATCAGTGGCAGCTCTTTGGAAAAGAGACTTAGGACAAATGGCACAAGCAGCTTCAATTTATTTACTTCGGCAAATGAGAGATGCAGAATATGAAAATGAAAGAACAATCTTCCTTTAATCTGCAGGGAAAGCCGGGCTGGGTACAGCCCGCTCAGGACATCATAGCCGCTAACGAGGAGAGAGTTCTCCGGGAACATGCTCTGACAACTCTAATCATCCCATGGCCTGGGAAGCTTAGAATCCAATTTCAGCTCCAGCTATTATTGCAGAAGTTTTAATCTCCATTCTTATGCAAACAATTTGAGGGAACGACGGATAGATAAATAAACGAACAAATGAATAAAAATCAGGCTCTCACACTGATGCAAAGGAACTATTTCTCATTGAGATGAGCATCACATGGTGGTGTGAGTTTGTGAATGACAGTCAGTATGAAGACGAACATGACAGGCGGTTATCCTCCTGCTTATGCTGGCTTTAGATCAAGTCCAAATTTTATATTCCAGACACAGCAACAAGAAAGCAGTGACTGTTATAGCAGTGAGCACAAACGCAAAAAAAAAAAAAAAAAAGACAACTGTTCTTCATTTATGTCCAGGCAAAGAAGATCTGACCTATGAAGTCAAAATTTATGAGCGAGATAAATAAGCAGGCAGTGTGTTTCTGCTAGACCCAGGCAATATAATATAAAACCACACTCGCTGTACAAAAGTCCACCTGAACATCTGTCTGGGCTCCAGCACTGACCTACAATAGATGTTTAGAGATTTATTTTTTTTTAAATACACATTTATAAGTTTGTGGATCCTCAGCTCCTACAGCAAAAGGGTCCACAGTATTTTTATGCACTGTGTAACAACATCCTTTCCATTGCTTTACGTTTGGTAGTGCCTACATCAGTAGGTTGCTTCAGCAAAGCAAAAGCAGTTTGCATTCACAGTGGTCTCAATACTTTTTGTCTGTGAAGATTTTGAGAGTGGGGAGGAGATTCCCACCGCAGCACCTCCTGCACTGCAGGTCCTGGCTGCGAAGGACACGGAGGCAGAAGTCCATCTCTACTCCAAAGCCGCTGAGAGAGGGACTAAACTCCCATGTCCGTATTCAGTCTCCCATCTCCTACACTTGTGTTTTGCACATCTGGCTGCCTACTTGTTCCTCAGTTATAGAGTTTCATCAGAAAAAAACGTAATTGGCACAATTCCATTTTCACCAAAACATCATGTTTTTTTCTTTTCCAAAGAAGAATGGAAATGTGTTGTCCCCCTCTGTCCAGTGCTGCACTTTGATTCAACTGAGTCACAGACATTCTGCCCTCCGGCTCCTGAAAACACACACCACTTTTCATTTTGAGAGAGCGGGACCAGCGCCTTCGCTCCCTCAGAGCCAAGACAAGAAACAACCAAGAACGAGAAACACTGGAAGACCTGGCTAGCATTTTTCAAAGCTCATGCATTTTATTGTTTTCAAATGGTGATGCAGAAGACGAGACATACGTAAGTCAAAAAATGTATAATCTGTGTTTCAATCAGCCTGAATGTCCTAGGATTTTCATCATTTGATTTTTAATAATTCAGAATAAAAAACACATTTTCAGCAAAACATCACTGGTTCAATACAGTGCAGGAAGCTTAGAAAAACCCCAACCACCAGCAGGGCTTCTTTGTTTATGGTATATCCTCTGGATATATTAATCCAAATTCTGTTGGAAGGAGACCCATTTTTACCATTTTCCCCCACTCCCAGCATACTCACTAACTGGTCTCTTTTGGAATAACCCATAAACTGCCACAAAACTGACAGAACAGAAATTGCCTTCTGTGTCAACAGCTACAGGCAAGCCGTCGCTGGGGTGGGGGCTTGTTTTGGACAGCCACCTGGAAGGCGCTTCCAGCCTGTAAAAGTGGTACCTTCCACTTCCACTAAATCATTTCACTAGCACCAAAAGGAAATTAAAGATTATTTTATGCAATCAGCTTTTAGTCCATTTACAACTTGCTGCATTAATATTAAGATATACACTCTCACTTTTGTCCAGACTGTAAAAACACACATGAATTAAAGATATTGAAAAGTTATTTAAGACTTGTGCCCTCTGAGCAGCTTCCTCAGAAGGTGAGCCATTAGGTCTTGGCCTCCCATTTGGATCTGACTCTAAAACACATTTGCAGCTTGTTAGCAGATTAACAGATGAGACAGAGGGGAGTTAAACATAGCCAAGGTGTGAAAAGTAATTATAGGCTCCTGCATCAGGCTGGGAATAAGAAAAGCCAGTATTAAGTGTCTGCTCTAAGAGGTGATATCTATCTTTACTGGAAGAAGAACAAGGCATAGCTGAACCTGTTTGTGTCTTAAGTAGTTGACCTGAATCTCATTCTGTACCTCCACTGTTCAGACTCACTTCACTTCGGTAAACTTTACTCTTCTCAAAGTCTCCCTTTTTGGAGTCAAGTCAGATTCTGCAGCTGGCTCCAGCAAGAAGTACTGTTGGAAACAAGGGCTGCATTGCAGGGCTGCTAAAAACCGTAGAAACCAATAATGATTTCAAGGGACAATGAACTTCCATTGAGAAAATGGGGGGGTGTGGGGGGGTGTGTGTGTGTTTGTGGTTTGTGTTGTCATTGTTGTTGTTGCTGTTTTTTTCCCAAATCAATGAAGAGACACACATGGGTTGCTTTGCTTGGAAAGGACCAATATTCTCCCAAATCTGTGCAAATGAAAGGCAGCCGGTGTGATGTGTCTGATTGAAAAAATAACAAAACCCTCCAGTTTACAATCCAACGAGAAGTGAAGTTCCCCCACTCTCCAAAATAAGTGATATGAAACAAAGACCATATTAATCTGAAGCTTTGAAACTTCAGAACAGTTGTTAGCAAGAGGAGAGAGCACTGCCCGTTACGGTTGCACGCTCAGGAACAGGCCAGCAGGATTTTATTGGCAATCGTGAAAAAAAGCCATTTGTGGGAAACTGGCTCAGACTGCCCTTAAGCCATCTTTTAATCAAAACTGTCTTAGTGTTGTTCCTTGCTTCGTATATTGTATTCACCTGTTGCCTTTTGCCTTGTACTGCGATTGTAAACTCTTTGAGGCAGCGTTTATAGCTTTGTTATGAGTGAAATCCAGGTGTCATCGAAGTCAGGGGTGATTTGTCACTTACATCAACAGAGACAGCTTTTCATCACATGCGATTTTGCACAGTGTCCATCACTCCAGGGCCAGGGCATCCAGGACTGCTCTCGCAAACAACAGCGAACGATGTAGGATTATGTGCCCTAGTACCTGTTGTTATTTGGCTGTAGTATCTA
The DNA here is from genome assembly GCA_020745775.1 of Theristicus caerulescens. Taxonomy (NCBI): domain Eukaryota; kingdom Metazoa; phylum Chordata; class Aves; order Pelecaniformes; family Threskiornithidae; genus Theristicus; species Theristicus caerulescens. Next base: position 6,736,934 of record CM036578.1, read on the forward strand.
CTGATCGGGTCAAAACTTTGTTGTTGTGAACCTTATGCATCTTGATGCAAATTCACATCAAGAATGCAAGCGAGACTATATCAGAAAGTAATATTTTACACCAATATTTCATCTATTTTAAACCTGTATAAATAACTGCACAAGTTGCAGGGCAATGGACTATCATTCCCTCTGGGGTTGTATTTCTCTAAGCCACTCCTCTGGTTCCTCAGAGGCAAAGCTCTAATGTGGGAATTGCATAGCAAAGAAAATCAGAAACAGAAGAAAATAAGATTATTTTTTTTCTTTGTAACACCCAAACCTCACCAGCATTCCAATGACTAGATAAACATTTCTGCGATGTAAGCGAAGTAGTTTAGCACTGGTAATTTCATCAGTCAGAGGTTATGACTTATGCATTTTTTTGTGTTCATGACTGATTCTTTATGCATGCACAAGAGCTAACTGCATCCAAGAGAGTTCTGTGCCTGTTGGTCTGGAGGTGTATTGCCATATGTTTGGTGTATACTTAATTAACACAGTGCAGCTGCACTGCCTTCCATCTGTATTATAGATTAGATTTCTATTACACATCTAGGCAGGAGTCCCACAATTCATATTTATTAAAATAATTACCCCAAGATTTAGATGGTTGGAAGTACTCAGTCAAGCAGCCCAGCATTACTTTGCACAAGGAATATTATTCAGCTATGAAGCAAAACTGAATAGCATGAGTACTTAAGTGGTTGACATGCATGCAGTCAGAACATCAGGCTTGCAGACAGAGGTTAAAACAGAGCCTGCTGAGCATTTTTTCCAGGTACTGGTTCTTAAGATATGAAGATTATTGAAGTGTGACTTGCTCGTATATTCATAGTCAGCATCAGATTCGGATCTTTTTTTAGCTTCCTGCAATCGTTTTCTCTAGGCAGTGGAAATTTAATTTTAAAATTCGATTTGTACAACGCACTCATTGGTCTTTAGTATCTGTTCATGAAGCACCTGTGGTTCAAAATCCATATGCCTGTGCAAATTTTGCAGGTGTAGAAGCCTGAGTAAGGGTGCAAACTGCACATATGCATTTCAGTCAAGTGTATTTCCAGGAACATTTTTCCTGCTGTACAAAACCAGCTTGCATACAAATACACTGAGGCCACAAGAACAGAACAAATCCAGAACGCGAACACATGCATTAAATGTGACCTAATTGCGATGTTTAGATCCAGGATCTAATTCCAACCTCAAATACCTTTCAAGAGTCTGGAATACTAGGACCCAGAGCTGTGGTTTAGGTTTGATAAGAAGGGGATGTTCATTTAGCATTTTATGTGAATGTTATTGTCTTGTCCAACCCTGAACTGAGGAAGTAATCTGACTAATTAAAGTCCAAATCTATGCAATTATAGACAGCAACGCATGGCTGAGAAATAATCAAATTTACTTTACTTATCCATTCATAAAGTCAACGATATAATTTTGTAAGCTGGTTAAAACCTGCACGTAGGAAAGCGAAGATTTCCAATTACCTGGAGAGTACAAAGGGCACGGCACAGCAGCTGAAGCTGCTCTCACGCTACACTTCACTTACATACCGCATGTCTCAAAATGGTATTTCTGATCCCATGCCAGGCAACGGCTATTGCCTGCTAGAAGCAGAACCGAGACTGACAATCACTTCGGATAGCCTGATGAATAGATATCAGCTGGCAACTGGCACCTCACAAATATTTTGGCAAAAGGCACTGATGTGAAAGACCCTGCGAGTTAATTTTCCCAATGAAGTTGATCGCTATGTACTTACTCTTTCAAGTAAGCTGGATTTTTAGGTCTCTTAATTTGGGGGTCCAAAAGTACTCTGTACCTGCTCAGTATAGTTTTTGTACACAGCAAAGGTAAATCATAAAACAATCCATGTGTGCAAAGTTGCGTATATATAGAAAGGGAGAGGTTTCACACATGTCCTTGGCTGGGTCCTGCAGCAAGGCAAGCTGTACTGCCGCTGGAGCCCACCGAGCCTGGCCTGGAGCTCTCACCAGGTATTTCCATAGAGTGGAATAAAAGAGCTGGGGATACGGGGGTAAGGCACTAGGCATTTTAATGGTATGATTTATGGTATCTGCTGTAAAATGCAGGTTTTCTGCTATTAGCCAGTGGATTGTTTCCCCAACAGAGAACAGGCAGCAGAAAGTGACTGTTTCAAGTTTTCTTGAGCACTGTGCTAAATGCCATTGCACTGATAAAAAAAAGCCAAGATGTTGAGGTCTCCAAATGTTATAGCAGGCCCCCGAAGGGGAAGGTGTTTGCACGTCTATACAGTATTCAAACCAGATCAATAAGATACAGATCTTCCAGTGCCATTCCTCTGCTCAGACCAGATAAACAAGCTGCTTGGCTTGATGCTGCTTGTGCAGCTGTGCCTGCCTGGGAGAGGCAGGGGGACAGCGCAGCCAGGGTCCAGCTCTGGGGGAGCAGCTAAAGCACAGGTGTCGGGGCACTCCTTTGGGTTTTGTTTTAAAGCAAGAATAGCGACTGGGGGGGGAAGCAAACTCATATACCACTTGAGTGCCAAATGATGTTTTGGAACAAAAGTTAACGGGGCTGTAAATCTAAGAGATGGGAGGAATTATTGGGTCACTTTGAATCAGCTGCTTCCACAGACCTTCTGTTAGGCTATTAGCATAGAAATTTCTAACTTTCCAGCTGAAGAATTTTGGCTGTTTTATGTTTAGATTTGAATTATAATAGACTTGCTATAACTGGAGGGCAGAGATAGGGAGAGGCCTAGGAAATATGCTTAAACAGCTCACTGCTTTTGTTTCTTAGGGATTTTTGCCTGCTTTAAGGAGAGTGTTGTTTGAAAACAACAGCAAAGGCAACAACAGTATTATTAAATATTAAACAGAAATTCCAGGAGAGGATGCAAGAGAAGGAACATAGCAGATTTTGCTTGAGAAGTTAAATGCAGTTTCATTGATCCATCTAGCAGCCACAGCTCAGAGGCTGCTTTGTGCATTTGAGCTTTACAAAAATCTCCAAATCCTCAGGAGCAGGCTTAAGGGACTTTATCCATGTGTCAAATCCCCAAACCGAAGCAACACACTGATAGGCCTCAGCTGCCACAAGTTATCCTAAACAGCACGGAAGGTGGTTACTGCCACCCCAGAGGGGAAAAAACAGACTTTCTAAGAATAATTTTGAAGTCTTTCTCTTGCTTTGCATGCCCTCCTCTGCTCTCCATAACAATGTCAGCCATAGTCAGCATCAGAAGCATCACGATCTTTGGCTACACGAGCAACTACTGCTCTTTAGACAAGCCGAGCAGTGGTACGGCAAAGGATCTGCTGGGACCATCCGAACCAGCACGCTCCTCCATCACATAAACCCAAATCAAGCACTGAAAATGAGAGACCTCTCCAGGAGACCATCACCTGCACTCCAGCAGCCAGAGTGTTTCTAAGCTCCCTGTCACTAAGTCTCTTGGTCCTTTGAAGTAAATGTTTGGGGTTTTTCTGTTTTCACCAAAGGCCACGTACTTCAGCGTATGTCAGCGGCAGATCAGTAGGGGACTAGAAGTGAAGTGTGCCAGAGCAACTCAAGTAATTTAAAGTGCAAAGCTAAAACCTCCCCTTTGGTGCAAGCCTCTGCTCTCAGGTGTCCTACAGCCAAGGAACTGGAATAGATTGGTTTACACTTGCCTTTCCCCCCTTAACTTTCCATTTTAATTAACATTACAATCTCAACCAAAGTAGTGCTTGTGACATTCTGCATTAACAGAAGAGGCAGAATCACATCTCTTAGTAGAAAGCAGCATTTTGCAAATGAACCTAATCCTTTTAAGACTTTCAGCACATGAATGCACATTTTCTGGCTGGCTGGTGGTTCATTTTTATACCTGAATTCTCAGGCAACTCAGAATCACGGTAGAAAATTTCATGCTGCACAAAGCTGCTTATCAGCATCAAAAGAAATGAATTAAGATGGTTAGGAGAGGGAAAAAAAAAAAAAAAAGATTTTTCAAATAATGCTTATGTTCCACTACAAGAACATATAAGGTGGGTTTGCTTTTCAACTTCAGGAGAAACTGTTCCCCCTTTTCTTGTCGCTTTGAAGTACATCCAACTCTCAAAAGCCGTATAAGAACAACTAGGCTGTTTGTACATAAAGAACCGACAGGGAAACTTTATAGCACTGTAATCACCAGCTCTCCATCCTACAGCATCCTCAGCAAAGGAACATTAATAAACATTAAAGATGAGCGTAAGCTAGGCATCTTTCTAATTAAGAGTGGAACAGCCTGCCAGATGAGGTCAGTCCCCAGATGGGGTTGAAGGGCAGTGTAAGCTTGAGAGAATATATTCAACGTAAAGGTCATCTATATGGATTAAATGATCTGAGCAGTCATTTCCAGAGCCATCTTCTGCAATTAATATTTAATTAAAAATAGAAACACTATAAAGTTTAGCTTTTAACCAGCAAAATTATTTCATGTCCCATAAAACCTTTAAATACAAGATCACGCATTCTTTCTCTCCCTATACAAAGTAGGCTTCTGTGGTTGTGAGTAACCTAATAGAGCCAAGCAACTCAAGAAGGGGCATTCCAAGGGCAGTCAGCCTTTGCACCTTAAAGAAAACACTTGAAATCTGTCTCCAGTGACCAGAGATGGCATTTAACAGCGGAGGGGTTTTTCTTTCTTTTCTTCTTTTTTTTTTTTTCCTTGTCATTCAATTGAGGATTAAATGCAATTTCTAATCAAATACTCATCAAAATACATAATGAACTTAAAGAACCAGACTAACCCAGGGTCATCAGCAATGCCATGTTTCGGAGAAGGTGATGGAGAAAAGGCACTTGAGGATGTTTCAAATGCAATCTGCTGGGCTCACGAAAGCATAGCCTTGCACTAGACCCGGAGCGAGCTGTCGCTGCTGCCTCCCAGCACAGCGGAGCCAAACCTGCCTGTGCGTCCTGACCCTGCTGCCCTCAGCTTCTCTCCTTCAGGGGACCTGTTAAGCAGTTCAGAACCAGCAGTTCCTAAAGAACTAATAGTAGCTTTTCACTTTTCTTTGCATATCTCCCTGGACCTCTCCTAAAAGTGCCTCCAGCATTTGTTTAGTGTGATTTGAAATGTTCTGTCTCCTATGACTTTGCTGCCCAAGAACTAGGCCACCAAGGAAGTCACTAGAGGAATAGTTGTTCTTCAGCACTCAAGTCCTTTGTAACCTACTTCCAAGTTTTTAACCTACACCATAAGAAAGAAGTTGGAAAAGGAGGTTCAGACTCATCATATGAATTCTTATGTTTGGAAAATGCAACAAAAAGTCACTTTGCCTCTACAACGTGTGGGTCCTTTCACTGGTCTGAAGTTGGAGAAATTTAGGTCTGGCTCCCAACTCTGTCACCAATTTCCTGTTTGACTTTCAGAAAGGCACACACTCTCCAAGCTTCGGTTCCCTGTGAGTGGAGATAATACTAACTTACTTTCATATAAGCTGGAGATATTTTTCACAGTGCTATGAAAATTAGAAGTAATCTAGTTCAAAGACTTGTTTTTGCTTTCCTCAAAGTCAACCGTAAAATTCCCTTCACTTCAGTAGAGCAGGATCAATGCTTTTTTCTTTAAGCGCTTGATAGAGCTTCCTCTCCTTATTCTTGGAACTTGGGGTCTTACTCTGTTTATTTTTACTTATTACAGGGACAAAACATGAGATTTGTCATTGTTTTCAAGGGTACCAGAGGTGTAAGTCAAAATCTCCATGTAGCTGACTTCTTGAAGCTATTAGCCTTTCTTACTGGTTTTAAACAACATTCTTGGGAGGTGCGACCTCCTCCAGTCAGCCCTTCTGGTTTGCCCACATCTTTGCTCAGGGAAATTTCTCAGGAGAGTCTGGGCCACTCTCTGCTGGTTATCTCCTCGCTTGGAAAGCTGCTGTTAAACCTATCTGAACTTGCAGCAGTACTTGCAGGAGCAGCCTGGGTAATCCTCCGTGGAAGGAGGCAGAATTCTCAACATTCACGGGAGCATTCGTCCATCAGGAAACGAGAACAGGCAAGGAAAGGCAATCGACTTTCCAAGATGCTAATAAGAAGGCGCAATTAATCTCTTTACCTCTTACTCAACCCCTGCTGCATATATAAATTAAATTAGCAGCCATATATATACACACACGTATATAAAATACTCTCTGATTTAAACGGCACTCCTAACTTGGAAACAAAAGGCAAAACTGTTGAAGTTAAAAAAAAGACAACACATGCAACACCATTCCTGCCATGACCCACAAGGCCCAGGTATTATTTGCATTAGATTACAGATGCGTAAAAAAACCCTTTTGAAATCTTTTGAAGTGTCAAATATTATTTGTTGCTAATTCTGGTTTGCAAACAACTGCCTAGTGTTTCTGTTAAAATATGTCAGAGCTGTTAAATGCCTGTATAAATAATAAATGGGAAGGGCATGTACTAAGACTAAGGTCTCTCTGCATCAAGACATAGACAGCACTATGTTTTATTAATAACAATTTGAAAACCACAATGAAGTAGGAAAATGGCTCCTCTGCCAGGATTTTAAATCCCTAGTCCACAACCAAGCACAGTCCAGAGGATAAAAGTTCTAACTTTATCATACAGACCTTACCAGAACATTTAGACTTGCGCATATAGATTTGAGTTGTAATTATCTTCGGTAGTGCATTCTTTCTCAGTTCCATGTATATATTCATTAATAGGCCTAAGACTGATGGTGAATCCAATGTTGCTGGGTGTAGCAGAGCAATAGGTTACCTGTAATCACCTAGAACACCTTCTAATGGTGTGCCTTTCTAGACAAGAAAAACATTTTCTATAATACTCATTACAGTTTACTAACCCCTTAAAAACAGGAAAAGGGAAAAAATACTATTTTTAAACAGCTTTTCGATGTCTAGCTTTGTTCCTTTGCATAGTCTTTCTGTTTGTTCTCTGCATGATCTTTGGGTAGTTTTATACCTTTAAACCACTTCCATAGGGTCCTCTCCTTTAGAAGACAGTGTGATCCCTACATGGAAAGCAGTATTACAACGATGCTGATAGCCACTGAGTTTTGCTGGGGTATTTGCCACCTTAACTAGGTCACTGGCCTGAGCAGACACGCCTGTTCCCAAGTTAATATTCTACACGCAGTTAAATACTTCAGAACTGAAGAAGGGTTCTGCCTTTAAAATATAAACTATTGCACGGTATCCTCGGGACAGCTGTAAAATTCTTCCTCCCATTTCTATCCCTGGTTAATTGCACTATGATTATGGAAAAATATTATGTCGTGGATGTGCGTACACTGATTATTTCAGTAGAAATAGTCTTGTGCCTTTCTAAAAAAAAAAAGTCTAAAACCCTTTAAGTACAATAGGCAGTGACAGACGGAGCCCAATTTACATAAAATCACACAAGCATCAAGTTCTTTTCAAGTAAGTCAAAGATTCAAAAATAGCAATATAAAATACTTTCAGCCTCAAGATGCGCGTGTACTACAGTTGCGAAATCTCTGGCGATGGATTATGATTCTTTCTACTTTTGCAGTTCAAAAATTACTTGTTGGTATACAGTTAGCATACAACTCTTCACAGATGGCTTTGAAGAACAATCAAGTTCTTTAAAACAAGAACTAGAGCGTAATCAATTAAAATAACTAGGACTTGGGGGTAACTTTTCACAACTCCAGAATTCAAAGATTCCCTTACGTTTAACAAATCTGCAGCATGGCAGCTGAAAGAACAGATTCTACAGCTCCTCTATTTAAAAAATCCTTGTTCTTTGCTTTCACATAATAAGAGTTCCAGGAGGGCTTAGCTCCCTCTTAGATGCCCAAAGAATGCCTAGGTATCCAGAACACGGGTGTGTTGTGAGAATGCAACTGAAGAGTGGGTATCGCGCGCCGTGTTGCCTACGCCCATGTCCATGGCAGACAAAGCAGTAAACAGCATAGTACTTAGGGAGAAAATCCTTGCTCTGATAGAGGCGTTGTCCCCACTAGCTGCTCACTTCTTCACCTACGACTGTCTCGGATGCAGTAACCTTTTCTACGCATGCATTTATTTATCCTGGTGTTTTCTTTAATTCCCCTGAACTGTGTAGGTAGTGGCTAATGGTTACAGTGACAGCTACCCATACCACAGATTTTCTTGGAAAAGGTGACACCATTTGCGTAAGCATTCATCTAAACGTTCACATCTCGTCTAACCCTTAGCGTTTGCTCTCCATTTACGGGTGCCATAAGCACAGACACGCACACTGCCCTGGGTGCTCAGCATCTCTCCTGCACAGCCACTCGCATCCGCGTCCTGAGCGCCTGTTGCCATAACAAAGAAACCCAACCTCTTGTCTGCGCTGAAGAAGAGACATGTAACACAGTTTTACGTTTCAGTATCTCGCATACAGCCACTCTTGCACATCCAGAAACTTCAGTCAACCTGCGGGCCGAGAGCAGGTTTCCTTTTAAAAAATGAAGTTCAAAAGCTTTTGTGAAGGTGTGGTATCTGCTAGGCATAGCACCATGGTCATTATAGCATAGCTGCCTTCGAAGAGAAGATGGAGATGTCTCAATTTTATATAATTAATAGTTTAAATCTGGAGTAATTCAAGTTAATTTTATAAATACCAAAGGAAAATAAATCCCATCCATGGACACAGCTTACAATCGGAAAGAGTATTTTACCTGGGAAATTAAACTGAAAAGAAAAGCTGCTTCTAAAACCACATTTATATCACATTAAGCCAAATTCCTCTTTGGGGCCAGCCTACAAGAGTTTTGAGGAGTGCCCTGCTGTCCCTCATTGCGCACACTGGAGTTATGCCCCAGAAGTTTTCATTCCACAATCAAAATGTTGGAAAGCCACAAGGAGAAAATTGAGCGAGGTGAGCTCCAGTGTGTTCACAGCCAGGCTGAACAATCTAACACGTAACACCTCGGTACAGAACATCTTAAAGATGCATTGCATAGAAATATGACTTATAAAAACACTGAGGCCAAAATCTGAGCGCAGCTCCAGGTCTGTTCTCTCTTTTTTAAAGTATAAACACTATCCTAAGGTTTTGAAATAGTGATTGCCAGATAACTCATGAATATAAACGCATTTTTTTAAATTACCCAGCTGAAGGCCAACCTTTACTTATCTACAGGGGTGTGTTGCGTATGAAAAATCACTGAAAGTCAAGCTAGCCCATTTACGTACTCGGAGGACCTTATAGGAATCTAGATCTGAAACAGCTGTGAACTAATACCTTATGAATATTAATGAACTCCCCAAACAACTTATTCTGCCCCTGATGTATATGGGAGAAGCAAAACATCAAAGCAGTCTCCAAAGAATGAATTTTGTTGACATTTTGCTTAGATAAAAAACCTAATCTTTGTTAAGCCACACCTAATGTTGAAATACCAGCAAGTCCGAAGGCAGAGCACTGGCATGCAAAAAAAAAAAAAAGCTGATTGTTCCTGCAGAAGTATCACAGAGATTTAAGCTTCATCTAACGGTTGGACTTGATGATCTTGAAGGTCTTTTCCAACCTAAATGATTCTATGATTCTGCAGCATCCCACCACACCTGCCCTGCACTGGAGCTCACGGTCAGGTAAGCCCCGCTCCTCCACGCCTGGAATCAGAGCCGGTGCTCCATCTGAAACTCAAGCTGCACAAACACAGCTGCTCTGAGGTGGGGACGCCGCAAGAATCCCAAACCCACCAAGCACTGGAGGAGAGAGAGCGAGCACGAGAGCCATAGTGTTTCTTTGCAGCTGCCTGATCCGATACCTTTTCATTTCAGCAGTGCTGTTATTGCTGCAACATCATGCCATAGCTGCCCTGACCTTTGCAAACATTAAACTCTACATCAGACTTGGGATAGAGATAACCATTTTTATAGCCAATATCTACCCCAATATCTAAAAGTTAAACAAAAAGTTTAACCTGGGCCCAGCCCGAGAACGATTATCTTGCTGCTCAGCAGACCATCATTTGAATTGCAAGTGTTCGGTCATATTTAGTAAAAATAATCTATTCTTTTAAGCTTTTTGTTAATTAGAGAGCACGCATTTCACTGTTCACCCAGGATCTACCTGTTCAGTGTGCAGGGTATGCTCTTCACCACACTACGCACACAGGCTTTTAACTCAAAGGGAAACTTCAGAGAAATGTGGAAGATCTGTAGCCGCTGGGCCACACTAAGCTGGCCCGTAAAGTACCCGGGCCAAAATCAGAGGAGGAAGTTACAGCAACAGCCTGGGCTCACGCGTGTGCAAAACCCGTACTTCTTTAATGCCAAAAAGCACTAACAACGCCGCAAGCATCAACAACAGCAAGCACTGAACAAGTCAGGATTTCAGCATTTCATGCAACCAATTCTGCTACTCTGACCTGCACGCCTCTTGTCCGTCACGCCTGCTCGCCCCCGCAAGGCTTGGTCCAGCTGTCCTCCCCTCATGCTGGAGGAGGGAAGGGTAAACTTAATTATAGGGTAATGAGGTTGGTGTTAGCCCTTCGCTTATGACAGTACAGGAAAATTCCCAGTGTCCCGGCTCAGGAGTCCTCGGGATCTGTGAAGAGTACTCTCTGGCAATGACAGAGGGGGAATTGGGAACCAGAGCCCCAGCGTCCTGTTTTGGCCTTGACACTGGCTGTTCAGGCCACGCTTTCCACCAGCTGACACATTTTGCCCATCTGTGATTTATACTGCACATCAAGGGATAAGTCCAAGACTATTACCCTGAACGCAGACACTCCCAGGTCCCAAGGGAGCACAGGACCAGACTGCCTACACCGTGCCCGTATCTGCCCTTACAAAGCACCTGCCTACCTGCGGGGCTGCACAGCACCCGACGCTGCCTCGGAGGTCTCACGTCCCGCATGGCGTGGAGCACGACCTAGACAACAGCAGCAGCAGCGTGCTCCGAAGGCGTGCATCTACTCCCCGGGAGGCAGAGCTGTGCTAATAAGGTTAGCTAGAAGGTTATCACCACAGGGGTCAGGAAGCTTCCCTCCTTCATCACAGTGGTCCTGCTTCGCTTTGCTCCCCCGCTCACATCAGCAGCTGTCTCTAACTAGCTCAGGAGGAAATAGTTCGCATGTGCTCCGAATACAGACCCTCAGGGCCCCCATCCAGCTGGGTGCGGAGGTCAGTCTCTCCTCTGACTTCCACAGCTGCTGAACCCAGCTCATCAAGTCAACGAGACTCATCATTTAACACGAGCTTTACCTGCCTGGCTGGATCATTCAAAGTGTCTTCCAGGATAGCTAATAACAGCCTTTTGTTGCTTAGGGAAGGACTTCTTGAAGAAACAACTGCCCTGTGGGGTCAGCGAGCAAACCTGCTTCCCATGAGCTTTTGTCACCTCCAAGGCTTGCATGATAAATATGTCTGACTGTACACATTTGTTTTGCATCTCAGCCAAACAGATGGCTTGGGAGAACTGAGGGGATATTAAATTAAGCTAAGGTGAACCTTCTGGGGAAATTCAAGGGAACTTAATTGTATAGTATTAACTTTTACCTATTTCTCCCTTTTTATTTGGCAAATACTTATGAGCAAACTCCGCATTTAATGAGGAAGAAAGCACTGATGAAAGGATTTTTTTTTTAACATCTTTAATCTGAATTCCTGCTGGTGCTGCATATTTTCCCACTAGAATGCTTACAGGTGATGAGGTTACCCTGCAATTTCTTACTGATTACACCCCAGGCTAAATTAGATACAGGAGATATAGAGAGATATATATGTACAAAAACTTCAAGATAAACACAAAATTTTAAACTCATCAAACAGAGCCCTAATCCCTCTGCAATTTGAAAATGCGAATGTTATGTATCATATGCAATGTATATGGTTTTATTACAGAACAAAGAGAGATGCACGCACACCTTTGTTTTCAATGGCATTGATCTCTTGCCATGCTAGCTCTGTCTCTAAATTTGTCCAGGACAAACTGTGGTGCAGAGGTGCAATTTCCAGCAGGCTAAGCCCTGGCAGGGCTAGGAATAGAATCGAGGCGCTCTCCCTGACCCAGCTCTGGCTAGCAGATGAAGTTATATTCTGAACAGACCCACTCCAGCAGGGAATTGCTCAGTCACCTTGAGTCATGTAGGACTTGGGAAGGAACAACCCTTTCTAGTTAACAGAGTGTCTTGTGCGAGGGCTGAAGTCTAATGACAAAGTAATCCACAGGAGGGGTCTGTTAATGGGAGATCGAGCCTTTCGTCTCCAGGCTTCTGTTTTCAATCTAAACCGTACTGGTGCAGACTAAAAGCCGTCCACTGATAGCTAACTGGTTGCCCACAGCATCCAGAATTCTGTATAGGCCATGAACAGACAGATAACCACAGCATCTTGTATCAGCATTGATAAATATAGATACTTCTTATATAAGAAGGGACATTCAGGTCATTGATTTTTTAGGAAGATGTTCTCATTGATTTCCAATAGGAAATTCTGATCTTAAATATTGTATAAAATGCCATTTTGATATTATTAATGTCACCTACTGAATAATATGAATGCTTAATCAAAGTGTAAATAATGATTATGAAAATACATACTGGACACTGTGTCAGTGCAAAGAGCAAAGTCCCTTATAAAAAGAGCAAGAGAAAACACTCGGGATTAAGGGGAAGGAAATAATAACTTTTCACTTTTAGACAAGGGTAACTGAGGAGAAAAGAGCTTGCTTAGGCTGTCCGAGGTCACATAAAGAGCCAAAAGCCACATCCCTTAGAGCCTCTGCCCATCGCTTTAACATCCCGTAGATGACATCTCTGTGTCTCCTGTACCAACAAATCTCCAGGCAAAAGCAAGCTCACACTGGAGTGGTAGAAGGTATGGGAAGCTGGCTTTGGGTTAAAGCCCATGCCAGAAATGACAAATGAAGGACAAACATGTGAAGTTTATCAACTAAATAAATCTTAAAATAAAAGGATTTAGGAACACTGTAATGACCTCACTGCTTACATCAAGCACAAGCTGTGCGTATCTTCATATTATATTTACTATTATGAAAACATAAACTGGATTACCAGGGCTTAGTGCTTAAGCAGCCTGTCTCATTAGGAAGGCAAGGAACTTTGGCTGTTCTGATATTACAGATGTGATTTAGACAGGACAGAGAAAAGATGAGGACCAGGATGTTTTCCTGTTCAAAGCACAATAATTATACCAAATAAATAAAATTAATATCACAACACCTTACCACCTCATACACATAAATCCAAACAAGGCTGGAGGTTCTGAACCAAGCAGCCCCATCCCCATAAGGATGTATGGGAGCTCTGTGAAGTCACTTAGAGTTTTAATGTCATTTTCCTGAGGTAATAGGATACCTATCACACTCTCAAGAAGGGTAGGGAAGTTCTACCACTATTTTCAGGGGACAGCGTTACTAGCTGAGGTACAATTATTAAGTGTAATGATGGAAATAAGGCTCATTGGGAAAATTCTGGTTCCAGTGAAATCTAAAACCATCTGTTCATTTCAACAGTGACATGATTTCATTTTAAAAACAAAGACCAAAAACAGCAAGAAGAATTCCCTCCCAACACAACGGCAAGCAGTGGCGGTCAGGGGACGCGCCGGCTGGGTCCCTGCAGCAGCGCCCGCAGCAGCCGGAGCCGAGCGCAGAGGTGGCCGGTGCGGCCGGGGCTGCGCACCGCAGCCAGCACCCAAACCCACCGGCAGCTGCCACCAGCGAAGCTCTCTCTAAGGAGAGCTGCGTACTTCATGTCTTGCTAGGATGAAAACAAAAGCGCTACGGGTTCAAGGAATTACAGTTTCTTTTCACTGCGGTGAAAGGGTCTGTAGCAGTGCACAGCGAACAAATGCAAAACTTAAACACCGTTTCATTCAGATTTATACCCAGATTTACTACTTATTAGGCTTATCATACCCACATCTCCACTCAGCCACACTTGTACAGCCCTACTTTAATTGCATAGCCTTAACTGCATTGCTTTTCAGTTTGCTTCACTGGATTTAAAGTAATACTAAAAACCACATTCCCTACGCTACAGATATTCTGAACTTAAGTAGCTCAGCAGTCTGGGGAAGGGTGTCTTCCATTCCTCTTGCTTGTCTTCCTCAAAATAAAGCAAAGGTTTGTACCCCTAAGAAATGTTCAAATGCGAGATAGGTTAGATATTAGGAAAAACTTCTTTACTGAAAGAGTAGTCAGGCCCTGGCACAGGCAGCCCAGGGAAGTGGTTGAGTCCCCATCCCTGGAGGTATTTAAAAGACGGGTAGATGCAGTGCTTGAGGACATGGGTTAGTGGTGGACTTGGCAGTGGTAGGTTAACAGTTGGACCTGATGATCTTAAGGGTCTTTTCCAACCTTAACAATTCTATGATTCTATATCCAGCTTCTATCCAGCACTGGATAGAGAAGGGCTGAAATCTCACTGGTGCTGTTTTAGATTTGCAGGGGCTTAACTGCCCCGTGAATACAAAAGGAGCAAAACATAGCTTAACGTGTGCAGAAGTCAAAGGAAATCTGTATACTGAATCCAGGCAGCTTAAAGGTCAGCCACAGATTTTCCTAAATCAGGACCAGCTAAAAATCTGGTTTGCTTCCCATTTATGCAAGATCTACCAAAGAAACCATCCAACGAAACAAACCTATGGCATGCAGTTTTCCCTTACCTGACTCCCTGGCCAATCTGGTTAGAACTGTGTGTAACTTATGTCACTCTGTATGGCTCTCACAGCTGTCGTACTAATCTGCAGGGAAAAGGTACAGCAGCTTCCTTGCCAGTCACAATATAAAATGTTGACAGATCCAAATGGCAGGCTGCACGGCTTTTGCAGAACATACTGCGAGACATTTGAATTCTGACATCCCTCCTTTTTCTATGGGAAAGACAAGAATAAAAACGCACGCTGCAGATCTGGGCTCCTGGTTGTTTGTTTTAGGGTTTTTATGTTTTGGTTTGGATTGGTTTTGTTTGCTTGTTTATTCCAAAATAACCTCGGGAAATGAGCCTGCTGCGTATCACTCCCATAGATAAATTCAAATAACGTTATCTGCGGCGGTTTGTACCTGGAGGAAGGATGGTGAATCAGTAATTGCAAGAGAATGAATTCATAGTCAAGTGTTTTTATGAAGGCATCAACTCAGACTCAGCATTCGAAGTGTCAGATCTACAGGGAAAAGCTCAACTTTGCAAGGTGCGTATGTAGCAACAGGAAGAAAAAGGTATCACAAGTATCAAATTCAGAAATGCTCGCTTTTCTCCAGGCATCTCCCTGTAATATCTTAGCAAAAATAAGACTGAGGGGAAAACATAACATGCCTTAACTACCTGCACTAATCTGGAAAGGGAAGGAAAGAGGCTTCTTCACAGCAGACGTGGGAATGAAGTAACAGATGATGGTTTGAATCTCAGATTGTGCAAATAATGGAGAAAAATCTTCTAAGACAGAAAGGAAATTAGAAAATAAAATCTGCTGACAGGGAAGCTGTAAATTTACCAACTCTGCAAGCAGTGATGGGAAGGGCTAGACAGAGGATTTAGGACCAGACAAAAGATTTACTGGTGGAAACTGCAAAATGGTAATTTCACTATGTAGTAGTGATGCCAGAAAGCGGACCAGACAACCCAGTCTTTTGTTTTTCCCGAAATACTTATGAATGTGCATAAAGATCTGGCTGCTCAAATGCATAAAATATAAGGAAAAGGACCCAAGGTATCTACGGAGACAAGAACCATTATTCAAGCTTCGTCCCAAGGTGCAGACCACAAATGATTTATTCTTGTAACCTGCTTTTGTTCACGCAATACTTAAATACACTTAGGGAAACAAAGCAGGGTTTGCTTTTGGTGATTGTCCCTTTGTGTACTAATTATTTTTATTAGCAAGTTAATTTTCATCACAAGCTGTCTGCTTTCTCATCTGGGAGAAACTTATTTGGAAGGCCAGAAGTTCAAAATCAACTTTCCGAGCATTCCCAGAGAAGAATATCATGCACGTTGTACAATCTTGCAGCACATACATTAGAGCACAATTCTGAAGAGCAAAGCTAAACCAGGTGAGCCATTCAGTCTGTGCGTAAAGCACACAAGTGCAGCCACGCGCGGTGCTATCAGGGCCGGCCTCTGACACACGAGAGGGAGGAGAGGAGAGGTTTCGGGACTAAGGAACGGGCAAGCGAGCGGACATTTCAGGAGATGCTGCCCGGTCCCAGTACAGCTGGGTGGGATGGGCAGATTCCTGCAAGGCTCCCTGCAAGCAGCCCCAGGCTGGGGATTTCGGAGCTCAGGGTCACCCATCCCAAAGCCTCCCTACATCACACATCGGATGACACCATTCCAGTTCCACCACTGGCCAGAGCTTTTCTGCAGCTCCAGAAAAACATAGCCTGCATTTCTAGTTGGTGAGCATCCTTCGGCACCTTCAGAGGTAGATGAACACAGGAGAGCGTGCTGCCCTGCTGCCCTCCGTACCTCACCCCAGTCCTCGGGGACCATGGGAGCACCGGCAGAGCTCTGCCCATGCCCCGCGGGTGCCGTCTCCCCTCGCAGCCAGGCAGGCCGCTTGCCTGGCGTAGCTGCGTGCGCTGCCTGTCCCCGTTTTCTAACCCGAGGTGATGTTCGGAGTGACAACATGGCTGGCGCTGCTGACTTTTCAAATTGCACAAAAGGGAATTTTACACTTTGGCAAACTGCCTACCTGAATTCTGGAGGAGTGAAAAAGGAGGAAACAAGTTTTGACTAGTAACATTTAAGGTGACACTATCAATCACTGGCAAACTTCGACAACTCCAGTTAATTTTTGCTCAGAATGATAAAATACTCCACTGGTGAAGAAAATAGCAGGGAATTTCATGCAGGGCTATTTTTCTTCTTGTTTTTCTTTCTATTTAGAAGAAAAATTATGTTAAATCTGCAGCGTTTTTAATCAAACACAGACAAGGGAAATTGAACTATGCACAAACAAGCCTATGTTTTCAATTGGCTTTTGTTACTTTCACTTAAAAGTTTACGGTTTGGATTATTTTTATTCCTAACAAAAATCCAAAACATTTCAAGAGAAACTGATATTTGTGAGCATAGTCCTTTAGTCTGTCTTTGAAGAAAGAGGAGTCTGAAATAGAATAGAATTATTCAACCAGCTCTAGACTCAGAACACTTCCCTGGAGGCGTAGATCTGGCAGCATGTAGGTGAATTTGATTTCTTACTCAGAAAATTATCTATGTGTTATTAATATTAACACATGCTTAGAGGAACAAATGGATAAGATATTCTAAAATACAGATAAAGATGGATCCTAGAGGCTGAAGTCCTGGCACTCCGAGTGAAGAGGGCCCAGCAGCCAGGGGCAGTGAAGAGGAAAGGTGTCAGACAGTTTATGACTTCCAGGTGACCACTTAGACTGAAGCTCATGGCTACCAACCATCACTGGAAGGGACGCTGCATTGCTTCACATCCCATTTCTGCACTGGAAAGCAGCTTGTGGGTACCTGTGTCTGTGCAATCCTGTAATCACACAGAGAACAAGCAAGGAAAGCGTATTCTCGGCAGGAACATCTTCATCAGATTCCTGCCAGTTAGCTTCATACTGCCACCCATCTCGTCAGCTGCTACAATGATGACCAAAGAGTGAAACTGGTTTCTGCTGCAAGTTTAGACTGATCCATAAGCTGCTTTGGCACTTGCAATAGACATAACCACATATATGTGACACACAGTGCTAGAAGACTCTGTGCGTCTGTACCGTAGGAATCCCTCAGACAGTCCCTATCCATAAGACCTGCAGCTCACCAACAGTAAATCCTCTCACTCCAAAAGTCGCTGTTGTGCCTTCATGGGGGCTGTTCTCAAAGGAAGTGGGATAAAATCAAGGGATCATTCGGAGCAGGTTCATAGCATTGGTCTTCCATTTGAAAAAAAACTATGTAAGAAAGGAAATAAAGATTCTTTGATTTTTGTCATACACTTAATAGAATAAATTTTGTAATGCAGTGTGGTGTTTAAAGCTCATCTTTTTTTTAAATAAGGCACTATTAAAAGAAGATAAAAGAGATAAAAGATAAAACAGTAGCTAGCATAAGAAAAAGCTATTTGGTTTCACTGTCTTCTGTGACAACCATTTGCTGTCCTGCACTAAGTAGGTTCGCAGAGGGGCACCTGTATTTCTTGGGGTTTTATTAATTATTTTTATTTTCTGCTATACAGAGTCACGAAATGAGGGGAAAAAAGTTATTTCAAGGCTTCCAAAAAATCAAAATTTATTCATAGAAAAGAAAGGAGAAGGAACAGTTATGAGCAAGGAATGCTGAAGTCATCTAGCTTGTAATAAAGTCTACAGCTAACTAGCCACAGGTGCTCTTTACATCCCAGGAGCAAATGAGAGTGTGATTGACAGGGATACGATAATGGTTCTGCAACCATAAGACAGTCTTTCTGGAGTACAGGTTTGCACCTGCTTAAAACAAGGCACTAATATTTATTTAAACAAGACCATTAAAAAGGAGCGGGGGACGGAGAAGAAATCAGAGTACCTAAACCAAGGTAGAATAAAGCACGCCCACACCAAACGACAGCCTTCTGCATTGCAGAGGAAACAGCCCAGCTTTGGTAGCAGAGCCTGGCACAGGTTCTGGGTACGATCTCCCAATTTTTCATGGTATATAATGTTCAGACTGTGCCTCTGCTGCAGCATAAACCTGTTTCTACTGGCTAGGTTGCACGACGTGATCTAAAATCAGAGTGGATTTCAGAGGCATATATAGTGTCTGTGGCCAGATTTACAAAATTACTTCGGTGTGTAAAGATGCAAACAGCATTAAGCCTGCACCAGTGCTTCAGTGATCCCTCTTATGAGCCCAATTAACTTTGTAAATCTAAGCATACGTCAATTCTAATTTTGCTCACGAGTCAGGTGGGTCTGTGGATGAGAACATAGCCACCCGAAGTCAGGCAACACAAGGCTGAAAGGACATATTCAAGCACTACGTGCTTGCTGCACATGACAGCATTGAAATACATATCTACAAGTCTTCAATTCACCCCGATTCCGCTTTGCTTAGCCTCAAAGGCTGAGCGGTCTGCACTACAAATACGCTCTTCCCAGCTCCTCAGCATCGGAGCTCGTGCGCTCTAAGAGAGGTCCAGAAACCTGTGCCGCCTTCCCACCCCGTGACACAGTTTTACAATATTTGCAATATTATTCATGATTTTATTGAAGGGCAATACAGAAAACTGCTTTCAAATCTTTCTGATCTCAGTAATATCCTGTACACACCAAGTCATCCTTCAAGGACCAGTTCTACATTTGAATTTCCGGATTGCCTTTCAACCCATTATTACAAGGATTTGTCCCTTACGTTTCCAGGACTTGAGTAACCTGCACTGAAATAGTTTCTGCAGAGCTTATAAGTACTCTCTGCAACATGATCACTTTGATGCTCATGTAAGTCTTCCTGTCACTGAAATATGTCTTTCATTTACAATGCATGCCTGATGCAAGTCAATTCTCCATTCCTTTCATATGTCACTGCCTGATGACAAATGCCACATTATTCGAGCACTTTCCCTTGGAAGGGCCAGAAGTGTGTATTTAGGTAATAATCAGCCCTTGGACAGCATTTTACATCTGCAGGAAAAGGAAGCATTAATCAGATAGGTCTAAAACCAACTGGAATTTGTATGCAACTTTCCGTTGCATTGAATGAAGTGAGTTTCTGACATCACTATCTAAAAACCTACATATTTGTGAAATTGTGTTTGTTAGGGTCTGTATTTTATGGATAGCGATAATAGGATGTAGAGATAAGTGTACAGCTCACATTAATTTTTAGACATGAGATACACCTTTCACTTGTGCCACGTCTCTCATTCCCATAAACCTGACATACTTTATGTACTTCACTATTTGATCATAATTGCTGGACTGTTGAAATAGAACTTTTGATCAGGAAAGGTAATTCTATGCAAATTTACAGAATTATAGCTATTCTTAAATATAAAATATTTCAAACTATTATTTAAAGAGGAGCTTAGGTGCTTAAATATAATTAAAGGAATCAAGTTTCTAAGGAGATGATCAAATTAAAACAGCTTTGCTCTTCCAATAAACCAGTCAAAAAGCCATTCTATAGGAACTGTGAGAAAGAGGTTAGTTGTGCATCTGTGTTACTGCACCCAGTACTAAAGCACAGCTACCTCCACATGGAGGCAAAACTTCAAATACTATAGCATGAAAAACACTGCACGAGGAGAACTGCCTCCAGATCGAGAGCATTCACCATTTTTTTTTCACTGCAAGGGCAACTGAGCACTGGAACAGCACAGAGATCATGGAGCCTCCATCCTTGGAGACACTGCAAACCCAATTGCCACAGCCCTGAGCAACCTGCTGGGGTGACCCTGCTCTGAGATGCTCTCCAGAGGACCCTTCCAACCTCAGCCACTCTGCAATTCTGCGACTTCGCCGTATCACCCAGAGCAGACTTCTAAATCTGTCGTCATGAACATGGTGGAGGGAACCGGCCGGGGTTCCAGTGATTGTGTCCCTCTCTGCTCATCCCCGCAGAAAGGCCATAGAAACTTTACAGACGATCCAGGCATTGCTTGGCCTTCCTCTCTCGGAAAGCTTTTAGAGTGTGAATCAATTATATACACAGCTTCCAGTGCATCTCCTGACCAGTACAGAGATGCCTGGCATGTGTAATACTCCATTACAACTTACTCCTTTTTCCTCTCCTCCCTTCAACTCCTTTGAGACTTCTTCCAACTTCAAGTTCAACTTTTCCAGATATCTGAGGCTTTCAAAAAGCCAATTCTTAAAAAGCTAATTAATTCCCCATAGGCGCTTTTTTTTTTGACTCAGTAAATATTTCTGAGATTGCTTTTTGTATAATCAGTGTTAGCAGCTCATTAAAATGCACAGTATGTGTATCATTTTGGATGTGACATGGCTCAGCATGGACACTCAAGCTGCTTAAAAAGACAGAAAAGAAAAAGACGAGGATAAAATGAAAGCAAAAACCCAGCATCTCCTTTAAGCTGACACCACAGTTAAGAATTTAAGACAGGGCAAGGAGCCTTCAACCCTGCTATTAGGTGAAAAGTCTAATTGCTCAATGCACTAACTGCCCTCTCCAGCCTGTATGTTTTCTGAAAAGATTTCTTTTACAGAGAGCTTTAAGGTGCTAAAAAATGGATTCTACTATCAGGTAATTGTATAAGGTTTTCATTCTGAGTAATATGAGGATTCTTCTTGAATTAATAATGAATGAAGTAATTTAAAAGGCCTTTAGTGTATGCAGCCAGAAATACCTAATGCCTTAATCTGGGACATTTTATTTTCCATTAAAACAAACACTTTTAAAAAAGTGTGTGTTATTGAGAAGCACTCCATTGCTAACACGCCAGATGCCTGTATCAGGTGATGGTCAGATGGACAATAATACTCAGGACTTTTTCCTAATGTTTCCTGAGTATTGTTGATGTTTGATGGCTGTAGAAAACACGAAAGTTAAAAATATTACTTTGGGTCACAATGAGAAAACCCAAGACGAAAGGCTCACTCAGTGGTGGGTGGCTGCAAAACTGCCGTTCCACTTGAACTGGCCTTATTTCAGTTGGTGGGTGCTCTATATTGCATAAAATACACCTCTGTTCATTTACAGACAAATTATAATGACTGACATACTAGTAAAATGATAATAATGCTAAATCATAAACTAATTAGTAACTATGTGTACAGTAACTTCTTTAAGCATGTTATAATCACAAGCTGTTAGGCAAGACACCTCTAAGCGTCAGAACTGACATTGCAGACTTCCCCTTGCCTGCATGCAGGGAGCAGCCCTACAGCTGAGGTTAACTGAAATAAAATAAATAAGCAAAAAGATCAGATCGCGGCGCCTCATGACAACTCGTACGCGTGCCACAGCTCTATGGTTTAAGGGCCAAAGAGTCACCGTGGGTGGTGACTGCCCCGTACCACCGCAACGGCTAATTCTTATAAACGGATTTGAGTCTCAGTGCCCACATTAGAATTTAAACTAAATCAAATATTGACCAAGGAAGAACTTGCTGTCAGGTTCAGGGTGAAAAGCTTCAATTACCAAGGAAGCAGGAGTCCTTGAAAATAACACCATGCTTTCACCTTCAGGGGAAAAAACCCTACGATATGGAGATACACAGCAAGGGGTGGACTTTTTGTCAGAAAAGAAAGAATCAAATGGATTTTTTTGTTGTTGTTGTTCATGTATGACAATAAATCCCCACCATTATGGTAAACCGGCGAGCTTTTCCTCAACCGATAATGGTGAGTTGAATGGCCAAACAGCAACTTCTTGTGACCGCATGTGCATTTTTCTGTTCTGCTGACAATAGACCCGCTTCAAGCAAGAGACTGCTCTAGAGACCCACACAGGCCCCCGACACTGCCATTACCATGAGTCTACGAACTGGCAGCTTGGAATAGGGAAAAAAAAAAAAATAGCACAACTTTCCTGGTTCAGGGAACTGAGAACCTTTGCAGTTTTCCCAACATAAGTGTAGGAAATGGATTCTGACTCTCCCCTGTGGGGCTCTTCATTATTCTGCAACTCGCCCTGCAACACACACAGACTTCCAATGTGCGATCAATATTGCTGGAGGGTTTGAGGTGCATCAAAATATAGCAGCTGCTCTTCACTTGAAATTCTCTAGTGCGGAGAACTTCAGAATAGCATGAAATTACTACCACCACCCATTGGTCCTGGAGTCCATTGAAATGTTTTCTCTTTACAGTCATCTTCTGCTCAGAAAAATAACATCCCGAATAACATCTGTGGAGTTTCCTGCTAAGCCTTCTCAATAAATTTCAAATCAAAAATAACTTTGTCAATTGGAGAAAGATCTGTCTAACCAAAAATGCTGTTAATTTCAGCAGGCTAACCAAAAAAAAAAATTAAAAAAAACATCTAAGAAAGCTTTTTCTGCTACATCTATCACTACTGAAACTGAGATTTGAGGATCAAAAACTCAGATGAGTACATAGCTGCTTGGTGATGCATGAAGCAAAAGAAAACAGAGATCACTGTTTGCTAGATATATCAGCTTTGCAAGAACTAAAAGGAATAGAGCTTCCTCTGAAAAGCTGAATGAATAAACATTAGGAATAAAAGACAGTAAGGTGTGGAGGTTAAGACTGGAGGTATTTTCTGCAGAATGAAATGCAGCTTTTCTTACATTAATTCTACACTGAAGTCAACTCCTCTTTTTCTCTGAATAACTGTTAAATCAACAGTTTAAATTTTCCTTTTTTTTTTTTTCGTGAAAAACTGGTTAATACTTTATTAAGTGGTCATGGAGAAACCAAAGATATCATTAAAAAAATAAAACATCTACTTTTCTTTAGTGGGATGTGTATGACATGGTAAACTGCCATTTCTGTTAAGCAGTAGACATTTACCCTGCACGTCATTTCTGAGTTCTGTAGACCAACGGGATGTTCCAGATTTCCGTCCCTACTTTTGTTACCTGCTCCTGTGACAGCGACAGCCAAGGATCAAGGTGGACGGTCCACATCTGCCATTAAGGGAGAGCAAACAGGAGGTCTCTGACACTATCTCTAAAAATGCATTTGCTGGCAGAGCTGAAATGCAAGCAATTCTCCATTCAGAGAAATGTAATTTCTAGCAGTAGTTTGAGGGGAAAGGGAGAGGAATAATGACAGTGTATCAGCTTGGGTTTGCCAAATGCAAAGAACAAACATTCATCTTAGTACCATTTCAAAAAAATATTTGAACAAACATGTTATCATCTTTTCAGTGAACAGGAATTAAGTATGTGCTTAATATTAAGCAAGGGCTGAAACAATTTACCGAACTGGGACCACTGTGTTAACTGGTACAGGTTCCTCATTTGCTTTGAATAATCCCTGTCAGCTACAATGAAGAAAGATTTCTAGCAGCTGGCACACATTTGAAAATGATGAAGAGCAAAGAAATCACTGACTGAAAGTCTCAGATGTGGTGCAAGTCACAATTTGCAGAGGCGATGACATTACAGAACCTGAGTCAGGTGGATGACAGCATTAGTGTGGAAAGGATTATTAGTGTGAAAGGTATTAATAGAGGATATGCAAAGAGGCTCTCAGGGCTCCTGTGACTGAAGCAGAAGATAAAGTTGCTTATGTTCCCGTGAAGAAAACCGTTCCCCTCCTGCTGTGGCTCCAGTCCAGCCTGCAGGACTTTAGGAAGCGACATTGATGGTCGCCCCGTCTCTCAAACCAAAAGAGGTTTGCAAACACGCAGGTCTCCTTGCAGGAAGGAAGGTGCTCGCACTCCCATTGTAATCCCTTTTTCAAAGGTCTCTAATAATATTTCTTCCCCTGCTCCTTTTAATGAATGGTAATAGAGGACACTTGATTAGAAGCCTTTCATCATTTTAGGACTAGGGGCTTTAGCTTTCTGACCTACTTTCCTTGCCAATGAAATTCCATTTTTAGCTTCAACTCAAGGTCTGCATGTTACCCAAATTCAGACCATCTGTTTTAACTGCCTACAGGCTGAGAAGTTGATCCAAGCCAGGAAGAATAAATGGAACCAGTGTGTGCATATATTAAGTATTCTCAACCCTCAGTGTATTAAATAACCTACTCAGTTTATTCCTGAGTCTACATAAACATTCCTGTTTCTTTGGGCAGTGCCTGCTGTTGTTGTAAGGAATATTTATGCTACCAGTTGCTCTCAGAGGCCTTCAGCTAGGTCACCTTTCTTGTACAAGTACAGGAACGAGCAGTCTACAACTGATCCCAAGTCCATCTAATCCCTTGATTTGGCTTTGGTGAGGGTTGGGACGGGCTACGCAGGAGAAGTACAGACCCCCCCAAGCAAGTCATTAGAGAATAACCTACCTCTCTTTCTAATTCTCACTGTTAGAGAAGCAACAGAACTTGCGTCTCCTCAGTGATCCTTTTTCATCCTGGGGGATGTAACTTCATGGTCTCGGTGTTAATAAAAAGACAGCTGACCAGCCCTCTCGTGAATCTCTAGCAAATTCCCCACAGTTTCTTGACACAGTGAGTTCCAATGAGATAACTTCTTGCACTGTACAGAAATCCCTCTGTTTTAAACGTCCTATCTTCCCATTTCATCGCACATTCACTCCTGTGGGTATGAGAAAAGGGCCTAACAGCATCAGACCTTTCTTCAGGATTTCAGATACATCTCTCAGTCCTTTTATTACACAAAACTGAGTAACAAATACGAATTTATAAACCAGAACAAAATCAAAAGGCAACATTACGTGGAGAATCCCTACTAAGTAACTGCTGACCACAGCTTTATAAAAAATCAAAATGAAGCCGAGTAGTGAAGATAAGCTTCTGCTGCTAGCACTGATATGCATCTACAGCACTCATCCCTCGCAGCTTGGCTGGTGGATGTAATTTCAGCAGAATATCGAGGGAGGATGAGAGCATCCATGAAAACATTAACAAATAAAATATGCCAGGGGAAAAGAAAACAGTGGTGTAAAACTAAGCCAGATATTGCAGAAGTTAAATACCCAACTGGGGAGCTGCCCAGGTCAAAACAAGGCAGAAAATAACTATATTTAATGTAAAAGAATCCTAGCATGAAATAGCCTCTGCACTTCCCCGGACACAGTTGATTTGCTGTTCAAGTCTGTCATTTGACAGCCTGTTTATAGATTCTCCTGCTTCAAAGTCATCATGGCTCTGTTTACAGCACGCTCTTTCAGGAGGCACCACAAGCCTCCTCACATGTCAGGTTTCGCAGGCATTCATCAGTGCAGCCCGTTCCTTCCAGGATTAGTATATCTAAAAGCTGACATTAACATACCAGGCTGTCCTTATGGACATGGATTACCGAGTCTGTGTCTGCAAAACACTTCCAAAAAACTTCTCCTATATTTTCAAAATATCATGCCAGCATTAACTAATTAACCCTCACAACACTTGTCCAGGACACTCTGAAAATATTTTGATCTCCCACATGGACATGGAAAAAAAATCAGATAGAAAGTGGACCTGTCTTCCCTGCGGCCATAAAACCAGCCCATGACAAAGTTGGCTTTGAGGCTTCAGGAGCGCTCCATCGTTGGCTGCGTCGCATGTCTGCATTCAATCCACCAGACAGTATCACTGCCTCAGCAGCTCCAGAGCCCTCCTCCCACCTTCCCAGTCCACAGGAATTTCATACATCCCATGTGAAAGTCTGTATGCCTCTGCTGAACAAGGCAACAGCGTCTCTGCATACCTGGAGGTATGAATACGTGATGGGATAAAACCCAACTGGGCAGGAAAATGGCACACGTGAGCAGCAGCTAGCTGTGCTCTGGAGAGCGGCCGGTTTTGATGGGGTAATTCCAGCAAGGCAGATGAAACAGCTAATGTGGCAGAGGAACCGTGAATTAAACCTAAACAAAAGATCTAACTATCCCCAGCCCCCGTACCATAGCTGTTAATTCCCTGTTCATTCGTCATGTGCAAAACCAAGAAAGGAATGAGTAATATTTGCTTTTGTTTTCATTGTATCATTGGAAGTGACATGATCATTATTTCACTGGAGGTTCACAGCAGCATTAGCATGATTACTTTGGACTTGTACCTATTAAATGGAGGGACATGAGCTCCTCTGAGCTGTCAGATGCAACACGGGCAGTCTTGCAATGAAACTGAAACATTCTAGCTGAATTTTAGACATTTTTTTTTCGCCTTTGTGCAAGTCAAAACATTGCATAGCCATTTACTTACAGTATAAAAAAGGATCTCTTGCACCTGGAAAGCTACATGCTAATTCCATGCTTTATTCTCTCTCTTTCATGCAAATGGCTTTCAAAATCATATTCTATTGTATGGTACATAATGTTATTATTCTGTCCTTATTGTCCTAAAAGCAGAAGCTTACAGGCTGGAGTGAAATCTTCTTTTCACTCTACTGTGCTGGGCAAAAGGTTAGAGAGATAAAGAAGCTCTCAAAGAGCTGTTAATGCCAGTATGAGGCAGAAATACTAAATCATTTGAAGCAGCATTGTTTCTGTTTCCATCCTCCATGAGATATTTCAGCTTTCATAGGCTGTGTGCGAAAACCACAAGGTTTTGCACCGCTAGGCAGGAAATGTCCCTTGACCACTTAAACACAGCGACCAGAAAAAGCACAGTCCTCTCCTGACCATTGATCCACGAGCCAGCTCTCCCCATGTTCTTGTGTTGGCTCTGCGACCTTAACCACATCCCCCGGGGGCACAGGAGCACGCACCGGGGCTCCCCGCGCCGGAGCCAGCCCCGGGGAAGAGGAGGGGTGCTGGACCTGACGCTCTGTCCAAAGACAGGTCTTTGCTAAGAAAGAAGGTGTTGGGATACAGGTTTATCAATTTTCAATTGCGCTCATCTCCTCTGCATCTAGAGAAACCAATGGAGACAAGAGCTGTACGATAATGGTAATTTATGAACCGCAAACCCCTCCCCAGGTGCATGCCTTATACCGACTGAAAAGCTGGCACGTAAAAAGGCTGCTGGAAAAGAGCATCCTCTGAAAAGCTGTTTCACTGTCCCCACAGAGTTGTTATTGCTGTAGCACCTTCTGATGTCCCTATACCATAGGATCTTCCAGCTTTTTGACTACAATTCCCTGTTTGTAGGGCTGCGAATGTTGCACAGAGAGAGAGGATCATCAGAGATGCTGCTGCGAGTCTATTTTTAGAGTCATTTGATGAGCTGTTCAGCACCTTATTTATTGCTGTCTCCAGCTGGAGGAGCTAAGAACTGTCCAGACACCTCTACCGCTAAAACCAGAACTTGGAAGCAGTGACCTCTATTTGACAACATTTTCTGTACTGACAGAGAGAAAAACAACAGCACATTATGCTGTCAAGGCTAATAGCTGCTAATTAGGGTGAGTGACATACGACCCCTTTTATATTCAAAGGGCACAGAAGTCACAGTACAAATAAAAAAAGATGTTGAAATTCTGCATTCACAGGCTTTCCCAGTCTAAAGAGTGACCACTTAAAAGTAATTTCCTATTTTGTTTTTTTCCTGGTTTGTCTGTTTAAGGCTTTACTTGAACGTTACGTTATTTGTACAGTTGTGTAGGAGTCTCAGTGTTCACAGTGTTTCCTTGGTAGGAAATGGGGCTTTGAAGGGACACAAGGAGAAGAAAAGGGGACAAACCAAAGCTGTGTCATTGGAAACAGGGGATACACATGTAGAGGCTCCAGAATCGCTGCCAGTGTGCAGTGCACTGATGGGACTGCGGCAGCAAGGGCAGCTCCTCCCAAAGGCCGCGCTCCTTCGCACGCCCCAGTGCTGGCGCGCACCTCGCACAGCACAGCCAGTAAGCAGAGCAATGAATTCAGCAACTGCAAACTGGCTGAATCGGTTGCCATCTAACTGGATTCCTGGCAAAATACATAGAAAATACATTTATCTCTAGGCATGTTCCACATCTAACCTAGCCAATGCTCAGCATTTATCTCTGGACAAGCCTGCAGCCACATACAGGCTGTGTTCACTCCAGATTTCTGTACAACCGCCTTGCATTATTAATATTTGTAATGCAGTAGCGCTTAGGGGTCACTGCTGGGTGTTGGGTATATCCAGGACACGGGGCAGCTCCTGCTCGGAAGAACCTCGCGCCTACTTAACCAAGCAGGCAAAGAATAAGTAACCAGTTGCCATTTCATAAAGGGGGAACTGAGGTACAGAAAGCTGAAATGATTTACTAGAGGTCACGTTAAGAGTCTACCGAATTTGCAGCCTCTCATTGTTTTATTACAGGCTCAAACATCCCGTTAGAGCCTCTGAATGTTAATCATTACCTAGCTCTTCTATCTTCTTGCTGCTCTAATGAGATTATCGATGAATTACTTAAAATGCACTTTCTGTAGAAGAAATTTTTTAGGTGACAAGTTGCCTTTTACTAAGCAAATTAATGAGAAAGTTGAGTTCTCTCATTCCAGTCTGGGGAAAAGAAGTTTTGGGTTTAAAATGCCCAATTAGTACTAACTGAAATCCAATATTTGAGATTATTTGGCACTGTATCTGTTATAAATATGCCATGTGGCCATTAGTACCTCGTGGTACCATTGGGACAAAAATAGCCACTCCAGCAATTAATATTGCAGTAGCTGCATATGTCAATATAGGATTAGAACAATTGCAACTTTATAGGTTCATTCCAAACCCCATCATCGTCAAAGTCAAAGGGAGGCCTCTCATTAAGTGCAAGGGGATCTAGAATAAGCTCTGCTGAAGCATAGCTGGGTTTTACTCGGATCAAAAAGCTATGACATTTCCAAACATCAGTATCACCCACATTGCAGGTCAGCCCAGTAAAGCCAGAGAACACGGCTAGAAGTACACGACGTGCCACGCAAACCCAGACGGACAAATCCAACAGCGGGCTCTCCGCAGATAACTCTGCGGTAGATCCAGGAGTCAGTGCTACACGTTTTAGGTCTCGTTCCTGTGCAGCCTGCTCCAGCTAGCGCAAAATTGGTGTCTCCCACAATAGTTTCGCAAATGAAGTTCTACATCTCCCCAGCAAAATCCTCCGTGCTCCAAGACAGTTTGATCTTTCCTGCTGGTGTTTTAAAGCACCTTCTCTGAAGTTCGAAGTAATGAGGTAACTCTCAGTCTGCGTGTAAGAACAAAACTCTACAAGACAGACTGTGAGCCAGACGCTTATTATTATACTTTCTACAAATGCACAAAAGGGCTTTCTCTCAGTGCTCTGGGTCACTGAGATCATGTTTGAGGCATATGATTAATTTTCAGCCTTATTGTGTTAAGGGGTAGCAGGAGAAAAGAAAGATTTTTTTTTTTTTTGGAACAATGTTAAATGAGGCAGAAGACCTTGTCACTTAGCAAGAGCTTTTAAACTATCTTTGCATGAAGCAGCAGCTAAAAAGTTAATAGGCATAAATAGCATTTTATTGATTTGAGGTATTCTGAGGGGTTTTAATGCAGGTGAAGGCAGGAAAAGGATTCTGCTTGGAATAATTAAACCTTAGCTAGTGAAGCCTGAAGCATTTACATCAAAAAAACCCAAACAAACAAAAAAAACCCACCCAAACCCGAAAACGCCAAAGAAAAGCTGTCACTTAGCCTGAAACTAAGCCTTTCCTGGGACACAAGCAAGTGATAGCCCAGCGATGGTAATCTTTTACCCAGCTGCTTGGCCGCACTGTCTAGGCACTGAGCCTAGCAGGTGAGCGCATGAGAGGCTCCCAGGAGCAAGCAGTTAATGTAAAATGAGTTCTGCTTCTATGCAGAGACCCTCATACCAGCAGGTTCTTGGATGGGGGACAGAAGTTCAGCTGATAAAAAGGTGTTTTGAAACATTTAGTTTTCCTCTTGGACGTAAATTATTCTTAGCAGAACTCTATTTCCATAAAAGCTCTTTGCTGGTCATATGCAGACACCAAAGGTAAAAATCAAGCCTCAACTGTAAATCATTTCGTTTTTCAATATTTGCTGCAGCAAACACCAGAACACCCCAAAGAAGAACACAGAAATCCCAAACACCATCTGATAGCAACTAGGGGCCTCTCCAGATTTCAAGCACCCCGAAACAAGGGATGTCTTCTTTAGGCCCAGATTTTAATTTTAGCATCCTTTCCCTGTCTGCTGCAAAACTTCAGCAGGTTGCAGTGCCTAGGACTTCTCTCCTACGCCACGGTGTAGGCAGGTCACGTAAACCTGCTTGTAGTGGGATTTCATCGAGTACAATGTGTCCTCCTGAGTCACAGAGGTACTTTGGGAATTCCTGTACCCCGGTGGTTTGTACACAGTCATTTTGGTATCAGAGATTTTTTTTTTAAAATCTGTTGGTATTTAGCTGCTTGCTTTTCCCTTTCCTCCAGATGAAAATTACTTCAATGAATATTGATATTAATATACATTTGCGTGCAAGCATGTAATAAATGGCTCACTGAAACAAGGCCTGTAAATTCAGTCAGTGGCTGTGCTAATCATGTTCCTATCACACTCCAGGGGCATTAGCTACAAATGAGCTTTTTGTTACATGATCAGAACACACTGCAATCCACATCCAGCTTTCTGGATGGGTTTTTATTTGCCTATCAACCATTTGCAGAAGAAAGCACTGAAGTCACTTCTAGAGGGCAAACTGCGGGGGTGGAAGAGCCTCCTTATGGAGTTTACCACCGCATCTGCTGAACGCAGGGCACAACATTTGCATTGCCAACATCTGGTGCTTGCTGGATATCAGAAGTTGCGCTGTGAGATGGGGGAATTGTGAGTGATGGCGCAGTTGGTTAGAATTAAGAGGTCCAATCACCTGGGATGCAACATGGGGATTGTGCTGGGCTAAACTGTAAATCAGAATTCAAAATCCCCATTACCTTCGCTATAACGCAGCATTCAGTGAGCCAGCGCAGTCAATCACGTGCCCGAGTCCCAGAGCAGTTTCAGTACTGAATGTTCCAGGAGGGAATAAGAGCCATGCTCCTTCTTATGGCACTGGAGAGTAGGCAGACGGCAAAGCACGCTGGTTTTCTTTGCAGAAGGACAGTATTGAAGCTTAAGTATAAAAGTGCTGCAGAAAGCTTTTGCCGTATACAAAGTAAAACCACAAACAGCAAATAAGCACTCAACAGAGTAGTGATTTCTGTCACGTGGAATGCACAGAACCTAAACCAGCATCATCTTCCACCTCTGTAAAATGGATTATTCCATCTCAGTTCTTCTGGTATTGTTTAACATACAAATTACAATCGTTAGTGAAGATTGCTGGGTCAAACCCAGTGCAGAGGTTTGTCTGAATGATTTTTCAGCTGGTCTTGTATTCCTGACAATTCACCCTTTACTAAATCCAGACTTTGAATGAACCCCAAAGTTCTGACTGCACAGATGGCAAGGAAACTGCTGGGTTTTGAAACAGAAGTGTAAATCAGTCCTCATTTGCACCTGGTTGCAAGGGAATGAAAATACATGAACCTGTTCACAAGGAGACATACAGTTTTAAGTTTGTTAGAGCTCATCTACAGGGAGAGGTAGGTACTAAGTGAGCGAGGGTGTGAATTTAACGTGCTCAGCAGCTGCCTGAACTGGCACATCTAGTCTGCAACAAGAGCGCCTTTCTTCGGCTTCGCTTACTTCATTGCCGAAGCGCGGTGCACTTGTCATCTCCAGGATGGCAGCACCACATGAACTGTTGCTTGCACGGTGGATTTCTAAGCTTTAGCATCCAGCCTGGACGCTCACATTGCTGCACACTCAGGGAACCTGAAAAGGCTTTTGGTGCCATTGCACTTGTCTGAAGGAGGGGCTTCCCCCTTTTTTTTTTTTCCCCCTCTAGTTATGGTGACATGGTGCCCAAGACAATCGCTGGGAAGATATTTGGCTCCATTTGCTCCCTGAGCGGGGTGCTGGTCATTGCTCTGCCGGTTCCAGTGATTGTTTCCAACTTCAGCCGAATTTACCACCAGAACCAGAGAGCCGACAAGCGGAGAGCGCAGAAGGTAAGCCGTCCCGCGCGGCCGCCTCCTCCGAAAGCTCAGCAGCCGCCAGGAAACCTCAGCCCCTGCTTGTCACCACGGGGCTCGCGAGACACCCGTGACAACTCCGAGCATTGCAGAGGGCAGCCTGCCCGCACCTATCCAGCCACCCACGCGTGCGTGGGCTTACCTTCACGCACAGTTACAACTACCTATGCCTGTACAGACACAAGCTAGTTCATTGCCCACACTGTGTACTGCCATATTTTAAACATCAGAAGCAATGGGGCTTTTATTGCTCACCTTTGCTACGTACCAGTCCAAAATAAATATATACATATACACATAAACCCTTAAATCATTAACAGGAGCTGTTTATCCTTCTGGCTGCTTGGGTCCTGTCCTCTCTCTGCCCTGGAGTTTTGAAAACACCCATCCAGAAACATATGAGTACACATTTCCCCTCAAAGCTGCAGACTACAGCATAGACAAAACACTGGGAATACATAAAAGCCCCTGGAAATGTCAGGGGATTACTGAATATTCCAAAATCTGAACGGCTTTTACCAGCATAAGCTTACTGATTCACTGAGAAAGTGTAACAGATTTATTATATCTCTATTTCAGTCTGCTAAATTACACCAAAACCAGAATCAGGTTTTTACAACAACTGCAAACTAAAGGTCTGGGGGTTTTTTTCTCCCTGTGGAATGCTGTCTGCCAGAAATTCAAGACTCAGGGGACCCGATGGAGAATAGTAGTAGAAAGATGTGCTATTTCTGCTTCAGGCAAGCATCTGGGCCGTGCCTACTTCTTGCATCTCAGGGAGCTGACAGCAGAGAGCTGAGATACAAGACCTACAAAACCACAAAATTTGGCAGTCAAAACACAGAAGGAGAGTAGCAGAGAGACAGAATCACGCAGGAATGAGTTGCAGGCTCCCTAAGTCATTGCTGGGTTTTACACATACCTGCATTAGATTTGGCATTGCACATGCGAAACATCAAACTGCAATCATTTTTGGGAGGTGTTTTTGAGGAAGAGTTGTTTCTCTGATTGGTCACACAACATAATATAGATAAAAATATCTAAAGATACCATACTGGAAGTCCACTTGGTACCACACACTGTTCAGTCAGCAGCCGGACAGTGGGAAACCAGTATGGATCATTACATTCATTTAATGAATTTCAGTGATTGGCAGAGTGGGTTGCCTAATGTGAGGCTGCACCCAGGCATAAGGTATCCGGGTTTAACTTGCGACAGGAAGGTGCTAGGTGTCAGTGCACGGGAAGGTACAGGTTTGCTGAGGGGACACTGAGCCATAGCCCATTTAAAGAATTGAAGACTTTGAGAGAAAGCACTTGTTCTACTGAAGTGGCACATAAACACAGTGAGAGACAGAATCTGCCTAACAGAATAGCCTGGGCAGCAGATAAATAGGCAAGACAAATAAACAAACAAGATTTGTGCATAACCATGGATCCCAATTGAAAGAAGCTCCAGAACTGACTCCAGGTCTGTGCTTGCGGATGAAGCTGTCCTTCTCTCCAGGCAGCGGACCAAAGTTTCTTGTTCTGATTCACCTTTTCCTTTTCCTTTATTTGTTGGACTGTGATCCACTCGGTGACAAGGAAATGTACCACCACCTTTGATACTGATATGATTGATTGCGGCTTTTATGAGGTTTGTTGTATTGACACACAGAGTGTATAATTTCCCCCCATTTGAATTTCTAATTCTCTTGATACTGGATGAATTTCTGGGCTAAGAAAGTTTTCTCAAGTCAGAAGTGTGAGTAATTTTCACATGATCATCACTGCATGAATACTAAAGAGAAGGGAAGAGACAGAAGCACATTAATGACAGTCTCTCTGGAGATGATCAGGACGTACACAGGGACGTTAAGGATCTGCTTTGATAGCGTACTTGTTCCAGCATCATCCTCCTGTGAATTGAATCCTTCTTCAGAAACAGGAGAGTTTTAGTAACAGTTAAAACTCTGTCCCTGTCTAATTAAAGATACAAAGACATTTGCATGGCTTTTTCAAGAAGGCTGGAGAAAGCCCTTTGCAGTCTCTCAGCCCTTGAATATGAAGAGCCCACCAGTAGAAGCTCCTTATAAGCAGAGTTTAGAAGACACAGATTTGAAGAAATAACACAGACGTCTTTCCTAAGTTTCCAGCATGCTAAATACATTATTTTTCTCTTTCAGTTGAAGAGTAAATAATGTGTAGGGTATGTATTAGTATAAATGCTTTAGAAGTTCTATTTAGTTCAAGAATCAATTTTATAATGCACAAGTAGGTTTCAAGATTAGGCTATAGATCATATTTATTTATATTTTATGAACTTGGACTGAAGATTTCCAATGAGAAATAACAAAGGCAAAAGTACTGTATAAGTGTCAAATTGGCTGGATGCGACATCCACAGATTTGGAGGTCGGGGTGTGAGTAAACCTGGGCCCTCCATCCAGCGCAGCGGGGGTTTCTGAGAGGCTGCACCCCAGAAGGCAGGAAAACGCAGCACAGCCCCGACATCCCTCGGGGTTATGGTGTGCTCAGTCTTAACTTTGTCTCTTAACTGTTGAGGAGGCACTGGTCCAGCAGGAAGAGGTATTTAAATAGCATGAATAAAATACCAGGAGGTGGCTGTTACTCATTAGCATCTATTCTTCAACTAACTGAGGAGAAATCTTCCTTAAAAAGGGAAAAAAAAAATCCAAACTACCAGTGATTTAATCACCTTGAAGATAAATTATTCTTTGCCAAAACTGCACTGCAAGAGAATTAATTACAAGGAGATCTGGCAATCTTAATTTATTGTGCTGTGTCATCAAATTTTGTCCTCTGGCATGCTGCAAGGACCAGGTCAATCTGAATGGAAGATGAATTGATCATTTCTGACAACGTTCATTTTGGTAAAATTGTTTTTTTTCCCCCCCAAAGACTTTTTTTTTCTTTTTGACTGATGTGCTAAGAATAGACCTTCCTGACTTTGAAACGAAGCTGTTCTTTAGTGAATGTCACAGCCTTTGGTTTTAAAAGAGAATTTGACACTTAAAAGGCTTGACAATAGAATGACTTTGTAATTCAGATAACGCTGGAGTCTCTTTCTTGCTGTGTTCACTTTGCAGCATAGATGCAATGTGAAGAAGAAGGAGAGAAGTATCTGGTGCTGGTTTGAGGACTACACCTCCCACTTTTCAACCCTAGAAAGAGAAAGCAGAGGCAGCTACTAACAGCTACTGAAATGCTGCTCCTTTAGCAGCAGTAGAAAAAGTAAAACAGTTCATTGTTTAGAAGTTAGAGACTGAGTGAATCCAGCCCCAAGCCACAACGTTATTCCCACCAGAGCAGGGCAGTAGAGAAATGCACGGCTGAAAGACTGCCACATAATAGAGTAGTGAAAAGAAGAGATGTGGCTTTTAGGCTTAGTGCAGCAAAGATCCCAGAAGTGCAGATTGCTCTCCCAAGGTTTACAGGAATGCTGGAGAACCAATACTAAAATCAAAGGCACTGTCTTTGCACAAACAATAACAAAAAGCAGGAAGAAGGAAGGAGAAGAAAACACTAGATCTCTTAGTGAAAACACTTCTAGAAAGGTGTTTTTCAAGTGTTATGGGAGTCTTTGTTGGGCCTTAATCTCCCAGGTCCAATGACACTTGTCTTTGTCCAGCTTTAAAATAATCAACTCAGGTCCCTCAGCTGGAAAGATTGTGCTAAATGCAGCCAAGTTATTTTGTTCTGTTTGGTTTTTTTGTTCCTGGAATGATGCTTCAGAAGAGACAACTAGAAATCCCTTCGATATCTCCCCAAATTGCTCCAATACAGTCCAACTAATTCCAGTATTCCCATTCCTTGGGGAATCAGGAGCTGGCATAAACTGCACAGGAGCTCTCAGAAACGTGAGTTTGCTTCGGTGGGCCAATGACTGACAAATAGCAATGTGCACTCACAGCTTTTCAGTAAGAAAAAATGGTAAGACAGAAAAAAATACTGTAATGAGGGCAATACAGCCTTACAGGTTAAGCCTATGTGGTTGTTAGCCCCAGCTCCCTGCACACGTAAACGTACATGCAGATGAAGACGCTAAGTTCTCGAAGGCATATTTAAAGCAGTTTTGAAGAGCCTCAGAAGGCACATGGAAGTAGAGTGGCAGCTGAAGTGTTTGGAAATAGCAACAACAGCCTAAAGCAAACTGGTCTTTAGACCAGCCCCCTTAGGGCTAAAATTTAGCCAACTGAGTTGTTCTAGATCTTCTCAGTTTGGGGGAAAACAAATGTTCAGAAAGGGGCCTCTTACACAATGAAGTATGCCTCCTCACATTTGCACAACAGAGGAGGGAGAAATGTAAATGCTCAGATGCTGTGAAAAAAAAAACCAACCCTGTTTAAAGTGCATTTATCGTTTAATGGTTAGATTTGCTAAATGAGCCAAGATGCTGAAATGGCTGATAATCTCAGAGGGATCAGCATGGTTTTAGCGGTGCATTTCACAAGGGCTAAACTGAAGCTGTCGTTTACAAATCTAAAACTTCAGTAATCAGAGTGCTTGGTTTCAGGTCTGCCGTAAATATGCTTTTGAGGACTACAGCTTCTTAGTCTGTTCAACTCATTTCATTTATTATCTGGTGGCCTTTCACTCTATGAGAACAAGTAGTGTACTGGAAAAGCCTTGAAATACACTTCTCACTTCATCCTCTAGGCTGTAAGTTTCCAGGAAAGAACCAAACACCCAGATTTAGGCAAGGAAAGGACTACCCAGGACAAAATCATTTTGCAGAGCCACTCTCACATAAAACTATAATATAGAACTGAAAACTGTAACACAGGCTATCAAAGAGTAGATGGTATAAATTAGGTGAAGCAGAGAAGTGGACACGTTGCCTGGTGGATGAATTAAAGCATTCAATCACAGAGCCAATATCAGCAGAAGAAAGGAATGAAGGGGCAAGGGACAAGCCGTATCTTTTCAGATGGAAGTCGATGAGAGGAAGTAGACGGAGGAAGGTTATTCCAGACAGCAAGAGCTACTCGTGAGATGGTTGCACACAGGCAGCTATGACTCTGCAGACTGATGAAGAGGTAACTATGGAGATGCTTAGAAGGGGCTCAAGCCAAAAGGAAGGAAGAGTCAGGACACAAACGTCTTTCTGATTGTTCCCTAAGAGGCATATTAGAAACAGCCTGTTCCAGACCCAGCCGTCACTCCCAGAGGCACGGAAAACAGGACTGCAGTCAGCAGAGCAGATGAAGAGGGAAGATGGTGATGAAAAGAATGCTTAATACTAGATTTATGTCATCATCGTACCCATGAGAAAGACGGCCCACACACCTGTCAATAACGAGGCCATTATAATAATTGATTTGCTACAAAGCAGGGGAGTCAGCTTTGAAATGTTCTGTTTTTCAGCTGACACCCTAGATTTTGGAGGTGGGTTAGTGAACTTCAGAGCGTGGAACAGAACGGCCAGAAAAAGCGACTCGAGCAAAGCTGTGAGCTGTTTAAGGAGAGCTCAGCAACAGAACATGACTCAGTTCCCAGCAGGGGATGGGGTTGGGAACTTAAGGAGAGAGAAACAATAAGGTTAAAACTGGAGCTGGCTGACATTTAAAAAACATGGTTTTTTCAACCACAATGAATCTGTGTGGAATATGTTTTTGTTGTTCGATATTTAACAGTTTTTGACAGGGGGAAAAAAAAAAGCTTTTTTTTTATTTTTTAAAAAAGAGATTTCATTTTTGCTGGGGTAGGTACCTCTTTCTCTTCCTCCTCTGTTTCCTGTTTGGCATTTGTTACATGTTCGGGGGGGGCGGGGGGGGGGGGGAATAAACCAACCAGGAACCCTTCTTCTTTTCTCTCATATTGTCCAGGAAAGCAAAATGGCATTTCCATCAGTCCAAGCTAGTTCAAACTCCCTGGGTCCCAAATTGCATAAGACAACTTGGTATCTCCTCTGAAAGGAAGGATTGAAATCATTGAGCTAGAGCTTATAGGTTCAGCCTCCAAAGCAAGCCCATATATCTAAATATTAAGCCTGTTGTCAATAGTGGCCCAATGCCCAGATGAAATAATTTCCATGCGTATCCAGAAGCCACTCTACATTTGTTTCATGCCTTGAGGCCCTTTCATGTCATGTCTCAGTCATACCCAGATAACAGCCTGCAATGCTGAGAACCTGACTAACCCATCCTCGGGGTCTCTCCTTGGTCATCTCAGCAGGAGGGTGTCCCCTTTCCCCTCCTGTTGGAAGTCCAGGTTGTGTGTGGCAGCCTCTGTCCAGATGGCTCCATTATGTAGCACAGTTGGTAGGATTTGTAATGGCTGATGTTGCCCGCTTCATCCCAGATGTCTAAACAAATGCAAGCCGAAATCGCCTTGTCAAGGAGACCTGCATGCAAAATGTTCAGCCAAAAAAATGTTGGGAAGCCCTATCCTACTTTGGAACTGGGTTCTAGTGATTGGATTCTTTGCTGTTGCCTTTATTAACTAGTTATTTTACCACTCTGCCTAAGTAATGCAGACTCGAGTGGGCTGGGTGCAGTTTAGCTCCCATGCAGTTCCCAGCCTACGTACTGAATACAGCTCAAACACCCCTGCGCCAACTGCAATATATGGTTATGTCTAGATTAATGGATATGGGTATATCCACTGGGCCAGCAAAAAAGATAACTAAAAGTGGGTGTAAATGGTAGTAAAGCCTATTGCGGTTACTAATTTGTACCAGGACAGTGATAAGCAGATGAAGAACAACATTTGTTGCTGACACATGCGGTGCTGGGTTGGCAATACAGGTCTCCGAGTCTTCTAATCACGTCAGATGGATGGAAACACTCTGCAGTCTACCAGCACATCTCTCAAGGGCCACTGCAGAATTTCCCTGCTTACACACTGCCAGATGTCTTACACAGCCCAACTTGAGAAGTCCTAGAATCTCATTACTCCACTCCTCCCACTCCACCCAGCAGCAGTGGTCTGCAAAGTCTGACTCAGAACAAGCCTTTGTTGTTTGAAGGTCATGAAAATCCCATCAAACAGTAACTGCCGATAACTTCAGCATCGTGTCAGGCTCTAAACCAGCACAAGGCGGGCCCTCTCCAGGCATGAGCAGGAGCCGGCCGTCCTCTTTTGTCTCCCCACTACAGCCAGTCTCGCTGTTTTGACAAACTGATGCTGCAGCAGCATCACCCTTCCATATTTTGCCCTCTATGACTCAGGTTTTTTCATGCATAAAACTGGGATAAATCCACTTCTTTTCCTGGCTCAGTGGATTCTTGCAGAGTTAGTTCATGAACATGTACAAGGTTATAAAGTGAAACCATTTTATGGTAATACTATTCACACCCAGGATTTTAAATTTATCTATCCGAGCTTTTGCACTAGCAGTTCTTGCTGACTCACCAAACAAGGCAGCAGAAATGACAGCATGTGCTTTCCTGACCAGTCACGGGTAGCGAGCAGAGCAACAGTAAATGCTGGCAGAGAATGGTTTGTGAGCAGGCAAGGGAATCAAGAGCATGAATAAAACTTACAGATAATTTAAAAAAAAAAATATCTGTATGGGGAAATCATAGTCTGCCTGCGAGTACTGTGCAGGAAGAAAAAGAGGTTCAATCCACCAGACAAATTGCTCCATAGGAAATAGTTCCTCATCTCTCCTCTTTGTCATGGTACAGCAGAACTCTGCTGTTTACTATGCAGGCCGCCGCCTGACGGTAATTCCAGCCACCTGTTCTCCATGTAAGTGCAGCCATTTAGACCGAACTCAGCATTAACTCCAAACAAATACAATAATAAAGAGCAATTCTACACATTGTCCACAAGCTCCGGCCAGGCGCCAGTGCATTTCTGTCCACATATGAAGCATCAGCTTCATTAGTGATTGAGTCAGGACAATTAGGAGCTATTCTAGTAGGAACGTGCAGCGATGCTGGAATGCACAAACAAGGGCCAGAGCAGCACGTAGCCAAGACAACTCCGCAGCTTTCTGCTGACAACCCAGGAGCGCTCCAGCGCCCAGGACAGCACGCCAGGCAGGCTTCTCCCTCCCCATCTGCCAAACCAAGGCACGCAGCCAATGTGTTGTGGCTGTCAGAGTAAGGACGTGAGCTGAGGCACACATTCTTCTAAAAGTCTTCTCTTATCAAATAGGACCACGGGATGGGTTTGTGATGGATTTTTTCCCCAGAAGCCTAATGCAAGAGATTTATCGCCAGACACCCCAGGAGCAAGAACAACAACTAGGAGCAGCTTTAGAAAGCAAGCTAATCGCACCGCACAGCAACTTTACCGTCATCTGATGACTTCTGAGCAATTTTTGTTCACCAGCAAGCAGCACTTCTCTCAATTAATGCTGAAAGCTTGTAGCACAGAGAAGCGGGATGGAGCACAGCTCCTGGCCGTACCCTGCCTGGAGCAACAGCATTGCCCACACTGATGCTTAACCCCATTCACTGCCCTTGCTGCCAGTGGGTACCTGCCCGTCCGAGACGACACGTGCTCACTGCCAGCAAGCAGGCAACGAGGTAGGAAAACAGCCCCACCATCGTCTCTTCCCCTTGGGCTTCATTCCACAGGGGAGAATGAAGGGCACGAGTTTTACAAATTTGCTTATTTTTTCTTGAGTTTTATACAAAGGTTTTGTGGTTGTCATCCCCATACCCCCCACCATGTTTTCACCATCTTCCCGAGGAAGGTGTGAGCAGCACTATATCAAGCTATTACCTTCATTTTCTGTAGCTAACCACAGGCCTCCACACCATTAATTCCTGTTCATATATCAGGTCTAGTAAGTTGGCATGTGACACTAGATCAAATCCTGTTAATTTCTCCATCCCTTGAATACTTTATAGCTATTAATTAGGGGTGTAAGCTGTGTGAAAGATGTTATAAAAGTGAGATCTGGAAACACAGACAGACAGATAAATCACAGGCAGACAGATGCTCATCACACTTGGCTTTCAGTGAAACACAGGACCTTATTTTATAATAATGGAGAACAGCAATTTCTCTATTAATGATGCAGAAAAGCGTGAGGCTCTTTTCTTGAGAAGTTGTTTATTAAGTAATGTGTTTCTAGACAAATCCTGACACTCTAATTTACACCCCATAATACTTCACTTCTAACTCAAATAAACTATACCAGATTCCCACTACAATTGGTATGGCACTTCTTTGACCACACATCCCTGGAGCGATTTTGACCCAAGCTCTAAAATCTGTTACAGCATTAAGAATACAAAAAGCGCACGTAGGAATTTGTATTATTTCAAGAGGCAAACTTAAGAAGCGACGAGAACCAGCTTTGTCAGTCAGCTGGACTCGTAGCATGGGAACCTCAGCATAGAGGAAGCTTTGAATTTCAGCCAAGATGCAGTAGCTGTGTAGAACATATTTCAATCAAGGAAAAACTGTCCATAAGGTCAGGTCTTCTAGAGACCAAGGTCTGACTGTAACCCTTACTGGGGGGATGGATAGATTGATAACTAAAAAAAGGTATTCGAAATAAGCAGGGCAGCTACAGAGGATAAAAATACAAAATGGCCTCCAAAAAAGATTACTTATTAAATGTAAAGCAAAGGAATAAAGTGAGAATTGTCAAACTCTACAAAAAGTGAAGCTTATTCTATTCTGTCCTGTAGAACGCAGCAAACACCGGAAAGGGAATGGTCTATGTAAAAAGAAAACGTCAATACAATGACAACAGAGTAAAATTGGCAACAAATACACGCAGGCTGGAAATCAGGAGAAATGTTCTAAATAGAAGAATGACGTTATAAAATAAATGCCCAGTAGGAGTAAGAGCTTCACTAAGTTTAAGCCAGAGCTTGTTAAGTTCAAGATGAAAATGTACAAAGAGAATTTTGCAATAGGAGGGGACCAGCCTCAGTGCTCCAGGGGCTTCCTGACCGTCCTGCGTTTCTCTCTGCAAGTTTTGCATATTACGACACTTTTTCCAAAGTTCTGTGTTTAATCAGCCAGGATATCTATGACTAGTAGAGAAGCTGAGATCCATTAAACTCCATATTCTGTGCATTGTTCTATAAATAGATCGAACATCATGTTCTTCAGCGTTGGAAAAGATTAAACGATATAGTGCATTTGAAATGATGTTCTGTTGCTTTAATGGTGCCAAGGGTAAGGTAGGATTAAAAGAAGAGCCACAGAGGAGGGGAGGGGAATCTTTCATCTCTGGAAAGTAATGAAGACGCCCAAAATAAGATCAAGGTCTGACTGTAAGTGGTTCTATCAATTTATATAGGAATATAATGAGTTCTACACTATCTAATTTCCATATGCAGCTCTACAACATCTCCCCCAAAGCAAAAATGACAGAATATTTAAACTTGGCTCAAAAGCTGTTTAATGTAAAGATTTGAGAGGAAGAAAAGTCCAAATGCGCATACTTTGTTTCTTAGGAAAAAAAGGTTAAAATGACAGAAAGATGATCTGCAGAAACGAACTCTTCTAACACTGCTGTAACTCCGCTGCCTGCCTGTTACAATAGCCAGATGGAACCATGGCTAGCAGAATAAAAAACTAGTACTTATTATATGGGCCATTTGCTTTTTAAACAGCCATTATTTCACTCAGCGTTCAAACACATGTAATAACCCTGAGTCCTAATTTGGCAGTCCAGCCTGTTTCCAGGCTTTGTTAAAGATGGCATATCAGCTTCCCAGAGCCATAAGTAGGACAGATGATCAGTGTTGCCTGATTATATTGAGGAAAGCACTCCACAGACAGTAGATTCATTTAATTTCTTGTCCACTGTTATTTTTGAACGTTTTTTTAAAAATGAAGAATTTTCCATTTTCTGCTTGGCAAGGAAAAACTGCCACAATAGGCCAGGGAGCTAAGCTATTTTCCACCAGATGAAGGTTACATCCATTCCCTTTCCAAGTTACATATGTGCACTGAGTTCCCACTCAGAAGTACAAACTGAAATCTTTGCTGAATTCCTTTCTGAATTTTATGCTAAAAATCAGCCAAAGGTACCACGGACGAGATCATTTTAGGAAGGTGAGAAGAAAATACTTTTTTGTCGTTCCATACTCTAAGCCCTGTTGTCAAGTCTGCAGAAACTCCTGTTTAAATGTACAACCTGCTTGTTATCTTTTCCACAGCCTAAAATCAACCGTGTTCTTTCCATCTAGAATTTAAGTCCAGACCCAAACCAGCAACAGATACAGACAAATGCAGGAAGATCGAGCACTTACTGAATGGCTGTGATATTTTACCTTGGAAATAAGAAATCAGATCAAAATATTCTGTTGATTATTTTGGAGAACAGCTTCATTTCAGCCTTAAAAGACCAGCGGTGTCCACCTATTGCACCACTGGACTCACTGCAGCAGTCAACAATAGTTCTACTCATATTCAAACTACGAATTGTTTAGGGAAAAGATGTGAAGCACTGTTAATTATCTAGTGTAGCTGCATTTTCTGCCAGGAGCACTCTTAGTGTGGTTTTAGCAGGTAAAGCTAGATAGGATATGGACAGGAGCATCTCTCAGATGAGGAAAGGCTGCGAGAGCTGAGACTGCTTAGCCTAAAGAAGAGAAGGCTCGGAGGGATCTTATTAATGCACATAAATACCTGAAGGGAGGGTGCAAAGAGGACAGAGCCAGGATCTTTTCAGTGGTGCCCAGTAACAGTGATGGGCACAGAGTGAAACACAGGAGGCTCCATCCAAACATCAGGAAACACTTTTTCAGTGCGAGGGTGACCGAGCACTGGCACGAATTGCCCAGAAAGGTTGTGCAGTTTCCATCCTTGGAGATATTCAAAAGCCGTCTGGACACAGTCCTGGGCAACTGGGTCTAGGTTGCCCTGCTTGAGCTGGGGGGTTGGAGAGGTGGCCTCCAGAGGTCCCTTCCAACCTCAGCCATCCCGTGGGGGATAATGCTGATAACAGCTCCAGTCCAAAGAGGGAGCAGGAGCGGACATAGGACCTGTACACGTAGTACCTGACATACATGTACTCCAGTCATCTCCTTGCTCAAAAG
Source organism: Theristicus caerulescens (assembly GCA_020745775.1). NCBI lineage: Eukaryota > Metazoa > Chordata > Aves > Pelecaniformes > Threskiornithidae > Theristicus > Theristicus caerulescens. Next base: position 6,781,363 of record CM036578.1, read on the forward strand.
CACGGAAGATCTGGAAAGCTGAAGATGTCTGGCAAATATGAAATTATGTCATAGTTGTAACCTAATAGTTTATTATATCACATAAATCAAGAGTGAACATTATCTCCATAAGAACTAGATGAAAATCATCAATAAATAATAATTAGCTGTTTCCTGGGCCTGCCATCTGGTAAGCATTTTTCCTAGCCAGCAGCTCCTGCTCCTTGCACTTCTCCAAAGCAGCTAAAAGATGAAGACAGGCTATTCTTTCTTCTTTGTCAGTCCCTTTGGGAAATATAGATCCCCAGGATGCTAACAGCCACTGACATCATCCCCACCACTGTACCTCAGCACTCCATGTGTACAGGGCTTCACTGCCCTTCCTGCTTATTCTGAGTGTCCAGTTTCTTAAAAAGCAGTACAGAGCCAGAAGTTATTGAGACCTGCCTCCCATCCTGCTCTCAGGAGCACGTGGGCTCCAAGATAACCAAATTAATCATTCTAACCTGTAAGTGGCTGTCATTAGTATTATTATTTTCATCATATAAATTATCTTCCAGATTAGGTCATATGCATTTTGAGATCCTGTGGTTTCCTAGCAACTCCTCTTACCACTCTACATGCAGACACAGTGTGCCGTTTTCTTTTCCTTTTTTAGACTCTCCGTGCAGGGGTTATATTCAGTAACAGTGATCTCAGGCCTGGCCCTAATGACCTTTAGTCTGTCACATCTGTGGGATAAGATGCAGAAGAGAGCTTTCCCCCGCTGCCCCAAAAGACATTTGCAGCAGATAGCCAGAAAAACATGGTCCTCCACTTGTCTGTCTTCTGTCCTGCAGACCACAGTACTGAGCTCTGCAGGACAGGGATGACAAAAGCGTACTCACACGTGTTAAAAACTGGCAGAATTTGGAAAACCCCATCAGCCTAATTCTCTAGGTTTCTGACAGCAAAATATGTGACAGTACATAGTACGGGTCCCTGCAAAACACTGCTGCTTCCAAGCTTGCGTGGGGTGCCCTAAGTTCAAGGCTTTTGCCTCTGTAATTTACTCCTCGCCTGATCTGCCAAAGCATACCTCTGCCAGCCAGCCAAGTCCAGGCTGATGCATTCCAACGGATCACACAAAACTCCCAGAAACAGCCAGCTTTTACCTGCTTCCACACTGTAACCCCAGTCTTATGCTGCTGCCAGGTGCCCTTCACATCCTCAATCCACTTTGCTCAGTCATAAAAACCAGCCTCGAACCAGATGGCAGAGGGGAGCGCTTTGCTGCACTTAAACCCTTTGTTACTGTCAGGCACGATCAAAGTACTGCATCCTGCGTAAACATATGACACGTACCTAAATATCATATAAAGCTTGTGTCACTTCATAGATAGGCTTTCCAAATAATGCACATTTGCACACAGACTTTCACGCAAAAACATGAACTATGGTTTTAGAGTTGTTTTAGTCCAATGTGGGAAACTGTCTGGAGGGCCAAACCAATTTTAGGCACCGATTTTAATTAACTTCTCTAGCTGAGTTAATCAAGATATCTACCAAATTTAATCATGATGGGGACACAGAGTTAGGCGATGTGACTACCCTAGACAGTCTACTGTGAAAAGAGAATAGGATTAACTTCTGTCCTGCCCCACTGACATTTTTTAAAATAACAACGTCTGTTCTAAACTACAAAAGCTATGGGGCTTAATTATTTAGATAGCTAGTGGCCCTGTTTCAAAGAAGAAAAGAGAACAGACCTCAGAAACGAACCATCTCCAGTCCACGTGGGGTACAGCTATTAATATTTGATCCCCTGCTAGCCTGGAGGCAAAGGGAATAATGTTCATTACAAGAGCCTAAGACTGAATCCACTTTAACGATTGAACTGAAGATGAGGATGAAACCTTTCCTGCTATAGGTCAGGTAAGTTGGGGGACTCTGGTAATTCCTTCAGTGAAGGAGCTGATATTTTGTCAAGCACTGAAAGAAATGGAAGTCTTCTGTGGTTGCCATCAGAGCCCCACTGTAAAGACCATCACTGGATCTAGCATCCAATTCTGATTATGGAAGAGATAAGATCATTGCAAAAAGTAAGGAAAGTCACATACTTGCAAATGGAAGACATAATTTAATGGCACTGCAATTAACAGGAACAGAGAGACAATGCCACGTAACTGGGAAATGGAATATCCCTCAGTCCCTTATCCCCTGCTCTCTCCCCATAACACAGCTTCAACAGTAGTAGTCTCTGCATTTTTTGTTCCAGATTACAGTCTCAGGCCAGTCTTCTTTGGGGCCTAGAGCAACACAGCAGTTTGGGAAAGTCTTCAGAAAAACTGAAGATCCAATTTCATTTTCTTGTTGTATCCTCAGTCTACATCTTGCAAATACGACTCGTGCCCCTTTCACAGGGTGACCAGATAGCCCTGTGAGATACCTCAGCCCCAGTACAGAGCAAGTTTCATCAAAGATTTCACTCTCCTATACTGACTTGGAGTCTTAACATTAAAATGGGACAATGAAATCTAGGTGGAGTATAGAAAAGAAAGTCAATTTTGGATGTCCCCATTTTGGGGTGTCAAAAGAAGACCTATTTTTCAGACTGGTCATAGTCTGTGTCACCTAATTAACGCTGCAAACTAGTATCATGTACATGTCTTTGCCTGAGAAATTGTCTGCTTAAGCAGAAGCTCTTAAGGTTAAACAAATCTTTCAAATATTGAGGGCCAGAGTCACGCATGTACGGTAATAGAACTCCTGGAATTATTACACTCTCTGGACCCACTGCAGATATTTGCCTCTTGACTTTACTCTTCCTACAGTGTATACCCATTAGAACCTCTAATTAGAAAGGAAAATCACGAGTTCCATGTTATTTAAAAGATTATGCAGCATTTTAAAATACAGCACAATGTAATTATTTTTTAATAGCCAGAGCTATTTCATGTATTTACTTTTAATGGTGTTTGAGTCATAAATTAACACTAGAAAAGAAAAAGGCAAATCAGCACTTGACAGAGAAGCAGGCAACAACTGAAAAGAAAAACTGAAACACTAAAAACTGTGTGATTAAAAAGAAAGAGGGCCGCCTTCGTTTTTCTCACTTGCTTTATTCTGGACTGTTTTTTATCATTTAACTTGTCCACCTGGAGGTCAAGAAGGTCAGGGATAAATAAAAATGAGAAGAGCTGAACGTCTGTGTTGTTGCAGAGTGACTTCTGTCAGTTTGTAGAGAGATGCATATTTTGGGGCAGAGTCTTATATTATCAGATACCAAAGTTAATGAACAAGCACTGCCACTGCAGAGGACAGAAGGAACAAATACGGTGCCTTTCCCTACTGCAGGATGATGAACGTAGACTTCTTCATTAGTATTTCCCAATATTAAATTAATAACCTATGCTACTTGACTGGTAAGTGGAGCAAGGTACCAAATCTCCCTCTCGGCTGCCCTCCCTCTGAATGAATGCCTGTTACTCGCCACTTGTACTGCAGCAGCATCTCCGCCATCACGAGGACCGGGTGTCACCGTGCTAGCTGCAGCGCAAGCAGAGCAAGTGACAACACAGATGTCAGAGCACAGAGCTGAAAGATAAAGAGAGGATCAAACAACCAAGCACGTTAGAGAGAAGGTGAGCCATGAAAGCAACACACGTGCACAGCATGTACACACCACTAGATCCCATACAGTCATACCATCCTCCTATGCCAGGAACATGTCCAAGACAAGCGTCTCTAGTTGCTGGGCATCTCACCCCCAAAAAATGACTATTAACTTTTGAAAGGATAAACCAATCTGCGGAACCCCATTTCTTATCTCTGGAAAGGCCATTAACGCTCTGTGGCAGATTATGTTCTTCAGACGCATGTACTCATCTGACTCCCGGAGACAGACCTGTGCTAGCCGTTCTCAACAGCGCCTTGTCCTGTCCGCGCACCCCTTGTATTTCACCCCCAAGCTTTTTCAGGTACAAGAAGAACCTGAAATTTCCCTCCTCCTGGTATTGCCAGCACAGGACTGATCACTTAGTGTGCCAAGGTATAACTTCAGCTTGTTTGCCTTCTTCACAGAAAGCCCGACTTGCAAGGATTCGAGTGGCCAAAACAGGCAGCTCCAACGCTTACCTTCACAGCAAGCGCAACGGCCTCCTGAACGAAGCCCTCGAGCTGACGGTGAGTGCAGAGATAATATCTCCTTCCACAGAGTTTGCAAAGCTCCCTATTCCCACTCCTCTCCCTGGGCTCCCTCCCCTTCTCTCTCTGTTGCCACCTAATTGCTCGTTATCCAGCGTGGCAGCCTCACACACGGGATGGCATTAGGCTGTAATTATGCTCTCATGTACTGTACGTGCCATGTGAAGGGACAGCTGGAATCCAGTTGCAAGATTGGATGGGAGGAAAAAGCTTCCTTGGGCTCCTCCTTGAGCTAGGAAAGGATCTGACCTTCCAGCAATGATCAGGTTCACGGTTCCCTCGAAGCTCTCTGTGCAATGGAGCTGTTGGAGCTGTACTGATTTATACCACCCAGGCTCTGCCCATACTATAAATATCCACTCTCTTTCAATATTCAGGTTTTTATTTTCAAGAGTCTCCCTCTGATCATGCTCAACAGGACATGAAAATATTCCCCAGCTCCTGTTTCAGGCAGTTTGGTGGTGGGTTTATTTTTAACAGAAAGGCCTCTGGAGGCTAATACTAGCTATTCGTGAGAAGAAAAGTTTTAAGTGCGTCAGATTGCTCAGCAGAATCAGTGAAAATGAGAGGAGGTTATTACATTAAGCCTGATCAACACCAGAGCAGGTATTAGCACATTTCATGGATTTCATTTCAAATAAATCAGCCTTTTGTGCACGTGGGGAGCAAAGAGTGAGATGAAGAATGCTTAATTGAGCCACCAGAGCTGCCTAGCACTTGTTCGTGCATCCTTACTTGGGCCCTAATCCTTCAAATGTCTACTATTTTCCCTGGCATGCATCCTTGCATTTGTAAAATCAAAGCTGAAAAACCTTTTCAGCTCATGGTGAAAGCTGCTCCCTAGGACCCGAGCCCACTCCTACCCAAGTTCAGTGGGCACAGCACACAGAGGGAAATTGTGCTGCACCTTATTTTGCATGTAGGATACTACTCAGTGCAGACTGAGATAGAGGAATCCGGCCCTTTACAACTGGAATAGTTTTTAAACTGACTCTACAAAAGCACTTTGCATGAAATACAGATTTGGAAGGTAGGGTGCCCAGATCGGTTTCTGTTCTCCCCTCCAAAACAAGTTTGATCCTTCTGACTACACATCAAACGTTGTCTCCTGCTCTGTGAATGGCAGTGACACTCAGAAAATCTGTTTCTTGAACCATATGTTGCTGTTGAGCAATTCAAGAAAAGTTTCTTTATCGGGAATATGAGAGACCAGGAAGACTGGTCACACCTAGTCCACAGCCTTATCCCCATAAAGGAAAATTCTGCTATCTCGTTACCCAGGAACATGCAAACATTTGACTACGAATTTAAAGCTTCCTTTCGAGCTTTAGATTTCTAGTTCTTAAAAATGCCAGAAGAGCTTAGCAGGGACACTCAGTTTGTACTTGATCTTCCAGCCTGTCATCCCAACAAGAATCTCCTCACTTCTCTTGTCAACCAAAACTCCCTGCCAAGACCACTCACGAAGAGCAGCTGACGCACCAGTGCTTAAGTCCAAAACGCATGAGGTTGAGAGAAATATTTGGCTGAATGGGTTCATTTCCTGGAACTTGCCCAAAAATAAGTGGAAGAAGGGTCATTTTGTTGGCTAAAAAGCTACTGTAGACACAGGAAGGAAAACAAAAACATTTCCAAAGAGGTTCTAAAGGGTTTTTTTTACCCATTAATAACTAAATTTAGATATATAGCAGCACCTAGAGCAGATCTTCCCAAGCTTTTCTGGGTGCACCTTGCTTTCTGGTGGGCTTATAGCTCTAAACGCTAACATGACTCCCCCACAGCCCAGTAAGATCCACAAATCCTACTTTGAAAAGCACTGAATATTATGTACATTTGTATTAATACTTTGTAAGAAAATATCCCCACCCTAAGGAACTTCCTGTTGAAGCAGTCAAAGGGCACGGGGAAGGAAGGATTACCATCCACCTGTGGCATACATGAATATCATTTACTAAAACCAAGAAGCTTGCCAAAGCCATGCCTGGCATCTGCACGACAACCAGGAAATGATCTTTGACTACCTGAGGACTAGCCTCATACGTGAATCAAGAACCGAGACACATCTCTCCATCCACAGGTAGTGGCATTAATTAATTACAGAACCACAGAGCATCCTTTGTTGTAAAAGTATACACAACCGTTTTAACTCCACAAGGCAAGATTTTATGTCCTTTCATTTTATGGCAGGAGAACAATCTAAAGAGTACAAAATGTGAACGACAGCATAGTCTAGCCAAATTTTTTAAGCTGTAAAAATATGAAGGAATGCGACTTCTGTAGTAGCTATATTAGGGACCAAAATATTATCTACATACTGTGCATATCCATCAGTCAAATTAGTACCAAGCTGCTTCATTGGTCAGATACACATCCCATTTTGATACCTTGCCCAGGACTCAGACTAACTTTCATGGACTTCACATGGCCAGATTGTCATCAGGCTGGTTTGTTACCCAGCAGTAATTCCAACTGCAATTACTATGTGGCCATGACTAGATATTATCACTTTCATCATCAGCAGTCACACAGTACTGTGACCAATGTATGACTGTTCTAGTGCCCAGCAGATTGACCCCTTGAGGGTTTACCCAAGGAAAACCACTGCCCCAGATCGTATCCTGGCTGTGGCTCTGCAGTCAAACTAATAAATTGAGGAATAAGGACTGTTCAAGATTCCGGCACATGTGCCAGAATGTCCTTTCATTAGCACCAGAATGAATACACTGACACCATCTTTCAAGGGAACAGCATGTCTTCAGCCTGTAGCCTTGTATCAAAGTAAAGAAAAGCGAAGAAAAGGATTTATCCAAGGACAGCAGCAGGAAGGAGTTCTGCTCCTAGCAAGAATACAGACTCTTGCTTCAGAAACATGTGGATTTGTGGCATTTTGCATCTGCCATCTAGACACGAAGGACTCAGACCGTTTTCTTCTCATTTAGAGAGATTTTTAGTGGGCTTTATGTCAGAAGTGCTCAAGGGATGGTGAGCTTCTTCCCATGGCAGCAGCCTACATATCCTCTTAGCGTTAATCTCCTTGTACAGCTAGCTGAAATTCCCTTTTAGCTAAAATGCTGGGAGGTGTATATCCTAGGAACAGTAGGTTGTGAAGTCTTTTCAAAAGCAGAATCTGCTTAGCCATAGATAAGCGTTATAGCCATTCTCACGGGAAGGGACAGTCTAACCACCAAACCAGTTCATCTCAGTTCACCAGTGTCCAATTTTGCATGTTGAAGCACTAAGTAGAAGAGGCAAAGTGGAAGTATTTTGGATTTCAGAACTGAGACTACAGTGTGTTTCAGTCTCCCTCCAAGCAACCAGCAGTTCAGTGAATGCCTTCCAAGAACAAACTGAATGGTAGCTGGCATCAAATCCTTGCAAAACTGGCATCCCAGCTCAGAAAGCAAACCATCTCCTCTCCTCCCCCCCCCCAGCTTTTTCATTACAGCCAGACTCTTCTAATGAAGACACAGATTTTGTTTGCCTGCAGTAACGTAGGTACGACTGATGCAATCTCTATAGGTATACATTCCTCAACAGTACCATCAAAATGCCAAGCATTTGTGTGATGTTGGCACTCTCGCTGTCCTAGGGCAGTAGTTCCTGCAGATCTCATTCTTAATCTGCATGCTAGGATGTTCTCGGTGGTTGCATGCTCTTTGTTTCTGAAAACACTGAGCTGACTGAAGAAAAAGTGGAAGGAAGATAAGGTACGAGTCATACTCACTGATGCTACACTTTATTCCTGGTCACTGCCATCCCTTGGTCCATTCCCTCAGCGGCAAGCCTAGCCTCAGGATGGAAGGCAGAGGGAAAGACTAAGTTGTGCTGCCAAAATTTAACAATTGGCTTAGGTCTTCTGCCAGAGGTAGGGAAGCTCAATCTTTGCTTTCCTATTCTATTTAGACCTCCTCTCAAGCAAATCCTCATAAAAAGATACTGTTTACAATATGTGCTCTTTCTCTCTCCTTTTCCAGTGTTTTAGTGCAGCATCATATTTGCTTTAGGGCTTGCAAGGACCTCCACGGGAAATATTCCAACACAGACTTCAGCAGAGTCAGTAATCTCAGCAGGGTACAAACAGGACCTGCTTGATGTGTTAGCTCACCAGGAGGATTGTTAATAAGAAAAATGGAACTGATTTCTTTGAGACCGCTTCTAAAAATACATCTGGGAATGCTCCATCTTCCAAAACAACAGCAACAAAAAAATCCATAACCTGCCTAAGATGCATTCCCATAGGAATCTATTAATTCTGTGTACAGTAAGTCAGCTTTCTTAATGTACCAGTTCAGCTATGTTTTGGCATCTGTCAGAGTTATTCCTTCACTTAAGGATCACAGAACCATCCCGGAAAAGGCATCCAGAACACGCATTTGCAGTGAATCACTGGGACACATGGGTGTATTTAAAAGCAATGCTTTAAGCATAGTTGAATTTGACCCCCTTGAGAGCAACAGACATCATCTTGGCACTTCTGCCAAGATGTTCTGCTGTGTCTCCCATCCCACCCATTTTCTCTCTTGAACAGTTAGATACTGCTGTTTCGTGTCTAAGTAGAGATTCAAGCCATGCACGTCAATTTTTGACTTTCAGATTTAGGCATTACAGAAGACACCAGGCACCCCTTACTTACAGAGCACAGGGAAACATTTTACAACCCCTAATTGCCATTTTAATGCATGTAATTGTCTTTGAAAATGGTAGTCATCAAAGACACATGCAGATTAATGCGTCATGAAATCACAGTGAATTTCGAGATCAGGAGCTTTAGTAGTAGTAAGAGAACATCCTTAACAGCCCAGATCTTAAATCTGCCACCACAGAACAGAGAAAGTGAGAAAAATAATCCTGGCTCTCAAATAGCACAGAAACTCTCTAAACAACACCTATTGCTTCTTTCCTTCTATTTCTGAGGTTTATCTGATCATCAGATCATAGGGTAAGTGACATGTTGTATTTTGAGGAATGTAAGGATCTGATTCACTAACACAGTATGGAGATCAAAAATACAGAGTACTGGATTTCTCCCCCCACGCTCAAGGTGTCTAAACTGGCCTACTGCAGTTTTGATGAATGCTTGATGCCAAGCTTTCTGCATGAGAAAAGCATCACGCACACACTGAACTCAAGCTCCTAACCTTTTATCCATTTCCATTTCAGCTGTTTCAAGCAGATCAAGCCCCTCAGCTTAACAAAAGCACAGAGATTGGTCTGAGATCTGTAGCTTATCCTAACCACTAATAACACTACAGTCTGAGCAGCCTCTTCCCCAAATCAACACATGCACGCATACCTGATGTAGAAGCCGAGAACAACCAGCAAAGAGCCCCAGTAAGTCTTTCCAGCCGAGAGTCCTTAAACAGGCACACCACAGGCAGCTCATCCTCCTCAACTCTTCCTATATTGTCCTAGGAGGGACCACTCCTTTTAATAGTTTTCCAACCTAAATACTCTCAGCTGTACCCAATCCCTTCCCAGACGGCCCAGGCTGCCTGCTTGACTCTAAGCACACCCTATTCTCTGCATTAGCTTACAGATTTGTTAGCCATATTTCAGCAGTTTGAGTACACAGGGGAAATGGGGGAAAGCTGGTCCCCAGTTGTACAGGTGTTGCTGTACAATGAGTCAAGTATCTGGATCGTGAGGTTTTTGAAACAGGCTTGCCTTCATCTGGTTTTGTGCTAATGATGTACGGAGGGTTCCTGGTCAGTTCACAGGGCTCCTGGGCACTGTGTTACTAAAACATAAATCACAGTAAGCCATCCTACTGACTGAAAGCCACAAGCCATAAGAAACTAATGAAGATGGGACCTTCCTTCTCCTAGGGAACTGCTGCCACATTTCATGTGAACAGAAACCCTTTGCCACTGCTGCACAATGCTTCTTCATTTGCCGTATGCTTGACAAGGATAATTTATATATATTAGCTCTTACATAAGTAGTGCCTGCCTGTTTCTCCCTTCTTCCTGCCTTTCAAAGAAGTCTTTGCCACAGGAGGGGCTACACGCCTTCAGTTTGTGCCAAACCCAGTCCTCGGGACCTCCTATAAACTCTCCACCAACCACCACGTACGCTGACATAGGGAAAGAGCAGCCCCCTTTTGATACGCTGCAGGTACAAAGTGCAGAAAACAATTGGTCATGTCCACGAAGAGGAGAGACAGAGCCAGGAGTCCTGTCTCTAGAAACAGCATTACAAAGTCCAAGACATGAAGCCTAGATTCACATTTTTTGATCTGGCGTGCAGCCGTGACTCAGGAGGCTTTGGCAATAACACAGCAAGTTCCAACAGGCCCAGCACTGTGCAGCCCTGAAGGTCCGGCAGAGCCAGGCTTTCAGCTCAGCGAAAGCAAGACAGCTTGTGTTTTGTCTCCTAACAGAGACTAGAGATCAGGATACATCTGTTGGCATTCAAAGGTCATGTCAAGCTTAAAAGTCTTAATGTCTTTTTGAAAAATAAAACAGCACAGGTTCTTTTTTTTTCTTTACCTTCTGGTTCCTGAGCCTTCACATCATATGTCAACAGTATTTCCCAGGTTTCCTCCACAGCTACAAAATGGCTGGAAACACACTGGTTTTGAATCAAAGCTGAGCTCCTCACCTGAGTTTACAAGCCAAATCATTAAGAAAAAAATTAGGTAACCTCGTAAGAGTAATGAGAAAAACCTGAGAGCTGGCAACACTGAAGGTATCTCTATCCCTGTGAAAGCTAATGCTGGTAGTTCTGTTTGTTTTCATGGTTTTACACCTGGTTTGGGTTTTCGTTCCCCCCCCCCCCCTTTTTCTGGCTATTTAGGGATCCACTGAAGATGAACAGCATATGACTAAAGGCACCTCCTTAATTGAAAGCCAACATCACCACCTGCTGCACTGCCTGGAAAAAACAACCGTAAGTAGCAACACAATCCTTTTACATCTTACTATGTCTTTGTGCCTGGCCCAGGCTTCGTATGGAAAAGATGCACACACAGATGCTCTGAAGTGGCACTCAGACATACTCAGCAGACCTATAAACATGCCGGAGGGGGCTGACACTCAAGCTCCCAAGAATATTCTGCAATGGGATAAATGCGCTTTATTTCATTGTCTGCTTAAAAAAAAAAAAAAAAAGTAATTACTGTGCAAAGGGATAGAGCTGTGATTATCTGCTACTCCACAGTCATCTACACCAGTACAAAGTCAATAGCAGGTTGATCAGTCAAGTTCACTTGAACACAAGTAACTTTTCACCATGGGGTTAGGGAGATCCTATGAACAAGGTGTACATTAAGTTTAATCAGTGCTTCTGAAAGAGAACTAACCTGCATTTGTCTTATGCTGTCAGTCACACATCATATATACTCATCAACTGTGCTAATTAGCCATAAAGGACAGCTCTGCTGTCTCAAGAGGAGGAAGCTGCTGTCAGTGACTCCAAACCACAGCCTGGGCACCAGTGCCAACAGGCTGGAAAAAAAGAACCTTTAGCCCTTTATATGGCGCAGAGCAGATGAACTCCCTTAATGGGTTTAAAGGTTGCACATATCTCTTCTCACTCCAGTTCTGGTTACAAGAGCAGGTAATTTATCTCAAAGCCAGTCAAGCAGATTCTATAACAATGACTTTTCTGTTCGTGTCATGCAAGGTGTTGGAGTGAGGATTTTATTTTTCATTATTAAGTGATTCTGTAGGCAGAAATCTCTTGGAACATTTCAGATATTTATTTGATACATATGTTTTACTTCTAGGTATATATAAAAGGTTCTGCAGTAAAGGAACACATTATCTATACCGTGATTCATTCTAGAAAGAATGAAGAGAGGTTAACATTTGAAATATTCATGCCTTTTTCTATCTGCATCCATCATCAAATGTACTTTTGATTTCTGACTTGCAAGAGCTTTCTTTTAGATAAATCACCTTCACTTCCATAGTTTGGCTTATGCTGGAATAACTCCACTTAGGCTTCAGCGATACACTGGAAGAAGAGGACTGGTTAATTCCAGTGACCTGCTGAGTACAGCTGGTTTATCACAGTGAGCTCTAAAGGTCACCATTCCAAGGACAGTGAACTGATTCTTCCTGTATCAATGACTACTGAATTTATTTTATAAGACTCATCTTGCCTTTATTTCTAGCGATTTTGGATGTTACATAACAAGCAGACATTTCACAATCTGACTCTTTAGTTTAGAACTAGCTTAAAAGCTTCACTACTATGCCCCATATTCCTCAAGAATACTTTCATTTGGAAACTTTAACAAATGGGCTGAAGCAAACAAAAGCTGACAGCCCTGCCTCCAGGGTCTGCCCTTGTCAGGCCCCGACTTTGTAAAGGCTTACAGAAATTCTGACCTCTGCACAGGGACGGTGGACATCCCTGGGAGCTGCGTGAGTCGCTCCATTACCGACGAGCTGGCTAGGGTGCTGGAAGTAACGTGGCCAAAGCGCATCCAAATTTGTGGATGTATTAGCCTGCCACACTAACAAAGCTAGATTACCTCCAGCACGCAAGCCTGCTCCGACAGTGAGTCTCAGGGGTTGAAAATGTTCCAAACGTTGCTTTTTTCAGCAAAGAATGGCAATAACAGTGATGATACTTTGAATATTGATTAAAACCTAGAGGGAGAATCTGCACAATATTCAGCGTGTTTTCCCCCTGCATTTTTCAACCAGTCATTACCATGATGTTGCATTGAATCACATAGTAAGTTTGGATTCTGGTCTGAAATTATCAATCAAAATAGTTCAATCAGGTTGTGCAGAAATTCTATAGTTCACATAATCTATTAAAATACCATGCAACAGTTCTCCTCCCCAAAATTTAAATTATAGTAAAAGAATTTTTAAATACTGAAGAGTCATTTTGTAACCAAGTTGCAGGAATGGAATGAGGAATGTACCATGGTTGCAAACTTGTTTCAATGGGCAATTCACCTTTCCTTAAACTAGGCAGAAGGATTCTAAATGTACATTATTTATTGTCACAGTATCTGCGGTCGTCACTAGCATACAGCCTTACAATTGAATGGCTGTGAGTGGCTCACAAATCTGGTGTGTCAGATGACAAAGTGACTCTAAAGTACTTCTAGCTGCCATAACAGAGGTTACTCTGTCATATTAACAAAACAGATGGAGTTTGTTCAAACAAAAGGAGTTTTTTTTCCACTTGTTCCAAATCCCAGATTGAGTATGGACATTCACATGCCATGTTTTCTCCAAATGCTGAGTGCATCGAATCCAGTCCTTCAACCCAAACCTTTCTTCTGGGTTTCCACAGAGTACGAACAAAACCCCTATCCATTGGTGACCCAATGGCAATACAATCCCAATTCGTTACTTGTGAATCAGCTGCTGAAACTTTGTTTTCCTTTGCCTTCTGCTCTCAAAAGATCAAAGTCATTAATAAAGTTGTTGCCAGCTTTGTTCTGTTTCCAAGAACATAACATTAAAAAGCTTAAGTGTGAGAAGGAAGGAACAAAGGGGCCTGATTCAGGCAAGGTTTGGTGACGAGAAGGTCCGGTTGCCCATTCAAACTTGAGCGAGCCGGCTGGAATGCTGAGGCAATAGATGCAATGCTGGGACTAAACTTCTGAATGCCGGAATGGACAATCAATTGTGTTTTTATCTTTTGTTGGCATGTTGTCCCGTAGGGATTGTCCTATCTTGTGGATGATCCCCTGTTATCTGTACGAACTTCCACCATCAAGGTATTTCCTTTTTACTTCAATCTGTTTTCTCTATGGTCTCTGTGACGTGTCTGGAGAGTGTTTGCTTCCTTTCTCGTTCCTGGTCTTGTCCTTGGGAGTTTGTGCACGTGGCTCTTTTTGGCTATCCAGTGCTCTTGTTTCCTGTGAGAGTTGTTAGTTGTTTCAATGAAAACTGATGGCTGCCTTCACCATAGCTGCTTTTGTTTCCCATCCTTTCTGATGCTGACAGGGACTGGATAAAGTATGCTCACTAGAACTACTTGGGTGTTCATACACGCACACAGGAGTTCTTTCTTTCAGCATTTCTTGTTCCTTGGCACAAAAACTCTTTACAGATTCAGCTTTCTGAATTTCCTTCCCCTATACGCTTCCCACTCTCACCTGCCACGTTTATTTCCACTCAGCACCCAATGAACCGCAGGCATGCTTTGCACCCAACAGCCAATACAAGCAACATCCTGCAATTAAGCTATATGTCAAGATGGTCATCCAAATACAATACAATCCTGTCCTCAGGGACAAAGACAAAGGAGCCTAAATCTCCTCTTGGGTTTCATAACCACGTGGCATTGCAGACATTTTGAAGCCACTTCTGGAATCCAGACACAAAAATGAAAGGAAATTCAAACACAATATATTAACCATCTCAGACTACATAAGCAAGGCAGCATCGACAGACTATTGTCACTGCAACAGCTTCCCTTATTCCCCTACTCATGGAGGAGAGCAAAATCTTCTCTTGGTTGCAGTGAATGGAAGGACAGAGTCATTTCTTTTAAAGATCTGCCTAGTGCAAATATTTTCAAGCACAGAGGCAGAGAGCATCTTACACAGACGAGGGGCTGACACATCCTACCAACCTAGCAAAAGGTGCTGTTGAAAACAAACTGCTGTTGGGCCAAAGCTGTTGGTGTCACCAGAGAGTAATGGCGCTATTCTTTTCCCTGCCAGAACCACGAATTCATAGATGAGCAACTGTTTGAGCAGAACTGCATGGAGAGCTCAATGCAAAACTATCCTTCTTCTCGGAGCCCCTCCTTGTCAAGTCACCATGGACTGACCACCTCCTGCTGTTCTCGCCGTAACAAGAAGACCACTCACCTTCCCAACTCCAGTGTGCCAGCCACTCGCCTCCGGAGTATGCAGGAGCTCAGCACCATCCACATCCAGTGCAGTGAGCAGCCCTCACTTACGACAAGGTACAGTAAGTAGGCTCTTGCTGCTAACTACTGCATGCAAACCTCTGAAGTGCATTATGCAACTGAACATTCTTGCAGGCCTGTTCTCCAGCCAAGGAGAGGGGTCTAGTGCTGGGAGCATCTTTGTTTCCCTCCTTCTAATGACAACCCAAGGAAAGTGGCTCCTAGCTGTTCTGGGAAGAACCAGGTCAAAGCTAGACTCTAGTGCAGCTCTTCTCTGGCCAGACTGGACAGAGAAGAATGAATTCCAGCTGAAACCTGCCTGTGAGGTGCTAATCACACAGGCAGGAGCCAGCAGTTCCCAGCTGTGAGCCACTCACAAAGCTGGCACAGGACCACTTCACAGCCCACCTCCCAGATAGCCCAGTATTTCCAAGCCATTACTGGGAGCAGGCAAAGACAACTGGCTAAATCAGCGTCTGTCAGCAAAAGCTGTTAAGAGAGCTGTACCCACTGACATGGTCCACCAGGGACACTCACTTCACTGATTTTCATTGCCCAAAAGTCTAAATCACAACTGTAAGCATCACTGGGAAACAAATAAGGAGGAATTTCACGATGGTGTCTTAGTAGCTCCCACCTAAAAAGCCATTAGTGACACAGGTGAAGAAGTGTCTCAATAGAAAATTTTGAAAGTTTCATTTTATACGTAACTTGCTGAAAAAATCATTTCTTCACCATATCTTTCTTGCAAATCTTAAATTACTTTCTAAATCCCCCTCAGACCATTAAGCTTCTTGCGCACCGGGCTGTTTTGAACTTACCATGCTTCTCCTCCCCACTCCTATCAAAGGGATCTAGAAACCAAAACAAAGCTGCCTTTAGGGCAGCAAGTGATTACTTTGTGCCAGGGTGAAGTCAGAAGGGCATTTCGGAGAATGAATTATGAATGAATAAGCACAAAACAAGTCTCTGGCTATTGCAGTTTCAAGACGACAATAGTTTAAACCAGCACCTGAAACAGTAATTCAGGGGAACATCAACTATTCTGCCTACTTCAGTGGGTGCTAAATCAGATGCCAGTGATATTTTAAATGTCAACGTTGTTTGTTATTTCACTTGCTTACCAAACTGTGTAAGAATGGAGAGAGAAAAAAAGCTTTGAAGTTGTTTTTCATGTGGAATGCAACTAACTGGGTGTACTGGTTACCACTGGCAGAACCACCCAGTCCCTAAGACTGCCCCACTCTCAGCTTGTGACTGAGGCAACCGGGGAGCAGAATGGGTTCTGCCGTGTTCTTGGGATGCT
Source organism: Theristicus caerulescens (assembly GCA_020745775.1). Classification (NCBI taxonomy): domain Eukaryota; kingdom Metazoa; phylum Chordata; class Aves; order Pelecaniformes; family Threskiornithidae; genus Theristicus; species Theristicus caerulescens. Next base: position 6,797,663 of record CM036578.1, read on the forward strand.
TGAGCGATCAAGAAACATCCTCTTGGTGAGTCACTCCGAGATAACAACAGCAATAGCTTTCCAACTGGGAGCTTTAAATTTTAAAAGGACAGGCCTTGTGTTTAAAATGGACATGTTGGGCTGGTAATAGCAGACTCCTGTAGCTGTGCAGATGCACAGAAATCAACCTATCATTTTCCCTCTGTAATTAATTATAGGACGCAATTGATGCAGATCTAATAAGAATGCTCCCAGCTGCCAGATCCTTGAAACTACTGCAGAGAGATGAAAAAATAGAAAAGATCAAGGGACAGTGAATTTGAAAGAGGCATTTGAAATGCAAGGAAGACAACATCTCTTTCTCAGAAAGAACTACCTGTGCTCTGAAAAGATACAGTGCACAGGACAGTATATTTAGATGTCCTCTTAATTAAACCAGAATTATGCAAGAATGAAATGGAAACATAGAACGATTTGCCCTGTTAAAAGCTGTATCCTAACCAGGGGGAGTATTAAAAAAGCTTAGTGTAATCTGGGTAGAAATAAATGATGCCTTGCAGGAACTGGGGGGAACATTTAAGTGGAGTCTTCTGAATATTTCAGTACCCTTAGTTCAGAGGAATAAGATACTGATTAAGAACAACTACCATTCCCATCCTTTCTACTGTCTGGTTTTAAAAAAAAAAAAAAAAAAAAGGCAAACACTAAATCTGTTTTCTAGTCGTTCCAGTCTCAACATGAAATCAGATGATGGGCTGAGACCGAACTGCAAAACTGCCCAGATAACGACAGCCATCATCAGCATCCCCACGCCGCCAGCACTCACGCCAGAAGGCGAGAGTAGGCCTCCGCCCAGCAGCCCCAGCCACTCCACGAACATTTCCACCACCACCACAAGCAACATAGTCAAGGTCTCTGCCTTGTAAGACGTCTCATGCACAGAAGGAGGCTGGAAGACCAGTGCCCCTCTCCCTCCACACCTCCATGTTCCTTTCTTGCTGCAAATTGTGCCTGGATGGACCAACCTGACATTTTGTCATCGAATCAGCAATGGAGACCTAACGAGGCAGCTTTCTTCAGACTCGCATTCATGCTGTGGACTGAGGAAGGATTAGGAGAGGGAGGAAGAGGCTGGTTAAAGGAAAAACCTGCATGGAGAGCGTGTTGTGCCATGGTACAGGGCAAAAATCACCTGCGGAGGCTGGAGGGAAAGAATCATCATGGCAACAAGAGAGTCAATAAAGAAAACGGAAATATAACACTGTGTATCGCAGCACCTTTTTAAAGGTTTTTAATGGATAATATTTATTCATGAGGAAATGACTGAAAAGGTGAAAAACAATGGATTTTGTGAATTTTTTTTCTTCATGGAGCAGAACCTTTAAACCAACCAAAATTTCACATTTTTTTTCTTTTATAGGAAAAGATTTAGACAAAGAAGCCACCTGTCACAGAAATCTATTTCCATTCCTCTGTGTGTGTGCGTGCGAGTGTGCAGCAGAACCACACGAGCAACACTGAATTACAAAGAGCAGAGCATGTTTCCATGATTGGGTGCACAGTAGGAAAATACAAGCATATGTCAGCACATATATGTACATGCGCACACACACACACCCCCCTCTTTCACCCTGGATGGCATTCTTTATTTAGACGATTTTGTATCCGCCTTTTAAGTCAATACAGTGCAATTGCAAACAGTGTGTTTGTCTGCTAATTATTGTCTGTGAAAACATATTTGTGGAGAAAAAAAAAAAAGACAGGCTTTAGTAGAGTTTTAGTCCCACATGGGTATCTGCTTTCTATTTTTGTTATCATTTACTTGTAAGAGTGTGACTAGACTACCAGTTCTGTATTTTTAAAAAGGAAAAAAAAAAGGTAGGATTCTTTTTTTAATACTGTACACACAAATGGCAAAGAATGAGAAAGCACTGAACTCAACTGCATCGAGCGTTCATAAGTCTAACAGAGGTTTCTTGTAATGTATGCCCATGCTTTTTTATTTTTGTTTTCTATATATAAATTCCTTTGCTAGCACTGGACATACAACCCATTGTAAATAGTAGCCAAATAATGTCTGGATTTATACTTGATAATAATTAACCCCAGAGCCAAATATCTTGCATGGACAGAGAGGTATTTGGCTTTTTCACAGTCTTAGGGCTCCAGTTGTCTCATCAATGGCTTCTGGGTTGCACTGATTTTGGGGGTAGACTAGGTTAGCGATTTTAGTTCTCCAGTCCCAGCACAGGATCTACAGTACGCATCCACTTGAGAAGGGGGAGCAGTACTGAGTTTGGAAAACATTTGATGAAGTGTGGTACAGACAGCGTTTTCTTTTTGCAGTTCTACACTTAGTTTGGGAAAAGTCACACACTTCTCGTCAACCAAAAACTGAAGTAACACTGTGTGGTACTGCCAAGAAGCCAGTACTTCTAACTAAGCTGTGGTCAGCCCTAGCACCTCTTTCTGAGATCTTTCTAGGAATGGTTTATTGTAAGAAAATACATGGTCCTGAAACATAACTGATTTCCCCCCACCAAGAGGAGTAACTTTTTTCTTCCATTCTGCCCTTCTCAAGTCTCCTTTTTATAACAGGTGTGAGCCGGGAAGGGCAGAGTGAGGAACAACGTCACCCACCTTTTCACTTGGCATACACTGTTTGGCTAACTATTGTAGTCATGCACAAACGCCCCTTCGAGGCCCCGACACACCCACGAACGGCGATGCACCTAGCCCCAACAGCTTGTAGATAATAAGGAAACATTTCAAGCATCCTGTTTCTGAACAGTGATTCTACCAACACTAGAGTTAAAACAACCACTCAAAGCATGTTTGAGGCTGATTCAGCAAAGGGATGACTTTTTTTTAACACCTGTCATAATCTGTCCTGATGGAATATTTATATACACATATACACGCATACACATATAAATACAGACACATACATGTATAGATAGATAAATAGACCTACATGCTGACTTAAAACATACGAGCTAGCGATCTGCTTTGTTACCACTCCTAACCTATTAGTCTATAGAGTGGACTCAGACGGCTGATGCTTTAACTCAATACCCTCCTTAGAAACCTACAACATTCTAGGAATACTAGGGCTATGGCTAAGCCTTCAGTAGCTGCACCAGCTTATAGTCATTTATTCCAGTGCTGTAATATGTTACCCAAAACTATGTTTAGTCCTGTTTTAAATTATTAAAACGCTCTGCCTTTGCTGCTTCCTGTAGGAGGTTATACTGCAGTTAATCTTACCATTATTGAGTTTTTCTTGATGTTTTAATTTAATCGTTCCTTTGCTTTAATTTCATTATTTGTCATCATCTGCTCCCCATCTGAACACCCTCACCCCTGTAGATCAGAGGCCTTGCTCTCCACCACTTACCACCTTGCAACCTCATTTACACTGGCACAGAATGAGGGTTAAATGCTACCGTGCTGACAGGGTACAGTGTTCCTTCCAGTGCGCAGGAGTAAACGATTACGAAGAGTCAGGGACTCAACATAGATTCTCGGTGCTGCCTTTCTTATTCCCGATTTACTGTGGAGTGGTAAACAAGCCACTTCATCATCCTGCACCCGTTTCTTTATCTGTAAATAGCAATTGTGGCAGCCCTTGTCTAAAGCACTATTGGTGCATTTAATTGCTATCAATCAAAATGCTTTTTTGGGGGGGAAAAAAAAAAATCAACATTTTTAAGAGGGGGAAAAAAAAAAAGTAAGGAGGAAAGCCAGTCCTTGGGGTTTCTGGCTGGCTGCTTGGGCTCCGATTGTCAAATCAGCCATGGCCTTTGTTCTCTTCCACAGAAGAGGAATCATTGTTATCCTTGCTCAAAAATACATGGCTTGCCTCTTCTGCCATTAACTTAGCAGGTGCTGCCCCATGCAGTCAGTACCTCAACACAGACTTTCAGAGGATAAAGACAGACAAAATGAAGGAAGTCTGAGCCTAGAGGAGCAGGGCTAAAAATATTTTTAATGGAAGCATTAGCTCCCTTTATACACTGAAGTAGACTGAGTAATGCTTCCGAAGGCACTTGAAAATATGCTTATACAAAACCTCCCTGGATCGCCCAACACAGCTACAGCCTCATTATGAGAGCACTGTGCATTCATTGAAACAGCAAAGACAGGAATCTATCGCCATCGTATCAGTGGTTGGTAGGGCATAACAGAGCATCCCTCAAACAAAGCGCAGGGAAAGCATTTGCACAGAAGAGCATGGGAACTGCACTACAGCCACTTATTCCTACAATAAAGGGAGGCAATTAGGTTTACTAAACTGCAAGGCTCTTTATAAACAGCAACTTATAAACCATTGCTGAGATAAGGCCAAGTCAATCCTGCAAATTCCTAGGCCAGAACTTTAACTGAAGCATTCGGACCAGTCTCTCCGGGGTCCCCAGTACTGCCCTGTCCTACCAGCATCCCTCTCCCTTTCCCCACTTACATGCACGCCCAGGGCCATACACATACACTGATACGGATACAGAAACCAGCACATACCCCTGCAATCCTGGTCATCCCTGAGGCATATGGAAGGGGGCTCCTTCAGGTATGGGCTGCCTCCGGGAGGAGAAGCATCCAGAAACATGGTAGGTTCTAGTCCTGGTACCTTTCTGAAAGGCAGGTGGTACAAAACAGCCTGATTAGCAAGACTGCTCAACAAAATGTCAATAGTATGTTGGCAGTTCATTTCAAAAGCCTTCCCCCTCCCCCCAATTCCTTATGACTTTTTGATAGTTTTAGAAAAGTTAATTAAAAAAAGAGAAAAATGGATTGTTTGTACAAAAAGCAAGTGGAAGGGGAATATTGTCTTTCATAAAGCAATATTAAAAATATCAAAGGAGCAACACCTTTTTCCGAGCATTTTGTTTCCTTTCCAAAGTCTTTACTGAGGGAAAAATATTTTCCCAGATTTTCAGCATATTCTATTAATAGATTTACCCTCTTCTCACCTGGCATTGGGCTGCTAATAGAAGGAATCACACCCAATTGGCAAAGAATGGTGAGAAATACCTTTCACATCTAGGCTTTGACTTCCATCTACTCTTTCTAAAATCCACCTTTTACTTTCCTTTTCCTTAAAAATCTTAAGGGCATCCATAAAGAAGAAGCCACAGATAACACATCTTGGTACATAAAAATTAAAGAATTAAAAAAATGTCATCAATCCTCCGCTAGCACAAGATCCTTCACTGCAAGATATCGCATTGCTTTCTCTAGATCAGATTTAAAGTTCTCCAAGGAAAGGACGCCCACCGCTTCCCTGGAGAGCTTCTTCCAGACTAACAGATCCCAATGTCAAGGACTTTTCCCCTGCCGTTCAGCCATAATTCTTTCCTTATTTTTTCCTCCCTTGTTGCCATTATACTCCCTTGCACCATGTTATTCTTCTTTCCATATTGCAAGTTAGCTGCCTACAAGCATAAGAGGAATATAAAACTTTCTACAGCAAACTCTTATCCCAGAGACTACTTTTGTCTCTCAAATACTTATCATCATTAACAGTGAACTGGGGAAAAGGTAGACTAAGTTGCACACGTGGCTTTAGTGTGGAATAAAGTTAGTAGGCAATTCAAAATACATCCTTCTTTACAGTTGCCAGAAATACTAAATTTGAATCAATGCTACTTGTTTAACCTGAAACAGTGGATAATATACTAGTACTACAAACCAGCATTTATCATTCTAGTTTAGACAGCTTAAGGGGTGTGCATGAAAAATCAGATTAATACCAGCTAAAGAAAGCAATGTTTCTTCAAATATTTTGCTTTTTTAAGTAAAGAGGTTGTAAACATGTTGTATCTTACATGTATCATAGAGGAAATTCAGTATATTAAAAATCACATTTAATTTATGGGTTGCAAACATCCCTTGGATCCTGTAATATTTTTTCTATGTATGTTGGACTATGGCAGAGTTACAAAGTCAGCATTCATGGATGGCTTGCGAACATCAGCAGCTTTGAACTGAAGACTTTATACTGCTTTTAAAATAAGATGAATGATACACCTTTTCCATGTAATTTACCAATCAAATATATCTTAATTGATTTTTTTTTTTTTTAAAAAATCACTTTTCTCCAACACTTTAAGCAACTGCACTAGATATATGACTTCAGAGCTCAAGTTTTTAGGCTTCCCATTTAATGATGCCATAAACACTCTTCATAATGGTTTCACCTTTCTAAAACTTTAAAAGCAAACTGAAGGCAGTGTGCACATTGATTAGAGCCAGGAGAGTTAGCATCAGGAACCTATGTTCTACTCCTGATTGTCTTGATGAATCACTAAGTGACCTCGAAGAAGTCATTTCACCTCTCTCTGCCAATTATACAAGCTGTATAGAATTTAATACCTCCTCTTTCAATAAGTGAAGCTCAATTCATGAACACCTACAAAATACCAGAGAGAACTCTCGGGAAAGCGTACCAGAAAAGTACTGCTACTTACATTCAGAATGCAAAAACCTGTGCCAGAAAAACTCCAGGTGGATCAGTCAAAAGACCAGGTGACAAAGAGCTTGTGAAAATTCCTTCTTGAGTTTTGTTCTCGGTCAATAGTCTGTTACTTTGTGTGTATACGTGTGCACGTGTTTCTTTCATTTTTGATTTAAACTAGTGCTAGTCACAGAAGTCACACAGCTGTCTGGGTGAGAAGTTAACCACCATACCGAATGCTCTTCTCCGTTCTGTTGCAACTATGACTGGGAGCCCCCACTGGCTCCTCGGACCAATGAAGTATCTTACAAAACGCGTGTGATGGTATATTTTTGATAAATCAGTAAGGCATTCCAATGCAATGGTGTTTTCTTTAGGAGTTTTATGTTATGAGAAGCTCTCAACCTTATTATTTTCTATTTTCGTACTATAAATGGGCTTTGCTTACGAACATCAGAGGACAGATACAAAATGTACTGTATACAACTGCAGGTAGCGTCATTTGAGAACAACTTTCTAGAAGAACCAAGTTTCCTGTTGTCTTCTTTTGGAATTGTAGTGCATATGTTGAAACTTGTATATCATTTACAGTATTGAGTCTTGTGCCACTGCTGTACCTGATGTATCCAATCTGGATTAAACAGAGTATGTGCCACAAATACCAAGATGATGCTGTAGATTTCTTCTAAAAAAATTCTGGGAGGTTCTTTTGGAGAACTTTGGGTGTTGGCCTAAGCCATTTGAGTTGCATTTAAATACTAATAACTCTTACTTAAGCAACCATTAATGAAAACAGAAAGATGACCGAGATGTTACAGGAGAGCAATAATGCAGATACCTAAGTGCATCTCTTACAGTCTCCTTTTGAACGTTAAGAGTTGCAACAAAATTCACCTTGGAAACAAAATCGTATTGTCTTGACCTTTTCAAACTATGCAGAGAAAATCCAGGAGAGCCCCCTTCCTGGGATAATTTGTGACACAAAGGGAGTAAGGCAGGAAACAAAGTACAGAAGAAAAATACTTCTCCTAACGAGATATTTATTATATTTCAAGAGCACATCTTATGCCTTTCTTTTAAAAGGCAATCTCATCTTGGCAATTCCTTTTAGGCCGAAATTTTGCATTCTATACTGCAGATAGGGTCAGCTTGTTTCGACCACAAAACAAGTAGAGCTGATCTCATCTTCACTGTATCAGAGAGCGTCACTTAGAGGCATTATTTCAAATTTTCAAAATTCTTTATTACTTATTAGGTGACTTCTAACGCCCACCGAGTTAGAGCTGAACAGAACAGCTTACAGACCGCTTTTCTCTCTTGCAGTAAAGGCTGACACCCACCAGGGGCCACCACTGCCCCAGCTGCCAGGAAAACCACAAACCCACCCAACGCAGGGCCGCGTCCCCACTTGCCCATCTTGGGCTAAATTTCTATGCCACTCATGAGCTAAATCAATCTTACAATTCTCCTGTACAGTGAAGAGTCTGAATTGCGTGGTATAAAGTTTAGATCCACCAGTGCACAAAAAGGTCGAAAGCGCTGCCAGGGACACCACAGGATTTGCACAGGGAATTGTGCGAGAACGTTAGGAACGCTCAGGCAGCGAGTGATTTGTGTAAGCTGAGTGAAAACATATTGCATTTCTCAAAATGAATTTGAAAGTTGCAGAAGGTGAGCAATCAAGCATCCCTGAAGACATCCATTCACCAAATAAAAGAAGCAAGTCTCCTTGGAAGTACAGTTCATGGGTAGGAAGCAGTGCTTTTACTAAGAAAATTCCAGCCTTACTCTGCTCAAAAAAACCACACCAAAACACAACAGACTATATCTGCTCTGCTGAACTTTGAAAAATCAAAAGAAACTAGCTGAAGAAATCCGTCTCTCTGATCCCAAACATACTAAAGGTAGAGGATGAAGTTTCAAAATTAGTGCGGAGCCAACCTAGGGTCGATATCCTAAGCCAGCCAGTGCTCCCAGCCTGCTTCAGGACAGCTACATACAAAGCAGTGCAAGCCAAACAGGAAATACCTGTTAGTACTAAAACTAATTGGTAATTTCACTTCTAATTAAAGCTTTCCCGTAAGTGTGGCAAGTCTGATATTGCTGCACCCAGAGGGACAGACCAATTATGATTGCTGCACATTTTCTACATAATTAAACCATCCTCTACTGCACAGCTTGCCATACACCTAGCTATAGAAATGTTATTTATACAATGTTAATTAACTGGATTTAAATTAGCAATACAGACATTGAGATGCACGTTTCACTCTGCCACTTAACTGGTATATAATCAGTGCCTGGTGTTTAATAAGAGAATTATGGAAAATTGAATGATCTCCAACTACAAACAGACTATTTAGTCGTACAGTGAGTTCATCTTCACCCAAAAGTCACACGGAAGACAAGTCAAGCAAATAAACCAGGGTTGGTTTGTATTTTCTCCTTACTGAGATTTCTTATGTGTAAGCAGCTGCCTTTTATCTTCCTTTGTTTACTTTGGATTGTAAAGATTGCAACTGAACATACCAGCTGTCTTTCATTTCCTTTTATTAACAACTTGGTGTAACACCGTCACTGGAATGCATGTCAAACATTTACCTAGACACAGCTCACTTATGAAAAGGACAACAGTTTTCTTCAATCTTAAACAATGTCCATTTATGTTTGTCAATGCAATTGCAGACCAGCAGTTATGTTTTCACAGATAATGTCCATTCGCGGTACCAACCAGCCCATCCCTAACAGCAGTGTCATTACATCAATCACCACTTTTCAGCAGTTCCTGAAGATAGACCGAGTTGACGTGATAGGCATTCATCCAGTTAAATTGTCTGTAACTGTTCCTATAGTGAGACACCGCAGCATAGTAGTGTTGCCATGCCTGATAATATGATTTCCAGTAGTTTTTGTAACTCCAAGCCTCATAGGGAACACCATCATCCCAAGAGCTGCAGGAGCAGTCATCTTCAGTTTTTCTCGTGGAAGGACTAGGGAATTGATGGTAGTGGTTTTTCTTTTGTTTAGCATTTTGTTTCACAACTTTCTTTTTCTCTTGATTTTGCTTTGGGACTCGTGATGGCTCCCGAGGCTTCTCTGGTGTAGGACAGAAGCCTGCATGCCCCTGACGCATTGTGGGAACACCATTCTTCTCCTGTGTATCTGAAAATGCTTCAAAGCATGAGTTATTTTCCCTACTGCCAGAGGAAGCCCTGGAACTGTACGAACCATCACTGTCACCAGACACAACACCGTTTGCTACCATCTCTGTGTTATGTTCCACCTCCTTCCATTCCACATCACCATTTCTGGGGAGCTCACATTGTTCTCCTGGGCCTGAATAGCTTCTTAAAATTTCCACCTCTCTCTCCAACCCTTCTTTAATGAAATACTCGTAGTCTTCAACAAAATCTGAGAAGTTCCAGGGATTGTTCTGTTGGGTTTTGAAAGAAGACAAGCATGGAATTCTGGGAAGATTTTTTTTTAAGGCCTCCTCATCTGGAGACAGAGCAGTATTATGTTGTCCATCTGTTCTGGAGACAGTTTTCACTTGATTCCTCTGTTCTGTGCGGCAACTGGAAGTTTGGGGGTTTCTGCTACCTTTTTCTGCATTTGCAGAATTTGTGCACTTTTTTATCTGCTTTTGCTTCAGAGCCTTTTTTGGCCTTTGTACAGAAGAATTATCCCCTGGAAGATTAGAAAGAGGCTGAGGTACCTCTGAAAAACTATTTTGGACAGGCTGCAGTACTGGTTCCTCTGGTCTAAGACACACAGGGTCAGAATTCACTGAAGCACCTGTATGTATAACAGGTTTGACTTCTACCTCCCCATCTTCAAACTGATCCATCATTCCAGGAGGTATAGGCTCTGCACAAAAGGGAAACAAGCAGGCACTCAGTTAAGTGCGTCCTTCCCTCTAGAACTCAAATGAGTACCGAAGCAAAGCTTTGCAAAATCGCAGATAAGATGTTAAGGCATGTCAAGTTAGGGCTACAAACCCATCCCTTCAATTCTTGGAAGAGCTCAAATAGCCAGAACATTTTCTTCATGGAAGGCATCAAAAAGTTGATCAAGACAATCAGCACTGCATTACTTGTCACCTATTTTTCATATCCTAGTTAACCGGATAAAAGAATTTAGAACTTACGTAAGAGGACAAATGCTACATTTCTAGCAGAACAGCTTCTGGCAAAGCAAGGGTAGCAAAACTTCTGCTGTTTCAATTATACAGAAGGAGAAATAAAGAAGGAATTTTACAGCCCGAGAAAGGCTTAATAATAGATTTCTGGAAATCCAAGTAGTTATGTAGTTGCTTAAGCAACAGCTGGATGCAGAGTTCCTCTCCCTATCCATAGGCATGCACTAAGTTCATTTTCTATTGCTTTGCACAACTGCAGCAGTTACACAAGTAGTCATTAGCACAGAGTATGAAAAACCGCTGCAGCTTCAGCAGGGAAGATACATGTCAGTTCCCCGCAGACTTCTCTGAAGCTTTGAATAAACAGAAAATGACCAAGAAAACAACAGTTGCATTCATAGGACAGAGCATACCTGGTAGAGGAAGAAGCTGAAGATTACATTTCTGAGCAATTTTCATCATCATGTTTTCTTCCTCTCCGCGACAGCAGTATGTCACAGATAAGCCTAAAGTTCCTGTAATACACAACAGAAAGCGTAATTACCTAACCGGAGCCAGCGAAGCTAGTGCAGGCTCAAGAAATTCACATGACTTTTTACCAAAGCGGCCAGCTCTGCCAATACGATGCATGTACGTTTCCCAGTCTACGGGTACATCCAGGTTGATAACCAGATTCACTTTTTCAGCGTCGATTCCACGAGATGTCTTCAGACAGCGAGGAGAGAAGGGGATAGGTAACTGAATATGCTGAACAGATCTTTAAATAAATACAACACATTTGGGAGTAACTGGTCATACAGTAACTTTTAGTTGTTACAATACACACCTACAGTTTTCCAGCCAGTTTACAGTATTACGTGTAGAACAGGCATATTGCATTGCGACCATGAAAATTAGGGATAATTTCTCTTATGCCTTCTATGTATCAGGTACAAGCAAGCATGTTTTTTTCCCCCAGCGTCAAAAAAATTCAACCCAACAGCAGTAATCTTTTCATGACAGGACCTCAAATGATCAACTGAAGAGAAAAATACATCAACAACAAAAAAGCTGAGAGTGCCTCAAGCGTAACCACTGCTCTATTTAAAGTTGTTTGGGATGTTACTATTGTGAGCATACTGTACTAGAGAAATAAACTATTCCTTCCCATAGCTCCTATCCAAAGTAAACAACTCTACTGCTCTGAAATATCTATAAGCTTCTGCAAAGCAACAGATAAATTAAAAATTATTTTTGAACCAGATTAGGAATAGGGGACAATTTCTAAGTTTCACAGTGAAAATAAGTCGTGCAGAGCGCTCAAGTCACATGCTTTATCGGTACGTTTATGTTCTCTTCAATTCCAAGTCAACTCTAATTCTCTGAAGTAAACTTTATGTACGATACTCACGTACACTATAAAATACTAACTCACCAAGTCTGTGGAAATCAGAACTCTGCAGTGGAATTGCTTCAATTTAGCCATAGCATCAAGTCGTTGATTTTGATTCATGCTGCCTAGAAAGACAAAAATTAGAAACAGATTACATTCTTCAGTTTTATGCTCCTCAAATTCTGGGAAACACTGCTTTGTAAAACTGTAGATGAGAACAGAAATAAGATTGACAGAAACTTCCTGAAACATTAGTTCCAAATGAGTAAACAAGGAACAAACAAAAACTTGAAAATAAGGAAATCCATTACAAAAATAATTCTTTTGCTTGTTTTTAAAGAGAAACCAATTATGTAGCTACTTAACCCACTTGAACAACACTGACTTTAGACAAATTTTACTTAAACACATAAGCCATGGAAAACACTGTTGAAGTAAAAATTCAACGTTTCTAATAAACATTAGGTGCCAGCTATCAACTTTTTACAGAGAAGCTAGAAATAAAAAAAAAGATTTAAATTCAACATCTGCATTCCAAAGAAACACTGCTTCAACCAGCATATGTAAGTAAACTTTCTCTTTACAAATAAGCCAATGCTCTCATCTGCACACTCATAAAAATCACTCTGAAACAAATCTGAAAACAGGAAAGTTAATCAACGTAAAAATTAATTAATATTCAAGTCCTGAAGACCTATGAAGATTCAAATACTATTCTTAGTTATTTAACCAGAGGCCATGCAAAACAAGATTTAAGATGAATTTTCCTATTTTAGGTCACATTTAACTTTAATAGAATCAGGAAGTTTTGAAAGGACTTACCTGAAATGCACTCAGCAGGAAAGCCTCTGGATGTTAGTATTTCAGCTAGATGTTGAGCCCTGACAGAATATACACAATTGTAAATGAAACCACAGACATAACAACCCCTGTGCATTTCTTAAACAGACTAGTCTTTACAGCCAGGGACTACATTCCAAAACTGTCACTTTCACCTGTATGTCTAGAACAGCCATCTTACAGATGGAAAAGGACAACAGGATATCAGGTCTCACTGTACTCTAAACAGTGTATGAGGTACCTTCATGCTAAAGCATTCCTTTATTTTCAGTATTTCATACTGCATTCCTCTGACTGTATTACAGATCTGAAATTTGCATACTGCTTTGAGACCTTATAGAAGGTCTATATATGTTTATCCATGACTGGACATTACAACCACTGCTTTTGAACATGCTTTTTACAGATTTTATTTCAAATTTATTACCTGCTATGCAAATTTGAGAAGACTAAGGCTTGATTAAATGGAATCTTGCTGAACAACTCCTGTAGGTGCTGGGTTTTCTCCTCAAATGTTTTATGTGGAAGCGGATGGAAATTCACAATTTTGTAATACTGCTTCAGCCCTGAGCATGAAAACGAAAATACTCTCAGATTAAGGCTTTCCATAAAAACATGCACAGTGCTATGCTGCTGTCAACATGTGTCACTGCAGCTAAAACAAAGACCTGAAATTTAAACAAGCACACATGTGCCAAATAAGCACCTGCAAAACAGGTTTTTCTTAAAAGGCTGAAATATTTTTGGAACTGATAGAAAAAACAAAGTTACATTCATCACTGATGTTTTATATACATCAATACTGGAAATAAATACTTCGTAAACTAATCAGCTCCCCTGTGGAGGGAAATTATGAAGCATTACAAATTTTAAAGGTACACATTTTGGTTTTAGTATACTCTTCTAATCTGTTGATAACAGCATCACTATAAACGAACTTCTACTTACCAATGAGACTTGAATCGGTAGGGTTCAACCTCACAAATGTTGGCTCTCTCATGTACCTGGTCAAAGCATTAGCTAATGATTCAGGATAAGTAGCTGAAACAGCAAGCATCTGTTTATTGGCCGGTAATGAAGAATAAATCCAACTGTAAGATAAAGAAATGGAAATGACTTAACAAATATGTACCTAATCTACTGATAAATGCAGAAGTGTTTTTCTTACTTGATTTGTTCCTGAAAGCTGCCTTCTTCTAGAAGCTTGTCTGCTTCATCGAGAATGAAAAGCCGGATACTGGCTGTATTCAAGTAGTCCAGCTCTATGAGCTGTTTTATTCGACCTACATATGAAGAAAAAAAGTAAAAGGAACTTGAAAAAAATTAATTAAAAGGTTCTAATGATGAATTTTGCAATTTAAAAAAAATAATTTTAATAAGCCTTAAAAAGGGCATATTTAGAATAATCTCTCACTAAAAATACCTGGTCTAAATGTCTCTGGCACTAGCCTTTAAGACTACCACCTATTATTAAAAACAGAACCCAGATTTCAAAAGCACCAGTTATTGTACTGTGAAGTATCCCACGGTGTCTGAAGCACGTCCATACCTGGGGAGCCAACTGCTATATGGCACTTCTTTAGTCTGACTTTGTCCTGGTTCAAAGGAGTCCCTCCAATGAACACATGACATTCCAAGCCTTCCATTTTTATCCCAATAGTTGTGATTACAGCATGAATCTGCACAGCAATCTCTCGTGTAGGAGCCAAGATCAGAATCTGTAAGGGCCAAGGATTAAATCTGAAAGCTGCAGAATGGTTCTGAAGATTAAAGCCCAGCCTCGAGCCGTGATTTCAAGTACCATGGCTCACAGGCGATAATGTCGTTTCCCAAGAGAGCGATTCCCCCTCACAAAGCAAAGCCCCCCCCCCGCCCCGCGTACCGCTAAAGGCGGGCCGGGACTCACCTGCGTGGCGGGGCTCTCCAGCAGCACGGCGTCCAGGGCGATGGTGGAGAACACGCAGGTTTTGCCGGTGCCAGACTTGGCCTGCACGATGAGATCTGGAAAGAGCCGCCACAGAGGTCACCGGAGGCCCCAGGCTGCCCCCGGCCCCGCGCCCGGCCCCTCACCCGGCCCCTCACCCGGCCCGCCCGCTCACCCAGGCCGCAGCGCCCCAGCGGGATGGCCTTCAGCTGGACCGGCGACGGCCTGTGGAACCCAGCCGCCTCCAGCCCCGCCAGCACCGGCGCCGACAGCAGCAGCGACCCGAAGTCGGCCGGGCCGCCGGGCACCAACACGTCGCGGGTGCGGAACCGTCCCTCCGCCGCCGCGGGCGCCGCCATCTTGGGGGGGGAGAGGAAGCGGTGGCGGCGGCGCGCGAGACGCGCCTTTAGCCCGCGCCGCGCACGCGCCCTGGGCGATCCCCGCCCTCAGCGCGCCCCGCCGCGCCGCCAGGGGGCGCCGATGGGCTGGCGGGCGCGCGCGGCCGGCGCTCTGCGCGTCCGGTGCGCTCATTTCCCCGTTTTTTATTTTTTTCAACCAATATTAGCAATTATTTCCTGTTTATGCCAACACCTGAGGCTGTGTCTCCCCACTGTGTATCTCCATAGGTGCACTTATCTACACAGACGCAATTAATGATGATGTTTATGAAGCAGCAGTCCTTTAGATGGAGAACAATAAACCTTGGCAGCTAACCAGCCTTTCATACGTCCCCGGGTCATTCGTTTTATGAACGGAATAAAAGCTTAAACTTAGAAATATCGCAGAGGACAAAACCTCTGTGCTACGTGAGTGGAAGTAAACTGGCGAGAGCTGGGGGCCTGGCCACAAGCTCCACAAGCAAGAGCTTTAACTGGAGCAGAAACGTGAACCGCGGAGAGAAGCTGGGCTCAAGGCATGGCAGAGGATGGCCTGGCCCAGGGCAGGGTGAGAGCCAGGACCTGGCCAGCAGCGGCAGGAGGACAGGAGGGAATGGTCAGACGAGAGGAATGAGCAGAGGGAAAGAGCGGGAGTCATAAGAGGAAAGGAAGGGTCAACAAAGGAATGATGGAGAAGGCTGCAAAAGAGGATGAGGAGGACAAAAAGAGGATGAGAAGGACAAAATGTTGGCAAAACAGTGTCATCAAGCTTGCTGACAGTCGGTGCCCAAAGTATCTCTGTTAGTTTGGAGAGAAACTCCAACTCCAACTCGCTAATCTCTCGGCCATCCTACTGTAACGGAACAGTGGGGACGCTCTGTTGTGACCCCTCCAGTTTCAGCCCTCCTTCCACCATCCTGATGACAGAAATGAGTTTCTCATTAAACACTGTGAGTCTGGGATACAGCTGTACTGCACACAGAAACAAGATTTAAAAGCCAGGGTACTGCAAAAAATTAGTAGTATAGTATTCACTTCAGCAAAGGCCAAATGTGTTAATCTGTTGGGTGTGCATTACTTACTACCCTCTGTAGACCACTTATTTTAAATCATAGGTGGTTTTATGCATATCAGCTTTTATTGTCATAGCAGTTCAGAGGCTCTGGACATGCAGCTTCCATTCATTGCAATGGGATTTCAAAAATCTCGACAGTGGTTTCTACTGTATGAGCACATACACTGTGTCATTATTCTTAGATTGCCAGGCAGCCTAAATGAATTTAAATGGCTTTGGTGTACCACAGTCTTTGTCACACCTTTGAAATTCCTCATGTTTGTATTCCTGATGGGGGAGGAAAAGTCTGGCACATTCTATTCAATTGTTATTTTTTAGTATTATGATATTTTCCTATGAATATCTGAGTACCAACAAGAGTGGGGCCTCCCAGGACAAGGAAGAACAGTTTCAGCTTGGAGAGCTGACCTCTACCCGGGCAGGACAGACCAGATGGTAGGGGCGAGAACTGTGCCCCGGAGCAGAGGTAACAGGATAGCTAACTACAAGCATTCTGTTAGTTCCAATTATTTTTTAATTTTTAAGTGGATATTCCCGTTGGTCCTCAAGGGGAAACGAGTCTCCAACATGAGATAATTATCTCTGGATAAATCTGGGAAAGGAGACAGACAGACACACCTGGACATAACAAACATTTGATTAAATACAGCCTCTCATAACCCTTTTAAATTGATGTGATTTAAACAGACAACGAAGAGCAGTCAGAAGTGACTGTTCCCATGGGGGAAGGGCAGAGAAGAGGTGATAAAACAGCCCAAAACAGCCATCGCAATGAACCGCTCCCCCTCTCTCTTTTCCTCACCTATTGCTTTTCTCCCCTGAGGTTGCATATATATATGACGTTGCAATACAACTGAGCTGATTTGGAGATAGACATTATTCTCTGTGGTGCGTTGTTAATGAGACATTCAGACACATCACCTTAATTCAGAAAGATGCTGCTGTTTGTAGGTTTAATTTAATTTTCCGTTGGATGCTGGAGGGATGGATTCCAGACCATCTCAATGTCTGTATGCTGAGAAACCCTTCAACACCACGACTGGCAGATTTATTGTCCCTCTCCCTTTGGTTTTGGCCCCTACTGATGGGGCTGTGTCAGATTTAGGTCATGCTCCTGCAGCCGTATCAGTTGATCTAATGAAAAGTTTTGTTTCTCCCTTAACCCTTATTCCCGTAGAAGATCCTAACTGCTGCTGCTACTAACTTTGTTTTAAACTCTCTGTATGTTGTGTATTCTGCCATGAGTCAGTGTATAAATAGCAATCATCAACCTTCAGGCTTCGTTTTACCTCAGTGACTCTCCAGTACTGAACTCACATTGTCGACGTTCACGTGTCAGCCCAGCCAAGAGGAATCTGCAGTTTTGCCATGACATTGCTTTGCTTTCGCTTGCAGTAAAATCCAAAGGAAGTATTCCTGTACAAAGCAGCCTTTGGAAATCTTGACAATTAATCTGAATACTCTGCAGGCAGAATAGGTCCTGGGAAAGGATTTAGGTTAGTAAAAGCAGTAGATAAGACCTCCTTCTGAGCTGTAATATTAAAAAAATAACTGGTTCTTATGAAGGGATATAACCTCTCTAGCTTGGGGTCATAAACCAACCTCTAGGTTCATAAACCAGCCTCTAGGTTTTGGGGCTTAAAAGAAAACTCTTGCTAGGGAAAACTCTTGCTCCCATATCTACTGAGTGCATGTTTTATTCCCCCAAGACAGGGCTCACCCCTTTTTTGTCCCTGTTATGAAGTGCAGATTACATATTTTATTTTAATTCCATCCAAGATTAATTTTCCTCTGAATCTATATATCAATATCTCCGCTTTGGATAAATGATCTTATAAGACACCTGTGAGGTGCACGCTGCTGACACTCAAGGTCAGGTTCTTGCTATTTCAGACTATAAAGCACTTCAAACTCCCAGCAGCAAGGCAAAGGTCCGCATCACACATTCGATGCGTAGTTTGTGTTGTGCTGAGACCTCCTAAGGCTAACACGTGCAGTGCAAAGAAACGTCTTGACCAGTACTTAGGACCAGTACTAAGTAGTCGCCACAGATTTATCCATCTTCTCTTTCTGTGGAACTTACTTTTCATTCACAACAGCTAAATTCTTGTTGTAACTCTTTGAAAGACTGGGATAAACTGCTCACAGAGAATTTGCATTGCCTTCCAGAACTATCGGGTTGTGTATATCTTTCAAGAATACATTCATTACAGATTTGAACATTGCTGCTGTAAACAAGCACCTGTCTTGTCTTATTCCTTTTGCTTCAAAGGATTTGTCTTTCATATCTGCCAAGACATGGAATTATTCAGAACAAATCGTGGTTTAAATAATATTTATAAAATATTTTTAAAGTGAGATAATTTCATCCTCCTCTCCCAGATGTGTTCAGATGAAGACAGTGAACTTTCTCCGTTCTCTGCAGCACGTCTGACTCACTCTTCGGAGTGTGGTATGTATTTGTGTTTACACTGCCATGGAAACTGTATTTGTTCTCTGTACAGTAAAGCACATTACAGTGAAAGGGCCATTGATATCAGCATAGACAGTGACTTCATATTGACTCCAAGCACCCTGCGCATTCATTTTCCCTTTGAAAAAAAAAGCTGGATGGCAAGTTACCAACGAGTAGCAACTCTTTGGGGCAGCAGAATCTTCTTTGTTGCTTTAGTAATTGACAAAGTTTTGGATTTTCTTCAGCAAGCCTGGTGCATGGAGTTGTTATAAATGATGATGATGATGATGATGATGATGATGATGATGATGATGATGATGATGATGATGATGATGATGATGATGATGGGGTCTTACATCCATCTAGGGCTCATTTCAGTGCCCTTCTGCTGAATGGATTTGGTTCCCTGTCAGGCATGTCCTTCAGAAGGATCCAGAAGAACTCCACAGATTTCAGATGAAATCTAAAGTATTCAGGGGGGGTCACCGCAGGTGCACGTACAGATGCAGCTACAGATAAAAAGAAAGCGGCCATCAGGATATCAGTTCAGAGTAGCTATTTCAGCTACGCCAGTGAGACGCACCAGTAGTTTGCTCCTGTTGTTTTCCTCCAGATAAATAAATATCAGCCCATTTTAATCTTAGATACGCTTTTATACCAAGGTTTGCTAAATTATTTTTCAGCTAGTATGAACAGGATCTAGGTCACCGAAATGCAGCCAGCCGAGATGTAATCCAATAGTTCTTTAACACAAGACAGCACAGCGAATGCACAAGGAGCTGCCCTACCCTGGTACTTACCCCTGGCACTCCGGTGCAAGCAGAGGAATGTCAGGAGCTGGAATCTGGCTGGAACAGAGTTAAAAGTTTTACTTTTGGGATGGGGGCATAGTGAGGTAGGGGCACGTCAGGAACTCTAAAGGCCACAAGTGCAAAGACTGCAGAGAATAAATTGGGCTTAATGGAAGAAATGGTCAAATTTTCAGGGGTAATTTATCTCTTTATGCACAAATACAAAATCAGGATTAAAGTTTTGACATTATATTCTTACCTATTTTGGCTGGATGTTTATGCCCCAGTGGATTTAAACAAAGATGCATGCAATTCAGGTCATGCTGCAGCTTAAGTGGGAAGAAAATCTGAAAGGTTTGCCTTCAGTGTGCGAGAAAGTAAAAATGAAAGAAAATTCAGCGATAACCACGCTTGTTAGTTCAGCAAAGAATAGTCACGTGAAAGCCCTGAGAATCCAGACCAACGAACTGAAAGACAACAAATGAGATAAGCCTTCAGCTGTGAAGGGATGGATGTTTTCTCAAATGGGAAGGAATGAGGCAGTTCATGTAAGTGGAATACACCGTTCTAAAAGGCGTATTGTATTTTTTGCCCAAGGATCTCAGTTTTTCATTTTATCCTGAAATAAGCCATGTAGCTTTCTGCTTGAGGGTGTTTTATTCTCAGCTCTGTATTTTCTTGGAGACCTGATTTTCCACTGCATTGCACCATCTGCTCATGGTTTGCACCACTGTGGAGCGGGAGGAGTGCAGGGCCTGGCATGAAGTGTCGATGTTGCTTTGAACCAGTTGTCTACACAGAAGAGAATAATGTTGCTTAGTGGGGAAATCCTACTGAGAAAATATCTCAGATTTTTCCCTTCTCTTACAAGTTCCCAGGAGTTTGGAGCACATGAATATTCTGGTCTTTTCTTTATTCTATGCTCATGAACTCCTTTATCAGCCTCACGGGACAAGAGCAGCCCCGGAGGCTGAAAAACGGATCAAAAAGACGGCCTTAAACAGAAGCCAAAGAGGGGCTAAAAACTCTTCCCTGTTCATCTGCTGGCAGATCACAGAGAGTTCAGTGTCTTGCAAGTGTTACAGGGGCTTTCTGGAACGCAGCATCTGCCAGTTGCCACGGACATGTGCAGTTGGCCTCCTGACTGCTAGACATGCTGGAAAATATAATATCGTTTAACTTAGATTTGATGCTTTAAATAACCATGTGTATCTTTTGTATCTCTTTCGTATTGGAATATTCAAAGCGCTGTGAAAAGCATCAGTTAAAACAAATTCAGGAATGATATGATTTAAAAAAAATATGGTACTGTAAAGAAAATGTTGAGGAGAGCATCCTGTGCCTAGGATAATCCCTGGTCTGATTTCACATGGTTTTTCAAGATGCCAAAGCCATAGTGCTCATCAGCAGTCTACTTTGTCTAGACACGGTAACCCCAGGGGAACAAAGTCATTCCCTGTTGATGCCCACTCTTAGTCTATTCCCTACCAAATGTACAAGGATACCTAAAAATACTGTTGTTCAAAGCTGGCTTGGATAAATTAAGCTCACGGTCAGTTTTCAGCTCAAACCAGCTGAATCTAGGTCCATGTACTACAAACGTGAAGAGAAAATGCCATTAGCTTTGGTGCCATGCCACAAGGAAGAAGTAGCATCTACGTATTACTTTACAGAACTGAGATAACGTAATAAATTATAAAAACACGGTACCAGTAGCAGAAAACAAATGAAGGTCTTGAGCCACCCAAGCCAGACAGAAACCTTGACTCTGGGACTGTGGCTCTTCTCAAACACGGATCCTTGTCTGAGGCACAGAAGGAGGAAAGGGAAGCTGGGTCGTTCCCTCTGCTATCAATAATTGGCGGAGGCAGGCGTTTCAGCTTGTAGTCTCCACATGGTGCCATCTTTTTGATTTTTTACCACTGACTGGCTGTTCAAACCTGCCATATGATACTTGATATGCTTGGGTAGGCTGGGGACATATACACCCCGACCCTGGGCCGTGGGGAGCAGCCAGCTGGCCAACAAATCCAGCCAGATTTCAAGAAAAAAAATTATAGCTGGGCTAGTTGGCTTCGACTTTAGGAAAGACTGGCAGGTGTCCCACTCACAGCATAGCATACCCCGTTGGAAGTGATTAACTTTTTGATAAGGTCATTTCTTTAATACATTAATATGTTTGCTGCCCCACGTTCTACAGATCCTTGAAGAGAGATGCATTTTTCATGCTTCCTTAACAGATAGGAAATGGAAACCCTGAAATGAGCAAAACGACAGGAAATTTTGACCAATAATAGAGGAGATGCTGGAAGGATCGATAAAAATGTTAACTCCAGAGCGTTTCCCAAACATACATGAAAGGCCAGATCGCAAATTTCTTATTTAAATTGGATTTTGACACAAAGGTCAGCTTTCAAAAACACAAAGGCTGCTTTCTACAACCAAACAAAATCCTATTACCAACTATAAAAAATGTTTTCCTTCAAAAAATAAAGACCTGGAAAGGCAAAGAGTTTAGCCAGTCTTTGTCAATACTCAAATTTATGGGAAAAAGCAAGTAATTACGCTTTTCATCCCAAATTTGAAAACATAAAGTAGTATTTCTCATCCTATCAAGTTCTTGACCATTGCAGAATGATTCAGACAAGCCTTGCTAACCCATTAGAGGCAACTCAGCGTTTATCATCTAAGCAACACATTTTGCACATAAGCTGAGAATAATACATATATATATATATGTATATGAGAAACACTGAAAAATTCAAACACTTTCAAATTCAATGCAGTTATCAAGTCTGATGATACGAAAGTGCTTGTCTTTTTTCCTGGCTCATACGTCCAGCTGTTTGATGTCCTGCGGTGACAAGCAACATCAGAGGTTGTTGATCCGAGGTAAAAAAATCCTGCCCTTAGAGGGGTGCACCTGTAGCACTGCCGATGTCCCCTCGGATCCAGCAAGTTTCCAGTTGCTGCCGTGCGTGTGGATTCCTGTCAGCCGAAACACTGCGTGTAAACCAGAGTCAGGAAAACCTGCTGTTCTGAAAATAAATCCATGCTAAGGATTTTCAGCACCTGTTTCTTGCAGGGCTCTGACCATGTGCTGTTCCTGACAAAGGGCATTTTGATAACGGCACTGCCACGTGCGACGTGGCTGTGGCACAGCCGCCTTCCAGGGGAGACCTGCGAGCCCCCCGAGGTGGCAAAGCGCAGTTTGGCCCGGGAGGGATGAGCCTTCAACCCAGCCCCCGGTTAGAACAAAACGGGAAAATCCACAACCGGGTGGCTTTGCCACTTGTCGCGATTAAGGCCATGTAGGTTAATCCATGCTTTTGTTGGGGTGGTCTCTCTCTGCACAGCAATTTGCAGGATCTCGACCACAACAAACCAAACCCATCAAACTTCTCTGCAGGGAGAAGGGATAATTCTCTGCACAAACTCCTGTTCTGCCCATGTTACCGGGTGCCGGGTTTGTTTTGGCTTCGATGAAAGAAGCCTCTCACCGTTTGACGCCTTTACCAGGACTCCCAGACCCCGGATCCGGGGGGGGGGGCAATGAGACCCCCCCCCTTCCAGCGCCCCGGAGCCGGGGGGGGGGAGCATGAGATCCCCCCCCGCCTCCAGATCCCCGCCGTTCGGAGAAGCGGCTCGCAGGGCGGCCCCCAGCCCCGCACCGCGGCCCCGCAGCCGCCGCCCCCCGGTGCCGCCCCCGGTCCCCCCCGCCCGGCGGGTGGCTGGGCGGGCGGGGCGCGGGCATGGCGGGGCCGCGCTGAGCCGGGCCATGGAGCACCACCTGCGCCGGCTGAGGCAGGAGCTGGTAAGGGGGGAAAAAAGGCGGGCGGGGGTCCCCTCCTCACCCGGGGCTCGTCCCGCGGTGCCCGAGCGGGGCTCGGCCCTTTGTGGGGGCGACCAGCCCCGTGCAAAGGCGACCGGCCGCGGGGCGGCAGCTGCCGGCGGCTCCCGGGCACATCCAGCCGGGGAAGTTCGGGGTCCCCCCGCCGGGGAAGTTCGGGGTCCCCCCGGCGGCTGCTCCCCGGCCGCGGGCCGGGCTCTGCCCCCCGGGTGCCGCCGGTCCCCCCGGCTGCCGGAGGGGAGCAGCGCCCGCAGGGGGCTGCGGGGGTGCGCGGCGGCGTTAAGATGCCAGCGGAGATCAGAAATCAAAGAAACATCTACAGAAATCTCCGATAAGAACAAGTTTACGGGGATCAAAATGATGTAGAGGGAGCGTGCGTTTGCCACCTCCAATACCCTCAGAAAAGACTTCTTTAATAGGAAACCCTTTGTCATAAATCAGCGCTGTTTTCTCCCTCCTCCCGCGCCTGTTCAGATGGTAACCTCACTCGCTGAACTTGCTTGGGCTTGTCCACAAGCCAGAAGGTATTGTTGGTACACTGGGGCTTGCTGGGGGTAGATTCGTCGGAAGAACTGATACTTTCCAAAATCGGGTTCCAGCGCTTAGTAGGTCTGGCTGGGGCGCAGCGCGTTGTTCGGATAAATAGATAATGAGAACAAAAGGGGAAGACGAGGCAGGGCAAAAACGGGCGGGTGAAGTTTCTGAATGCACAAAAGCTTCCCGGTTTAGGACATAATAGGATGTTGCTTTCAGCTGATATTTGTGCTCACTGGAGTTCTACAAAATGGGCTTCTATACAGTATTGCTATCCTGCCTGCGTTACAGGAACCGTTTTGCATGTGAGCACCACCGTTGGAGTCAGTACAGAGACACGCGAAGTTACAGCTGTGCCCAGGGCAGGGTTGGGGGCTCGCTGTTGCGCTGGGCTCCCGCAGATGGGACGCGTCGCATGAAACGCGGGCTTGGGCAGCAGCGCTTCGCTCCGAATAAATGTGGCAGCAAACGGTGACATTTAACCTGCTGGCGTTCCCGATGTTCCCCTAGCAAACAGAGGGGAAGGCAACCTGAAACAAAGGAAAATGAGAGTCGCTGGTGTTCTGTACGCTGGGAGGGATGAATGAAATGCAAACTGTAAACCAGGACATGTACGGTATCATCTGGAAGATCTTTAAAATCTGAATAAGTTGGAAGGTGAGATGGGTAGAAAGAGGAACTTTCAAAAGAGCATGCTTAGGATAAGGGTCCTAAAGCCGTGTTTTGTCTTCTAAACAAATCAGTTCCGTTATCTGAGCAGTATTTTGTACAGCAGCCTAAACATTGCACCTTTACTTGTGAGTCTAAAACATGCCTGTTCTGTAGCGCACAACATAACTTCTGAAGATTTTCAATATATTCAAAAGGAAGGCAGATCCCTCATGCGCTTAATGTGAAAACCAAAAAAATACTTAAAATGAGAAAATTCTGGTTTTGTTCATACCCTTGCTACAATGCAGTAATAGATCTTTTAAAACTGTAAAAATGCGACAATTTTTATTATATTAATAAACCAAGACCTTAGCCTGGCAAAGATTTATGTATGTGCTTGGCTTAAAAAACTGGGAAGGGGCAGTTGTCACCTTCAATAGGACTGCTCATGACTTAACTGGAAGTAGCTTAGATCTTTATACGTTCGGTTTTTACTAGTCACGTTCTTTCCCCCTCCCACCCCCCCAATTTTTGTTACTCAAACTTAAAAACTTACTTTAACAAGAATTTCTCAGGGTATTGGAGTGCAGCCGTGGAGCTGTTGTGAGCACAGCCGTGCCAGGACAGCCGGCAGGGCGAGGCAGCTGAGGGACCCTCTGCCTTCCAGCACGCTGTCCCAAACGATTCCTTTCATCAGCAACTTAAGCGAGCTGCAGATTGCATTTAGTGAAGATAGGAGGACTGTATTAATTAAAATAACCATAAAGGATACCCTGAACAATAACAGCTTTTAAAAATCAGTATTGTCAAGATAGCCTGGAAATAAAATAGATTAATGTTTCTTTAAAGACCAGCAAGCAGTGCGATAGACAGCTGGGCCCATCTGCATTGAATGGTGAGTGGGAACCAAACCTCTTGACCCTGCTTCTTTACCACTTTCTTCATTACTGGGCAAGTCATGCCTCCAGACATTAAATGCACCATAACCAAGAATCATGCGGGAGGAATGGTGGGAATGGCTTGGCCGGGTCGAGCCAACGAGCCACCCCGTGCACAGCTAAACGGGAGCCCAGTTCCAGGGCATCACTGCGAATTTAGAAACAGGGTGGTTTGCATTATGCCCAAGGAGCAGCTCTGGTCGGTTGGTCGGGACCGCTGAGCGGCAGAGGGGCTGTCGTGCAGGGTGTTCTGCAAAAACGCCCTGTTTGAGGCTTGCTGAGGCTGGTCAGTGTAACACATGAAAGTCAGAGGCCGTTCGACTAGCAGAAGTTTAGTTTGTCTCTGTGTAAACTACTGCAGCCTTTGGCTGGTTTTGAGGAGGGGATTTTCACAAAAAAGCGTGGATGTTGGCACAGCTCCCAGTCCCCAAGGGAAGGTTATCTTCAAGTGCAACTCTATCCCCCACCAGTGTGGGATCCGAGGATTCCAGCTCTGCTTTTTCTTTCTCCTGCTTTGTATATTAAAAACCTATTTAAATAATCGTGTGCTTGGTTTGGGCTGCTGGTGCGCCCCGACGTTTCAACACAGAGCCTATGCATTGAGATCACACCGGGCTTTGCCAGAGAAATCACAGATGAGCGTGGGTCCGGGCGTGCTCACACTGGTCCTCGCGTTACCTCTGGGAAAGCTCTACCATCTCTGCCATGGCTCCCAAGGATGAATCCGACCCGTTTCAGTCAATGAGAGATCTCCTGTTCCAGTCGCATGTTTTCCATTGTAAGCCGATAGTTTCTGGCATGTGTGGTGTTCCTTTGATTGGAATTCATTCAGAAGCTTCCACATGCAAACGCTTCGCAGCCAGGAGAGCCTCAGCTGGCACGGCCATTCATCCCAACGGGGTGTGGGATCAGGGGCGGCTCTGCAGTCCGATTGATTGCCGAAACCGGGGTCCTCATCCCGGTGCTGACACCAGCCTGTGGAGCCATTTCGGACAAGCCGTGCCAGCCCTCTGCACCTCAGTCTCTCTATGTAGAAAATACAGAAGACCCTGTTCACCTCCTCTGGAAAGCCCCTGGAGATTTATGGACGCAGTGTGGTTTGCGAGAATATGCAGTGCTGGTTTGTAGGTCTGGCGTGGAATAAGTTGTGCTTCTCCACTCCTCCTGTCATCTGTCCTTCATAGGGCAGTTGTGAAATGTGCCACAGAGCTTGTCAATCTTCCATTAATGCAATTAATCCCGATACTAAAAGTCCTCTTGACTTTATCGGCTGGATTCAGAGTCTGCAAACGTCGTTCTGAGGCACAGAAATACCATGTCTTCTTTCCAAGTTACAGAATGTTATCTCAGCTGAAAGATCAGATTTAACAAGAATTGTCTTGCTTAGGGACTAGCAGAGAGGAATTTCATTTCAGCGTCTTGCACTGCAGATGGCATTACCTCCATAAACTTTCTGACACAGGGATTGTTTGCATTTATACATAGTAACATCAGCATACTTACCATGGGATGGGGGTTTCAAGGCTCTTCTGCAATAAGAATAAATCACTTATTATCTAGCTAGGGACTGGCGAGTTCATGGGGCAGATTTATCTTGCACTTGGGGTTTGTATGTCTGTAACGGGCGAGGGGTCACAGTCAAGTTAGCTGTAGTTATAACTTTACTTTGCATGTTTGGGTCTTCCTTGAGGAATCCAGAATATTTCTGAACCTTCTGTTGCTTTTTTCTAGGAGGAAAAGTATTAAAGTAGGTATTTAAAACAAACCCCATCACTCTGACTTGAACTTTTGAATGTTCTCCCTGCACATTCATCATAAATGCATCTCATTATTGAGTTTAATAGAGTCTGACTCCCTTCTTACATTAATTTATGTCTTGGTAGACGATGTTTCTTGCTATGAATATCTTGCAGGAATAGAACATTTGGTCTGAGTGAAAAATACAGCCAATTATTTTTACTCCTTGTCTCACACTGGGTCCTATTCCGGTAACTGTGTCATGCTCAAAAAGGAGTCTGCTGTATTTTCATTACTGCTATTTCTGAAGGAGTAGCTCTTATGATCTGCAGTAGAGTAGGCATAAATGACAGACCTCAAGGGCTAACGTCACCGCTCACAACTCCAACAGGTGAAAACACGCAGCTCCATTTGCCTCTCTGCTGATAAAATGGTCCCTTTAAGGGTGGCTTTACCCATCGCTGCCAGAGATAGCATTAGAAACTTGGGTGGTTATCGCAGAATCTCATTCCTTGG
This sequence comes from Theristicus caerulescens, assembly GCA_020745775.1. Classification (NCBI taxonomy): domain Eukaryota; kingdom Metazoa; phylum Chordata; class Aves; order Pelecaniformes; family Threskiornithidae; genus Theristicus; species Theristicus caerulescens. Next base: position 6,825,294 of record CM036578.1, read on the forward strand.
TATTGCCTTAAGGGAAGGTGCAAAGGAGTAACTTGACAGCGGATGTCCTGTCACATATAACCCGGGGAGAGAAAAAGCAGTCACAGGCTTTGGCTGCTTGTTTATTTCCAGAGAGACTCCTAAAGATGACGGTGGATTTTTTTAGACTCCCAGCTGCACGTATTCAGGAACGTTAAAGACCAGATCCCCCAGTGAAGCAGACCACTGGGCTAAAAGCTGACACTTTTAGCCATCATCTTCGATGGTCAGTCTGTACATCGAGGCTTGCGGTCTCTCTTATCCCTGGGTTGTGAGTAAAAGTCTGATGGTTGGAGTTCTTTTGGGTCCATTTATTTCCTGATTGTAGAGAATTGATTTTCTAATTTGCCTTTAAAGGTAGGAAGTGTGATTGGGAAGCACAGAACAATGTCATCGCAGTGGAAAGGAAGGCAATTGAGTAAGGAAGATAGTTAACACAATGATGTTAACCATGTCTTTTGTGGTTAACATCTGTTTAAGATCTGTTTAAACTATTGGGGGGAAAAAATCTTTGGTGAAGTTTCAGCATTCTTCCTCTTTCAGATAAACTGTGAGCTCACAGTTAACATCCTAATTTACGCCTAAAATACTCTGGAAAGACAAGAGGTAAAAAAGAGACTTGAAATTCTTGTGATAAATTGGAAGGACAAAAAGAAGATTGCAGACCCTTGGCATCCATCAAGGAAAGGAAAAGAACAACAGGCAGCAACACCAAGCTGGAAAGCAGCTCTCTGTGAAGCGTGCAGCGTGCTCTGAAGAGTTATGCCCAGCCACAATTGCGGGCTTGTTGAAGATTAATCTAGTTAGTGACCCAAAGGAAAACACGGAAACAATATCATCAGCTCAGCAGTTCTAAAATAATTTTGGTCTCTATTGTGTCATCCTCTTTAAATACCAATTGTTTGTTGCTGGTTCTGTTGCCTATCAGCACTATTATTAAGAACTGCTATTTGCCATTTGTTCTTTCCTGTCCTCTTAGCAATAACTTCCTCTCTTTGCATTTCTTTTACCTAAGAGCTGGACATCTGTCTTCCTCCTCATTACGACAAACAGGCTCTGAGCTCTTCTTTTCAGTTCTCTGTGCTCAGCTGAAAGCCGTGGTGTGTTAGCTGGCTTTTTCCTTTCTCCCGTCAGCATCACAAAGCTGCTACAGTCCTGGGCGGGCCAGATGTGCGGATGGGCTGGGAATACAGGCAGCCGTGGCTCCAGGGGACTGAGGGGAACTGAATTCGGAAACTCGGTGAAGGTAGATGCGAGTAGGAAAACATTAGTTCCCAAAGTGGGTTAAAAAAGTTACTTATTTACCTGTGAAGTGGGAAGCGAGAAGTGAAATCTCCCTTATTTGTACGTCTCGGGTATTTGGTTTTGAATTTGATAAAATGCCAGTAACTGCTAGAGGATGTTCCTTGGGGCAAGCTGTCCTGCTGTGTTAATCAGTAGTGGAAGATCATCGATTTATAAACTGTGTAAACCAATTGTGGTTGTAGTTCTGGGAATAAGTATTTTGAGGAAATCATTGAAAAGGCATGGCTTATAAAGTGATGGATGCCTTTGCCACTCAAACCGGTAGATTTTCAATGTAAAAAAAACCAAAAAACCTGATTTGAACTCTGCCAGTTTTGCAAGATGCTCACTGTTGGCTTGTGGTTTTCCCCCCTCACGTTGAATATTCCTTGATGATCATCTGAAAGCGCCTGAAAAGCTTTTGAATTTTGCACTTCAGTTTTCGATGTTCAGGGTGGCTGTAGTTTAGCGAGCTTTGCTTTGGAGAAGCATTTAGGCAGAGCTGCCTTGTTCATGCCTTCACAGGAGGATTGATCCGGAGGTAATACCTTACTGCTGGAGAAAGAAACGTTTAACATCACACACTGAATCCCAGCTGCTGAAGTGGAACGCGCATGTCACAACTGCGCTCAGCCTTGTGCGTACTTGTCTGGCTATAAAAGGCATCTCTGTTGGCTTGCTCAGAATTAGACTAAAACATTTTCATGCCAATTTTTAGGGACTGCAAAAGTTTCAGGAATAATAACGAGATGCAATTTGAGGCATCTGATTTTTAGCTGGTTTATAGAGATAAATTTGAACATCTGCAAGTTGTCATAGTTCTAATTTGGCTTTTCTTGGAAGCAGAGGTGCCAAACAACCACTTGTATTGAAGCACAAAGTATCTCAAATTAGACACCCAGAGCCCCTTGAAATGCTGACGTATTTGTGCACCTTGAGCAGAGGGCAGCAGGTACAAGAAGGGAGGATGCTCATGAGCAAGATCTGTGCTAGACCCGAAGTTTTGTAGCGAGTGCCATTTCCCCTGCACTCTGCTCTGCAGCACGACCGAGCGCGGGGCTGATTCAACAACAGGTTTGGGATTTACAGCTCACAAACACGCACAAGACAGCACATCTCCGGGTGCCCCGTGGTGGCCGGTTTACATAATGTCACTTGCATAACCCCAGCAAGTACGGTCGGGGTCTCTCCATGCCAAATTAAGGCTCTCTGGGGTTTTGCATCACATTCATGCTCTGTTTGAAATTACACTTTATTTCATCGCAAATTCCAGTTCCTTCTACACGAAGCGTGTGGCCGCAGAGCCAGCGAGGCTACAAGGATTGTACCTTCAGCCTTGAGTTCCCATCGCCTTGCAGTCAGAGCATCTGTTTGACTTCCAGCCCAATCTGCTGGATTATTCGCAGAAACTGTTTTTCCTCTAGCAGCCCAGATAGTTCAATCTTGAACCTTTGCCAGGGTGGTGGGAGATTGTTCCTTTTCTGGAGAGTCTCAGAGCAGCCAGCCTGAACTTGGGAGAACTGAGATCTTTGGCAAAGAGGAGAGAGTGGCTGTTAGACACTGGGGAAGAAACTTTTTTTTCCTCCAGAGTTTTCTCTCCAGGGTGAGTACTCTTAATTACCCCAGGGTAATTACTAGTGGATGAAATCCAAGCCCCTGCAGACTGTTTGGTCACCAGTCAGTGACTTCACTTTGGGCTGGGTTTCACTCACTGAACAGATACCATGAAGAGCAAAAGATAAAGCAGGGGGAGGTGTCTGCTGGGGTTTTTAACTTGCACAACCCAAAGTTTCAGCTCTGTTTGCAAGCGGAGTCAAAAGCCTCAGGATCTTTAAAAGTCTCTTGCTGATGGTGGGATTCATGTTGCCAGAGGCTGGAGGGCAGGATTCGTCCTACCCCCGAGCAAGTTGCTGAAACAGGGCAGATGAGTCACATCCCAAAAGTGCCCATTTCTCCCCCTCTGCCGCGACAGGGACGGCTCAGCCCAGCCCTCGGCGCAGGCAGCGCTGGGCATCAGGGGAGAAGTATCCAAACCTCGTAGTCACTTACAGGCAAGTGTTTCCACGGATGAAAACATCCCCACTCCTTCTCCAGTGGCTCGGGCTCCCCAGGCTGGTGCTGGCACCGGGTTTGGCAGAACCAGCTCCTTTGTTCAGAAAGAAAAGTGCTGGATTCTGAGCTTTTGGGGCACAGGTCTTTTCTTGTCAGGGGGAGCCTGGATCCGCCTGTGAGAAATGACCACGCTGACGATAAATGCTGCCTATGAAATTTTAATGCTTACTAGAGCCTTGCTGGATGAGGCATGCATTGTAATGATACCACCCATCACGGGGGAGTTAATTGAATCAATGAGGTGAACAGCGGAGCCGGCCAGCATATGCCGAGGGTTTGATCAGCCCAGTCATTACCGCAGGACCCTCGTCACTCACCACGGCGTGATTACGGCGCTGCGCCAGCCAGGGGATTTGGTGGGAAGTGGCCAATGAGGGGCCAAGCTGGCTCCAAATCCAGCTTTTTGCAAAGCCCCAGATAAAACAGACTTCCATTAATAAGGCGAGAAAGGTTAGGACGAGAAGCATTACAGCAAATCTGGAGAGGTAAGGTGATAGTTTTGTCTGAGGCTTGTAGAGCATATGGCCCCAGCTTTTGTGCGGGAAACCCAAGAGCTCGGTTAGCCTGTAAGTGGGGCATTATTTGCATGTCTGCAGAAGTAGAGGTTTATTTGCTGATGTTAAAAAATTAGATAGCTGGAGACACTTGATAGTGTAATCAGGAAGCTAAACACAGATTTTCCGTGTCTTCATAGCTTGTGTGCTCATTCTGGGTGATAAATAAGTTTCTTGGGAGGGAAGCTCAGAAAAATAGTTGTTATCTGCCAGCTAGTTTTAAGTTCTCGATTTTGAAATGGAGATTTGTGGTCAGAAACTGTTGAGGAGCTTTCCACTGATGTGTTACATCAGATTGTTACAGAGGATCCAATTTTTTGATGACTGCTCTTTCCCACTGGTCAAATCCAGGTACAGAAATGGAAATAGAGCAAGTAATTGAACTAATTTAGTTAAAATGGAGAGGTAAAAAAGTAAAGCTTCATAATGTAAAGCTGAACATAAGATGCATCTGTCCTTTTTCACCCTGAGAACTATTGCTGTACAAAAATTGCGACGAGCCTTTTAAACTGTTTATGACAGCGTAGGCTGAAGCTTTTCCTAGGCAGGGGCAATCTCTTCTGCAAACCACCTTACATCAACGTGACATGTCTTCACCTCCAGCCCTGCCGTCCCCTGCTGTTCTCCCCCTCTCCCTCCCATTCCCCACTCCTCCTCCCCGCTAAAAAAGAAAAAGTGGCAGCTGTTGGAAAGTATAGCCCATTTGTTTTATGATGCCGCTGTGGGAATATGATCCAGATCCTACATGAGAGGGAGAAAGCAACAGAGCGAAAGAGAAGAGGGGGCAGTTTAGAAGCTCTGGAAAATAACGTGCTTATTTTAAGTCTAGTATAGAAAGTTAAATTTTTATAGCAAGGTTCAGGGATAAAGCAGAACTGCTACTAAAGGTCCTAGCTTGGGAATCAAAGAGATTGCTAGTTTAATGTAAGTAGTTTTAGAGTTTGTTGGTTGTTTTGTACAAAATTAAGTGCATTGAAATGTCTTTGATTGTCCTCTAGCGAGAGGTGCCTGTAATGAGGGTATTAAGATCTGAAGACATGTTATACAGTAACAATGTGATTCTCATTCGGGTTTATTTTTAATTTACTTTAGCACTTTAGGTAAAGAAACAAGGTTCTCTGTGGAAGGCACTTCTGTTCAGTGTTCTGACTCCTGATTTCTGTTAGTTACAGGACACAAAAGCAGAAGAATATGCTAAAATTGGCAGCAGCCAAAACCATTCATAGCTCTACACCTTGGGTTTCTGCCAAGTAATTAATGGAAACTCAAACTATTTATTTTTGTTGTCAGGTCAAAAAAATCCACTCCTTCTGTCAGCTCCTCTTATTCCTAGAGGGAAACTCCTAGAAAAATCTAAGAAAAATCCAATTGCTCTTCCATGAAATGATGTAGTGCAGGTAGGATGCATCTGAAGCGTAGTCAGTAGGAAGAGGTGGTGTTTCAGAAAGCGGCTCAGCCCAGCTCTCCTGCCCTTTGGTCAAAATTTTCTTGCTCTCCTGGCAACACTGACTGGATGTCTGCTTCCTTCCCTCCACAGCTATCCATGAAGGAGGTCGGAGACGGGCTGCACGAGCAGATGAACTGCATGATGGGTGCACTGCAGGAGCTGAAACTCCTCCAGGTCCAGACGGCTTTGGAGCAGTTGGACATCTCAGGGAGCCGAAGCACCGTTTCTGGCATTGAGCAGCACCAGTGCCGCCGAAGCAGCAGAGATGTGCCCGGGGCCCGGCAGGACGAGCGGCTGCGGGGGGAGGCGTTGGTGGAGGAGCGCAGCCCCACGTCCCTCGCGTGTGCCGTGCCACGGCCGGTGGGTTTGCCCCGTCCCGCTGCGCTCCCAGAGGGCAGCCACGTTACAGACACCCCCTCCTCCTTCAGGAGCCTCCGTGGTGAGGATGTGTATCACCCAAAAGGACCTTCCCCCATGTCGATCAGAGCAGAGCACGTCCGCCCAAAGACATTCGAGCCCAGTAGCCAGGGCACAGCCGGGGGGTGGCCGGCATGCCGGGAGTGCCCAGGGTGTGACGATGGCCATGACTGGACATCCTCCCTAATGTCCCAGAGCAGGAATCGGCAGCCGCTGGTCTTGGGAGATAACATCTTTGCAGACTTAGTTGGGAACTGGTTGGATCTGCCAGAGCTGGATAAGAAGGGGGAGAAGAGCGAGACGTCCCTGTCCGTGAGCAGGTCCCAGGAGCTCTGCAGGAAGTTCTCCCTCACGGCCAACATCTTCAAGAAGTTCCTGAGGAGCGTTCGGCCAGACCGAGACAGGCTTCTCAAGGAGAAACCTTGCTGGCTGCCTCCTGAAGACCAACAGCCCAAAATTTCTAAGAGGCCCAAAAAGATGAACAAACTCAAGGGGACATTTTACTTCCCGCTTCATGGGAACATCCAGAACCATCACAGCAAAGCAGAGAGGTGCCCAAAGGCAGAAAGCAATAGCGAGAAACCCAGAATTGGCACCAAGAAAGGTCATGATACCATAGACTACACCCAGTCTGGGTTTGACATCGATACAGCTGTTTGGGTCTGAGTTTGTCGGCACTCTCTGCTCTGCTGAGCATTTGTTTCACACCAGAGAGGAGCCGGAGGCCGTACACGTCTTTTCGGGAGACCCCAGAGCTCTCATCATGGACTGAGATGAGAGAGGAGTCCTCTGCAAAACGTGCTGTGGGCTTCCATCGCCTGCAAGTGGCATTTTCCTGAGACCATGGCTTCGGGGGCAGTCCAAGCAGCTGACGCAGCCCCATGTGGGGAGGCTTTTGGGGACTGATATTTGCAAAAATAATCGGAATCTTTAGCAGCTTTAGAGCGAGTGGTGCCACAGACGATCAGCTCCTGGAGCCTGGCTTAGAGTAGCCACTTCAGGCCCCTTCCGTCATCTCTAGTTAACACAGCTGCAGCACAAAATTCACTGTGTGCATGTGTGTGTATGAGTGTGCAAATATATATATAGTTTTTTAAAAGAAAATCTATTCTGCTTGTGTGCACTTAAAACTGGGATATAAACCAGGCAATCCAAGCATTGCACCTGAAGCACTTGTTATTTAAATTGAAAGAAATGAGTTTGAATTTATAAGACTTGAACAATTGCTAAGTGGGGGTGTTGAACCCCAGCTTTGTTGCATTTCAGCTGTGGGGTTTTCCCCCTAAACTGCATCTCCGTTGCGCTCCCAGCATCTCCCCTTCCCCTCCCAGTTAAACCAGTAGGACGCAAGGCTCCTTTCGTGGAAGTTTGTGACCATGAAGCTCTCAGCAGGTTTTGCTTCTCTCCCCATGCCCTTCTCCCCACAGGTCGCACCAGCTACAATGTTGCAAAAGTTGATTGTTGAGGTTGCACCAAGATACAAAGTTGCAACAGGCAGTTATTGTTGTTGTTTCCTATTGCTGTTGTGTACAAACCTCGTCTTGACAGAACCAAGTTCTTCAGTGTCCAGCTCTCTGAGAGTTACCAATAAAGTGGCATCAGCCTCCAGCGCGCCGTGGGGCCGTCTCCATCCTGGGGTCATCCTCAGTCCCGCTTTTCTCCAGCACAGAAGCTTCTGGGTTTTCACCCTCATGAAAACCCAGCCGAGCAGGCACAAAAGGCTCAGCTGGGGGGGGGGGGGTGTCGGGTTGTGTCAGCCTGTTCCCAGCCGGGACCAGGGAGTTTGGGGAGCGGCCAGGAGAATTTCCATTCAAGGAGAGGTTATAAATCATAGCAGGGAGAAGAGCTGCAGCCAGAGGTCCCTGCCAGGGTCCCACTGCGGCCCATGCGCATCCCCGAGAGCCTTCGGGTAATGCTTCAACATTCATCTTCCTCCCCCAGCACAGAGAGAAATGTTTGGGGGAGAAGCTGCTGCTGCGGGAAGGGGCTCGGAGCCACGCTGTCCCAGGCTCATGGAGGGGACAGGGCCATGCCACCCCAGGGCTGTGCAGGTCCTGCCACGGGTCCCCTCCTCGCTGTCTCCAGGAGCTAAACATGATGGAGGCGAGTCCCCAGCAGCTCCGTGAGCCCCAGCACAGAGACTGGGCAGAGCCAATCGATCGTGTTGCAGCGGAGGGGGAGCCACCCCACGGGGCTGCCCCCCGTTTCCATTAGCCGGGAGCCTCACCAGATGCTTCGTCTGTGCAGCAGTGTTATGTTGCAAAAACCTGTTCCGCTCACTCCAAGTTTAGGAAGGGCTTATGTGCGAGCAGTAGTAGTATTTTTTTGGAACGTGCAACTCTATTCCTGTTGTAACTTCCCAAGGCAGAGGGGCCAGTGAAGCAGAGGCATGGAGGGAGAATTTTTTTTCCCTTGCAAATTAAATATAGGCACAAGACAAGCCCCGTTTCTGCCCATACAAGGAGAGGCGTGGGTCAGCATCTGAAAGCTATGCTCAGCACTTTTTCAGGAACCTGAGTTGCAAGCGAGCTTTTGTTTTTCCTCCTCACAGGCTTTAGATCTGGTTGTTTTCCCCCTTCTTCATTTCTTTGAATGCCGAAAGGTTGTTTCAAAAGCATTTTGTTTTCCTTCTCTTTTATCAGTAGTTCATCCTGTTTGTTACAAATACGCCCGCCCAGCTCCCACCAGCCTTTCCAGGGGGTCAGGGAAGAGAAGGAGCTTTCTGTAAGCAGTAGCCACAAGAGAGAGCAACAGCTTTTCCTGCACCAACCTCGGTCCCCAGGGAGCGTGGCCTCACCCCAGGGCTGCCCAGGCACAGCGGCTGGGCTGGCACAGCGGTGGGGAGCACCGAGCACAGTGGCGTTGCCCTGTGACCCCCCCATCCCCAGGGACGCATCCCAGCCATACCTGCCTGGCACCGAAGGCTGAGCCCCACGGAGAGAGGAGCACCGCACTGGGTGGGGAGAGGCTCTAGGGAGCTGAGCACCCACACACCAGGGGCTTTTTAAGCTCATCACTGAGCATTGCCCTCAGCTGCGATGAGACTGGTGGGCAGCGGGCAGGGGCCCAGGCTGAGCATGGCGGGGCAGGGGCAGGGGCACGGCCACGGCGACACTTCGGCCGAGAGATGCAGGGTACGTTTCTGCAGGTGGTCACCTCGCCAAAGCCGTATTATCCAGGAAACAGGATGTGTTTATGCAGGACACACGGAGATCTGGAGCCTAAAATGCCTGTTGGGAACCTGCTCCGTCGGAAAAGCGGTTCTCGGGGATTTGCCCCCGTTTCCTCCCACTGGTGCCACCCCTGTCCAGCCCCCACCTCCAGCCCCCTGCAGAGGCTCTGCAACCCAGGGCTTTGTAACCTCAAACCCGCTTTGCCAGCACACGTGGCCCCTTGCAAATGCTGGATCTCCCACCCCAGCAGCTGTCGCGGTGCCGCTCCCCCCATCGACGGGATCTCGCAAGGAGCCGATGGGAAGTTTCTCTTGAGAAAAAGCCCTTCTGGCCCCGCGTGCTCCCGCCAGCTGCCCTGGCCCACGGGGCACCGCCGAGTCATGCTGCCCGCGCCCGCTCGCGCCGGGGAGCTGCTCAAAGATCAGCTGCTAACCCCAGCCTTTTCTGTCCCTGCTCAGAGGAAATACCATTGTTTCTAGTTTCACGTGGAAAGGGCAGCTCTTGGCCCCAGCTGCCGCCCACACGTTCCTTTCCCACCCAAAATAATCGCTCCTGCTGCAGCCAGCTCTGCCGAGTCCGTGCCCGCTCCCACCCAAATCCCCGTGAGCAGGATGGGAGCCGGCGGTGGCGCGGGCAGAGCCCGTGCGGGGTCCCTGCGCCGCCCCGGCACCCACCGCTCCTCCCTCCGCTCCGGCCCGCAGTTGCCAGCGAGGCGAGCCTTCTGCTTTGGGGACCGCGAAGGATGAACGCCGGCCCAAGGACAGAGGCGGTGGTGTTTGCTTAATTTCTTCTTTTTCCGAAGTAACAGATCCCTCCCGGGGCACTTTGCACAGACAGCTGACCGAATGCCCAACATAGTTTCAAATTTATTTATGTTCTCTCTGCCTCTTAAGTGTATCTTCAAAGGATGTTTTGCATCGAAATAGGATTTTCCAGGGGGTTTGCTGTGACAAATTCAGTGTGACCTAGGCTTCAAACAGCCACTTGAAAATTGCAAGTAAATGTAGCTGCATCTCAAAGTTCTTAAGAGAAAAAAATATTTAATAAATATTCTTTAAGAGGATTCAAATAATAAGGAATATCAGCCAAGCCAGACATCCTACCTAATTTAGTCTCCAGAGCAGGATCTGCTAATAGATCAGGGTAGGATTTGTGAATTACCATTTCACTTCTCCAGGGACTTTTCCTGAAATTATAATGGCTTTTTCTCCTTTTTTTTTCATGAAACTGCCATGAAATAGTTCCCCGTTATTAAGTATGAAACCTACCTAATTAGCACAATGACAGCCTTTAATGAGGCCCTGGCTGTGTTCTGCATCTTTGATAGGAATGGTTAATACCAAACACAGGACAATAATTATAGAAACACATTCCCCATGAACTTGCCCCGTGGAAGGCAGCAATGGCAAATGAAGCTTGGGCATTCAGATTTATTAGAAATCTCTGTTCGTCAGGTATGTTAAGCCCAGACGGGGTCAAGTGCACCGGAGTTAATTTGATGCCAATAATGTTCGAACACCAGGGATTAAGAACCTGGCAGGAGGGGAGCTGCTGTTTGCTGTGCGCCTGGTATTTGCGGCCAAGGGGAGGAGGTTGCTGCCGGACCCCAGCTCTGCCTGTGCTGAACGCCTCCTGCCAGAGGCTGCAAACCTCCCTCCAGCGCGGGTGGGCAGCAGGAACGGGCGGGTCGGCGCAGGAAGGTGCTGGGTGCTGTTGGAGCCCTGTTCTGCAGGGGGTGGCCGGGCTCCTGCTCGGCCAAGGGGCTGGAGGAGCAGCACAGCCAGCCCCTTCCAGCGCCCGCCTCACGCAGCACCGCGTCTCTGCCGCCGCCGCGGGGATCCGGCACCGCTGAAATGGGTAGGTGCTGGATCGGGCCCATACGCCTTAATGTATAGAGAGGATTTGGCTCTTAACATTAATAGAGTGCTTTTCCAGGAGCGGCTCCTCACTGCCTCTCTGGGCTTTCCCTTCCCCACCAGCGCCGATGCTAACACCCCGCTCTTCCAGCCAGATGGCCTCCAGAAGGCTCGCAAATGTGCCTGTAATTAAAAAGCCTTTATTTTCAAAACCATTTCACAGCTTACTCTTCTCACAATGGGATGGGGCTTCTTAAGCTAATGCTGGGCAAGAGGGGAGGAAAATACAGGCTGGCTGCTGCCCGTCGTGTTTTCCGTTCCCACTGACACGCGTGACATTTACTGCTCACCCGCGGGAGCGGAGGAGCCCACGCGCCCCGCAAATCTGCACCATTGCCGAAGCCTCCCCAGGGCCAGCGCTCGTCTTCCCTAATGACACTCGGTTCTGCCCCCGTTAGCCATCCCTGCTGATGCGCCTAACTAACCCGAAAGGCTTTCTGACCGGAGACTGAGCAAATTTAACAATTTCCCCTCAATTCCCCTCGTACTGAGTCCGCCAGGAAAGAGACCAATTGCCACATCCTGGCTGAAATAAGATCCATTTTATTCCAAGTCCAGCACTGTTTTATTCACTCCAGCACATTCCCAATCACCTTCATCATGTTATTAATCAGCAGCAGAATCTCTTCTACTTCTTTATGCAGCATTTCTAAAATCCGGACCACGCTCCTTTAGCGTCCTTGCCCCTGCAGAAAGAGGCTGTATTTTATTTCTCTTTCCTTTTGTTCAAGTTCATTTGTATCCACGTGGCATTTCTAATCAAGAAGTCGTACCCCCTTCCAGCTGGCAGGCAGTCTCCTATGCTGGTTTTAAAGCATAAATAAAACCCAGTTTTCTGCAACAATTCGCCCCGGCCGAGGCCGGGCTGTGGCACCGTGCGGGGAAGGCCGTCACCCCTTGGCTTGGCTCGGCCCCGGCCAGGCAGGGCTGTAGCCCCGGCTCAGCCTCCCCGCTGGGGCTGATCTCCTCAGCCTCCTCGCTTGCCTTTCTGCAGCCGGGGGGGGTTGGTCCTGGCCGGGCGCTCGCCCTCTCCAGCGACTTCTCAGCTGCGTGTTTTTCAGGAGCGTTTCCTGCAATAATGGCATTGAGCAAAGCCTCTGAGCTGGCTCACATTTCTTGGCTTTCACTGAACAGGAAAGCAAAAGAGGGGAAAATCAATATCCCAGAAAGAAGCAGCGCCTGATCCTGGGTCAGTCCTCACCTTGGGCAGGCTGGAGGTTAATTTGGAAAGCGCTTCCCGTCATGCTATAAATGCGCGCTTAACTCCCACGGCAGCCGGCAGGACACAAGCCCACCAGGGTCCGGAGGGGAGGCCGAGGGGTCCCTGCTCACGCTCCCTCCTTTGCACCGAAGCCCACCCAGGCGCCTCCGCCGGCGCGGGGGGAAGGGGCTGGATGCGGCCACAGTGGGAGCGGAGGGAGAGCGGCTTCGGGCTGACCTTGCACCGGCTGTCACCTCCTCCATGGGGCTGGCACGGGGTTCCCGGGCGGGCGGAGGAGCCTCCATGGCAGCGAGCAGAGCCGGGTGCTCATGGCACAGGGGTGGCTCACGCCGGCTTTACCACACAGCTTCTGTGCTGGCTCCGGCACCGCCGCGCTGCCGGGGGGCCACGGGGGTCCCACCGCTCGGGCAACGAGGAGGGAGATCTGCTCCCTCATTAACAGACTAAGCCGGCAATTCAGGCCGGACCTTCCCAGAGGGCTTCGTCGCATTCACGACATCAGGCTGGAGTTAGCGATGTGACATTTCGAACCCGGAGATAACGAACGTGACGTTCTGTCAGGTTTAATTAGTCCCTTTGCTCTGCCGGTGACAGCCGCTGCGGAGGCAGAGCCTGGCTGAAGGCTCCAGGACAGAGGGCTCTCGCCTCCGAAGGCTCCGTGAGCAGAGGGGAGCACCGGGACGAGACCCTGGGACTGAGATAAGCAGTTGCCTGATGAAGCAGTTGCTTTATTCTTCAATGCATGTGCTAACAGCAACCTGCCTTTGCCTAGTTAGGATAACTGAAAGGTCACTCCAGTTGTATTTTCTCATTGTATTTTCTGTCCTCTGTGGTCTGTAACAATCTTTTGGGGCTGAAAAAGTTCCTCAGAGGACTGACTGGGTGTCCCCAGAGAGCAGAAACATTGCAGAGTTTCTTTCACCTCTGCTCCAGACTGAAGGCATTGCAGCATCAGCTCCCTCCCGAAGGGCAGCATGAAACGAGGTCCCAGTTAACTCCGCATCTCAGTAGCAGCGCTGCCAGCAGCATGGGCAGAGGCTGTGGCAGGCAGCGCTGCAACACGGCAGGGAACAAGCTCTGAGCGCGTCCCTGTGCCCGGCGACTCTGCTAACCACGGCCAGCCCAGGAGCTCTCCTGCCAGCCAGCGCAGATGGCCAAGGCAGCCAGGAGAAGTGTCCTGGGGCCCTGGGGGACCTGGTCTCTCCCTCCCCCCTGCGAGGGCAAAAGGAGCAGCTCGGGCCCGGGAGCCACTGCTGCAACGTCCCTGCAGAGCCCAGCGCGTTCCCTTCCTCGGGGCCGTGATCACGAAACCCTGCCCGGCTCCGAGAATGTCGCTTGCGTTCGGTCCTGTTCAGGGGTCACTCGGCTGCAGGTCTCCCCAGCTACCTGCTCAGCCTTCCCCCTCCTCGCCTCTTCGTTCTGCTCCAGACCAATTACTCAGAGTTTGCACCCAGAGGCAGCCAGCCAGGCATTTATGCATGCAGCTGCCTGATCTGCATGCGCTCATGCTAATTGTGTGGAAACGAGTCATGGTGGGTTTTGTGCCGAGGTTCCTGTACCCTGAATTGAGCTCTGCTTGAAAAAAGGAGAGATCGGGTCCTCTGGATTTAAAAGAATCAAGAGGGGATCTTTCTAGTTACTGCTTACCTGGTTTTCAAACACGTCACTGACGTTAGCAATGCTGTTAGCAAGAGAATCTGAGCTTTTCACAGAATACATATATTTGCCTTTTTAAGGTGTCTCCTAAGATGAATGGGAACAAACGCTCTACTTGCAGCTACAGAGTCTTGGGAAATCCACGGGAGATAAGATGTATTGCCAGGAAGAGTTGAGCTAAAGTCCTCCTTCTGCAGAGGTTTTATGGGACCTCTAAATCACTGAGATGGACAGGATGAGATACTCTTCTTACCCTGCCTGTAAAGCAGCAACACCTGCAGTTTCTTACAAAGACAGGGCGGGCGATGCTTCCTACCTCCTTTTCCTCTGCTTGGGAGCAGCGGTGCAACCCTGCCGTGCTGCAAGGCCGGGTGCCAGGACCGGCTCACCCCCGGCTGCCAAGCCCTGGGTGCAGGAGCAGCCCCGCGCCGGCAGCGGCAGAGCAGGGTGCCGGCGTGGCTGCGCGGCGGGGATGGCGCTGGCATCCCACCCGGGCAGGAGGGACGTCCGCGTGGCGAGGGCTCGGTGAGGAGGTGCTCATGCCCTTTGTGGGCGCATTTAAATCTCTTCTAGAACAACCTGTCACTCCTGCAGCATGTCAAAGGTAAATTCCTCGTATCCCTACCAGAGGGGATTACGTTCCCAGCAGGGGTTCAGGTCTTTTGCCGTAATATGATTTAATGTGACAAGTGTAATTAGATGTGGCACATCTTTGCAACAATTCACTACCTTGGAAAATCACAAACAAGCTCAAAATAAAACAGAATGCATAGACTCACATCTCTCTGTATCGCAGCTGGAAAAAATAAGCACCAAGTTAAGGACTTTTCAGTGCTTCCTTTGGGAGACAGCAAAGTCATGAACACGATACTATAAATTAATTATTTAGATCCCAGCCCTGCAACAAGAGCCATCTGGCCAGATGCCTTCACCCTTACCAGAGCCCCCTTGGAAGTTAATAGCACTCCATGCAGAAAGAGCGAGCTATCCATGTGCATCTCTTAATGGACTGAGGCTTCAGTCCCTGCCCTGAAACAAGCAGAAATAGAACAAAAATGACTCTTAGCACTTGGGTGCCTGAGCCATTTCGTTTCCTCTGGAATTAAGACGACACATGAAACCCACCGTGCCTTTGTGAACGTACACGTTGGTAGACCGAGACCTTCGGCTCAGGCTGCTGACCCAGCCCGAGCTCGCGCTGCCACTCATCCTTCCTGGCCCCACATTGTGGTTTGCGCAGTGGAAAAACACCCGGACTGGGAGATGGCCTGCAAGACAGGTACCTGCAGCCGCGCCGCGTCCCGCGGGCCGAGGGTGAAGGGCTCAGCCAATTCATCATGCACGTCAAGATTAATTCTCATTTCCACCCCATGGGGCCCTCCGATTACAATTCAGTTGCTGGAGTGCAGCACTGCATGAGGCTTATTTTCATTTGCCATGGTCTTAAATTAAAGTGGATAGTCAATTCTATTTTCTCTGAGTTTCAGATGTTCATGGGCTTCAAGTTGCAGCATTGCCTGAGTGTCCTCCACGTAACATGGAGATGGAGACCGAGGGGAAAGAAAATCCTGCGTCTGGAAGAAGCACTGAAGGAAGCAGGCAGAGGCTTTGGAGATCCTGGAAAAACCTCAGCGTTAGCACGAGTGGAGCGTGCGGGGCAGCACGGCCGTCGGCAGGCTGAGCAGCCCTGCCTGCCTTTCCCGGGGAAGAGAAAATAGGGAAAGAGTTAAAAGCTGTCTCCAGGCAGGAGAACAAAAACGCTATTGCACTCATCTTGCTTGCTACGCTCATCTAATTACGTTATTTAACAGGATACCCTCTCATTGATTTTAATTACTCACATAATTTGGGAAGTAATTCAGAGTACATCCCTGCAGGGTGCATGAGTCTGAGCTGGGAACAATGTGCTCAAGTCTTCCTCGCTACATGAAAGGAGAGGATGGGGAGGATGAGCCTCAGCCCAGCAGGCAGGCAGGGGGAACGTGACCGCGGTGTTTCCTTCCCTCGGGGAAGGTTCCTCTGGCAGGGCAGAGGCTTGGGACGGTTTCTCCGCCAGCACTGGAGACGTCAGCGAAGCCAGGATCACACTGCAATAAAATATTATCACACATGGGTATTGATGCCGATCGGTTTCTGGACGGCCGCCCCCGCGCTCCCACCTGCCCAGCGCCCTCGCCCCGGTGGGATTTTCGGGATTCCTCTTTCGGTGGGAGGCGGTGATGCCGCAGCCCCGGAGCGAGGGCAGCCCCGGCCCCCAGCTGCCGCCCGCGTGGGGCGGCTGAATGCGATTCAAGAAGCTCCTTGTCTCCCGCCGTCCCCGTCCCCCCTTTGCAGAGCAGCTGCGGATTAATTGGCCCTTTGATATGGGTGGGTTTCTGCCAGGGACGATGCGCTCGTGTCTCGCTGCCGGGGGGGAGACCCTCGTCCCTTCCCGCGCGCCCAGACAGCCGCTCGCTGCCTACAGCTCTCCCTCCAAACACTGCTGGAGCAAAGAGCCACTCTCCATCCCCGAGGACCATTAATCAAACAGTCCCCGTCAATGTTGACTATTAAAAATGCTTTTAACCACAGCCCTCCTGCAATTTTAATTTTTTTTTTTAAACACGGTTGCACAGTTTAGCAAAACTGGGTTGTGCATCCCCCAGCACACACTTGGTTGGTTTCTTCACTGTCTTTTGTAAGCTCCCGACTTAATTAGGATGCGAACAATCCCAGAGGAATGTTTAATTAATATTATAAAACAACAATGGGATGATTAAGCAAGTCTGGGCAGCTGCTATTTATACACAGGGCATGTGGCACTTGTTGGGGGTGAGCGTGTCAAGGAAAAATCACTCCACGGACCTCTCTGTGCAATTTTATTGCTTGTTTTAATTGTCTGGTTCAGTCCTTTTCTCCTCTTTGTGTTCGCTCAGGCAGAGCGAGAGAAACAGAGATTTAGCTCAGAGTCTCTTGTTCAGCTTAATTACAGAGTGAAAGCTTTCAACTGCGGAGCCTCTCTCCCACCCCTTCTCCTCTTCCCCAGCCACGAGGTCTCCTGAAACAACCCAGCAGAAGCTTTGGGCAACGAATGCCCTAAAACTGGTCCAGGAATAGCATCGGGGAGGTCCCTTCAAGCAGAAAAATACCCCAGAGGACAGAGGCAGGCTTTCGGGCTGAAAGAGGCAGAGGGGTTTGGCAGGAGCGGCAGCGAGCGCTCAGCTCCCCCGTGCAAGGGGACGGGATGGGGGGACGGGGCACGTCGTGGGCTGGGGCGCGTGGGACTGCGGCCAGCGCCGGGGGGGCCGGAGCAGGCGGCCAGCACCGCCTCCCACCCCCGTGGAATTAAACGTACTCCTCAAATGGTTAACAATGCTCTCGTTGCACGGTGGCTTCATGGCATTGGTTTTCAGGGCATTTGCTATTTAGAAAAATATTTCTTCTGTGCTTCTCAGAAGCCTGCGTGCAACCTGAAGTAATTGCATTTGCCTTGGGTTGAACTCTTTTTGCCGTTTCTAAAAATAAACACTTGATTTCTCGTACTTCCCATAGAGCCATCTCTACTGAGAGCGGCAACCAAACAAAATGATAAAAAATTAAAGAAAGTGGGAAATCCAACAGAAGTGAAGCGAGACGGCAACAGCACACCCCCAATCCTATCAGGAATGTACAACTCCTATAATACAACAGCAAATAAATTCACGTTTTCCAGTGGAAGACACCTGACTTCCAGAGGCAGGGAACGCCGCTGGTCCCAGGCCCCAGCACATGGGCACGTGCTGAACTTCGTGCCTGCCTCGCTGAAGCCGAGCACACGCCGCGCCGTCCCGGCTGCGTCCCTGGCCCCGGCACGGAGCCAGAGCAGGCTGCAGTGGGACTCGGGGGGCCATGCACCCCAGCACAGCCCCCAGGGAAGGCCCTCCCCAGCCTTTCCCCCTAAAAAATCTACTCCTGGCAGCTTGAAGAGCTTGGTCCCACCGCTGGCAGGCAGCGGAGGAGACACTGAGGAGCCTTTTCCCTCCTTCCCAAGGGCAGCGATTTTGCCTCCAGCTGCTCTGACTCATCCTTACGTGTCTTATTCACCACCTCACACTTATTCAATTCTTACTTCAGTCCTGGCCCCACTCTGGGCAGTTTATCTCACACCGAATCCTTCTTGGTCAAGCCCTAAACACTGATTGTTTCAGAAGGAGAGGGCCAAAAGCTGCCTGTCAGCTGCTAATCAGACTCTGCATCACATATTGAATAAAAGGGAACACCCTGAGCTCAGGAGTGCAGCAAATCCAGGTCCTGCTCCTGCAAAAACTGGTGTGAAATCCGCAGCGAGACAACCCGGCTGTGACACAGTCACATAGCAAATTTGAACATGCCAAAATTGCAGCCTGGCTCCGGTGCACAGAGCCCGAGCAGCAGCGAATACCAACCCCGAGAGTGGCTTCCTTGCTTTCTGCTCGCTGTCGTCCTGACACGTAAAACCTGGCCCGGGATGGGGCTGAAGCCAGCACCTCCCGGCAGAGGCTCCCCAGGGTCTCCCCTCCCTGCAGGAGCAACCTGCTAAGGCAGGAGCAGAGGCTCCGGGGAGAGCAGCCACAGCTCTGCTTTCTGGGGTTTCCAGAGCCAAGTCCGTTGTTAGAGGACTTCTTTAGCTTGACTCCATCTCATGAAGACATCCAGTTCTTCTACTGTCTCGGGGGGCAGGCAGAAGAGCTCTGCAAGTTTACTGGTAACGAGGAAACCCTTTAAAGAACCGCTAACAAACAGGACGTTGAGAGTTTCTTGGACAAAACCTCTTTTGGGGTAGTCCTTTCTGCTGAGAGAGGGCACTGAAAGAGTTCACCGTGTAAGTCCCAACCGATGACAAGATTATACGTTCACCATGGTTTCTTTTAAACCCGAGGTGCCGTTGTTCAGCGCTCCCTGGCTCGGTTGGGGCGCAGCCTCCCAGCCCCAGAGCGGCCCGCGGGCCAGCAGCGGGAGCTGCTGGGGCTGCTGGGCACGTTTATCCTCCCCGTGCATCAGGGGCCTTAATGGATTTTCATGTCAGAACCAAATTGATATATTTAGATCAGAAAACTTCACTCCAAGGCCAGTAAAACGTGTGTCATCATTTGCTCAATTACAGCCTGTGATATAATGACAGGACAAATAAGTATCTCCCTGTGCTAGAGTCCTCCAGAAAACGGATGCTTTCTCTTGTTTCCATTGAAATTCATATATGTTTCTAATGGGATTTCAGAAAACACGAGGCTTCTGTTTGCCTTTTAGGTTTCTTGCCAGATTTCTGCAGTAGAAAATACCGAGTCAGTTGGCCAAGGTGCACATTACAGGAGAGAAACCCGTGGGTACGTAAGCGTTGGCTTTACTGCGTTACAGAAAGATGCTCCAGTTCGGTTTGCCTTTGCTGCGATACTCGGGGCCGATCGCGTCGCAGGTTTAGCTGCTGGTTTGTCTAAGTCCAGCCTCTGCCCTTCGCTCCGCGATCGAGCTGTGCCGTTCCCTGTTCCCGCAGATTAACTGTGACCGGCGTGCGAGACGGCTGGGATCGGGTCTCCCTCATTTCAAACATCATTTATCATACAGGATTATCCCGCAGGGGCGCCTGTGCAGTCATATTTAATAACGTACAGTGCGTCAAATCAAATGAGTTCTCCTGTGAATTTAAGCCACACTGACACAGCAGCTTGACACTGCTTATTTCCAAAGCTAAATGAAAAATGGTCGCAGGATGCTGGATGCCTGTGGCCCTCAAAATGTTACATCCACACACAAACCATGGGGAAGGTTGAGTAAAGGTTTAACATCTGAAGTTAGTTTGTCCGACGATCTGTAACAACTTAGGTAGGAAAGGGCAGCCGAGCTGCAACACCGCTTGCTTTCACTCAGCTCCACCATCACTCACTCAAAATGGGTTGCAAGAAACTTGATTTATATTTAAAACACTCGTGGGGGAAAAAAAAGGCAAAATTATTGTTAACTTCCATTTTGCGGAGATGAGCTCAGCCCATGGTGGCTGCTGCTCTCCGTGGGGTCGTTCTGAAGGACACCCAGGGGTTTCTCAGGTTTCTTGGCCGCAGAACAGTGCTCCATGGAAATTAATCCCGGGAGCCTCCGGCAGCATCCTGCGAGCGAAGGTGGTCCCGCGCAGCACGAGGCGGTCAGCCCACTGCCAGAGGCGAGAGGCCGCCGGCGCTGCCTCGCCCAGCTCCATAATACGCCAGTGTGCTCAGCCCGCTGAGCCGCTCCCGGCCCCATGAATTTGTCCTTTGTTGCTTGATCTCGGGCCACGGCGGCGGAGAGCAGCTGCCGGCCGTGCATGCCCTGCTGCTGCCGCCCAGCCCGCGTGCCGCAGCCGCCTCCCCGCGGGCACGCAGCACGGGAACACTGCCAGCGCCCGGAGCATCCTCCCCTCCGCAGCACAACAGGCTCCTTCTTCACCCCCGAGCCATCGTGACATGCCAGTAAGGGGGCTGGCTTTTGGCCTTAAACATTGGTACCACCCAAAGAAAATGCCACGGATGTTTGAACTCGGGCTTCTGCCTGGGACGGCGAGAGCAGCTGTGCTGGGGACAGCGATACAGGGGGACGCGCTCGTCTGAGCGATTCCTCTGTCCCAAAAGGGCACGGTGCAATCGGGATTTAGTCAAGAGCTGGCACGGCCAAGCCAGCAGGATGGGGCTGTAACTCCAGCTCTGCCACTGACTTGGCCAAAATCTCTGACAAATGATTTAATCTTCCTCTGCTGCTGCCTCTGAAGCGCATCCCCTTGGAGCTGAGGGACAGAGGATCCAGGACACTGTAGACAAGGGGGTGTCACTCACCACTCCGGCCTCTACCTGCTGCTGGCAGACACAAGGAAGGAGCTGAGTTTACTTGTGTGCAAGTTCTCTGCAAAGCGAGGAGAAAAGGCTTGTTTCAGTCCCAGGATAATACAAACACTGTTTCCCAACACTGGGATTAGCAAGTAACTGAGCTAAAGACAAGAGCCCGGCCTCAGCCAGGAGCAGCCACGTTAGCACAGCCCTGTGCCAGGGCTACTGTGAGCTTGCAGCATGGCTAATTAGCCCTGGCATCGCCTCTAATTAGACTGTTTCTAGAGCTGGCTTGGGGCTCTGCACCGAGCTGCCCCAGGCTGGGAGCTGAGAGCCCTCCGCAGCACGGGCACACGTTGGCCGAACCTCCCCATCCTCGGCTCCGACCGCGGGCAGGAGGTGCCTGCGCGGCCCAGGCAGACCAGGACCCCTCCGAGGCGCAGGCAGGGGAGCAGGCAGGAGCAGCTCCCGGCCCTGCTCACAGCAGCCACCCTCGTGGAAGGGGAACTGGTTTTCCAGGTGAGCGGTGGGCGAAGCCATCACAAACCACTGCACAGTACCTTGGCCACTGAATGCCTGCACTGGTAACGGATCCAAGTTCAAAGCCCAGGAAACCCCACAGGCACCGAGCTCAGCCAAGCGCTGTTTTTGCTGCTGGGCATTTTCTTTTTTTGTGCCAGAGCTTTGTACTGCTGCTAGGGATCTTCCAGAGCAGCTCCTCTCCCTCCTCCCGCACAGGGCTCGTCTCTGAATTTGGGGGTTTTCTTCCCAGGAAGACCAGAGGCAGCCTCTGCACCGCGCCGGGCAGACCACGGCACTGAACAGCCGCTGCGGAGGAGACCAGTGCCGGCTCCCAGCCCCAGCGGGGAGGGCGGCCCGGCAGCGCCTGCTCCGCTGGAAAATTCAATTTCACTTCTTCAGTGCCTAGTCCTGGCAAAATAAATACAACATTCATTAGTTTTGGTGACTTTGCAAAGGTTGACTCTGAATTTAATCATGGAATCATAGAATCGTTTAGGTTGGAAAAGACCCTTAAGATCATCGAGTCCAACCGCTAACCCAGCACTGCCAAGGCCACCACTAACCCATGTCCTCAAGCACCACATCTCCCCGGCTTTTAAATCCCCCCAGGGATGGGGACTCAGCCCCTGCCCTGGGCAGCCTGGGCCAGGCCCTGACAGCCCTTTGGGGAAGAAATATTAAATTTCTCATGTTGCCGCTGGATGCAAGACCTTGCACATCAGCACACTGCGACGTCGAGAACGCCTCTGCAGCTCAGAGGCAGTGGAGCAAATCACACGTGCAGCAGCATCACCACTCTCTCCAACGGCGATGTGATGTTGCCTTCCACGGCTCCTGCTTCACTTCTGTGTCTGGATCAAAATCAAAACTTGCAATTATAACTCTCCAGCCAGGCAGGGCGTTACCAGGGAGTTACCGTCTGATCCAACCCACATTAGATGGGAAAATGTGATTTAAAATAACCTTTAGATAACACAGAAAATAGATAAATACAGGCCGAGACGTTTATGGACAGCGTATCAGTACGGACAGCAGTGAATCACTTTGGCTGAATTTGTGCACAGCTCCAATCAACACAGATAGGAGCTGGATGACTTTGGGGACCGTGGGGCTGCACTGAAATTTTAAATGTGTTCCTCTCCTCGGAGCAAAATGTTACTTTGCTTGATTGGATACTGGTCAAAAGCAGAAGCATGTGACTACATCTGGAAGGTTTTTATTTTAACCTTTTTTTAGGACATTCTTCAGTAAACTCATTTTTAACCCAGTGAAACGTTAAACACCGAGTGCTTCAGGACACGTCCGGTTTGGACATAAAACTACGTAGCATCTGCTGCAGTGCATCCAAGGGCAAAATTCGGGCTATTGTGCTAAAATCCATTAGATTAAAAAAAAAAGAATCTTATCCAGTGAGGAAACTAATTCATTGCGTAAGGTGCAAAGGGAAGCGGACTGAGGTGTCCCAGAGCAGGACCAACCTCTGGCCACCGTAGCTGCGCACCCCAGGCCCCCGCCTCGCCGCAGCCATCGGGGCCAGTGCATCCCATCGGGGCCGGTGCACCTCTGGCAAGAACCAGGCCTTCACCTGCAAACTATTTTTACCCTGCTGTAATGTCATTCAGCGCCTTCACCGCCCCAGCCCCTCCCGGCCCCTGATGTTTTCCGACACCACCATCTAGTGGCAAAGCCAATGGGCTTGGGAAGCGTTTCCACCCCGCTTCGACCTCTTCCTCCATCTCTTACACCAAATTTACCATTCCTTTTGCAACCCAGAGAGCACCCCAGGCTCAGCCTGCCATTCCTGCCTCTCCTGGGAAGCCAGCGCCGACTACAAACCCCTCTCGCACTCCAGCTTTTGCAGGAGTCGCGGTGAACGGAGCAGACGCCTCTCCCTGGAGAGCACCTGGTGCAGCCAAGCAGACAAAAAAAGCCACTGAAGTGGCTGGACTTGCCTTCACCAGACCAACCAGTAACACTGCGGGAACAGCCGGACTGGGAGATGCTGCAGAGACGCAAAGCTCAGAAGCGAGGTGGAGAAGCCCCGGCCGGTTGAGCACCCCCCGTCACCGCGCACCCCCAGCTGTGCTGGCAGTAGGTAACGTAGCCGGCTCTTCTGTATAAAACACACTTGGCATTTACGAAATGAGGCTTGATGAACTTCTATACCGCACTGTATCTAGAAAATTAAGGTTAGGTTTCTGTTTGTATAGACGAGACATCTAGCAACCAGCATGTACATTAAAATTACTTTATTACTAAAATATTTTTACATTTAGTAAAGATAACCAACCTGCAAATACCATGCTTCTGCTCCTCCTGAAAAAGGAAGCGCATAGGTAGGTTGAAGACAACCAGCTAAGTAACTATGTTTGTCCTAGTAGCTTGTAAGTAGGCAGATGTGTTCACATTATCGTCATCCAAATATTTTTATCCAGTCTTGTTTGGGCTGCATTTAGAACCTGGGATCTCTGTATTATTCAACAGCTGCATCAGTAACACAGTTTTAGAAAAACCTATTTATAGAAATTTCTCCCCCCTGGTTTCCAATAAAACTATACAACGGGTCCAGGAACAACTGTTCACCAGCTATTACATTTAGATTTCCCATTTAAACAACCAGGACAAAGTCCGTCCTGAGTTTTCTCCACTGTGAAGATACATTTCTCTTCTCACTTACTCAGAAGCGAAGCAGGCGCAAGTCCTCCAACGCCGCAGGAATTCCAGCAGCGTCGCACCGAGGATGGGATTTGGGCCCGCGGGTCCCAAAGGCGGTTCTTTTACTTGCATATATACAGGAGGATCGAGGCTGAGCAACTGTGGGTCTCTTCATATCCTGCTCTTTTAAACTTTATGAAACCAACAGGTATTTAAAAAAGAGAAACAAACCCAAAATGAAACAAAAAGCCCCTCCAGCTGACTGTGCAGATCAGGTAACGTTAGCCAGATTTTGTCTAAAAATGTAAAGCGGCTGTTTGCTTTGTTGAAATTGCATTTGGACAGAACCAACTTTCAACTCCGCAGCTCCGTGTCGAGATGCGGCCCGGGAGAGATCACCACGGGCTCCTGCCCGGCGGGCGGCACCGTCAAAACAGGGACTCCGCCCTCGAAGGACACGATCGTGGGAAACCGAAGATCGCAGCGAAGGTCAGACCTTGATACAGCGTTAAACCAAATTTGTACATATAAAAATAATTGTACAGAGGAAATCTTTTCAGCAGAATACAATCTTTGAACATTCAAAAGAATATACAAAACTAATTAAAAGTAGCCTCCTGTACTTTAGTGTGCGATATGATTAGATACAGCCAACAAGGAGGGTGCGTGAAGACATCGCATCAGCGGAACGACGTACTGGTGGGATTTGTTAGACAAAATACTTGATCTACCAGAACGGAAGAGGAATTCACAAAGAAATGGGTAAAAAAACCAAAGCCTGGAAACCGTAACAAAAACACAGAAACAAAATGAAAATGTACTAAAATTTAATCATTCATAAAAGCTGTAATTTAATCTGTGACAGTAAGACACAAGAAGCAATATTAGAGTTGGTTTAGTATATTATATATTTTTGCTTTTAAAACAAATAGATAGAAATCAGTTATCCCAGTTTTTTCCTATAAAAGACCCATTTTTCCAAAGCATTATGCACATTTTTCATTAGAATATAATGGCAGAATGAAAATAATGATATTCCATAACTTTTAAATATAAAATGAAGTCAATGACTCAAAAAGTTATTTGTTGCAGTGAGTTCAAAGGGAAATTTCAGGTAATATATATCTATAGTTATAGATATAAAATATAATGGTGGAACATTTTTAGTGCTTGATGGGGAGAAATTATGATAAAAGGGTCAATATGAAATTTTAATTATAGTAGCAATATCTAACATTTGAAATGCATCCATGCTCCTTTGTATAATCATACACTAGAGTCAATTATATTTATTTTCACATCTGTTAACTGCTATTGCAAAGGAGGAGTACTATTGTCTTAAATTTCCAAGAGATATACACAGAGCAATTTCTTTTTCCAGGGACTGTGTGCAAACCATTTTAAGATCTAAATTCTTCTCATGGTATATAAAAACAGGAGAAGCTTCTTCAGATATGTTATTAATTTCCATAAGGTTTTGAAGTTGGGAATGCTGGCACTTTCCATTTAGGCAACAGTTCTTCATTCCTGCAATCTAGAAAAAGTAAAAAAAGGTGATGGAGGGGTGTTTCTCATCCTACCGATGCGATGAATGATCTCGGACAAAGGTCCGAAAGCTGCCCCAGACAACTGCCCGCACCCAGGCTTGTGAAAACACGCAGCTTTTCAGCGGGAAGAGCTTATCTTCCTGCAGGATCGGGGTTTGCTCCTACCATCCTCCGAGTTCAGAGGTACAGAAAGAAAGGAGACTTCGGAAACTGTAACTCCAAGAAACAAGTTCTTGTTTTATCACGACTGCAGCAGAGCAGCGACAGAGAAGCCGCCACCCTGTCCTTCTGCTGGGATAACGGTAGCGTCCTTCCAACTCATCTGCTTTAGGAGACACACAGCCTTCAAGTGGATTTTGAATTCAGCAATGGATGAACAATTTATGGGAAAGGGATTTCCTCTTTTGTATTTCCGACATGCTCTTAAAGTCTAATGAGTTGGGGACCTCCCTGAGCCCTACTGCAGCTGTAACACACAGGCAATGAATAGGGAACAGGTTTACAAAGAACAGGGGAGATACTGTGAAGTACTTCAACGATCTAGAGCAGATCTGGGGGCATGGGTAGAAGCCAATGTTATGAGAAGTCCCATCAGTAACGGACTGAACGCAGGAACTCCTTTAGCAGTTGTGATATTTCAGTGCTGCGCTGCTGCCAGCGCTGGGCTTTGCAGCGCAGGATCCCAGGCAGGAGGGCGAGGGCAGAGCCACACTGAGCAGGGAGCAAATCCTCCCTGGGTTGGCCAGGCCCGTCTCCAAGAAGTCATCCTGGCTGACGCCACACTAGCTAAATTCAGATATATCACCTGGGGAAGAGGAAAAGCCACTTGAGATGTACTCTTCAATTTCTTTTCCTAAAGCCATTGTTTCCCCACAACACTAAGCTATTATTTCTGGCATTCAAAGCTCAGGATAAGAAACTCAGTCAATAAAGCACAAGTCATTAGAAGCCAGGTTAACTGCATAGCTCCATTTATCCTACTCAATCATGCCTAGGCTACATAAATGGCCATCTACAGCGTGAACTTCAGATCTGGCAGAAGGCAGAGAGCCACCTATTTTCAGGAATTCATCCCTGAAATCCTTCTATGACCAGAAGCTTGTCTTAAACGCTGTAGGACAAAGGCAGTTGACTTGCTTTGCCAGCTACACTGCACCTATTTATGAAACTAAAGAACAGAATACAGAGCTTCTGATGGGTCACAGAAATCATCAGAAGCTGCCAGCCTGTGCAGCCTAAGACCACGAAGGCAGCGGGCACAGCCAGAGCGCCGCGGCGAGTCCATTCCTCCCCGACTCGTCCCTGCAGCGCCGGGCTGCCGCCCTGCCCCGCTGCGCTCGCCGGCTGCACATGCTTTGCGCTGCAACAGCCATCCGGGACGACCTGCTTGCTTTCTGACCGCCGCTTACGTCCTAGAGCCGAGATGGGCCGTCTACCCCGCGCCTTCTCTGCCTCCGAAGGTGCCGTGCAGCACACGTGTGCGCTACCAGGCCAGCAGCTCACGGGGCAGCCTTGGTGGTATTTCTGTCCAAAACCTGAAGCTACAGAAATGCTGTTTTCTTTCAGGAGTGCGATGGAACTGCTGTAAGCACACAGAGTACCTTGCCAAGATACACAGGAAGATTATTTATAGCTATGTCCAACCTTGGGGTGTTTTTTTGTTTTCCTTATTTTTTTTTTGGTGGGCAGCTTTTTATTTCTGTGCCATTGAAATCCATGTCCCACCCAAACCAATCTGCAATTGTCCCCATAGCACCTAGGACCGAGACAGCAGCTGCAGCGATAACACAAGTTACATAGATGCTACCAAATTTCAGCAGAGGATAAAAAGGAAGCAAAACGGAGCCATGGTGGCTCAGAGCACGGCGTCACAAGACAGAGAACCTGCAAGAGTAAAAAAGATGTTCCTGCTCCATCGCACTCATCAACCCAAGCAAAAGGAGAAAGGGAGAGAAGCGGGTATTTCTCTGCCAGGTCAGTTGGTACAAGTGACTTTTTTTAAAAAGTCCAACAAATGCAGCAGAATGGGAATGACTTTTGTATTTGGGAGCGGCCAGAAGGAAGAGGAGCGGAGGGAAGGGGAGCAAGTCCTCTCCCTGCTGGGAGCAGCTCACGGTCTGACGGCCTGAGCTGCGGGTGTAATTCGGACACCTCTTACCTGGCTCAGAGCTGCTGCGCGATGGGAGTCTAAAGCAGCAGACATGATTTCTTTTTAGGCTTCTTCTTTTCCACTGGTGTTTTTCTATTTATCTGTCTGACCAGGTCATAAAAGATCTGAAAATGAAAAACACAAACTGAAAAAATCAAAGTGATAAAACACTATGCAAATGTCAAAAATCAGGCAGGTTGGCAAGCTGATACTCTTTCCTGGTGGCTGCAGTCTTATAAATTCAATTAAACTGCTTGCATTTACTTAAATACGTTTCTCAAGCAACTGCTTATGGAACAAGAGAGCACAGAGCTCACATCAGTGTGCAGAATATAAGGGAGCTGTAAACTCATACCCTGCAGCACACAGCTTTCTCTCTCAGGCTGCTTATCACCAAGGGCTTCAGAGGAGCCCGGCAACGAAACGGCCACAAATCCCTTGCTTTGGAAAAGTGGGAGAAAACTGGGAAACGACAGAAGCTTTTTTTAAAAGACAGGCATAATATCCTTTAGGATCATCTTCTCCCTGGTGCTCCCTGGGCTGATGAGTGTCTCTGCAGAGCACTACTGCACCACGGCAGTGTATTCTCGCCGTAGGGAAAGGCATCCCTTTTCCTTGGCTTTCACCTTCAAAAGTGGCTTTCAGTCACCCGCTGCATAGGATGCACTGTTAATTTTCCTCTTTGCCAAACAGATTCGAGCTGTTAATCACTCCACCTTTTTACCTGGTCTAATCTTTTGAGTTTATTAGTAA
Organism: Theristicus caerulescens; assembly: GCA_020745775.1. NCBI lineage: Eukaryota > Metazoa > Chordata > Aves > Pelecaniformes > Threskiornithidae > Theristicus > Theristicus caerulescens. The sequence continues at coordinate 6,853,507 of CM036578.1, forward strand.
AATTAGCAAGGAGAAGCAAAACAACTGCCCTGAACTCAGACACTTCCAGAAGGGGATGATTACAGGGGCCTCTTTCAGCTTCAGAGACAAGTTTCTTGTGAACGCTTTTGCTGTGAGTTGTTTTCCCAGCAATACTCAACCCATTTATAGCAAAATGAGCTTTGCAAAAATGCTTGGAGCTGGGTCACGGTATTGAGGAGAAATATTTAAACCTTCAGAAAGCTCCACCCTTGTCCTTGTTTACTTTTTTCCTTCCTGGAGTGGCTGACAGCTCACAAATTCTTGTTGATGCCAAGGAAATTCAGAAGACAAAGAAACGGTTTATAACAAATCGCAACAACTGGAAATTTAAGATTTTCCGGCTATTACCTACATGAAAAAGCACTAGTGCGCAGTTAAATAGTTTCAAATGAAACGAACATGATGGTGGCTTTATCGAGATCTCATGTAAAATATTTTTAAATAGCGTTTGAGTTGCTCACGCTACTCCTTTACCAAGCTTATTGCTACAGTTTTCTACTGTCAGCCTCAGGCAAAAGTAGCAGTTCGCAATCTCCAGTGGACACAGCCAAGCCGTTCACAAGTGTACAGATGAGATACAAAGCAAAAGTTTCTGTAGGAGAAACCAGTTAATAAGTGGCATCTTCTATGCTGGTGCAAAACAACTTTCCATAGTTAAGCCTTTCTAAACAAGAGCCAAGCTGATCTGAATGGGATTAGGTTGTGCAGGAGTCGTCTGAATTTTTGAAGGCACGTAGAAATTTATCCCCCTTTAGCCCAGATTTTAACGAAGCTGAAGTCCAAAAGTAGCTAAAAACCAAACCCCAGAATAATGCAAACACTTCCCCAGTCCATGAGCCAGCAGAACAAACAAATAACCAGTACAATAAGTTGCTTGATTCACGGTGTTTCTTCTCTTTGATTTCCTCAGCTTTTATGCTTTTCATAACCAGACAATATAAACTGGCAGAAAACCAGAAAATTAAGATCACAATAAAACCAGAAACTAATCTCCCAGTTAGTAATTTTCTTCTCTATGATCCAAGTCCCACCGGAGGCAGTAGACAGGACAGGGAAATACGGAGACACGGATTCACAGGTGAAGGATGGCTGTATGTAAACCACGGGCGTGCATTCGCCCCAGGACAGTTCAGTGGTCTGCCTGCTACAGAATCCCCTTTCCTGCACAGCTCTCAGGAGAGCTTAAGGCAGCTTTGGCTAACGAGAGGCCAGTCTCTGCCACAAACTGTGCAAATACAAATAACACAGAATTTGTTATACTCCATGGTGATCTGTTCAATGACTGAGCCACTAGTTTCTTCATTAACAGGCATAGTTTTACTGCAGCTCAGACACACACAAAAAAAGCCCCTCCTGGCAGGAGTCTAGCTCCGTGAGCTATATTTACCGGGTTAGATTAGTGCGCACTACAGCTAGGCTAATCCCAACCACAGAAGCTGCAATTCATTCAGCCTGGAGCTCCCTCCCCTTTCAGCCGGGCAGACGCAGAGCTGCGCACATCGCACCAGCTGCCAAATTAACGCTGGGTCCGGTCCAAGATCCTACTGCTCATGCTTATCACACAGCCTCCTGAACGGTCCCAGTTATCTCCTGGCACCAAACCAGCTATGCTCAATGGAGTTACCTTAGCTTTTGTGTCTGGAAACGTGGCCTCTGTCACACTCAGATAATTCACAGCAGAGAATAAAAACTTGGTGCCTGATGTCAAGCAGAGCTCCCTCGGCAGAACTCCACTACCTCAGGCAGCGGCAAAAGGCACACCGATTGCAAAGGTGTTCCTCATCGAGACGTGGGGAACTGCTTCGACAGATCTATGTTTGGACACGGCCTCGGTAAGTCAGCGGCTTACCAGAGCAGGGCTGTGATGGGATGTCTGCTTGAGCAGCCAGACGTAGCAGGAATGTGAAAAGCAAATACTTTCAAGAACAACGGCCAACACTAAGCAACATGACACGTAGTACAATGGGGCATAATCCGCATTCTGAATAGCGGCAGCAGTTATCTTGAAAAAAGTACACTTTCCAAATAAAGTTTATCTAAGCTAAGAGTCATCCGGTTAACTGGGCTTACTCAGGACCCTCTGCTATTCATGTCCTCTGACAGGCTACAGAAAGCACTTACCTGGAGAAGTCACCTACCCTTTACAGAGAAAAAGGAGCAGATCTCCTTAAGACAAACAGAAAGCAGTAGCTAAATACACTGCATCGCAAGCCTTTCTTCGGCTGAGATTTCAGAATCATCATGAATCTTCCCAATTAAGAAATATATGAAGGACTGCATGCTGATTTAATGTGACATTCATGCTAAAGTAGGAAAGACAAGGGAACAGCTGATAGTTACCTCATTAACGTTGATTTTAGACTTTGCAGACGATTCTAGAAAGGCACAGTTACACCACTGTCTTGCTAAGTTCTGACCCTGTTCTTTGCCGACTACGCGCTCTTCCTCCAGGTCACATTTATTGCCAACCAGAATCATTGGAACCTGGAGAGGAGACAAGCAAGAACAAGAGATGCATCAGCAAGTTAACACATGACGTGGACTGCAATGCTATGGCTTACAAAGGCACACGAGGAGGGGGAAAGAAGACAATATAGACAGTATGCAAACCAATAAAAATCAGAAGTTAATCAGAGCTCACAAACTAGACTGGAATTTAGATGCCTGCTGGGAAAGGGCTGAAGAAAGTCGATACTATAGACACCCTGGTTCACTAAGAATTAAACACATGGAGACAACGTAAACCCAAACGGTAATATTTCAGCACAATCTTAAGTTAGTAAAGATTTATTTTCTGGTCTCTACATCCGACACCATTCTAGTAAAAAAACTTAATTTACTACTGAAATGCATTTCAGGACTTTCATGTGGCAGTAGGCCAAACTGCCTGCCAGCTTAGCTGATTTTAGACAACAGAACATACAGCATGTGTTTCAAGACATACATTCTATGTTTCAGCCCCTTTGACCTGCCTTGTCAACCTGTTGTCAAGCCACATAACAATAAATGGAAGCACCTTTGAAAAGCACTGCCCTGGACACGGAATAAAAAGGAATAGTCCCGCGCAGCTAAGTATTCCCCCCCGAGACCACCTGCCTCTCTCATCCCAATACAACATCATATTACTGACATGTTTTGCATACACGCAGAAGAGGATGCTCACTACGCAAAAGGCACAAACGCTGTGCTTGACATTTACTCGCTTAGAATAATTAAAGTTTCCAACTAGTGACCACCTAGCAGCTCAGCTCCTGAAAGGACACCACTTCCAATAAATAATCTCATGTGCTATTAAAATAAACATTGATACATGTTCAAAAGATTCATCCTACACCCATGACGCAAATACAGGCAAATCATTTGTTCAAGCCAATGATGAAAGGGCCCCTCTCCTTAAGCTGCTGGCTTTCTAAAGTGTCTGGGCGAGTCACCTTCTCGCTCCTTCGAGAGGAAGAAAGTGCCTTGGAGAAACCATATTCCTTGTGACGTTTCCTACAGAAAAGCAGAGAAATTTAATACCGTAGGAAAACGACCTCGGCTGTAATAAATGCTTATTCCCAATGTGTTTGCATCAGGCTGCACAGAAAGACAGGGTCCCTCGGCTTGCCCGGAGACCTGGAGCAGCCCTCCCACAAACAGCACCCGGGGCGACAGAAAGGACGGGGCCTCTTGCTCAGCCGTAGCTCACCCGTTTCTCACAGCGGCCGCGATTGTATTTGTTTGGCGCAGTGCGGAGAGCCAAGTGCAGTCTGCTCTCATTAAGTTATAAATCCGTTGTCTCGGAAAGTATCAGAGTAAGCATTGGTGAGTGTAAGCAGCAGGAGACTTGCTCTCATCAATTATGTTTAGATATTGAGTTAAAACTCTTGCAGGAGAAAGAAATCAGGCAAAAAGATAGATTAAAAACAGCACTGAGACATCTTCGAAACAAGGTCCTGATATAAAATTTCAGAAGGCTTTCTCTGGTTCTCAGGCAGTCTCTACCATGGCTGTAGCCCACCAAGATGGCACAAATGGGTAGAAAAGACCTTAAACATGCAAACAAAAAAGACCCAAAGCACCCAAAACAACTCCGTAACAACCCAAAGTGCCTACCCTCGGGTGCCCTTTCCATACCTAGAAGGTGACAAGATGACAGCGCAGTCCCAGTCGCTGCCTGCCCCTCCGGCAGGACCCTTCCCCGAGGGCTGGGGCACCCAGCCCATCACCGCACGCCTCCCCAGCTCCAGCCCGTGCGTTTTCACAGCCAGTTCGGAGACAGATACAGAGTTCAGGACTTCCTACACCTGAGAATTGTGGGTTACATAGCATTTTTGAAGTTTGCTTTTACAACCTGCATCTCGTAGATCTTAGGGGATGATATGGCCGGAGCTAAGGTGGATTTTGAAACGCGAGACCACAGCGAGATCTGCAGGACGCACTGCGGTGCTCTGCATGCACACAGCAGCAACAGCATCCTGTTTCCCTTACGCTATGTAGAAAGTAGGAAAAAAAAAAACCTAAAGAACTGCTGATAATGGGTGTGCACCCTGCTCCATTTCCTGAAGCATTTAATTCTTTGAACAGAAAATGAGTACTTTCCAGCTGGAAAATAAATCATTATTCACTTCCTTTGGTAATTCACAACACACTGTACAGTTTTAATCTACTTCAATGTTAATATTTGTAGTCTCTTCCCAATTCAACTATGCTCAAGATGAATTTTTGTATTTAGAACTCACAGCCGTACTGATTAGAAAATGATCACATTTTTATTTTTGAGAAAAAAAAAGTTACTTATTACATCAGAAACCTAAAGTCACAATACAGATGAGGCAAATCCAAAAAAGCTTATTTCACATCAGAGACCAACAGGATATGTACAACTATATCAGCTTAATCCCATTCTTTACAGTTTTCTAGATAGTTAAAAGAAATTTTCTCGTACCAAAACATGAAAATGTGTTTCAAACTTGTTCAGAAAAAACATAAAGTACATTAAAATGTGAAATAATAGGGGAAAAAAAGTGATACTTAGATGGGTAAACAGTATAGGTTTGAAAGACCTGAAACTCTGTATAAGGTTATTTCAAATGGTAGTAATTGTTTATCATAGAGCCACAAATGGAGTTTGATGATTAAGCTTCTGATCATTTACTATTTTGTGTAGAAGACTGGAATTTAAGCTTACTTAGACATACATAATTTAACGGTTTAAGTACTGGGATTTTAAAAGACACATTCTGAAACTAAATACAGGAAGGAGCGCATTTTCCTAACTCAGCGGAACATGGCTTAAACGTTCAAAAGGTTCTCAGGCTTGGATTCAACAAGTAACATCCCCCTAACACAAAATAAATAAATGCATTTTATTAATTAAATCAAATCACTGAAGTAAAATGAAAGCAACAGTCCCTATTGTCTGATGAACTTGAGCAGCTTACGGTGCAAATTCCCCTCCGGCGAGGGCAGCTGAACGAAGCGCTGGGCTCCGACCGGGAGGCTGATAAAGGACTCGTGTTACCAGGGATTTATGCAAGCATAATCCCTACCTACATGAAAATCAGTTTTGCATAAATAGAAGTTCAGCTTGTTAAACCAAGGAGGGAACCAAAGCCATTCAAAACAAAGTAATCAGGATACGGGACGATGAAGATTCAAGGGAAAGCAGCAGCCCTGAGAGGTTGCCCTCAGCCCCAGGACAGCTGAGCCGCGGGCTGTGCTCATCCCACCCCGGCGCGCTCTGCTCGGCGCTCAAACCGCATTGTCCTGAACGGCTATTTAAACACGACGCACATGGCTTACCTAGGATTTGACCCAACCATGCGTCCCAGCCCCGTTACCCGTCACCGCCGCTCCCCCAGCCGCCGGAGCGCGGTGCGGAGATGGGGGCTGCGAGCGAGAGGCTGCTGCCGCTTCCCCAGCCCCGCCGGCGGCCACGGAGCGGCTGGCACAACCCGAAAGCAAGCGACATCAACGGCAGCGGCTACTTTTAAGCTGGCAGTGGGAAAAAAGAGGCAATCTTTTTCACGCTCCTCAGGGCAAACCCCTGAATACATTATCAACTGTTAGGCAAAAAAAAAAAATTAATTCCAGCTTCTTCTGGAGGAAGCCTCCACAGAGGGAGAGTTCCCACACGTCTCCACCAGCCACATGGCTACCACGGCAAAAGCCACCGGCAACCTCACCTACATCACGTGTTTAGAAATTAAAAGCCTGCCAAGGAGTTCCAGTTACAGGAGCTGGGGCCTGAACTGGAAATAAGGTAAATAGTTTTCTTCTGTCAAACAGGACTGAATGCAAACTATCTTAATGTAATTTTTCCTTATTTTAGAAAGGGTTTTAAACAATCAAAATTACAGCCTTGCGTCATGAGCTAAGACTCTTTCAGAGTCTCTTAATGATTTACTCCATACAACTGTGTGATCTCCCTTGGGTAACAGATTTTGTCAAATGATAGAAGGAGCAAAGGAAACCGTGGAGAGTTTAAAAGCCTGGGACGGCGAGGGCGGTCTGCAGAGGGCCAGCGCCATTCACAGGGACAGGCACACCGCAGCGAAGCCGAACCCTCCCTGCTCACACGCACGTGCCACGGGAGCGACAGACCCCAGCCACAGACCCTTACACATCCTCTCCTCTCCTTCAGAAAGGGATAAGCACGTTTTCATACAATAACCTAACATTCTGTAGAAGTTTTGGTTCAGCATTCAGAAGACAATTCAACAGAAAGCTGACGGGCCCTCAACAGCTGACGGACCTGAGCGAAGCAGAGCTCACAAACCAAGAGACGCTGCACAGCTACGGTAAGGGAATCTCTACTTAGTGCTGCAAGACCCAGGACTTCTTAATCTACCAAACAGCTCCGGCAGGTGACTGAGCAGGCTCCCATCTCACCTCCCCAGCCCTACCGACGCTGCCCTCTCACACAGAGACATGAAAATAAAGGAACATTCAGCGACTTCCCGAAAAAAGGCTATTAATGACACTTAAATTACAAAGCACAGTTTGGTCAATAAGCTGAACATGCCCTTTCTATTTGCAGTTCAAGTTCATCAACTTGGATTACGACCCGTACGCATGCCAACGGCACAGAGGGCACAGCGTACAACACCGCCCCGCGCCAGGACACGAGAGACTTCACAGCCGACCTTCAGCAAACGCCACGGCTTTGTACTTCGAATTCTGCTTCATACATTTGGGAAAAACAACATTAGCCTCCACTGTAAGACAGCTGCAGATCCACTAAGAACGTCATTATTGGTGAGTTTGACTATTATTTTTCCTTAACTTTGCGGGAAATAAAGTAGTGAGAGAAGAAAATGCAAATACTGGAAAAGAGTTAAAAGGAGGGAAAAAAAAAAAGTTGTTTTCAGTCAACTCCCACCATTTCCAAAGACTGTTAGCCTTCCAGTAGGTGTGAAAATCTGCTTTTCATTATGTCCCTTAGCAGGTGTCAGACCTCAAACACCACCACTGAAAATAACAAACAATGCGAAGGAAACTTACTTCCACACAAACCTTTGCTATACAGCAAAGAATATTCTTAGAAAGAAATTTTTCTCACAAATTCCTGTATGTTTACTTACAAACACATTTTAGCCATCTGCAGAAGAAAAAAAATATTCTACTTACATCTTCAGTGTCCTTAACCCGTAAAATCTGTTCCCGCAGGTCCTGTAAGTCGTTAAACGTGGACTGTGCTGTTATAGAATATACTAGTGCAAACCCTTGACCATTCTTCATATAGAGATCCCTCATTGCTGTAAATTGCTCCTGTAATCAAATATTTTTAAAAGTAATTAGCTAGTGAATGCAGCTAACAACCATTTACAAAGGAATACTTTTATTGTAATGGAGACAAGAATACAGTACCGTACAGCATGCATTTACATTTTTACCCCTTACAGAAACCCACTGAAACATGCAAATTTAATAAAAGCATCAACACGTCTCTCTCCCTTTGTTTTTTTCCCCCTAATAGAGAAAAAGGCTTCTTGAAAAACGGGAAAAAGATCAAGAGCAGCAATAAAAATGTATCTGCAGATGGACTGTTGTATGCCCCAAACCACAATACAAGGTGTCGAAGACGTGGCTGACATATTTTGTAGTGATCTTTCATTTATTTTCCGATATGGTGTTAAGCACGGGTCTGCCATCAGATCAATTCCCCAGACAACAGATATGTACTGGAAATTCAATTTCTCCTCGATATTGAAACAGGCCTAGGTGCCACACGTTCACAATTTATTGTGAGCACAACTGCATGGGAAGGCACCGCCTGATCACCTCTGAACATACGCAATTACACAGTAGTCATCTCTAGCATGAAAATGGCTTAAAGGTTCAATGCAATGAAATGCAAGAGCAGGCTGGAAAATCTGCACCAGATCAGAGCTGCCTTTTGTCCACGCCTGTGAAAGGAAGCTTTACCACAACCGTGTAACAATGATTTCTGCTTCCACGCCTTCGCATTGCTGCTGATAATTTTCAAAGCTTTCTAAATAAAACGAACTTTTAGGAAGCACGCCCTCCCCCTGTGATGTGCACTCAGCCACCACAAGGTCTGTTTAGTGACAGGACTTTGCATGGCGGTAAGTGACACTGGCACGGCAAGGGGAGCCGCTGCGCGGCCCCGGCTGCTCGCGGGCTGGAAGGACGACGTGGGACTCCCAAAGCAGCACGAGGCAGCGCCAGGGAGGTGCCACCTGGGTAGAGGAGTATTCCTTGGCAGGCACAGAATCTTCATGGATTGAATCCTCTCCAGGTGGGCTGATGTGACATGCTGGGAGGCGATCCCTACGCATTGCCTGGAAGTGGCTTCAATCCACATGGACGTATCCACTTCCCTCCCCATGGGAAGGGGAAACTGCTCCCTTCAGTCCTGTTTGGGGAAAAGCCCTAGAGTGATACAACCTACTTACTGAAGGAACGTGTCGTACAAGAGGCTGAAACAGCAATGTCTTACAGACTCGGTTTTAAAAGAAGCAGCCGCAATGATTCAGTGCGTCAAACTGTGCCCACAATTAGCTACAGAACGATGCTGCCTTAGCGCTGAGTCCTCCTTCTCCCTTCCACCTGTGTATCTTACCTTTATTTAGTAAAGAGCCTGCTGCTTAAGACCTCACCTTTTTTGTCTGTGTATTCTGGCCGCTTGCAAAATGAACATGTAAAATTATCTTGCAGCAGCGTGTTGGCAGCGAGCCGACGGTGGATGGCAGAGAAGAGGTGAGTGGTTATTTAACAAAACCTTTCCCTTTAAGTTCTTGCAGCTGATCTATTGTTTTTGCTTGGGCAGGATTATTATACTAGTATAAGTTCTACTCTTAACATCTCACCTCATTCTTAACAAAGAAACTCCATACCAATTAGAAAAATAAATTACACTTACTGTCCCTGCTGTATCGAGGATTTCAAGCATACACTGTTGACAGTCTACTTCCACTTGCTGGGGAAAAAAGGGAAGAGACAAATGCAGTTAAAACTAAAAAGTCTGAAACGGGACAGGCAAGAGGAATACCAGCTTAATTTTCACTTCTGCCACAAAGACCTCTATAAGCAAGCCAGCCACTTGCACTTCCCCAATGGTAAGAGAGGCACCGCTATTAGAGGATTAATTATGCCCCAAGCCAGGCATTTAGGTCAGCTCACTTATGCTCCACGACTCTGTTGATTATAAAGGCCTAAATGAGCAGCTCATTGTAAACATCTCAACTTCAGTGAGATAAAATCCACTCTTACAAATCAAAGGACCTTAAACTTCAATTTTTCTTTGTTGCTGGGAGAGAAAGGAGTAAGGAAGAAAAGAAAAAGCAAAATATTTAGTGATCCTCACAGTCAGGCTTAGCAAATCTTCCACTCACTGAGAAACATCTTGGATCCAACAAGGGTAATTCCAAGAAAGTCAAATAAATTTAACAGCAGAACTCATAGCGCAATTTACATTTAATTATCACAAGCACAAATGTTAAAAATGTTTGTTTTCTGTTTTGGTGCCTTTAATTACAGTAACATTTATGCTAATCTGTAAAACAATGGGTTACTTGACATCAATCCAGTGAAGAAAGCAGCTCTGTTGACAGAATTACGCAACACGACAGCGTCAGGGATCCTGACAAGGACTTTTGCTCAGCAATTGCAAGCCTGCATCCAAAACAGCCGTAAAGAATTTTATATGCCTTCAAACCAAGCAGAACGCATTTGAACTAAATGGCAAAGCAGCCATTCCTAAAAGAAAACAACAAAATGCAATTGCTATGCTACGGTAATATAACCTACTGTGATGAATGGTGTACATAGCCTCTCTAACAGATAGCATACACATAGCAAATATTGATATCTTTATGTTTTGAAGTAATAATTATATGCCAAATTACAGCACACGGATCCGAGTAACAGTCTGAGCCTAGTTTGGTTGAGCTGTTCCTATCCGCAGACATCACTCAGAAGCACCGGCCGGAGGACAGGCAGTGCGCTTGTCTGCCAGCCACCACAGCTCATACCCCAGCAGAGCTGGAGATCAGTGATGGTTCGGGAAAATACGCCCGACTGATCTCTGGGCAGGTGTAGTAACCTCTAACCAAGAGACAGGCAAACAGTGGAGAGCTGCAGCCTCAAGCTGCCTCCACTCGAGCCATCGGAGATTTAAAGTGAAAGCTCTTAGTTATATGGAGTAATAGAGGTTTAATCCTCCTGTTAAACAGAACTAAGTTAGGGAGTGGTCCAATTAATAGCAAAATTTGTCATTCCCTGATAATTCAGTTTTACAGTAGCTGGTACAATTTGTCCGATTGCATTCGGAGGCCCTAAGCTAGAAAAGTCCTCTGTAAAGCCAAAGGAAACCGTCTGCACCAAGCCATTTCCAAGACTGATGCTTTTCTATGCATCGCTCTCCTGCTGCGGTTTTATGCAGCCATAACATTTCCTCAGAAAAGACTCCTCCTCGTTCTGATAAGCTTTCCTTGCATTATTAAAAAGACACAAGCTCTATGAGACTTGAAAGAAATAAAAATGATGTTATTTTACCTTTCTGTATGAATCTTCTATTGTTGGGTCATATTTTTCAACAAAAATTCCCTGAACGAACTGTACAGTCTGGGGAGAAAGGAAAGAAGAAAAAAAATGAAGTGACCTGAACACGATCAGTAACATTCACCAAGCAGCACTGTACGAAAAAGGAACAACACAAAAACTCCTCAACACTGCTGTTTGAATTCAGTGGTGGGGAGCAGAGAGACATATACATTTTCAATGTTTTAAAATAAAATTTGCATGGTTTCTGTTGTTTTAAGAATCACTTTATTCAAGCCTGTTTTCAAAACTTTTTTGAAATGGAAACTGTTTGCTTGCTTGCTTTTTCAGAAAAGATGATATGCTCAAAAATGCCTTTACTTCAGTGCCTGCAACTTCAGAAGAATAAAAACCACCAAATATGGAAGACTTGAAATTTAATCAGAAGAACTGGCAATCTGTACTCTGTGGAAAAGTACATTGTGGAAAATCCACATTTCAATTCAAATCATATTAGAGTTGCAGTGGAGCTACTCTGGATTACATGCCCAGAGCACAGGCATATTTCAGAGCAGCACGTTAATCCTGGAGCGTCTCCAGATACTCCATTTGTATTAAACCATTAAAGAAGGAGTCATCATTCATTTCAAAGAGGAAGTCTTTCTTCCTCTATATAATTATTCAAAGCAAATCTACTCTAAACATTTCCCACCAAGCTGTCACTCGGACGTGGCCCATCTCTGGACATCCAAGCTCTGTTGGTGGCGTGCTTTGGCTCCTGTCAGTCCGCAGCTTTACTCGTCCTCTGCCAGGCCAAGCCTTTCCTTTTCGCCCCGCGTCCCCCGGCTCTTACCTAAGCCAATCTGCAATAAGGCAGTAATGCAGCAGAGCAGTGTCCGGAGGTTTGGTTGATGTTTGTAAACCGAGGTGGTGTTTGTTTGTAAAACTAAGCCCAGCACTTAATTTTGTCCTTTAAAATCAACAAACACACCAACTAGCTTTTGCCAACTGAAATTTCCATGAGTTTTTTAATACAAATCCTGTGAAGTCACTACCTGTTTCAAGAAGCCGTATTTTGTTTGGACAGAAGGCTGACATTTTACTGCTGCAAGAGGGTTCACATTTGTCACACGCAAACTTTCAGAGTGGCATCTGCCAGGTACGGGCAGAACACCTCCCTGGATGCTGGAAACCGAGCGGTTCCTCATGGTTTGCCTTCTTTTAATACAAGAAGAAAAGATTTCTACTACTACCTCATTTAAAAACCATTCCATATCACTAAATAAACCTATTTTACACTCTAACGATCAAAGCTTTTGCTTCTCCAATATTTTCTTGTCACATTGAACAGTAGTCCCAGTCTGCCTTTCAGATAACAGATCTCAGTAAAATCATTATAATAAGATACCACTATTAGCAGGGATTCCAGTGTTATACCAGCAATGGAAACCAACAATAAGAACTGTAGATTACAGATTATAGTTTAGGGTTCTTAGCACAGCTACTAACCAACGAGAGTCCAAAGAAGGCTGCTATTTGCTGGGAGGCTAACATTTGAGCACTGAAGTCGGTCACATCTGGACCGCTCTGTTCTGGGAACTGCGTTTGTGAACCAGCCTCCAGTGCGAGCATCTGACAAACCACTCACGACATTTCATCCTTCTACTGTACCACTCAGAGTCTTATTATATATCTGCAAATACAGTACTGCTCCGAAAGAAAATTAAGTGAACCCATGTATTCTCTTCTCAAATTGTTTTATTTCTAATAAATCACTGTTCTAACTTTTGTTATCTCAACTGGTGCTTGCGTGTTCGCATAGACACCAATTACATACAACCATAATTACGATTATATTCAACTTCATTCATAACCTATCTTCTATGTAATCTTCTTGAATCTCTGATGTTCTTTACTTTTATTGATTACAGGAGGAAAGAGAGGCCAAGGGAGAAGAGAGAAATCTGGGGCTGTTTTCAGGTTATGCATGGATCCAAGACTTTTTTATAACTTTCTACTAGTTTGGGGGTTGTGCGTCTCACCCTGGTTTCCAATTTTATATAGGACTATGCACAACGGATGCTCTTGGTAATGCTGCCTACCCACTGACACTCCAGAAGATTTTTACTCTCATTAGAAATGGGGAGAAAACTACTGTACAGGAAGCACTTAGGAAGAAGTTGCAAAATAACTGTGCCTTAGTAACTATGAAGGGTTTTATGCTGTCTTGTCATCATTACCGAAAGGCACAATCAGCATCATATTGGCACAGAAGAGTTAAAACAATAAGAAGGATTTGCAGTGAAACAACACCATATTGTAATGAAAACACAGAACTGAAAAGGAACACCAGCCTCTTTGTTAGACATTTTAGTTTATACAGTTCGAAGAAAGAAATTTTAAAGTGACCTCCATATTATTTTAAATCCCACCTTGTAACCTCTCCTTGCTAATGCTGTAAATAAGCAGACAGTTGTCTTGAAAGCTAAATATTATTCACTCTTAGGTGCTAATTGGCACTTATTGTGTCCCGTTATAAACATAACAGATCAATGTTGCGTATGAATTACAATACATGCTTACTTAGCACCTAGACTGTAAAAAAGAATTTAACTTTTGTTTACCAGACTAAGTATTCGCATTTCAGCCTTTAAAAAGGCCGGTGATGGATGCTGACTCAGACTTTACAGCACAAACAAGGAAATTCAAGTATGTCTGATGCTGAATAATTTTTATGTACAGCATATTAATAAGTGCCCTATTTTACCTAGCAAGCCTTTCAACATTACATAATAAAAGCAAGATACTCAATCAAGGGCATGCTAGCGGAAAAAGTAATACAGATTGCTTAAGTTGCTGTGGAAAAATAGAGTGTATCAAAAAAATTTTACACCTAAATCTTGTAAAGACTAGGATGGGATGTCTGAAAGAGTACATCAAATTTGATACATAATTGAATAATCTTTCCTCCTATCCATCTGGATTCTGCAGGTGATTTACCAAGATTATTAGCAGCCCATTTCAGCAGAATAAACAACGGCGCAAGCAGCATCTACAACACGAACGGCTGGTCAGCTATTATCTGTGAAAAGGAACACAGTGCAGCTCCTTGTCTTAGATAACTTCACACTTGACGAGTTCTTTGCCTTTCTTGTTGGAGCGAGCTGCTTGACTGATTTGTGATAAATAGGTGACAGAAATCTCTCTTATAATGCTTTACTATCAACTCTGCTATGTAAACCTCTTCTTAGAAACAACGCAAGTACTTAAGGAGCGCAAAGTGTCATCAGTCTGCTTATCCCTCTGCACTGCACATGCTGGAGGTGGCTTCTCATTCCGCGCCGTGTTTTTGGTCCAGGCTGCTCACCGGGGTTCTACCCAGGATGGGGAACACACAGCCTTCAAGGTGTGCAAGGCTGCAACCATCGCTAATTCCCTGCCATGCATGGCAAGACTTCATTCACTCTTCCAGGGTAGGTTAGGCTTCTAATGCTTAGATACAGACATTCAGTCATTTACAGTATTACACCCATGCAGGAAGCAGAAAGGAAATGCTAATGCGATTTATCACCTGCTGCTTCTCCAAAAACGTGACACAAATTCACAGGTATTTCAGCAGCGTAACACTGGCTACATGGAAGTCACTACGCATGTTAAAAGTAATACAAATATCCAACACATTTAATGAGCATTGTCTGCAATAAGATAGGCCAATTTTGAAGTTTGTGTATCGGTTTCAGAACTGCTTCCCAAAACTCACCAAAGCGGACTTCCCCACACCTCCTGAACCAAGGACCACTAGCTTGTACTCACGCATGGTGTGGTCTGTTCAAACAGCGACGATCTGGAAAGCAGGAAAAAAGCCAACAGTTAAAAGCCTACCTGCACATACAAATTTATGACACTGTCTCCTGAAAGTAGCAACACGCTCCCCTTCTCCAAATACTCCTGAGAACAAAAATCTCTTTAGTAACAGCCATGGGTTTTATTTTTCCACCTGGGCACTCAAGTTTAGGTGGCCGCTCTGACAGCCCCAGTTTATATGAGATGCCCAAAGCCGGACCCGTGAGCCAGCCGGTGCTCGGCGAGGAAGAGGATGAACACCCATGGTACGAACACAGCGCAGCCACGCGCGCCCGCTCCCAGCTGCACCGGGTAGCGCAAGCTCTCACTGCCTGCCCTCTGCATTCTCAGCATTTTATAGTATAAAACAACGAATATCGGACAAGAAAATTAGATGCAAGTAGAGAGGTTTACTTCTCCCACCCACCCCCAGCAGGGAAGGATTTAGGTCAGTATTTTCTCTCTGGAAAAGGTCAGGCCTAACTTACGGCTGCCAAGGCAGAACCTCTCTGCTCGCCCAAGCAAGGACTCTGCCTTTTTATGGAAATCTTGCAACTCCCTCAACTTGCTACGCAGCACCAGAAAACTCATTCTCACCGAGATTCCCCGACAAATAAGGCAAATGACAAAGCTGGTGATAAACATTTTACACTATGTTTACATTAGAAGCCAGGCTGGGCTGTCCCTATCAACGGAGCTCAAGCAAACAATGACCTCAGCAGCTAATTATCTTCCCCCTCTTCCCCCAGCAAGATAGCACTTTCTTCCCAAGTAAGGCTTCGGAAACACGAGCGCTATGAAGCCGGGCAAGCTGCATCTCTCAAAGGCATTTCAGACTAACGTTGCTACAGGATTTATGGCTTCACTGGCTACGGTTTGAGGCTTGCTTTAAAAATAAAAACGTATTCCAAGAAGTTTGATAGAGAAATGTATCACCTTGTCGACTATGGTTAACAACAGTCTGCGAAGAACAGGGATGGTATTTTTAGCTTTGCAACTGTGGACAACTCCCTGACAATCTGTGTCTCAAGTTTATATAATCATTAAATCGGGACAGGTTTTTTTTCTATCATTTAAATTCCCAAGGGAAAGCTGTAAAACACAGAGTCAAGAGGAAACCCACGTGCTGCCACACAGCCGTAGCCAGTCCCCGCCGTGGCTGGAGACCTTGCCCAAACATCCCACTTTTAACCCTCACCCCTCAACCACAGTATGTTTTATGGTCTAAACGTGACACAAGTACAGGTTTAAACAAGAATTTAAAAATCCCACGTGCAGCTGGAGGGAGGCATACAAATTCTGCAGCTGGTTTAGCACAACTCTAAATTCATTTTTAAGGGAGAAGAACAGAAATACAGGGCTCGCCCGCCCGCACTGAGGCTCTCTGCAGTCACCTAGCCAAGCTGCCCTTCCCTCTCCCGAGCCTTGCAGGGGAAATAAAGCTGAAGCTATCAGCGGCAGCCCATAGTTTTAAGCACCTTAGGGTGTTTTTTCTTCAACTCTTGAAACCTATAAGAGCTGCAGTTGCTTAACTTCATAGAAATTGTGAAACTAAGTCAAGCTGAAAGGGATTTTCCAGAATGTTAACTCTGAATATCTAAAAGCAGAGCAAGCAAAGCCTATGAACTCTAGTATGTAGACAACGTTTTTGGTTAAAATGCTGGCAGCTGCAAGCTCTTCTGCTTGAAAATTTCCCTGAGAACATTCACTTCCTTTATTTCAAAAATCATGATTTTGGATGGGAAGGAGAGGGGAATTCCAATTAGCAATGATTTTCCCCTTGATAATCCTCACAAATTAAAAGGCGATGCATTTTTTATGAAGTATAAATGCAACTTATTGATCCAGTTTATCTTCACCTTCCTACAGCTCCACAGTCGGACCACAGAAACTTCCTACAGTTCCACAGAAAACCCGGAAAGCAATCAAGCCAAGGGTTAAATTTAGCTGTGAACTCTTTCACTTCTTATTTATAGTAAAAATACTTGTGGGAAAGTTTCAGCTGGGACCAGTACAAGACTAACTTCTCATTTCTTCTCTACAGTATTTGCTGACTATTTTTCAGGTGCAACAGGAAACCAAGATCCTGAAACGCATGAGCCTTATTACTGTAAACCCCACACGCCTTAATTATCTTGTAGCTCTTTCACAAGTATGTTAATGTTATCTGTTTATACAACATGAATAGAGTGCTCAAGAAATTACTATGCTGCATCCTAGCCAACTTTTCATTTGGCAACTGTTTATGCCCACCTAAAAACAGCTAGACACAGTAGCATTCATTTCCATCCAGAGCTCTGTGTAGTGGAGTTGCATGCTGTGAAGCAACTGCTACGTTTCAAAGTGGAATGAAATTATGGGTGTGAAGTGTTTCTTTCAGTTCAAGAAAAGAATATGATCGCTAAGGAGTGTAAAAAAAAAAAACCCCACAAACCAACTTTTAGTGTTGTCATAAACGTTGTGAAACTGGTCTCATTAGTTCTGAATGCTGTGGTGCAAAAATAAAGCAAAAGCTGAGCCCGGCTCCTTGCTCGTGCTCCCTTTTCCCACAGCCACCTACCTACGGCAGGACCACCCTGGGGCACAGGGTGCATTTCGTACTAACTCACCCATCGCTGCCCTGAGCAGCCGGCTCCCTCCTCCCCGCTGTATCGCACTCTCCAACCTACCCAGCACCTGTACAGCCACTTTAAATACAGGGTTCAAATTTCAGCTATAATAATGAACAAACTTTGTTTCTACACTGCAAAACACCTGACACCTCAGGGTTAATCTCTTCTGTTCTTTATTCTTTAACAGGAGCATCTCTTTTCCGCTGCTGCTGTCACCAACACTGCCTGGGAAGTGACAGAAAGGGATATTCAGCTATTCGCAGCATCAGCCCCAACCTGCCCAGCTCTTTCCTGAAGGAAGAGTGAAGGGCCCTGCCCTGTAAACAGATGGAGAAGTGAAGAAAAGATGCGGGATATTTGTTTTAACATACAAAAATGAAAGGCAGTGCAGGCAGGATGGCAGAAGGATCTGTGGGAAGGACCAGCAGATGGATGCAATGCAGATAAAGCTGCAACCTGAAACGTGGCTCCAAGCGCCCGCTCATCTGCATCTTTATTCAGCCAAGCACTCACGCACTCTCTTAACTGCACAAATCATCTTTTGCCCTGTTGCAACCGAGTGGCTGAATCAGGGTAGAAAGAAGCAAAACTTTCAGGGTATTTCCCAACCGGCGGAAGAAGCCGGGCAGAGGCTGCAGGGAGGGTGGCGCGGGGAGGACAGCCAAGGCTAAACGGATAAACCGGACACAAAAATTAGCTGCTCCTGGTACAAAGGTTTTACCAGCTCATCAAGAAGTCTATAATTTGGGTGGCGGGGAGAGAGAAGCACAAAGATGATAAGTGAACACAGCACTGAAAGAAAGCGGGTGCAAGAACTTCAGGCTAACCCGAAATGTGACGTGCACCCTGTGAAATGCAAATGCCCGAGTACCAATGCATACGTCTGAAGAAGGCAGTCTGTATTCATTAGTTTCTCCTTCCTTCTCCAAACACTGATGGAGCTATGAGTAACAGGAGGTGCAGATATGCTGCTCAGTGCGAGGAAGAGCACGTGGTCTGATGGTTTTCTATCTGATGGTTTTGCGTAACGTGATGAAACATTGGCCATAACTGATGACAAAACCCCCATTAACTAAGATGATAACAAAAGACCAAAAAAAAAAAAAAAGCAGACACATTCTTGACTCGGCCTTAAAAACTGTGGACTGTAATCATAGATCTGCATTTTGTTCAACAGCAGAGGACAACAGGAAAGACAGAACACAAAGCTTCAGGGTTTCTTTTCCCCACTACAGGAAACAAGGTTCAGGCAACTTTTTATTTTAAACAATGGATTATACACTTATCAATTCTCAGAGTTCCCCAACTACCAATGTTTTCACAGTTAGCAATTTCATTTGAAATATATTGACAGCATTAAAAAACCTCTTACCTTGGCATAAAAGATATCTCATCAGTGTTAGCAGCCCTACTGAAGGTTTTTCCAGGCTCCCTACAAGGGACTGAAAAAAAAAAAAAAAAAAAAAAGAAGAATTAATAATTTTTCAAATGACACTGTATGCAAGCGTGAAATCCTCTCTTTATGGTTTCAAACCAAAACATGCCTGTCACAAAATTTGCTCTTTGCTTTATCAGTGGAGCTCTATGCAATTTCTGAGTACTCGAATCAAATGACCTTAAAAACAAAAACTCCAGCACAATTTAACTTTGCCTCTAGGACAGTGAAAGGCTGGGGGGGTCGGGTGGCAGCCAATGGCAAAACACAATTTTTACTTGATTATGTCATTAAAAAAGGCACTTTAAAAACCAGACTTGCAGTTAAGGTAAACCATAGGAAGACGACACAAAATTGTACTTTCTTAGGTGAGAAAGTAAAAATCAAGCTGACAACTGTAAAGTTCACATTTCTGTTTAATACAGAACTGCACTGGCTTTTGGAAGCAAGAAGTAAAACTTGTCCCTGTGCTATGCAGCGTCAGCTCTGCCATCCCATCTTTCACGTCCAGTGATGAAGCTTCAGTCTGAAAACAGAGTAACCACGGCTGACGAGTCGTGTTTTCCAAGAGCCACCGCACGTCCACCGCCCCGCTCGGGGCGGGCTGGGCCAGAGGCAGCCGAGCCACGAACCTGAATCGCTCCCGCGCCTCGGGCCCCGCACGAGCGGCAGAAGAGCTGCAGCAGCGCAGGACCGCGCTCCCGCTTCGTCCTCCTCACCTCCCATCAGCTCAGGCAAGGGCTGCTCACCCTGCCGCCTCAGTGGCTTGAGACTTCATTTAGGGGCACAGGTCACTTGCTGTTTGGGGTTTTATCTTTTTTTTTTTTTAAAATGAAAAATTCAAGTTCCTGATTTTTTGTCTACCAGATTTGATAGCAATAAAATACAGTCTGCAGACATGGAAGGAAAAGATTGCCATCACAGAAGTACTTCTCTCTTCTTATGCACTATTTTCAAATCATTATCTAAAGAGCTTGTCTGTTGCTTTCTTTACATCAATTTTTACTGGATTTATGCAAAGCTGCCACTTCTGCCCACAACCCCTTGTACCTGTTATTTGACAACTGCATTTGCAAAAAGTTCACATGCATTTCCAAAGTCTCATTTTTTCTCTTTCCTCTGGCAACACCTTCTACCTCAATACCAAGGATTTCATCCCCAAATATATATTAACGGCTATCCTCCCTTGATTTCCGACCATTCATTGTTCAGCTAATCCAGGTGTGGGAATTTTAAAGACCAGTTCAATGACCAACTCCTACTGAAAGGCAACAGGATCTGGGCTCCCACATCCCTTCTTCCAACTTGAAACTCCCTCCCCGCTGCCTTCACACCTGCAGCACGCCGTGCCTGCGCCGGCGTGGGAAAGCTTTACCCCAGAAACCCGAGGAAATGTGCCTCTGAAGAGCACACTACAGATAACAGATCAGCAAAGATATTTAAAAACTGAGTCAGCACTAAATGAGTCAGAAGGCCACAGCTGGACTGAGAGGCGAGGGGGACGCAGGGCAGAGGGGGAAGCTCCCACTTGCTGCGGCGCTGCCGCCCGGGCAGGCGCTGGCGTTACATGGCAGCTGAAGCGGGGCTGGAAACGCCACCGAGGGCGCTGGCTGGGCTTCCATGCGCTCTGAGCACACGTCCAATACGTAGGTTTAAACAGGCACGGCCGCTTTTTAACAGATGAACAGACTCCATCCATTCTGACAAACCGGATTAATCAAACCCTCACCTGAAAGCCGGCTGCTACGGATCTCCAAGCGCTCAGGAGCTTCCTGCGCTCCCCAGGCTCTTTACTGCTCTCCCCCAGTTTGCTTTTCCCCACAACAAAAAGCCAACTTTCTCCTACAGGAAAGGCGGGCGCTGCTTAAGTCAAATCACCACGTTCCCGTTGGACATTTTCTCCTTAATACAGTCTACACAAAACTTCACTTAGAAAAGACAAAGTGAGGTCAGCCTAACCCTGCTTGAGGTTGCATCAAGCTTGCAACGCATTTTAAGAGATGACAACGTAGTACTTTCTGCTATTAAGAACTTAGGAGAAAGCTGGCTACGTTTAAAGCAGCCCAATGACCCTGAGTGATCACAAAGGGAAGAAACCATCATTTAACCGCGTGCAATCGGCTTCACCATGGTAAAATCCAGCGACCGTTGCATCACCTACAAAGTAAAATTATTTTATGGAATCTATTAGGTTTCTTTCTTGTAAGAAACACACAGTGCCTGTGCAACCGCGCCGCAGCTCTGCAGCCGAGCGGCACGATTTCGGCAGCACGCCTCTGTGGGAAAGCTGCACCACGCGCCAGTGCCAGGCGCGGTATCACCGCACGCAGGAAACAGAAGCATCAGGCACCGATGCTATCAGGGTCTCTCTGAAACGAATCCGGCATCCTGTCCCCTACCTCCCCAGCCTGTGCACAAGCCCTGCCATGCCCCAGGCCCCGCTGCCTCCTCCGGCCGCCCGGGCAGCCCCACGCCGCAGCGGGACGGAGGGGGACAGGCCATCCTCCCAGCCCTGCCCCTGCAGCACAGACGTCACGCGTGCGACGCTACTTGAAGAGCACCTACAAGCCGTGAAAAAAGAAAAGGGTGGAGGGGAGAGCATGGAGGTGTACTCAGACAGGGGATGCAGCATCTCATCAGTCCTCGAGAGCAGGACAAGTCCCAGTGCCACGGTCCCCCTGCCCCAGTAACCCTGCTGGTTTCTTGTCCACCTGTCTTAAAAGACTGTAATACTTGCGGTATCGCAACCCTCTGTTCAGTACGACTGAACTTCAGCAGCAGTGCTACACCCTGCTGCTATGACAGGCGAAGGGTCCTCTGCCTTCAGCCTTTTATAGGTTCGGTGCCAGCTACACCAAAATCTTTATTCGCTACTAAAAGCCTACAGCTCTACGGTTCTCTCTAGTTTTGGAGTTGCAGATCAACACCCATAGATAAGCCTGCCAAGCAGGTGTTGTATTGCAGGAAGCCTCGTATTTTGCTTTTCCCTGCCAACCCCGGTTCTGGCTCCCCAGCCCTGCCCAGGGTGGAAACCAGCGCCCGCCGACTCCCGAGCCTGCAGCCTGGGAAGCGCAGCCTTATCCCGAACACCGATGGGCAGCCGTCACCTTTCCCTAAGAGCCCCGGCAGCAGGGTCCTGTCCCGCTCGCAGGCTTTGCCCGCGTAAGCAGAGGCAGAAGCCAAGGTGGCACGTCCCGATCCGCAGGCAGGGCAGGACACGCGCTGGCCCTGTGCCGCCAGCGCTGCGGGGGCACGGCAAGACAAGCCCTTGGAAAGCGTCCCTGGTCCTTCGAGCCCCAGATGAGACAGCCTGGCTTTACGTGGCTACCTGCTCCTCCCAAGAGCATTTCTGAAAGCTTCCAAGGGATAAAAGAAACAACTGTTCCCCTTTTAAGGCTAGAATCATAGGAAGTTTAAACGAAAAACTAGTAAACTGCTTTTTCAAAGGGTTTTTTTTTTTTTTTTAGCAGCTCTGCATCCAACACTCCAGAGCCATGGGCATGTGCCACCTTGGAACCACAGAAATCAAAATGGTGCAGAAACAGATAATGAAGTTGTCATAATCCTCATCAAATATTTTTCCAAATATAATAGGAAGTGAGTGTACAGCAAAGCAGAGCTTGTTCAGGCAGCTCTGGCTGCAAGCATTTGCTTGGATCCAATTTATACATACCTGAAAACAGGGATTTTTAGTGAAAGCGCTGACACAGGCTCAGCTATAGGACTGAAGACAGATGACAACTCAGCAACGCAGACTGCATTTTCACCCAAGAAGCACAACGCACAGCCCTAGTTTAAAAAAGGGTGAGAGAAAAGGAACAGAAAAAAGCGCGGCACCAAACGAGCACAGACCAAACCACAAGCGTCGGTTCCTAGAGACAACGTGAAATGGCCTCTCAAGGTGCAGCTCCTGCAGCCACGTGCACTGTTAACCTGACACGTGTTTTGCTCTCTTGCTGTTCCCTGCAAGATGCACCGTGGTGTTCCCAGGAGAGAGGGACAGGGAGCAAACACCCAGCTTTAGGGAAGGAAAAAAGAGAATAACCTCCTTCTGAGCGCTGGCATGCTCATCGCCCACACCTCCCTTTTTCTAGCAATCTGATTTTCACATGCGGAAACCAAAATACTTAACATTTCCAAGGGAAAACGTGCTGTCAGCATTTTACCGATTTGGGAGAGAAACGCACAGATGTCTGCGTGAACTCCAGCACCTCCCGTCCCGGGCCGGCTGCGCCACCCCAGCGGCCATCGCCTTCCCATTTCCCCGAGAGAGGGGCAGATTCTTGGGACGTTACAGCCACATGTCGTGGTTATTTTTACCCTGGCAGTTAAATACCGAATCATGGCTACTATAAACAAACCTGTTTAATTTTGCGCTTGTAAATGTTCTTCGTGCCAGGTTTTTAAGTTACTATAAACCAGGCCATGAAAAGGGGTAGATTTTTTTTAAAAGTGTCTACTAAACATTGCTCAATTCTCCACCAAAATACCTTCCTTACTCACAGCCGTGTTTGCAAAACAAACTCAAATCCAGCACTTCTGCAAAGGAAAGATTTACGATGATCAAAATCACACTAAAACTGACAGATCTCCTCCACAATAAAAAACCCCAAACAAATAGAAAGAATGATACAGCAATGAAGGCTGGAAACACGAGATCCGGGGCTCTACCCTTGGCTTCACCGAGGACCGGCACTTGCCAAACCATAGGCTGCGTACTGCCAGCGGCACCGCGCCGGTTCGGCCGCCCGGCCCAGCACTGCCGAATGACAGCTCCACTCACCATCTGCTCCCTAATTAGTTATTTGTTATACACCACATTCTTAGATACTAAATTACTCAATGAAGTCGAAAGCACATTAAATACTTCCCTAATATTAATCAAAGCTGTCAACAATTACGCAATTGTTACATGCGACCTACGGAAATAGTCGGGAAGAGGGATGGTGGATCACAAATGAAAGGCTGTTTGCCTGCAAATCGCACAATTAATTAACAGACACCTCCCCTAAAAAGCAGCGAGGCAAACACCACCATAGGCTTACCCTGTTAGTTAGCACAGAATTTACTTCAATAATAAAAATCACTGCCATGGACTCACTTGCCAAGTCCCTTCCCCAAGGCAGTCAATCTCCCGGTCTTTAGGGTATAGGGAAAACCTCCTCCACCTTTCCCGAGGCCATCAACATCAGAAAAATAACAGGGAAGGAGAAAAAAAAAAAAGAAAAGAAAAGAAAAAGACGAGACTAAGCAGAAAGCAGGACTTCAATGTGACTTTAAAGTACAATTTGACAACCTTCCATTCACACAATCTTCAGTCTGCCTCTATTTTATTACTCATTATCACTGCGGTATCTGACACCCAAGTAAATGTATTTTATATATTAACATTATATAATAGCATACATCTTTTATACATTATGGCAGGTGTATCACCCTCAATTTTAAAATTTTAACAGTAAAAACATTACCATTTCCATGGACTGCTTTCAGCATCAAATCAAACACAAATCAAGGCAACAAGTGGATAACTAACTGTAGGCATAATCACATTGTAGGATGAGTCAGTACCCAGCCGCGGAGCATTACTGATCCTGCAGTATACATCCAGTCCCTCTAGGTTTGTAAGCTTTTGTTCTCCTAAATTCAATGCAGGCCAAAACCTGAGTTATTTCTTGTAAAAACAAGGAAAACACTTTGGCTCCAGGCAGGAATTTACATTGCCTAATCAACCTATTTTATACTTTGGTAACTTCAGCATTAGAAAGCAGGTGCTTTGGACATTCAGAAACACACGTCCTCCTCAGGGAAGCCTAAGTACGCCCCAGAACTGAAGCAACTCATAAGTGAGTTCCAATTCCCTACAATAAGACTTGGGAATTGAATCTAATCCTAACCACTACTGCCCTAAACAGCATTTTAATAAAGTAACTATAAACTGAATTCGCTGTGATTAGTGAAAAGTGTAACAATATTTCAATATTGTAACATTCTAATATTTCTAAAAGAGAACTTTCACCAATAATTCATAAATTTACAAACAAGAAGGCAGCAACATTTTAATAACATGCCTTGTCCAAGTGAGAGGCAATCACGATTCAGGAGTTTAAATCTAAATACATTCTTTTTTTTTTGGTTTTTTTTTTTTTGAAGTACTAGATAAAACCAAAAAACCACAGCGAGAAGCACACGTAAAAAATAAAGCTAGTGACAAGCCAAATAAGCAAACAGATATTTGAGAACACAAGAGAAAAATGACATTGTTCTGAGCTGTTATTTGAAGTGTTCAACCGGAAAAGGCAAGAGACGGCCTTCAAATCTTGCACATATCCAGTCTCAAAAACTCAAGTCCCGACCGCGTGCTCCTCTGAACCACATCCAAATCGCCAGTTTCTGCATAATTTCACATCTTCCGCAGTGTATTGTGAAGGGTGCTGATGCAGGGCCAAGGCCATAAAAGCCTGGGCTAAGAGTAAAGTCCTCTAGCAACAGAGTTGTCCTTTCCGACTTCAGTGTTGTGCTGAACTGGAGCTTTGAGCAAATTAACTGCAACACACACACACACACGTCAGAGAAACAAACTTCTTTGGAAATAGCAGTAATTCTGTAACTTGAAAAAGTGATTTTGTGCACGAACATATTGAGATTGATCTTCCCCAGTCTGCAATCTTTTTCTGCAACCAGCTTCACGCTGAACTTGCAGTTTTAAATATTATAATGTTAACTTCTATGGAAGTGACTGCCTACTTATTCATTTTAAATTGCTTTGCTATAGAAGCACTCCAGGCGAGGAACAAGTACTTTGGGCAGCTAAAGCTTGCCATGCTGAAACGGCTAATTTATTTTTTGTCCTATTGGTCTGCATTTGCAGAAAGTTGCTAGGGACATGTGCCAGACAGACAAAGACAGGGGAAAGGAAGCCAGAAGCAAAACTCAAAGCCCAACACACACTGCATCCCCGAATTAGAACGGAACGCTACGTCACGGGCTGTAACTGGCAGGCTCCCCTCCGACCGGACCGCAGCGCTGCCGCAAATTTAATACTAATGAGCGCTGATCTGCAAACAGGAGGAAAGACACCCACCTAAACCGTGCAGATTTAGGAGAAAACAGACTTTTCTCAACTATATATATAAAACAGTTTACTAGGAAGTATGGTGTGGCCGCATTATGGCAACAGAACGGCGGCGAATCACGCAGCTAAGGCCTGCGTAGCAGACACCGGCGGAACAGAGGTCCTCCCAAGCAACACCACGGTCGCACTCAGCCATTTCTCCTCTTCTCATCTCGAGCTACTCGAGTATTTTCGACAGAGAGGTTTACACAATTCAGAGGAGTTCTCAACAGCTTTTTTGGAAGAAGAAAAGAAAAAACACTTCCTTTCCCCCTTCCTCATCAGCAAAACATGTAAATGCTAAAGGGCACAAACATCAGACATCGAAGCCGTTCATGGGACTTCCTCCATCTGTTGTCTACCACATCCACAACTTGCCACTGATTTTTAAGTCCTATCGATTTTTTTTCCTCCATTTTCTTTAGTGGAAAAAATGTTCTGACCTTTTTTAACACAGATTAAATTCCAGACAGACTCTAGGAGGCTCAATCATAGCAAAACACCAACTACATTATACTTGGTAAGAATAATTTGTTGTGCTGATAGTAGCTTGGCAACGTTCTTAACTGTGTTCTTCCTGGTTTATATAATTAGAGTAAATAAGTGACATGAGGTAGGTAGATTGTCACTGCAATTTCAGCTTGCACTTTAATTGTTTTATTTCTGCAGTAACAGTGACCAGACACTGGTCACTAAGCCCAGGCACTGGTCACTGCCGGGGGCTGGAATCCAGTTTGGCCTTACTTGGTCTCCAGCGTCAAATCTTTGATGGAGAAATCACTACAGCTTCCTCCCAGTCAAGGTTTCTTTGAACCTTCTTGAAAAAATTGTAGAGGTTTAAACTGCTCTTCAAATGTACTTCTACCCATCGGTGATAAACTCTAATATTAAGCCTCTAAAAACGCATCGCCTGCTAGCATGGACCACTGCCCAGCTTTTCAGGAGACTGGGCTAACTTACAAATTCCAGAAAATATTAAGATTCTTTAAATCTTACTGGCAAAGTTGCAATAATCAGCTTGTGTATACACACTGGATTTGACCATGTAGACTGATCTAAAGGTCAGGTTTGCATATGCAGTCTAGAGATTTTCACTGCCTTAAAAATACTTTAGTGTTTAGTGTGCGTCAGCCACAAGCAACCGAAACACCTACCGTTCCCACGCAACTGCAGCTAAT
This sequence comes from Theristicus caerulescens, assembly GCA_020745775.1. Taxonomy (NCBI): domain Eukaryota; kingdom Metazoa; phylum Chordata; class Aves; order Pelecaniformes; family Threskiornithidae; genus Theristicus; species Theristicus caerulescens. The sequence goes on from CM036578.1 coordinate 6,880,696, forward strand.
TAAACGCCTGTTTTAACAATGATTTTTTTGAATGAAAAGCCCCACTTACCATATGGCCACTTATTAATACTACATTGTTTATCAGTTTAAATAAAACCCCTACAGCAATGAGTATCCATGTAATGAGTACTTAAATACAGTTAACGATGGATGTATTTTAGCACTGTAAAGTAGAACTGTACCTCTTGAAACGTTTTCACAGCAAATTTTAAGGCTTGATAGGAACCTGAATAGCAGTTAGTTAACGTACAGAATTAACTTTAAATAGAGAAAAAGTAACAGTTTCATTACTTTTTATCATGAAATGAAGTTATTTAATATGGTACCCAATCCTTCGGTATTTAGCTCAGTCCCTCAATGCTGCTTCCTGGAACCTGGGGGCAGAGGGGGGTGGAAACTGAATTTTCTTTTACAACAAAAATGAAGTTTTCTTCTACGTGAAGATGTTAACTGAAGGAATATTCAAAAATGTTATTAACACTTCAGTGCTGGAGCCTGAAGAGCATCACGGCGAGAACTTTCAGGCCAGGAGGGTCGAGAAGCGAACTGCTGGCAGCTCTGGCCTCTGCACTGGGGGTTCTCTGATGATTTTTAATCCTCCTGAATCTGCCGGGCTTAAAAGGGCAAAACCACTTTGACAATTCATCCTGGAATTTCCTCTACGGAAAATAAAAGGTGACACTAACCCCTAAAGGAAATAGGTCTGATAGTTTACATCAGTTTTATATGAGCCATTTATAGGCCAGGCTTGATTACCATCAAAACAGATTATTATACAGCTGTCTTTAAACAACAACAACAAAAAAACCACAGGCAGTTGGACTCCGGCTCCCAGAAGAGGGGACATTATGCTTAACTCACAGGGAAGGGAGGACACATCCTTCAGCAGCTAACAAGATGAGTACCACTGGCATCAGCCAGTTCTTCCCCTCCACCTCATGAACAATATTCAAACAGAAGGGAAAAAAGTCATCTATTTTTTTATGTCTTTGAAATGACAAGACGTAAGGCAATAGGGAAAAAAATCTCTCCCATATTAGTATGCAGATTTGTTCAACATATGGCCCGGAGACAGTCAGTTCTGCGCTCTGAGCAAGACCTTAGAACATACACACTTAATTGGAATGATAATTGCCATTATCCGTAACTCCTGTGCTTTCCATTTTGGTTAGGACACCCTGCCATCAAAGTTAAAACTCCCATTCAACTGTTTTTTCTAGAGTAACTGCAAATACATCATCAGCCATACAAGTGCACGGGCGCTACCGCTACCAGTTTTAAAATAGATTTAGGAACTTTTTTAAACTTCTGCCCATACAGATGCAGTTAATATGAACTTGGCGTGAAAAGGGCAATAAAAGAAGTTCCAGCCTCTCAGCTCTGTAGACATGACTTTTAGTTTTTCTGACACCTGCTAATGGCATGCTCAGCTACCCTACCGCCCCGCTCGAGCTTGCTTTAGTGCTAAGTGGACTTGTACTCGATATTGTGTTTATGATGAGGGTTTAGAGCAAACAGTTCATTTAACAGATAGAGGCTACAAAGTACTGAAATTGCAGAATAAAGGAAAAGACCCACTTTCTCGGAATCACACCATTGAGGAAAGCGCCCTGGAGCATTAAAACATCTGTTTGATCATTTTAAATGAGATTCCTGAAAAAGCTTTATTCTAAGTTTGAGTGCATTGTAGTGATCAATATGCCAATGTAGTGCATTCATGAAACAAGACAAAGTCATAATAATACTGTAATCCCTATGACTTTATAAGCGATCTGATGAGTTAAAAGCCCCAAATGCATGAATATTTCATGAGAAAGGCTGTCTGGAATCATTTCAGTCTGTATCTTTAATCTTAATGTTATTTTCAACTACAATTATTGCTATAATCCAAAGCAGAAAGCAACAATTGGCTAAATCTATTTTGTCTTCACCTGTATTTATTTCATAAATCCATCAAGATTTCTGTTCTTCAGGCCGATACCCAGTAACGGTTACCCAGCACAGTTCTAACACATCAAATCTCAGGGTAAAGCAAGATGTGCTGGAATGGGACTACTTATGCAAAACGGAGAATTGCGCCAGAAATAACCCTACCCAGTGAACTATGGTTTACTTTAAACTATCACGTGGTAGGTGGCATGTAAAAAGATATTATTCTGCATGTCAGCTGTTTGTAATGAAAGTTTTCCTCTTCTCAGCAGCCCCTCCCTACAACTTCAAGTTTATTTGCATTAGAGACAAGAATATTACATAAAAAGCAACATAAAAGGCACTGCAACCACTACATCCAGCCGAACTGCTCCTCCCACATACTCGGCGCTTTCCAGAGGAAAGGTCTGTTTCCAACTAATGTGTTAAAAATGTGAGAGATGCCCGATTCCGGACAGATTATTCACTTGACAAAACCAAATAGCGGTCTTACTTCGAGAAGCAGGGAGCGCTCGCAACTACAGCCACAGCCAGCTAGAGCCATAGATGCTCAGATCTTTCAAAGAGCAGATTTCATAGCTACGAGTTCACACGCAATACCCTAATTTAAATATGACAAATGCAAATTTTTTCAGTATTAGAACACTCCAGAACACATCATCATCAGATCCAACAAATATTTCGACAAAAAGCCCCAAACGTTCCAGTCAGCCTTGAATTCGCGGTTCCAGCCGCTCACAAGTGAAATGCAACTGTCTGTCTTTCTGCAACGCTCCAGCAAGCGGCAGTTATGCAACGCAACCGATTGACAAACACGCTGGGTGCTACCAGTTGCAGCGCATTTCCAAAAAGCAGTCTTTTCCAGTAACTTTTGACAGGGCGACAACTACCTATTACAGAAATGCTCGTCCTACTCCTTACGTGAGTGTATGAAGCACCGGGGCAGCACGTATTTTTGACCGCCTCATTTAAGTGATTAATAAAGATCTGTTTCAGCCACAACACAGCCACTGCTGTGGACATAGCCAGCCCTCTTGTTTCAGTGCCCCAGATGGATTTAAATACGTTCCATCTTATCAGTATTCAAAATAAATAACAAACCATAAAGACTCAGGCCACCTGCTCAACAGGACTGATATTGCCTGGCTCCCCGTATTTTCAGTCAAACAAAGCAAAAAGAGTGAGAAAGCCAAGCCAACCACCTGCAGCCGTGGGCTGTAAGCAGCCCCGGAGCTTCCTTTTTTTGCTGTTTGTCCTATGTTACCTGCTCCTTCCCCATTATAAAAGCCCTGTGGAGGGTCAGACTTTCCCCTCAGATAAAGGATTTTGTTCCTCAAAAGAAAACAAACAGCAGTTTTCAAAACATACTAAGGTCTGCTTTTCTCAGCATCTGGATTTCTCAATCAAAAAAATTAAATATGCGCTTTCACCTAGGTTCACGTCAAGCCACTACAGCTGCACCAAGGAAGTGCCTGTTCAGGTATAGCCGGTATTTCCCAACACCCAGCACCCAATACCTGCTGGACCACTCGCAGCACGGAGCAGTAACACACATCAAAACATCGTCTTCATGTGGCCACATTCAGATTCAGGCAGAGCTACCCTACCTGCTTCTGCCAGCTGACACGGTGAGAAGAGAGCTCTTTGTTATGCCCTGTGGACTACTATCACAGGAGAAACAGAAACAACACCGTTTTAAATCTCATATTGAACTAGAGGTACTGGCTACTACAATGTTGTGAGTGCAATCTGCAAATATAGAAGTTATAAAACCCAAGATGACTGGTGATCAAAATCCGGGAAGGTTTCTGGTGTCCCATTTCTTCCCACACACACCTCAAAGGATCTTCCCACAGCAGATGAATGCAATTTAAGTTTAAACACACCATTTCTGATTAGGAATGTAACACTCGGTGCCTCCTCCTTGAACACCACCCATCTTCCCACAGCCTCTTCATTTTAATATCGTTAAATGGACTACTTTAGGCAACCTTAATTACTGCAGTATTTGCAAGGGGAGAAGTGATCTCCCAGTAACCAGTTTTTGTCCTGTTCGGAGCTTTGGAGATCAAAACTTGTTTCATAGCGAAGCTGAAAGTGAAATGGCATCAGTAGGTCTAGCACCAGAACACAGTGCTTCAGTGACAATACCAGGTACCAACGGCTGAGCAGGTACATGCTGTGTCCCGACTGATGCTCTGCTGTCACTAGGGTCTATACAGCTTCCCCTTGCACTCCCCTTTCTTCAGAAGGGAGCTCAGAAAATAGGCGTTAATTAACAAAATTATCACTATCACAGGAAAGAACAGGAACCTTCTAATAATGAGCCATTTAGCTCTGAATGGTTTCAGTCAGGCAGCAGACTCATAAAACCAACTTACAGGTGATGTCTCAGCAGTCACCAACACAACAAGCAAAGCCAACTGAAAAACAAGCAGTGAAGACCCTAAATTTGTTGCAACAGAAAGGCAGCTTGATATAAACTCCCATAAATGCAGGCTGCTCCTTGCAAATAACAACCCGTTACTACTGAGGACAGAGAGCAAATATTCACCTATTTATCCACCATCCAGAACAAGCCACAGATCATGTCCTTTCCAGATGTGACAGGCAAAGCAGATAGCCACCACGTTACCTCTACTACAGTCCCAGCACAAGACTGACAGAAGGACACGGCCCCAAGTCAGATGTAGTCAGGAACTGCAGTTTCTTGTTCTCTTTGCAACTCCTTCCCTCTATCAGCAACAGTACTTGCACAACCACACAATGAGTCAGAACAAGAAGTGATCTGGTTGAAAACTACATATATATTTTTGCGACTAGCTCCGTTTTCCGCTAGCTAAGCTCCCTGAGTTACCTCAACATCTAAGAGCACAAGTATCGGAGCAAGGGGGACACTGGGGCGTGTGACTGCAGGTAGTGACCATGAAACCACAGCCTGAAGCTCTGGCCACTGGAGCCCTCACCGCATCTTGCCCACCCTAGCAAGTAATACAACCGTGCCATGTAAACGCAATGAAAAGAGGATAATTCAGATTGCAGTGGTCTCTGCTATAACCCAAACAGGGCTAGCTTCAAAGTCAGACCGGGTCACTCGAGACCTTGCCCGTCAAGTTCTGCCTATCTCCAATGACAGAGACTCCAAAAGGTCCTGGGCAGCCTGTTCCAGTGCTTAACCGCTCCCACAGGAACAGTCCATCCTTGCTTTTACTGAAATTTGCCCTGCTGCCACTTGTCGTCATGGCCTCTTGTCCCTTCAGCATGCGGCGTTGCCCTTCCCTTGCCACGGCAGGCTCTAAGAGACAGGCAGGGTCAGTCACTTGGTGACACATCGGTGGATGCTGAGGTAAAACCAAACTCGCACCACGAGGTTTCAGAACCCACCTTGCTCATCGATGAACTGCTTTTGTCAAACAGTCTCAATTTCCTTTGCTTCTAACACTACAAGGTAAACTGATCTTAACAGGCATGAAACACCTACTTTATACATCACAGCACATATAATTTGAAAAATCTTTCTTTTTGCACGTGGAAGACACTATCTACAGAAACCTAAGATACCTACTCTGCCCTCTCGGGACTGTCCCCCCCAGTGAATCCACTCTGACCTTGGAGGATGCTTTTTCACAGCCTGCTCTGACACCTGAGCAAAAGCAAACCAACTCAAAGCACACTCAGCTGGAGCCTCAGAGCTTACATTAAAGCCATTTAGTCTTGTAGTTGCTTTCAATCCTGGTAATACTCCATGAAATACAACTAAAACATCATTTTTATATACTATAACCAAGTTTCTCCTAAAAATCTTACATTATTGGAACAAATGCTGTGTTCAATGCCAGGTCCACTAGCTAAGCAGCAACCTTAAAAGGCATATAATTTGCATTTTTAAAAAACTCAAAGGTATGGCTAGGAAAACCAGCATTTACTCTAAAATCTTGTCAATTTTCTAAATCAAAAGAAACCATGCATTCTGGAGAGCTTGACTACATATAAATCAAGACATCCTAAGGAGAAAGCTGGACTAGATGATCATTGTAGATCCCTTCCAACTGCAATATTCTATTCTGAAAAGAAAAAACTAGGTGCATCCAAGGAATCTGTATTACTTATGATATAGGACTGTTTTCCAGAGAATCGGTCAGGAGGAACATCTGGCCAAACTTCACCCTGTTTATGCAACATCACACTGTGGAGTTCAAACTCTTAATTTGTTTTCTGGTCCTTGAGTGATCCACCCCTAAAGATGCTAACTCCATCCTCTGACGGCTGGGACCTCCCTGGATGCCCACAGGCAGGGACACAAATACAGGCAGTAAAACAACAGAGCGGGGGACGCTTCGGAGCAGAACCGGTCATCAAGCCAAGACCAGGGCACGACAACCTCACGCCAAGTCACTTAGAGCACAGACTTGTCTCAAACACAAATCTAAACTACATTTGGTTTGGACTATCAAGTAATATTTAAGTAAGTTATCATTCCTGCAATAACTTTCCCAGGTGGTATAGGACTTTTAGGGAAGAAAGCTAAAAGCAACGCTGAAATACAGAATTAACATCATATGGCTAGATACTATTTTTTCAACCTGTAATTTGCAATTATATATGCAGGCTAATCAAAGGTTATTTCTATTTCAACATATTTGTATAAAAAGTGTACCCACAGATTCTTCACATTAGATAATTTTTTTTTTATATCCTTCTTACTCAGAAGCTATTAATGAAAGTGTGTCTTCTTCACACTTAATTTAATCCTTTCTCTTCTGGTGTATTATTTCAACAGTTCTTCATTTAACCAACGCGGATTTTTTTTTTTCATTCTAATATTAGTGTTGGAGACACTAAACTGGATCAGTTAGACTCCTCCTCGGTTATTGCTTCCAAGTGTTCCTGAATGCTCAACAATAAAAATTCAACAATGGGAAAGCAAAGGAGTTAAATCCATGACTTGCCTAGAGCTCTAACTTATTGTACAACTGCGGAGGATGAATAACCTACTACTACTTCTAACTGTACAGCTTTATTAAAAAAAAAAAAGTCAACCATTCTGGGAAATGTTTTACCCATAACAATTGTGCCTCTCTTCTTGGACTGACTAATGCAACCTATCACTTGTGTACGTAGGATTGAAATAAATTCATCTTCACAACTTTTTGCTCTACTTAACCATTTCCATTAACTGAAATATACTGAACTTGATTATATTTGCTACACTAGCAGTGGAAAGCATATTGTATTTTCAGTCTGCTGAATAACAGCCATGAGCTAATACAGCCGTAGTCTCATTCCAGCCTGTGCTTTATGAACAAAAAGCTAGGTCCTCCTTTATTCTCTCCACACTTATGATGCTAGGATGTAATCCAAGGAGAAACCTGTTGGAGAGGTGACCTTTTTTAGGACATTAACTTATACCCAGAGAGCAGTCTCGGAACCCGAATAATCTCAAATCCTGGCTGCCACCAGACTTCAGTACTGCAGCAAATAAAACAAGACACCTCACACAAGTTTTAGCATCTGAACAAGACAGACTGGATCACACAAGATAGCTCACCAAGATTAACTTTTCTTTCCAACTTTCTAACATCCTTACTTATCTCGGCCATTAGGTGTCACGTTTCCAGGATGAGAAGCTTTTGCAAAGTGTGAACACAAATGCCTAAGCAACAACTTGACCCTGGGATTTATGAGCACCCCTTTAAGATGATGCCTGCATTAACATTCTGTTTAATTTCCTATTACCTATTAAATAAAGGAGTAAAAGCAAATCAATAACTACTTCAGAGCTAAGCATAAAATGAATTCAGGCTATATGCTAACCACCATCCCCACTATCTCCTCTTAAAAAAAACAACCAACCAAACAAACAAAAAAACCCCACACAAACCAAAACCCGCCTCAAATTAAGGCCAAAAAGAAATCCAAACACAACCCCAGGACTTGACCGAATTTTAAAAGTTAGGTCTCTCTTGAATCTGCTTCTGCAGAATTGAACACACAAAGCTACCAGAAGTGCTTGATGTTTAACGTTAATCTGGCTCATCAGAAATGAAAAGGAAGCGATAAAATAGGAAGTTTCCCATATTATCCTAAAAAAAAAAAAAAAAGAGTGCTGGTCAGGATCCACAGCCAGACCCAGCGGACCGAGCCCAGCAGCGCTCTGCTGAACTGATCTCAGCAAGGTTGAAAGTAACGCCGGACCAAGGGGAATTCTGAATTTCAAACAGCTACAAGTAAAAAACATTTCAAATACAAAGAGTAAAGATTTGAACTTTATGTACGTTCAAAAGATTCACTTCCTTTTCTCTAGTATGAAGAGATAACGTGTTCCTGTTCTCAGGATATTAGGATTCCTCTTTAAGATGATTTTTTTACAAGTCTCTGTAAAGTTCCATAGAAGCAATCTCTTCTCTAAATACTAAGTACAAGTTCAAAGTGCCACCGAGACGCTGTGCACGCGCACGGTACAAGAAAAAACACTGCAATATATAGTACAAACAAATGTTTAGAGTTGTTTATGCCTAAGACTATGATTCAATATACAATTAAAACTTTCATGTTAGAGTACGTCCACATGTTACGCTACTGCTATCTAATTACATTTCAGTTAAGAACAAGCCTCAGCCTGGACGAACAGCCATGAAATGTATCACAAATAGTCTATGTCTGTATATTTGCGGCTTACGGTTTCAAATACAAACCATTTTGATAAACTGCATAAACATTAGTCTCCAAATAAAAGCATTAACGTGTCACTGGAATTATACTGTGCTAGTAATTTAGTCCATTTGGCACGCAGTCCTCTCAAAACCTTCAGCAAAGCTACTTACCCTAAAAACGGCCACACCAGAGCCAAGACACGTGATGACAGACACCGCTCTTGGTTCCTTTGAGTCTTCAGAATTACGACTCGTGGGGCTGCCAGCACCGGTTGGGCCTCCTAAATGCCATCAAGGTTTCTTTTGCACCGTACACGGTCCTTTGATCAGACCAACTCCACCCTTCCGGACATACACGTTTACAAAGGCCGTAAGAAATATCTGCTTTTACGAAGTATAACTCACTTCTCTGTGGGTGATCTTAGCCTGACAGAACACAAACACTCCTCTCCTCCTGGTGCGTAGAAAATACTGCGCACGAAAACAGATTATTTTTAGAAGCAGCGTATGTGAGCACAGCGCTTCCTGTCGACTCCACCTTGCAGAACGACATACGAATTCTCATTTCCAAAACTAGGATTTCACAACTTCTGTTACCCGGCACAACAGAGAGAAGGAAAGGACAACGTGCTGAGAACTGCAAGTGACAATCTCCTGGTTCCTAACTCGGCATTAAAAACTTTTGTTGGAATATGTTGTCAGTCTTCAGGCAATCGCGTCGATAAATCGATGGCATTTTTGCTGCCACAATGATGAACAGAACGTTAAATGTTTTTATTTATTACACTGATCTTTTCCATGGCAACAGGATGTGAACATGGCATTCCCAGCATAATGAAGTCACTATAGCAAGTGACAATGATGTCAGAACGATCAGACAGCATTTCATCCTTGGGACGTGGTGAACTTCTAGAAATTAAAAAAGTTGCAGATACCACAAAGGCAAGGGAGCTCCATCTAAAACTCCCCTTTAAGTTGCCTCATTTGGGATAACTTCTCATTAAAGGCACAGACCTCTGACTGCTACCGCACTGCTTTCTGTTTCTCCATAGCTTCATCCGTTACTGCCTAAAAGTCTCAAGAATTCACATTAAACCCTTTCAGAATCTGAGGGCTCCACCAGCACCAGTGAGAGTTAATGACATACTGTTTCAGTAAGAAAAAGCAACGACAAAAAATCACAACAGTGAAACATTTCACGGCAGACAGCCACTCTCAGCGAAGCAGCCGGTTCTTCAATTTAACTCTTCAAATAATCTGGTTTCTCTTTTGATGCAAACCAATACTACTACTCAGACAGATGTACAAAAGCAACAGGAATTATAGAGTTCTGATATAATACTCCGAAGGCAGACAGGCGTTTTCAAGTCAGACAACTATTTTAAGAAATATTATCTCCCCTGTTAAGCTACTGAAAGGAAAAAAACAGAGTTTTCATGGTTTGCCCTTCCTGTTTGCAGCTCTTTCCAAGTCGTGAGCAAAGCAAAACCCAAGTTCTGTGTCGGTCGGTATCACTCGGCGTGTCCAAACCCCAACCCTCCCACTGAGAAAGCTTTGCAGAAATTCTCGCACGAAAACCACGCTTACGGTAGCTCAAATATTACAAGCAAAGGCACTAATTAATGAAAAGTATCTAAACACAAAAGTTTCCCTGCACAGAGAACAGTTTCTCTTTAAACCATCTCTTTAAAGCGACCGAAGGAAGCGCAAGAAACCATTTCAGAGCTGAAGTGGCCCAAGACAACTGGTCCCTGGGCCTGAAGGATGACGGTGGGCAAGCGCGTTGCTCCGCAGGGCTCGCGAGGGGCTGCTCAGCGCCCGCTTCCAACACCAAGCCGTCCCCTTGGCCTGGCTCATCCCACCTGCCTCCTGCCCAGACAACCTCCTGCCCAGACCTCCTGCCGTCCGTCTGGGGCAGCAAAGCGGGGCGGCTGGCCAAGGCTGGCCCTCGCCCCGCCATCCGCCGCCCTCCGGCCTCGCTCTCCCTTCACCTCCGGTGGTCTTCGGGGACGACAGCGCCGGAGCTTTTTGCACCCCTTTACATCTCGGGGAAGAGCGAGACGGCGCCCGCTCCCCTCGAGCCCGGGACGCCCGCCGCACACCTGACTATACGGAACACCAGAAGAATTTTGGTTATTTCCCGAGGCACGGCGACACCCTTCGCTGCGCCGAGGGCCAACCGCCCCCGCCTCGGCCGCCTCCCGGCGCCTGGCCGCCTTCCCTCGCCCGGGCCAGGGGCCGGCGGCCCGGGCACAGCCGCACAAGATGGATGTCCAGCCCGCGGCCGCCGGGGCAGCCCCGCCGCGGGACGGGCGGCCCGGCAGCGGGGGGGGCCCAGGGCGGGCAGCCGCCTCCCGCGGGCAGCCCTCCCGCCCCGCCGCGGCCAGGGCCGGGGAGAAGCCGCCTCCCCCTCGCTGCCGGCCGGGCTTCGCCGCGCCCCCGGGGAGGGAGCGCTCAGCCCGTCCCCGCTGACACCGCCTCGCTGCCCGGACCCTCGCCGCCGGACCCCCGGGCCGGCCCCCTGACCCGCTCGCTCCCGCCCCAGCGCCGGGACGCGGCCCCGCGGCCTCTCCGCGGCCAGGCCCCAGCGGGGGCGCCCGGAGCCGGCCCGCCACCGCCGCCGCCGCCGCCCGCCGGGCTCCGCCGCGGCCGCGGCCGCTCCCTTCCCCCGCGGCCGCCGCCGCCGCCCCGCTCACCCGCCGCCTTCCGGGCCGCCTCCCGCCGCCGCTCGGCTCGGCGCTCGGGGCTCGGCTGCTGTGCGCGGCGGCAGCGCCGCGTCCGCTCCGCCCTCACCGGCCGCGGCCTGGGGAGGAGCCAGCGGGGCGGGCCGGGCCGGGCGGGGGCGCGGAGCCGGCGGAGCCGGAGCGGCGGGCGGGGACGTGACCGGGGCGGCCCGCGAAAAGTTCCGGGCGGCGGCGGCGGCGGCGCCCGAGGGCCCGGGCAGGTGCCGGAGCCGCCCCCCGCCCGCCCGCCCCCGGGCGAAGGTCACCCGCGGGGGGGGCCCCGGCGCCGCCGCAGGGGCCATGGCGGCCGCTGGGCCTCGGCCGCCCGCGGTCAGCCGCCACCCGAGCGGCTTCGGGGTCCGCGGGGACCCGCCCGGGGCACCGGCTCCTCGCTGCCAGAGCCAGCGAAGGCTGCGGAGGGCAGGTGGGAACGGGCCAAGCAATGGCACCGGGCGGCAGCAAACAGCAGGGACCAAGCAGATAGTTAGGCCGAGAGCGTTTCCTTATCGAGGGGAAGGCGGTGGCAGGGTGGGGGTGATGCCTGCACAGGGGACAGGACTCGAGCGGCAGCTTCGAGGCCACCAGGCGCTGTGCACATCGCTGCTGCGGGGCACAGGACCCCCCCTCTGCAGAGCTGCCATCATCTCATCACCTCTGCAACTTAAAAAGTGTTTCCTGAAACCCACCACTTCATAAAAGTGTGATTTTTTTATTTAGGAAAAAAAACATTAAGAACTGTGAGTAAAATATATCTGTAATCAAGGAGAAACAGATGAAAGGCAGAAAGAGGAAACAACACATATATAGCCTGATGCTGTGTTTATGTCAGTTGGTTGTGAGTGACAGCAGCCATGCATAAAGGATCAGGTCAGAAGTTCACCATAGTCACTGCACAGGATCTCGTGATCTGTTAGATTGCTCCCTTAGTCCTAACAAACTATAATTCAGGTATAAAATATATACTCAAGAAAAGCTAATGTCAACAGTTAATAAATTTCAGTAAAATTTTTCATTTTCTCCTCTGGTTAAAAATGTTTAAATGCTCCATGAAGAGCTGTAATTGCTTCCATGATTTGAATGCACAGCTGAGTGTTACTTAAGGTGCAGAGGGATATCTCACACACACAAGCACGGCCTCACCTCATTACCTAAGCAGGGACAGGGCAAGGGCCGCAGCCACCGTCCCCGGGGATGCCCAAGGTGAGGCTGCAGATGAAGGACTCGAGGTAGCAGCATTGCTCCGCAGCAGGCAGCGCGCCGGCTGCCCTCCCCAGCACCCTGCTCTCTTCCCTTGCAAAACTTCAGGGACACAAGCAGGAGATTTGTTCAAGTCTGAGGCTAGAGCGCAATAATATTTTTGCATTCACGCTGCCTTTCATCCAGAACTCCAACAAAAATGCTATATATTACTTGTCTGGCTTTCCAGATGAGGAAACTAAGACAAAGAGATTAAACGACTTATCTGAAATCCCTAGCAAGTCAGCAGCCAGGAGACAAACCCAGCTCAGAGTCCCCTCTCTCATCCTCCACTCTGATTGAGAGAGAACCGTGCTCTAGTTCTCCCACTCCGTCTTTGTGCGTGCAGTAGAAACACACAGCACAGAATTTTGCTTCCAGGTACAACGCTTGGCTGCTGATACTGATCTATAAATCCCTGTTCTTTATGGCTCAAGCCCTAGCGAGGTATCTCCTTCCCCGGGGACCACCGTGCTGGGAGCGAGCAGGTGAATCACTGTTTCTTAATTTGTATAGCTGGAGGCAGGGCAATCTCAGCAGAGGGATTTCCACATTTTCTATCTCCGCAGGACTCGGCCCTGCCAGCCTCAGCAGCAGGGCTCAGTCACTCCTCTCGCAGTGGGGCAGTCGGCGTGGCGGCATCATCTGCCTGTAAGGATGCTTAACGCTGGTGGTTGAGCGACTTGTTTCCTCTGAATACAAACATTATCATGAAATCTGTGAACTTCGGAAGTTACTAGCTCTGTTAAAAACATGAGGCTGTATCTGGAAAACATGCAGAGACAAAATAGCAGTAATTACAGCCTTTAAAACAGCAGTTAAATCAGTAAAAATTTATTCCTACAGATAGAAGCTGCACAAGGAGACTCTTCTTGTGTCCTTTAAAAGGCTCAATATACATGGAGGTATAGGAACATTTTGCAAGGCTTTACCCAAGGTTTCCTTTAAAATTAAAGGTTTAATCAACTTTGGCCCAAATATCAATGCATCTGCAGCTTTCCCCACTCAGCACTACTGACTGAAGAATTTTATTGTATCCAATGAATCAAACACTTATCTGTTTCATGGGTTGTGGACCATCTTCTAACTTTCAAAACAATAAGGGTCCAGGCACACTCAGGGCCTGACTCAGCAAGACAAAGCACCTATTTAATGTCTGTTCTGGGAAGGTTGACTTTTTTCAGTTTTCTGCAGGTTTGAGTGGAAGCTGATAACATTTATTGCTGAGTCAGACGTTGCAAGTCCATGAAATTAGATCCGGGTGAATGTGAACCTGGTTATGAAATGATGAGAAGAGGAGAAAGGGGTCCAAGTTCAGCTGCAGTCAGAGGGACTTTTCCTACCGAGTTGTCCTGGTTTCAGCTGGGATAGAGTTAATTTTCTTCTTAGTAGCTAGTAGAGTGCTGTGTTTTGGATTTAGGATGAGAATAATGTTGATAACACACTGATGTTTTGGTTCTTGCTAAGTAGTGCTTACACCAGTCAAGGACTTTTTCAGCTTCCCATGCTCTGCCAGGTGCACAAGAAGCTGGGAGGGGGCACAGCCAGGACAGCTGGCCCAGACCAGCCAAAGGGCTATTCCACACCGTATGACATCATGCTCAGTATATAAACTGGGGGAGTTGGCCGGGGGGGGCAGCGATCGCTGCTCGGGGACGTGCTAGGCATCGGTCGGCGGGTGGTGAGCCAATTGTATAGTGTATCCCTTGCTCTGTATATTATTATTGTATTATTATAATATTATTATTATTACTACTATTCTATTTCATTTTACTTCAATTATTAAACTGTTCTTATCTCAATCCACGAGTTTTCTGACTGTAACCCTCCCAATTCTCTTCCCCATCCCACTGGGGTGGGGGGAGTGAGCGAGCGGCTACGTGGTGCTTAGCTGCTGGCTGGGGTTAAACCACGACACGAGTTCAACAGGGGATAAATTTGGATCTTCGTTTCTCCCAGCCCCACATGCTGCCCTTCTCCTTCAGCAGGCGGGATGCAGCCCTACGGACAGACTGCCGGTGCTGGAGCCCGTTTCACTGCTGTGCTGCTGCACCTTATCTCTTGTGCAATGGGGGGTTGCTCGTCAGCAAATTCAATCTGTCAACAGGGTGTTAAATCCTGTGTCCACACCTTCTCTCCCTCAGTGTGTTTTCTAATTTATAACAAATCCCATTATTTCAGGGACATCTCCAGTTTTACTGATGTCATCTCACACCTGCTTGAAGTGGGGAAAACCTGCTGACATTCCCAAACAGTGAATTTCTTCTCCGCACCACCTCAGCAACACCACAAGGTTATAAGGCAGAGAGACTCGAGTCTCTACATCCTGTCACATACAGGATACAGCCTGTTATGTCCTGGACACAGCCCAAGGTATCCAGTGGCCCTTAACATTGCAGTTTTATAAAAAAATATTGTGATTTATCACAACCCTTCTGTTCATATAAAACATGAGTTGCCACAAGAATGTCTTTTCTGATCTAAATCCATTGATATTGTTAAGTTATACCAGCATTTCATTCTCCTTTTCCTGGTGTGTAGCAGCAGTGAAAGACTGAAGGGAAAACGCTGTTATCCCCAGCACCTGCAGTAGGATTGCAATGCTTTGCCTGGCTTTGCAGCCAAGTTGCAGGGGTTGCACTGAGACATATGCAGATAAATGAAAATGAATCATAATCCTTCAGGACTTTCTTATTCCAAAGTAAGAATTGCCAAATTGGATAAATTATCACAACTTCAGCTGATGTAAATATCTAGCTAATGCCCATTTGCTGATTTAATCAAATCCAGAAACAACTTGCAGTTGCATAATGAGCTTGGATTCCTGGCTGATACAATCACAGCACTAGAGAGCAGGTCAGCTCAGTAACACACATCAACAGCGCATTTAAATGAAAGTGTATTTGACACTGTACAGGCTAACAACACGTTATTATTGCTCTAGTTGTTAGAAGGAAAGATGCTGACTGCATGATGATTGTGTCCTGATTGTCTGAACTGAAACTGCACAAAAAAGGAACTGGTTCTCTCTAAACTTACAATAATAGTTTTTTTTAAACTATAGCCATGGAAGAATCAGGAAAAAATGCTCATTACAAAGAGCTCAGTGTAAGCTTTTGAAGTGCAAACATAATATTTTCTTTACAGATGAGATTGCAGTGTATCATTAGGAATAATGACTTAATTATGTTATTAACAGTGCATACCCACATCACTGACACTGTACTGACAGCAGCTCCTTGGGCTGATAACGTGGCTGCAGGGGTCACCGAGCACGCACTTCATCTCGCATCGCCAGCCGCGCAGCGCCCTGATGCAGCGCTCCAGAGGGTGCAGTGTCCTTGCCAGGGATCAGACCGTAAAGGATCATTTAACACACGCCAGCACCTGACAGGTTCCATGGAGGCAGGTGAGCTCCAAAGCCATGAGCCTGTTACCAGAGCAGACAGGACCAAGCTGAAAACACCATCCCTCCTCAGACTGCAGCAGACCTAGTTTTCCATGCCCACTATCTGGCTGGGTGAAGCCACCAGATAATTAGGCAGATGAGCTGGGAGGGGTGGAAGCAGGGGAGGGATGGCTGGTCCCAAGGCAGTGCTCCACAGAAGGTCTAGCAGGTTTCCAAGGGGAAAGCCTGGGCTGGCTTTTCCACAAGCTACAAACCTGGGGCAGCAGCGCTGCTGCTGTTCTCCTCTCCAGATTCAGCCAGTGTCATTGAAGTTGCCTGAAAACACAGGAAAGGCTGAACCCCAACTGGTAGCTGCAAACACTAAAGTACTTTCCAGGTTTGAGCCTCAAAGACAATGTCCCCACCTGTGAGCACAGGGACTGCAGAAAGGATGAGGCAGCAGGAACAGGGTATAGTGTTTATCAAAGGTACCAGCAAGCCTGGGCTTCCCTCCTTTGTGACTTTCACAGGTCTCTCCAAAAGGGACATAGGAGGGAGGCTTCTTATGCAGCTTCCCAAACATTATCCTACCTTGCAAGCATGCCAGAAAAGCCCGGTGTCTGCTCTTTGCAATTCTGCAGAGTAGGGAGAAAGGCAGAGGCTGATATTGGTTTCTGGTTCAAGGGTTTTATGAATAAATATCATAGGAGGCTGTGAAACTCGCTGGGGAAGGAAGCATAAATCACACTTCCTGCTGCTCAGGTATGGCAGGGAGCTGCTTATTATCATACACAGGGTTTCCCATTTTTTAGTCTAATGGCAACATAATGGGCTGGTTTTACTATTTGCTTTCTGTGAGCAAGAATTTACTTGTCCAAAACTGTAGCAGCCTGGCATTTACTACCAGAGGAGAGCATTGGCAGGGCAATGACCCTCAGAGAGCGAAAACAGGAGCTGAGCCATTAGCCTGTATACCTCTCCCTTGTCTTTAATCACAGGTGTTGGCTGTGGAGCTATATTTGAATTAGTCTTCCAAGCAATCTGTTATCCATGCATCTCCCCACTACACAGCCAGTCTATTCATGGCAGAGAGCTGCTACCGAGCAGTTTGCTGCATCTGTTTTTGGATGGGAGAGGTGATTTTGGCTTTCAGAAGCTGGGACACCCAATGGGAGGTGGTCCCAACTTGGGGTGGGACCCAACCCAGCAGCAGCTCATACCTGCACGAAGCATCTGGCCAAGTAGAAACACAGGAGCGCATCAGAGGGTGATGGGGAGGTCTGTATAATTTTTATGCAGCCTGGAGACCCAGGAGGAGCTAGTCCTCCCCACGCAGCTCCACGGACATACCGCTTTCAGTTGGAAATGCAGCTCTTATCTGGTAAGGAAACTGGAGGATGCATTGCCTGCAGTTCCTTTACCCTGGGACTTTCTTCAGCTACTGATGTTTCATTCCTCCTCCCAGCCCACTTGTAAACACAGGTATCTGCAAAGGGGAAACACCGGAGCAGTCCCACCCCGCTGCCGAGCAGAAAGCCGCCTGCCTCTTGCTTGTGCCGGCCAGTGAAAGTGAAAACAACAACAACAAAATATTTTACTCATCCACAAAAAGGAAAGTCACTCACCCCAGGCAAGGGCCACACGAGACCACGCAGTACGCTCCAGGATTCACTCACAGAACAGGAGCTGACGAGAACAGAGCACATCGTGACACACGTTTGTAGGATACATGACAAATCCCCCGACAAGTGTGCCTGGCAGGTCTGGCTAGCATCGCCACGCAGAGATCCACGTAACGCAGCACAGCCTGGGGCCTGATTCTGCCCTCGCTTATCCCATGCACAGTTTGCAAAGTGACTCGATCAAAGGTGCTGGATTTGCATGAGGCAAAGCCAGACAAGAGGGGACTGAAGCTCCCAGACCCCCTCACAGCGACAGCCAGGAGAGGCACAGTCTCAAGCATGAAAGGCTGGGACAGCAGAGTTCAAAATGAGCAATAACAAGTGTTATTCTTTCAGCTGACAAATCATGCTCACTGCTCAAAGGCAGCTGCAACCACATATTTTCTGCTATTACCCAACTTCTTCCTCTGCAGCACTTTGGAGCCAAGCGCTGGCTCACCCCACATGAGCGGGTGGCACCTCGCTGTGTCACCCAGGTACCAACACTCATCCTCCCCAAGCAGCTGCCAGCTGGTTTCGCCTGTTTCTAGGACAGATGCAGCTTCCATTTTTCTACTCCCATTTTTGTAAAATTCAGGCAGTATAGGGAAGGGGCAGGAAGCATGGGGAAAAAGAAAAAATAAAATAAAAATTAAATTTTAATGTTTTAAGTACTAGAGGAAGTCAGAGACATTCCTTTGGCTTTGTTGGTATGCTGGCAACCACACACAATGAGGCAAACATTGCCTTGAGATTAAATGTTATATATATTGAAACGGGAAAGTGTAATTCAACAAGTGCTTGCTCCCATGTTTCCTTTCATGGGTTTTAAGCACTTGTTTTGTTTAAGCATGGTCACACAATGACTGTATTATAGGCAGGGGGTAATTTTTGATTAGTAGCTAAAAGTAGCAATCCAGCTACTTGTCTACAAGCTGCTGGAAACCCCTTGAGATCTATAAAAATTCTTCATTACCTGTTCCTGATTTCTCCCAGTTGATAGCTGGTCCCTGCCAGGGTCAGCCCTGGTGACTGCCAGCATCCAGGGGTCAGACGTGGCAGGAACCACGAGTCTTCAGGCAGCCCTTCTTTCACCCACACCACTCACCCCAGCCCAGCAACACAACCAGTCAGGGCAGGCCCAGGGCTGCAGGACAGGGTTTATAAAGACATCAGTGAGTTAATAATGAACTCACCTGTACCTGAATAAGAGATGTGTGTTTCCAATTAAGGCTGCTCTGCTGTCCTAAGTGGACTTAATCATCCCACAGCCTTGGAGACCCTCCAGCATGCTCCAGCAATCTCTTACTCCTTCTGCTTTCAGGTGTTAGCAGGAGCTTGTCTTAAAACAGCTGTTTCAGGAGAGGCTGTTTCTCAGCTCTTTTTATTAGTTGCTCCACTATAATTACGATTACAATAACACTTAGCCTTATGAAAGCACTCTTCGTCTTCTGATTGCTTCCTGAACACAAGCTAATAATACTGGCTTTATGCTTCTTGCTCGGGAAAGAGTAGGTATTTTCGTACAGAAAGGCTGTTACTTTATGTTAACAATAAAGCAAACACTGAATAAGAGGGAGGACAAAGCACCTGTGTCTCCTCACAGCCTGTGCTGAAAAGAAAATGTTCCCCTCCCAAGTACGGTAGCCCTTCGCCCTTTGGGGCAGAAGCAGCGTATCACAGTCACCATCCAACAGGCAACGCAACCATGAATTCATCTCTGAAATCAGCTGTTGCCTCCTCACCGGATCATGAGTCATTTCCACTCCAGTTATGACTCAGTTGACTGGAAACTTTGCCTGAGTAAGGACTGGATATCTTACTCGTGTTTCTCCAGCCCTCATGAGGTTTCTCCCTGTGGGCAGGCAAATCAGTGCTGCCACTGGCTCGCGAGGGCTCCAGGGTCACCCTGGCGTGCCCAGACACCTGCGGCAGCACGTGCTGGCCTGCCTTTCTGCAGCTCAAGATCACGGAAAGTGGTAAACTCTTCAAAAGATGAGCCATCGTGTCTGTCACTAGCAAGCAGCATGCATGTCTGCATCGCCAGCAGAAAAGAAGCCCAATTACATCCTAGAAACATTTGGGGGTGCTTTGGTTTTCAACACTTTCCTCTGTTGCCCTTTGAAAAGAGAGTGTTTGTATAAATAACAGCAGATGCATTTTAAAATAGCTCATCTCCCAGCCAGTGTTTAGCAATAGAAATGAGCAAAGATAAAACAGTTGCATATGATGTGAGAAACACAACAGATGGGTTTGCACGGAGCGGCAGGCCAGCCTGCGCTGTCTGTGTCAGCGCGAGTGGACTCCGTCGCTATCAGCCTGCACAGATTGCGGCACACGGGGCTGCGGCGGCTCCCTCCTAGGACGCAGCACCAGCAGAAACGTGCTCTTAGTGCTGCAGATTTTTTGCCTGCTTGTTTCAGTATTAATGAGAGTGTCCGTGCGTGAGGTGCTGGCTCGATACAGCAAGCTATGGTGCAGATGCATGCGGAGCCCAGCAAGTGCACGTTGGGCCCCTTTGCTGCGGCTCTGCCCTGGGCGCTGCCAGCGCTGCCTCCCCCGGGGCAGCCCCAGGGGCACCGGCTGCGGGAGCCCCTTCATCCCACTGCGTGGCAAGTGCTGGCCCCCCGTCCTGAGCACTCCTTGCGAAGCACGGCCAGCCCACGGGCTCAGCTGCAGCCTTCCCCGCTCCCTTCGCCAGTCACCCATGCTTGCGTTTGCAAAACTAATAACTGAGCCCAGAAGGTGGGAAATGGAGCATTTCCTAAAAGCCCTGTTTGGTAATAATTTCCATATTACAAGAAAACATGTAATGACTCTGAACTCTCACTGAAGCAGGACTATTTTAATGGCTGTGTCTGAGAAGAGAAGCTTTACTCAGGACAGGCTTACAGCTGACACTGCTTTGTGACCAGCCGCGCGAAACAGCGGCTCCTCTCCCTGCATACACATGCAAAACCTTCAAGATCTTTTCCTTCAACTCACAAGACTTCAAAACAAATGCAGCCATTTATTCTCATACACAGTGCTTTGGTTTCCTTCTCTATTTGCCCCCAGAACCTCTTGCTTTCCAAAGGTGTGCCCGCTTGGATATGACAAACTCTTGTACGTTAACGTGATGATGGTATAGGTGTAGGACTGACAGTGGTGAAGATTAAAGTCTCATGGACAAAAGTTGTAGCAGCATTTATCCCAGGCCATGCCAGGTATTGGAAAAAAAGCTGAACCCGCTGACCCCACAGCACGCAGCTCAGCAATGACCCAAGCAGCGTGGGGGCAAACAGCGGGCCTTTGGGTCACCTAGTTTCTTGGCTTCCCACTAAAATGGACGGGTGGAGGTCGGACTGAGCCCTGCTCCAGCTGGCAGGCAGTGCCAGCGAGGAGCAAGTCACCGGCGTTGTACCTGCTTGCTGGGGAGGGCTGGAACACAGCTGTGCTCTAGGGCTGTTTTCTCAAGGAACAAACATGCTGGGGATGAGGGCATTTATCTGCCAGGAGATCTCACATTTACTCAAAACAGCGAGGAAGTCTCCCAAGAACTGCTGTCCCATTTGGTATACCAGAATGTGTCCTGAGCTCGTGGGGTGACTGGGGCCAGTTCTTAGAGTTACCTTAATAACAGAAAACTCCACTTGTATTTCCAGAGTTACAGAAACCGCAAAGATATCAGACCATTTAATCACTTGTTTTACTGCCTGCGCTGTATGTTGTGGTGAGGTGCTGCATACCAGACTGACGGGTTCTCGCTGATGGCTCCTGTCACCACCGGTTGCTGCCGGGGCACATCCCCGGGAGGGAGCCGGGGCTCCTGAGCACCTCCTTTGCTCACCTGCTCTGCTCTGAGCCCTCCATCCCTCGGCACCGAGCAGCGGGGTGGCTCAGCGCAGGCTCCAGCCCCTCCACGCTGCCCCTGTGCGTGGAGCCTGCCTGCCTGCCGGGCTGGCCGGGAGCTGGGGACGTGCCCCCCGTGGCCCCCCTGTTGCTCCGACTGGGATCTTCCAGGCACGCCGCTGCAACCTCTTCGACACCAACAGGACAGCAGCAGCTCTTCGACTCTGGCTCTGCCGGGGCTTCATCGCTTCTGCTGCTTCAGCAGGAGCCTTCCCAACTGGCAGGTGTCCTGGCAGCCCGCACATGGGGTTTTTCCACTGAGGTCTGATGCAGAATGAGAATGATTAATATCTTACAATTGCTAAGAAATGTCCTCAGTGTGGTTCTTCCAGTGTCACCACATCTCTGTGCACGGTGACTTGTGCTGTGACCTGCAAATCCCTACAGAGCAAGCCTCCGTGCTGCCTGCCCACCGCCGTCACCCTGTCAAATCTGTGGTGCTTTTGGCTGAGCGCTGCTGGTGACAAGGACATCAGTTATGGAGGGCAAC
The DNA here is from genome assembly GCA_020745775.1 of Theristicus caerulescens. NCBI lineage: Eukaryota > Metazoa > Chordata > Aves > Pelecaniformes > Threskiornithidae > Theristicus > Theristicus caerulescens. Next base: position 6,902,667 of record CM036578.1, read on the forward strand.
AGGCGGGTTTGGGTCTGGAGCCTCTGATTTGGCGCTGTTTCTTCTCCAAACCCAGCCAAACCCCGTGGTCCCGACCCACAGCCTCTGCACCAGCGAGGAAGAGGAGGAGAGGAGCTTCCCGCTCGCCTGGCCACGGGCAAGCCCACAGCAGGGAGAGCCCCCTCGGAGAGCCAGCACACAGGGATGGAGTGGGTCCAGCACTCCTTCCCAAAGGCAGCATGGAGGGATGGTGATGCAGAGCCGTGGCCACGTTGCCTATGTGCTGGCAGATCCATGCTCTGCCAGGAGGGCTGGGAGCGATGTTTTTCTTGAGCCGTGAGTGAGCGAGTGGTGCCAGCAGCAAACTTCAGGACCCTGAAGCAAGGCGAGCGCCGCTCCCTCAGACTCATCTCTGCCACGTCTCGCGGAGCAGTGGCTGCTCCGTCACCATCCTCGCCTGCTCCGAGCTGAGCTCCCATGCCATCCTGGCAGTGGGTGCCCTGCAGCACCCCCTGTTCCGGGCAAACAGAGGGGCCGAGGTGGGGTCTGCTTGCAGACACCGGGATCATCTCCTCCTAGCAATGCCCATGGCATTGCCTGGTGCTAACTGATCCACCTTGTACAGTAACACAGGCATCCAGTGCTGCTTTTTCCTTCCCCGTGGGCAGGAATCGGGAGCTGGCTGTGGGTCTGCGAGGGCCGCTGGAGCCCAGAACTGACCACGGCACTGGGTCCTGGTCCACTCTTTAAACTGGGTGTGAAAACATGGGAGAGAGGAGCCAGCAGACTTCCATCTGCCCTGAAAATCTTCCCTTAGGTTGAGACTGGAGAAGACTAGAACTGCTCTAAGGAGCGTTAAAAATGAGCTAATTGCAGCTTTGAAGTATCCACCCAGGGAAATGGCACCGTGCAGACGAGGTGGTTTTAGATGGCAGAGCAACACACAGCACCTGGGAGCTAGAGCCAGAAGGACTCACAGCAAAAGCGAGATGCAGCCCTTTGACAGGGCGAACCAGCAGCTCTTGGGTGATGCTAGCGAGAGCTGTGGCTTCTCCACCCTTTAAAACGCAAAGACTGACCCACTCCCTCAAAGATGCACCACAGCACGGCTGGGCTGGACCCGTGGGGTCCTGGGCAGGGCAGCGAGCTCCCCAGCCTTACAAAGCTGGGTCCGGAGCGGGTACGTTTTCAGCAAAGGCCCCCAAATGACATCTCTGAGCCTCTGCTCCCCGGAATGGCAAAGAGCCTTTCAGGCTGCAGCTCAAGGTGGCCATAAATCGCCTATTTGTCAGTGGCTTTGCTAATTTGAGAGCAAATTACAGTGTTTGCCTTGGGTAACCAAGGAACCTGAAATGCTGCGATTTATCCTCGCGCGGCGTTATCTGCTGCGGCCCCTTGGCCACATGCTCGTAAGACCGGCAGTAACGGGGCTGCCCTGAAGATCCTTCCTGCCTTAATGACTGCGGAGCACGGCATGAGGCCATGCCGATGACAGGCAGGCAAGGGGGGGACAGGATTTCCTCTGCAAATTAAACTTCCACAAGATAAGGAAATCAAACACTCGCCCATGTGCAGCAAACAGCTTCACACAGGGGCAGCACGTGGCGATGGGTCTGTCTGCTCCGGGCACAGCTCTTCTCCCCGCTCTGCCCCGCAGCCGAGCACTGAGTTTTGGGGACGAGGACCAGCTCGAGGGATGCGGCAGCCGTCCCTCCTGGAGGTGGCACATGCTCGCAGCTGGGGCTGGGGCCATGCAACACCCACACTGCCTGGACTCCATCCTACCGCCTAATAACAGCGGTTTTATATATATATCTATCTTTATATATATATCTGTGTCCAACCCAGCTCTTAGCTCAGGTGCCCTCCCTGTGCCCTGCTCGCACGGGTCCCACTCGGGCTGGCGCGGTCCCCAACAGCTCGTGGGCTCCCCCCGCTCCATCCCCGCATGGAAACCTCGCGCGAGTGCGATTTGCATTCCCCTCTGACAAACAAGCAAAGCCCAGCTCAGCAGTTTCATCCCCCGCTGCCCCACGCGTTTGAAGCAGAGCGGAAACGGTGAGGAGCTGAGGAGATGGAAACACTAATGCTTTACCTCACCGTGCTTCCAGACACGTATTTCCCATATTTCTTCTTCAGCAAAAAATTGTAATGGTTGTGCCATCCAATCTCCCATAAATACAGCCATCCCATCACCTCGCAGCTCCTTCTGGGGCTCTGAGGTGCTGTAAAGCTGCACAAAATAGGTACTAAATCTTATTCTCAGGCCAGTAACAAACGTTGCGTTATTATTTAGCCAGCAATACGCTCAGTTTGAAATTCCCTTCCACTGTAGAGTAAGTGCATTGCGATTCCTCCAGCGCAAACCTATCTTACAGGCAAACTCCAGATATATCGTTATGAGACTCCAAACCTGTGTATTGGGGCAAGTGTTTAAGAACAATTTATTTCCCCCCAAATCAGGGCAGCAATCTTGGCAATGAGTGTCATTAGAAAAGCTGAGTTTTCTACTCCAGTGAGAGATCTGTGTCTGTTTTGCTGCAAATAGACAGTAAAGAAAAACAAATCCCATTTTTTTTCCTAAGGAACCAAATAACATCTTTGAGTTAATTGTAGAACAAAAGAGGCCTTGATTTCTGCCATACATCATGGAAAGGGCTGGATCCAAATATACATAAATTAAAAATAAAAAGGTATAAACAATGCTTCCTTCCTAAGGAGCCTCCCTGGTAAGCCTGGACCCCGACAGCCTCCCGAGCCCAGCTGCTCATCTTCCTGTTTGCGGAGGCTGGTCCGGCGTGGAGCTGAGCTCCCAGCGAGGCTTGGGCCACTTTGTACCCTCTCAGGACCACTTCCCTAGAAAAGGGTTTGGTTTCAGTAGCATCTCTGATCAAATAAGGACCAAAAGTTTTTCTTTCCTCCCCAGCACCTTCATTTGCGACTGTCCTTCGGTTTCTGTCCGGGGAAGCTGTTGCTGCACGGCTGTGTGAGATGGGTGCTGCAGCCTCGTGCCCTCTCTGCTCCCAGCCGCGCTGACATGATGTGTTGCAAAACAGGACCGCATTTCCCAGCAGAGCCCGAGCCGGAGGGACCAGCGAGCGGGTGCTGCTGCTGCGGGAGCCTGCGTGGGGGCACCGCGGGGGCTCGGGGTACGCGGGGAGCACCGGCCCCGCAGCAGGACCGCTGCGCCTCTCTTGTTTTGGAGCCATCAGCTCCTTACGCCTTCGGAAAGGGCCTGTGGGGTTTCATTTGTTCATTGTCATGTGAATTACTGTTCCTCGGGGGAAAGCCTCTGCTTCCACCTACGAGAGGCTTACTGCAGCCACAGGACCAAATCCCTCCGTTCGTTACACCCATGTAAATCTAGAGTAAATCCTTTTAAGCCATTAGGGCCACTCTGGGCTTACCCAGACATAAATGGCCGTACTATAAATAAGACTTTGGTTTGATTAGAGAACTAAAGGCAGGAAAAAAGCACTTAAAAGATATCCAGGGGAAATATAAGCTCTCCCCCCCGCTCCAAGCAGTTACACTGACGATGATGAATTGGTCCATGAATGCCAGTCAGAGAGTGAGTCGTTTCATAAATGAATTACACAAAGATATTCCCCATCCCGGAGTACTCACCCATGGCAGGAGATTTCCACAAAACATGACGGCTGAGAAGCCAGACCTGGGGGAAGGCGAAGGATGGAGCCAGGCATACCCAGAGTCCACAGCCTTCGCCTGTGTGGCAACCAAATTCCTGCTGGTCCTGACCCAGGAATCCACAGTTCCTGAGGTGGGCGACATCCTGGCAGGCTCCCTGCAGCTGCATGGCAGGAGGGGACTGGGGTAAGGGGAATGGCTGGGGCAATAGAGGGGATGGAGAGAGCTGAGAAAGGGGTAATGGGGCTTGATTAAACCCCCCCGCCGCTCATCACTGCCCCTTGGGGACTTCAGCAGCATCTGGACCCACGTGCCACGTGGCTCGGAGGAGGCAGAGGAGGCACAGCGCGGCACGAGCCCCCCCAGGAGCTTGCTTCCCTGCCCAGAGAGAGCCCGAGCCCTGCACGCTTCTCATGCTGCTGCTACTGTACCCGTGTTTGCATAGCCATAAGGCCCCACTGCCTTACTCAGGTCTTTCCTTGGGCAGAAACCAGGCATTATCAGCTTTATTCCCAGTAATAATAAAAATAACATTCCGCATACAATGAGCATCTTTCATTTTCACAAGCTGCAGTGCGATCGTTTTGCTCTGCAGCCGCCCGGGATGAAGGCGACGGTCCCCATCCAGCCCATGGCACCACCGGGCGCGGGCGGAAAGGACGGTGAGCTCCGGTCAAGTACACAGAGAGTTTGGAGAGGCTGAAAATAATTGTCTAACTTGAAAGGTAGCCAGGGCAAAGGAGCCAGCACTGCTATTCAGAACGTGTTAATGGGCTTTTAAATGACGACAAACGGCCATGCCTTCGGTTTGATGTTGGATCGAAGAGGCTGCGTCTTCAATCATTTGTCTAAATTTTGGATTTTTGCTCAGGAAAAAGAAAGGCAGGTGCCTGTTGTTTGAAAGTGAGCAAATGCTTTGCAGACCTCTGTTTCAGTACCATGAATACAGCTTGGTATGTATTTTAGAGCCCAGGTGCAGTCTCTGTGAACACCTCGGTAATAATTCATCTCATCCGGGACATTGTAGGCTGCGATGCAGCTAAACATTCAAAATTGAGAATAATTCAGTGACCCCATATCAAGCACATATATTTATTGTGGCTGATGTTAGAGCCACACATTTCGGGCAGTTCAGCCCTTCTGGGAGACAAACTGATACGGAGAAGCTGCTGAATGGGGTTTGCACCCCGAGTCCTCACCCCCTGCCCTGGGGCTGGGAAGGGCAGTAGCAGCAGCAAGTGCTGCCTGTGCCCGGCGGCTTGGCTCCTCCAGCGGCTGCTCACCAGCGGAGCGACGGCACTTTCCTCCCTCTCTCTTTTAAAAGAAAGAGGCTACTGTAAGTTGCAGTCCGCTGCAGTTAAATCATTTGCTGCTGATCAAAAATAAGAGCTGGGAAGAGAGCTCAGGCCCTTGGCTCTGGCATTTCACCCCGTTCTGCCTCCCCCAGCCTTGCCATACCTAGATGCAAAATTATCAGCAGAAGAGTTTATAAAACGTCAAAACAGTTTCTCTCACGTCAGCTGTACAATTTGTATAAATAGTGCCTCTTTAAAGAACCTCCTGCCAGCTCAACCCTCCCTTTCATCTCCCCATGATTTATTTTATGCTATTTTTATGGGATTTTAAAACAATCTCGAATGAAGAGCGAGGGCAGAAGGGTCGGTGCTGTGCAGGGTCCTTGGCAGCGGCGGGTGCGTGGCAGGCACCGAGCTCCGGCAGGATCCCGTCTTTGCTGCCACCTGCCAGGTGCCCGGTAATGGCCACGCAGAAAGGCTGGTAAAAAGAAATTGAGAGGTAATTTCCTCTCACGTTGCATGGGAGTTGAATGCTCAAAACTGCTATCGTTTGATGGGTGATGTCTCTATATCGCTGTGCAACAAGTCAGAGAAGCACCTCTGGGAACAAAACATTCCCAAAAGCTGCATTTCCCAAGTGTTGCAAAGCCACTTGGAAGAGCAGAAGAAACCATCTCAGTCCTGTTTGTTCTGCAAAATAAACAGGTTATCACCATGCCAGGTAGGCTCAGATGAATATGGAGAAATTCCGATTTCCAGGAGACTGGGCAGGGACAGCCCTTGGCTGGGACGTGGGCGATGGCAGCGGTGTGATGGCACTATCTGCAGGGAAAGGGGGTGGCCAGCCTGATCCTTCGCTTTGCTAAATCATTACTGCTACACAAGGGAATGATGGGGGTTTGTTCAGCTCCCTGCTGCGTCAGTACAGGGACCCGGGACGGCCACAAGCATCAGGATATCTCACCCTGGTTGCAGTTTTCCTCCTCTTCTGCCGGGTTTGTCAGGGTGCGCTGGGTGCTGGTGGAGCAGCCCTCCTGCAAACCTGCCCCACGCACAGAGCAAAGTGAAGCTCGTGCCACAGTGGTGATTGCTTCAGTGCCAGCATTACCCGGGCTCTGCCAGGCCTGGGAGAGCTGCCAGCTGAGAAAGGAGAGCGCCCTGCAGGTTCAGGGCGATGCAGTGAGCATGAACAGCCTCTCCGGCAGTGCAGGGCCAGCATTGCACACATGCACACACCCCCCCTGCCTCGCCAGACCCAGACCAAACACCAAACCTCCATAGCTGGAGCCTGGGGGTGTCTAACCCCGAGGTCGGTGTGCTGCGGCAGCGGCAGCTCCCATGACGTGTCCTTGGCCGCTGGGACAACATCGCAACACAACAGCAAAGGCAGCGCTGCGCTTTCTGCCCGGCTTCTCCGGCATGACGTGACGTGGTGGGACAAGGACCAGCCCACTGCTGCGTGATGTGTCGCAGCGCCAAAAGTCATTTGGTGTTAATGGGGAAGGGAGAGGAGGGCCAAGACCATGGAAGGGTTCTGGCTACTGCACAAAAGGGGGTCAGTTGTTCACAGCAGCACCCAAATCCTTTTGGCCTGTAAGTAATGAGTCAGTGAGAAAAACACAGCGTGATACAGCTCACCCACAGCCCTGGGTACTTTGAGAGAAAGAAACAGCCTTGGGCAGAGCGAGCTGGATAACCAGGGGGAATCGCTGCTCCCATGGGCTGGGAAAGACCATCGCTTTGCGGTGAGTGGATTTGGCATCAAATGGGGTCCTGTGCCAGCTGCTCTGCCCAACTGCAGCTTCACCCACTCCATAGCCACGCCCAAAGAAAACCGTAAAAAAACTCTAATTATAAAGCAATTAATTTTGAAATGCACAAATATCATTCATCCAAGCCTCTATCCCTGTGTTCCTGCCCTGTTTGTACTTCAGGGAGTTCCAGGGGCCGTTTCAAGGCTGCCGCCGCTGCGTCCCTGCTGTCTGGCGGGCAAACCCACCGAGCCATACTGGTTTGACAGCCCGGGCTCCCTCCTACACAGGCGCTGTGCTCCCTAACGAGCTGAGCAAGAAGAGCAAACAGATACACTCACTCCCAGGTTTTGGGAGGTTTAAAATCCAAAGCCACATAATCCAGCTGAGCAAAACCACATAGGGAGCATAAGTATCGCACCAGTTCTTGCTGTTTTCTGAGTACAGGTTTCACTCTGGAGCAGCATCTCCCCCCGCCCAGGCGCAGGGCAGTGACGGTGCCCGCAGAGAGCAGCCTCCCGGGAAGGGGATGCCATCCCCATACATGGAGACAGCGGCTGTGGAAGAGCTTTACCGGCCCCCTGGACTTAAAAGGAGCGAAGCTCTTCCCACAGCAGGGCGAAGGCTGGCAGCCTGCTCAGGAGACACGCAAACCCACTCGGCAGGGAACATCTCACGGCAGCCTCCTTGCTCACCCAGTGAGAGACTGGGGCCACGTTTCCTGCGATCGGCAGGTTGTCGGCGTGCCGCTCATCCCCGCTGCGGTGCCCTGTGAAGCCCTGGGAGCGATGCCGGTTGCTCCACTCACAGTGTCAAACAGCGGTGAGGAGGGACGGGCTGTCTCTGCAGGAGGTGCCCAGGTTGCCAGTTGTATTCCTTGAGAAATTAGGCAACCTGCGGATTGCTGTCTCCCAGGAATTAAAATACCGAGAGAACACCAGTGATGCGGGTTATCCCAGTGCTGCCGTGGTCCTCGTGGCATTAACGCTTTTTATTACCACCCTGATCTCTCCCCCTGTCAGACCCTGGGCTAAGGCTGCCCCGGAGGGCTGCGGTCATGCGTGCTGTGGGCTCCGCGTGCCGTGGGCTCCGCGTGCCGTGGGCTCCGCGTGCCGGTGGCGCAGGGGTGCAGAGCGGCGATGCAGAGGGCCGGGGGTCAGCGGGAGCAGAGGCTGGGGGCTCCCACGCTGCTGCAGGGCTCAGCTGTCCACGGCTGGACACCGGCACATCTCGCAGCACCATCTGCCGGCTCCGGCCACCGCGGTGCTAACCGAGTCCGGCGTTTTACACACTCTCTAGCTTTACTGCTCTGCTTTAAATAACATTCAGGACCAGCCAAGACTGAGACTATGCACCGCTGTTGCACTGGAGAGCAGTCAGCAGCAGAGACACATTTGCCCCCTTTTCTGGCTGTTCAAAACACTGCGGGTGAGTCACCAGGAGAAATCCCCCCACTTCCAGCACAGTTCAAGCTCGGGGAATGAGATGTGGAAGGGAAGAAGAGCTTTCCAGATTTGATTCTCCACTGACAATTTGCTTTTGACAGTGGTTGAAATCATCTTTGGAACAAAATCTAGATTCTAAGGACAGTGAACTTTGCCTTTCAGCAAAGCTGTATGCGGTCCGGGGGAGAGTTTTCTTCAGGTTTTCCCATCTGTGAGAAATACTGACAAGCATTTTTTTAACATCAGCATGCCCCATATCCAAGGGGGCAGGTGAACTGATGCCCAAATGGAAAGTTTCAGAAGGAAAGCAAAAGGACCCTGCTCCTCTCCAGCCCTCCCCAGCTCACAGAGCGCTCCGTCAATACCAGACTGACCCCCCCTCTTTCCATGGATGGGGAAACTGAGGCACGGAGCAGTGACACGACATCGGTCACCGATGCCAGGCTCCAGACTCTCATTCTGGCTCGTTATTCACTAGACCACAATCACTCTCTGTTAAACCAGATGTGACTCTGCTTCACATTCACATCCTCTCTCTGCTTTGCTTTCACTTCCTTTCGGGGCAGGGAAGAGCCAGGACAGCAGTCGCCACTCACCACCTCTTGGTTTATGGGCTGCTTTTTTTTTTAACTTGAAGATAAACATTAAATTTTAAAGTCCCAGGAAAAAAACTCTCCTCCACACCTCCTGGAACAAGAGCAGAAGCTGCCAGAAAGTAAGGAAAGAGGAACGAGAGCGCAGTATGTCCATGCCTCAAAGCGACGAGGCCCGGCCGCGGCCGGGGCACCCCGGCACCATGCGAGCGCAGGCTCCGGGGCACGGCCGGGAGCCCCGAGCGGGGTGTGCGGGCAGGGCTGCCTGCAAAGAGGCTGCCTTTTTCTCCCTGCAAGTGTTTTACAGCCCTGCCAGAACAAAGGCGGCTGTTGCTGTTGTTGACTCACACGATAAGATCATTGTTGTGGGATTTTTTTTCCCCTGCATCTGTATGTCACTTAGAAATAAATTTTTTCTAGAAAATCTCTTCTCCTCCCCTCCACCCGCAATGTGAAAAGGGAATATGTGCTCAGAGCCGCAGCTGAGGTTGCAGATAGACCGTTCCCTTCCTGATCCTTATCTCACCAGGATGTAGGAGGATCCTTGGGGAATAGCTGCAAGCCTTTCGCTGGAGCCATCCAAGAAACCAGCGAGCTGACTACAGCCTTTAAATGGCAAATCCATCAAGTGCTCGGGGACCAGGATCCGAAACGCTGTTTAACCCCATCGAACTACGACATCCCTGGACTCTGCCGCATGGGAGCCGCCCCAGCAGCCCAACCTGCGCCGGGGAACGGGCTCCTCCTGGAGCCGCCTTCTCCGCAGAGCTCTGCGGGCACCGCCGCGTCAGCTGAATAACACGATCTAAAAATACACCTTCGAATCCTAATCTAAACCAAAGCCTTAAACTGCTGGCTCACAAACTTACTCCAGCTGCAACCTGCTTGCAGGCGGGCAGTTTTTTGTGGCAGCAAACCCATGGCTGAGTTTCTCTCGGGCTGCGAGGGCTCCCGGGGTGGCCCCAGCTGCCAGAGCCCAGCCTGCAGCCTGGGCAGGCAGGAGCAGGGGACGGGGAGCCGCCCTGGTGACCGGAGAGGGCTGTGGATCCGCGCGTGCTGAAGCTCCCAGTGATGGCCGTGAACCCAGGGGCTGATGAAGACCATACCGTCCACCTCAGCATCATCCTCCCACTAGTCCGGAGCAGACTGCTGAGATGTCCGACAGACTCTGTGCGTTTGCTCGATGGCTGATGCCCACCTGATACCATGGAGGAATGGAAAAATGAACCCTGGCCACCGTGCAGCCGAGCCTGATCCTTCTCACTCACAGCCCCTCCTGCTCCAGCTTTATCGGCCTGCACAAGGCGGCCTGCTTCAAATCACAACTGTTTTTATGAAAAAAATACTACTGTATGTGGCAGCAAAGGCGTCCAAATACTCCAACTACACCGACGCAACTAGCAGAAGGATTACATATTACGGCAGTATATATTTATATGTATACACATGCGCACGCACAGAGTGTAGCTATCAGCAGAGATAAGCGGAGGATTGTTAGCTCCGATGTACAGAGCTCTGCTGCCTGAGCTCAGCCATATGCTTCCCTAAGCCTCTTGGCAGGAGCAGAAGGCATGCTTACGGGAGAGCAATTTGGTAGAGAAGTAAAGGAGGGAGCCCTTCGGTCGGGACCTGAGGTTGGATGCCTGTAAGTAAATAGTGAGAAGGGGAGGGCAGAGCTGGTTTCCACGCCAAAACGCTCCCTGATCCCATGCTCCGGCCCCACTTGGCTCTTCTGCGCAGGGAGTGTTTAATCACTTTGCAAGCCGTAAAAACCTCCAGCCCAGCGTTTCCTGATGCTGGGGCTGAAGGAGGGCGGTGGGAGAGGAGCCGAGTGCCCACGGAAGGAGGATGCAGGGCTGCAAGGAGGGATGCAGCACCCGCGGCCCCTCGGGGCGCCCCTGGGCTGGGGGCGAAGCCGCGCTCATGCAGGGCAGAGACCGCGGAAGGGCACAGGCTTGGCCTCCTTTGGTGACAGAGGAGTCGCAGCAGCCCGGCGACCTGGTTCTTTCATATTTAGGGCAGGAAACAGATGCTGCCTGGCGGAGGAAGCATCTGAAGAAAATAAGTGCACCTTGTGCCTTCCCCGGCAGGAACCCGGTGGGAACAGGGGGTGCCGGGCGGAAACGCCCCGATTCGGCCCCAGTCAGGGCAGGTGTCGTGGTTTAACCCCAGCTGGCAGCTAAGCCCTGCAGAGCCGCTCGCTCGCTCGCTCCCCCCTCCGTGGGATGGGGGAGAGAATCAGAAGGGCAAAAGTGAGAAAACTTGTGGGTTGAGGTAAAGACAGTTTACAGGCAAAGCAAAAGCCATGCACGCATGCAAGCAAAGCAAACCAAGGAATTCATTCACTGCTACCCATCAGCAGGCAGGTGCTCAGCCATCCCCAGGAAAGCAGGGCTCCATCACATGTAACGGTGACTTGGGAAGACAAACACCATCTCTCCGAACGTCCCCCTTCCTTCTTCTTCCCCCAGTTTCTATACTGGGCATGACGCCCTACGGTACGGAATAGCCCTTGGGCCAGTCTGGGCCAGCTGTCCCGGCTGTGCCCCCTCCCAGCCTCTTGTGGCCCTGGCAGAGCACAGGAAACTAAAAAGTCCTTGACCAGTATAAACACTACTTAGCAACAACTAAAACATCAGTGTGTTATCAATGTTATTCTCATACTAAATCCAAAACACAGCACTATACCAGCTACTAGGAAGAAAATTAACTCCACCCCAGCTGAAACCAGGGCAGCAGGTGCAGCTCGGCTGGGTTTGATGGCATCGCCCTCGGCTGCATCAGCAGGGATGGGGGCCCAAAGGGCTTTTTTCCTTCGGGTCTTTTATTTCTCCTTAGAAGCACAGGGAGCTGGGGCAATGAAAGCACAGATCAGTCGTGTACCTGTGGGAAGGCAATGGTCCCCTCCTCTCACAGTACCGGCTGCAGCAGCCCCTTGTGCGATCTGGCCTGCGGGTCATGGAATGAGCTGATGCAGCATTTCTCCCATCACCTACAGCCCGGACCGTGCAGTCTGGGTACAACGCAAGACCCCTTCCCTCTGCTCAGCAGCAGGTTTCCAGTCCCAGGTCACACACCTCCGCAGGCACACGGACACGGGTTTACTGAAGACAGGCGTTTTTCTGAACACATCTCCAGTCCACAGCTGCTAAAAAGGACAGACAAAAAGAAACCCAACAGCCTGCGCCCTGGTAGGACCAGCAGCGTCGTAGGCATCTGTTAGAGACAGCGTCCCCATGGGAAAGCACCTGCCTTCTAAGAAAAAGCTATGGGACGATCTAAATGCTGTTAAATTTTATGGGCTGGTAGAAACAAAACCTTGTGCAAAGGCTGCTCGTTTTCCTTCCGTTCCAAAGCACCTTTCCACAAGTGGGTGCTGCTGCCCCACTGAGCCGGGTCAGAGTATTTTCAGACCGTGAAGCACCCTCCTGCCAGCAGCTGGCCTCTGAGCCCCCACCCAGGCCTGGGTCCTCTTGACCACATGTTGCTGTCCTGCTCTTTGTGCAACCAGAAAGCTGGCAGCCAGGGTCCGGCTTCTTGTTACACCCTGTAGTACCTTAGCATTTACAGAGAGGTTTGTTCTGTGGCAACATGCCAGAGCATTTCATTGTAGCTCCACCAACTTGAGAAACAGTTTCCTTAAATAGACCTGAAAAGGCAAAGCAAATACTCTTAAAGGAAGAGCTGTTAGCCAGGGCAAAAGTAGTGCCAAAGGCTAATGTCAGCTCTCCTGTCGACCTGCTAGAGTCAACCGCGCTCGCGGGCTGCGTGCAAGAGCCTCGCGCTGCGTTGCATGGGCAGTCTGAGCTTCTGCAGAGGTGGCTCCTGCCCCAGCTCACCCTGCAGCTGCAGAAATATTTGGGCCAGCCCAAGAGAGAGGGATGGGGCTTGGGAAATGGCTACCCCAGGAGGGTGAGGAAGACCCCGCTTCTTGTCAGGGCACCAGCTGGGACCCGGACCCGCTGGGAACGGCTGCCACCTCCCAGAGCTGCTGGCGAGTGCCCCGGCTCCACCAAACCCCACCGCCTGCCAGCAGAGCACAGTAATGCTTTTTATTAACAGAGCAAAACACCCGTAAGCACAAGCAGTGCTAATCTCTTCCCTGCACCCAGCACTCCCCCGTCGAGCTACCACTCTGTTCCAAACATCTCACACCTTTTGCCTCAGAAATGCAAAGGAGTTTCTTTGGGAGTTAGCTAGGGACCTGAACTCGGCATTGCACTGTCCAGAGCTTCATTAGCTGAGCAGAGACATATACACACAACCGTTGCTCTAGAATGCATGATCTGAGAAATGTGTCTTGGCATCTGTGCCATTTTCACCCCACTCTCAGTGTGCTCCCACGCTGTTTCAGTTGTTGTATCCAGCCTGGACAGACGGACAAGGGGGGCACAGCTCAGATGGTGCTCACTGCCAGCTGCTCCGCCGTGTGCCCTGCGCTAGAAATCACTGACTCCGACTTCTGGAGCAGGATGTAAGTCCTCAGAATGAAAGCGTATGTTTCTCTGAACTTCTGTATTTTGAAGGCGTAGACGACGGGGTTCATGGCTGAGTTGGCATGAGACAGCAGGATGCCCAGGTACATCAGAGGCTGCGGGATGGCACAGGAGGGGCAGAAGTACAAAATGCAGTTCAGGATGCCCAGAGGCAGCCAAGACACTGCAAACAAGAAGAGGATGAGGGCCAGATATTTGGCCATTTCGTGTTCCTTCCCACAAACTGTTCCTCTTCTTGGAGGACTTGTTGAGCTTGGGCTTCGTTTTACCCACATGATGTAGAAAATCTCGGTGTAGAGGGCACACATGATGAGCAAGGGAAGGAGGGTCCAGGTGAAGAAGCTGAAATACACCACATAATCCATTCTCATCACAGCCAAGTAGCGACACTCGATGTAGCTGGAGCTGCCTGTGTGCTGGCTCCACCCCAGCATGGGGACCAGCCCCACCAGCACGGACACGAGCCAGCAGAGTCCCAGAGTCACGCAAATCCTTTTCTTCCTGATGGCTGCCCTGTACCTGGGTGGGCAGGAAGCATCAGCCATGTTAGATGCAATTCTTCAGAAAAAAGGACTACAATATTCAGGAACTTGGGCTTTTAAGCACTCATTTCTGGTTAGCCTCATTCGAGTTAATCACAGTTCCGTGCAGTTGGTCCTTAGCAGCTTCTGACATTTAAAATGTATTTTGAAACTACAGGCAAACCTCCAAATGGTCACCGATCCCTTTTAAATGAGAACCCACAGATGCAGAGTCAAAACCTATCCTCAGAAGCACTGGTTCATTTTGACCTGCATCAGTAGAGCAGTATGGTTGTCTCCCAGGGGAAAAACCTAAAGACCACCACCTTACTCAGACTTCAAGCATACACACATTTATGAGCAACCCTTCCCTGACTCTCTGTAGCTTAAGATTTTCAGGCATTGCTGAATTTCCAGGAGTGCCCAGACTGCTGGTGCTCCATTGCCTACACTTTGGGAACCTCTGCCTTTGTGTGAGTTTCTCTCAGAGAACCGACGATGCCCAGGAAGCCCTATGGTGCTGCAAGCACAGGAGAAGGAAAATAGAAGGGACGAGAGAAAAAGGGAAAAGATGATGAGATGGGACCTTCACCCAGACTCACCTGGTCGGCAGCTTCGCTCGCAGGTACCTGTCGACTGCAGTGGCCAGGAGAGACAGGATCAAGGCATGAGAAAAGATCATCATCAGGCAGCACGTGAACAGGCAGGAGTAGAAATGGATGATGACTCCCAGGCTCACCATGACAGCCAGCGGCATGACAAGGATCCCCATGGCAATGTCAGTGAGTGCCAGAGAAATGATGTAAAAGAAGACAGTCTTCTGAAGAGCTGGGTTCAGCTTCACTGCCCAGATCACCAAAGTATTGCCCACCACTGCAAATATCCCAATAATGGACTCCATTATGATATAGATCACATCCAGGCTGCCTACTGACATTTTGGACATCTGAGGCTGTTTACATCCAAAATTAAGAAATGCTGCGCTGACTTCTTTTTTTTTCCTCCAACAGCCAGGTCAGAAGCAGCGCCTCCCCGATCTGCCTTAAATTAAGTCCCTCATTCAGAATTTTGCACCCTTTCCCATCTGCGTACACAACTCACGCTTTAAAGATGAGCAGAGCAAATCGTCCATGAAGATCCATTTATCAGACCTTCTATAACAAACCCTGTAACATCTTTCATTCTGTCTCCTTGAAGTTTCAGCACATTTACATATGCTTTTGTAGAAGAGTCAACGCTATATAGTGGCAGCATCACGCTGTGAATAAACCACAGGGCTACCTGTTGGATGTGGTAATTTTGCTAGTTTATTTTAGCTCCAAACGCACGATCTCCTCCCCAACTGGGTGCTCTGTACTATCTAACAGGATGAATTAGCTAATGCACAGCTCCTTCTCTGAGCTTCTTTAAAGCCTGCTCAGTTTATGCTACATGCAGTGTAGGTGTAGCATCAGAGAAAACAGGGCCAAGGGACCTTCAGTGATCTAGTCCCTTCTCCTGCTGCAAAGAAGGGGTGGGGAGAGCAAACGTGAAGACACTCAGCTGGATTTTGGGTGAGCAAAAGGCAGATGGAGGGAGAAACATTTTCTTTTGACGCTGTTACACAAGCTGCTCCCTTACGGTCCCACGCAGTACCAAGTCCTTGTTCTCAGGAGCTGCGTTTGCAGCAGGCACAGGGCAGCAGAGGAGGGTGGGCCCCGTTAAAGCCCGCCTAGCTCAGCTTTGCAGTAGCTGTCTCTCCGAGAGGCGTCTGGCTGCAGCCACAGGAGCAGAGGCCAGAAAAAGGAAACTGGCAGCTGAGGTCAAGTGAGGAGATGCACAGCGAGCGCAGGAAGTGGGGAGCGCTCTTACCCACCACCTTACCCTCAGGACACAGGCATTTGCCACATCTGCTCAAAGCTGCAAAGTACCATCTGCCCACTCCTTCCAGGTACTTCATTCATTCAGCTTGCAAAAAAGCCTAGCATACATCCCAGCTGTGACCTTGCACATGCCTCTCCTGGGATTTATCTCCTGCACCCACAGATATCCTGTGTCAGATTTGATTAGAAAACCAGCACGGCCAAGTTCAGTTGCAGACTGGGACTGTCTATAGACAGCTCACCACTTTCCCAGCAGTAATTCTACCAAAATGCCTTCCAGTCGGGGGGCAAGAAGAACTTACATTGATTGCAAGGAAGGGGACAGCAGAGAATAAAGAAGTCTCATTTATTTCTGGCTCTGTCTCCTCGCAGGGCTGATTTCACTTCCCCATCCTCAGTTTTGCCAGAAAGTTGGGTGGAAGAGATGGAGGACTCAATGTTCGGGAAACCGAATATTACCCATGTTTGCTTAAGCTTCGTTACACTAATATGGTACCATCCACCTAATGCTATTTGCTCATTCCTGGAGAGCATGCATTTCTATTTGTCCGAGAACCAGGTTACCCTGTGACTCACAGGCTGACACGAGCTCACGGGTTTGCGTCTCTTCCCAGTTTCATCTGAAACGGGAGCAGCTCCTTCACTGCAGACCCACGTCCAGGAGCAAGGCACCGTGCGCTGCCGGGCTCACCCGCAGCAAACAGATCACAGCTTTCACACCCTCTCCCTGCTACTTCACTTCCCACACCTTTCCTCAGCCTCTCTGTCTTCCATAAACAAAGCAGAGGAAAGGATGCCGCTCTCTGAACATGACTTGGTTGGTCGTCGTACTGATTTCTAGCAGAAATGAGGGCTCTCACTGAAAACGTCACCTGCATTACGAGTGTTCTGGTCAGACTGAGAAAGGTCCAAGTAAAGAGTGTTTTTTTGGCCACCTCAGGGCCTTAACTGAAATGGTATATCCTGAATTAAATCAAGTATTGGAATTTTATGAAATACCCTTCCAACACCCCCTGAACTGCCTCATTTCCTATAGTGCTGCAGGGTGATTATCTAGATTGATAAGCGGCAGTTTTGCACAGTCGACTGCAGTTGCAGTTCTCCCACTTCTAAAACTGTGGCTTGGAAGAGGAAGCAGTTAAAGTACTTGCTTATAGGTTGCTGGTAAACGGGCTTGGGGAAGCTTTTCCATCTTTTTCCTTCAAAATAGCTTTCCAAAGTACTTTACTGATACCACGCTGCTGAAGGGATACAGTGAGCTTCAGGGGATGTGTCCAGAGGGGGGAATGTTTCCTGGATGCTAAGGTATTTGCAGCTCTGTGGAAAGGCAACAGCTTATTTGCTGCCTGAGTGCCGAGGATGTGAAATACTGGAAGAGGTTTGCATGCCAGAGAGTCACCAGAACAACTGAGGACCAGACACTGAGGACGAATCCCACACGCTGTCACCGAAGCCCATGCTCCCTTCTGCAGCTCAAGCCAGGGTGGGAGCATCTCCAGCAACTCACCATGCCAAATGACAGCCTGGTGCTGAGCAGCCTGGATGGGATTTACATCGGTACCGAGTGCTTGGTTGCTTTGTTTGCCACTTTGGGTAACATCCTGGTCATCTGGGTGGTGAAGCTGAACTTGACACTTCAGAACACAACTCTGTACTTCATCGTGTCCCTGGCGCTGGCTGATATCGCGGTGGGGATCCTCGTCATGCCCCTCGCCATCGTGGTGAGCCTGGGCATCAGCGTCCACTTCTACACCTGCCTGTTTATGTGCTGCCTGATGGTGGTTTTCACTAACGCGTCCATCCTCTCCCTCTTGGCCATCGCGATCGACAGATACCTGCGAGTGAAGCTGCCAACCAGGTGAGCGCTGGACCACCACGGGCCCCTCCGCTTGCCCTGCTCCTGCCTGCTTTCCCACGCCCAGCTTCCACCCCATGGGTGCCACCTCCTCTCTCCTCCTTAACTTGGCCCTTTTCTAACAAATATTTACTCTAAATGCATGCTTGCACATGGAGAAAATATCTGTGCCTAACAGCTCACCCGAGACAAGCTACCTAGAGCAGGAACCACCCTCTGCATTTAACGATGCAGCACAGACGGACCCCAGGGGCCTTCGGTGTTACTGCTGATCAGAATTTGGCCACAGGATGAGTCTGTGGTCGAACAGTTGAATTTTTCAGATGTTTTGTTAATTTTGCAGGATGCTGAGAGTACTACAGGTTTCTTGGGGTTTCTGAGGCTAATCTTTTAAATAAAATTCCTTTTAGCGTTTGCTGAAAATACAAAAAAAGTAACAGACTTATTAAGGGCTAACTTAAGAAGTCATTCACTTTTTATATTTGAACAGAAAAGTACGTAAGCTAGAAATGCAAAGCATAATCCCAAGCATGAAAGAAGTCATCTTTTTAACGGGGAAAGGACCTATGAAATTGAAGAGTGAAAGAACAGTTTGGTCCTACGAATGGCATAAACCAAATGTAAAGAATAAGGTACAGCCAAGGAAGCTGAGAAATAAGATAGGACTGCTAATAGTAGAAAAGCAATACCTAGGCAAGAGGAGCACTAAGATCATAATGGAACAAGAAACAAAATAGCTGAAAACATCCAATTATAAAGAGGGGAAGTTAAGCATAGTTCTTCTCAGGGGTGCTGCAAAGTAACTGTTACAAATGAAGAGTTAGGGCTTGTCTCAAAGTAAGATTTGGCTTCCCCCTCAAAAAACCTTAATGCTCCATTTCGTGACAATGAACCTGTAGTATTTGAACACGCGAGTTCTTGAAACCATCCTTAACTATTTTAAACGTTTCTGTTTAACACAACCTGGGTTTTCTTCCCCAACAGATACAAATTAATCATTACAGAGAGAAGAGTTTGGTGGGCACTGGGTTTGTGCTGGTCTGTGTCCCTGCTGGTAGGATTAGTCCCCATGTTTGGATGGAACAAGAGAGAACCAAGCTCCGACTTTCTCAGCTGTCAATTTTCCTCTGTGATGAGGATGGATTACATGGTATTTTTTGGCTTCTTCACATGGACCCTTGTCCCTCTGCTCATCATGTGTGCTCTGTACATTGAAATCTTTTACATCATCCGGACAAAGCTAAGACAAGGTACAACCAATGTGAGAGGGGCAGGAGGTTTCTATGGACAGGAGTTCAAGACAGCCAAATCTCTAGCACTTGTTCTCTTCCTGTTTGCAATATCCTGGTTGCCTCTGTGCATTATAAACTGTGTTTCCTATTTTTACCCTAAGTGTCAGATCCCCCCGCATTTGATGTACTTGGGAATCCTGTTATCCCATGCCAATTCTGCCATGAACCCCATTGTCTATGCTTGCAAGATAAAGAAGTTCAAACACACATACCTTTTAATTTTAAGGACCTATATCCTGTGCAAAAAACCAGACCCAGTTCTTACAGAGCAAACAACAGACCAACAGTCATAAATAAGGAACGCACGTTGACCTGCTGGTATATACCAGACCATTGACAGACCACTTTGTTAAGAAACTCATGGGAAAATGTCTGTTCTGTTTCATCTACTCCCACTCTTGCACAAACTGTTTTGTGATAAGGGCAAGCTCCTCTTACTCAATCTGATGCACATTTGACATTAAGCCCGAAAGGATCATTTACGATCTTTTGCGTTATTGTACCCCAGAGAATTCTGCTTGGTGGCTGCTGTATCAAGCCCAGATCTTCCAGGCAAGCATCTTCATTTAACAGGACATTCCACTTTTTATTTATTGGCCTGGGCGTTATTTGGTAGACCAGCAACCCAAAGCACTGTTAACAAGGCAGACTTTTTGCTCCTAGTTCCCCAGCTCGGATCCACGGCCAGCTGGTAAAACCCAGTGCTTGTTCATTTCTAGTTTTAACTCAAGCCTGACAAGTCTTTTTGTTATAATTTTGATTTCCCTTTTTGCCCAGTTATAGGCCCTTTGCTTACACACAGCCAGACTTGCCCTGACTTCTTGTTTTGTCCAGTAGCACCTATCCAATAAAACTACAGCATCTCCCACGACACCTCCAGCTGCAGATGACCTGCGTTGTGAAATTACCCCCACCCGCTGCTGACCATCGCAGCCGAAAGGCCAGAAGCTGCACTGACTTTGGTGACCCTCCTCTTCTTCGGGGGAGATCCCGTCAGTGGGAGACTTTCATTGCTTTTAAATCAAGGCAATGCTCACCCCAGAAGCCTGCAAAATTGACCTTGGACATAGAGCACCAGGCAAGAGCCAAACTGCTGAACACACTGAAGCTATTAATTAAGGAGATACGCTGGGGACAGGGGAGCATGCCAGGAAGGGATGACTGTCAAAAAATAAACTAATGATATCTTTAAGTTCTTCCCTCCTCCCCCAGCTACCTGAGCGAGGATAGAACCGACTATCTCTAAACCATCAAGGATGCATTTTCCTAATTTGTTACTAACACATCCGTTTTTGGGATTCTTCCTCCACAGCATATTCCCATGCTTAACTCTCCCTACGATCACAAACTGTTTTCCTAACACCTGATTTAAATGTAATTTGCTGCAAGTCTCCTCTGGAAACCTGAAGAACAGTTGCTCTTTGTAGCAACCTGTTACAGATCTGAAGACTACTCTAAAGGTGTATGTAAATGTGTCTATAGATGTCTTTGTAATAAATTGTTTCAAAATACAAAAGAGATACTTAAGAGAAATTTTGTCCAGTGCTTTTTTTTTTTTTTTACATAAGGATTGGTTGGGTCCACTGAAAAATAGGATAAATGTGTTCTTTGTTGTTGGTAATACAGCAGCTCGCAATCCAGCCACGTCCTCGCTGACTATTCTTATGCCCTTTGTCTTTGCTGTCAATTTAGACTAAATTTGAGTCTGGTCAACTTGTGCTGCAGTGTTGTCACATTTTCATGAATAATAATAAATATTAGATAGATTTTATATTAATTCAGCCCACTCATCTCCCACGACAATCAAAAAAGCAGCCTGCATGAAACCTCCACGCTGTTTTAGTCGGTGTCCTGGCTAGGACGGCACAGAAATTGCAGTAAATATTACACCACAGCTCTCTCAGCCTGTATTTAGGGAGCATGGGTCAAGCTGAAAATAGGTCATTAAAGGCCAGACTCTTTTTTTTTCCATCTTTAAATAATAAAAGTGGTCTAGAGAAAGCAGAAAAGGGAGTGCATCATTCTGTTATTTATCTCAGAAAGTGTTGGCGTTTGCTCCTTTAGCTGAGATCAGACATCTTGATTTATTATCTGATGCAACCCTTGTCAGAGGCCAAAGCTCTGCCCTGTTACACAGTGCAACTCTATTAATAAACAGGCCAGCAAAGGAAGTCACTGCATAAGTACATCAGAATTTTGCTACATGATCTCCCGTTATCAGCTGATAGAACTGATTGCTTTCAGCAGAAAAACAGGTCCCACCTAAAGAGCAGAAAATTATTCATTAGAATGACGCACAGCAAACTTTGCCTGTGTATTTTCGAGAAATTGTGAAAAGAGGAAGCAACACCGCACCGAATTCCTAGCAGGCTGCCTGACAAACTCCAAGAGAAGGAGGCGTAAGGATATGGAGAGAGAACAGAAACAGAGAGGACTGAGAGCAGGGAAAGCTTTCTTTTTTTCCTTTTTTTCTTCTGAAAGAAAGCTGCAAAGGAGAGCAGTCTTGGCAAGCTGACCGACCCTGCTCAGCCCCCCGAGAGGGAACCCCAGGCAACAGCTCACCTTTTAATGATGAAGCGAGATGCTCACCAGCGCTGGACCCAGCCGCTCTCCGTAAGGCAACCAGAGGAGCAGCTGCCCTGCGGTGGGAGAGGTTCCTTACCTGGCTTCTGCCAGGGGTGGTGCTGGCTGGAAAACGTTCGTGCAGGTCTGGCAGGTCCCTGGTTCTCACCTCCAGCAGTTACTCTGGAAATAATTGTGGCTTCAGCCCCAGGCAGAGATCAAACAGGCTGAATAATGCTTAAACTAGATGTGAAGATGGGTGAAGGCACATGCCAGCAGTCCGTGTGTATACAAATATCACCCAGCTATCACTGTGAGAGCTGGCTGAGGGAAACGCAGCCTGACAGTCACGTCAACATCATCACTGCAGCTCTAATAATCCATCCTTGTAACATTGCAACCAGATGATCAATTCCAAAATGCCAGGGAATATCATAGGCCACTACTGTCCACGCATCCTTCAAAGCACCGTTTAAACCGTGAGCCGTTTCCACCCACCCTCCCAGCGCTGCACAATTTGTACTGGACTTTCCCATACCCAGGCAATTTCCTTGCAAATTCCTGCTGTGAAAGCTTTTCTTTAGGGAGACCACAAGTACAAACAGCTCTAGCAGAAACCTACTGAAAGAGTGAAAATGGGAGAGCCAGAATAGCAAAACAGAGGGGACACAACCCCTCCTCTATTCTGATAAGCAGATGCAGTTGTCCCAGATTCCTCTCTCTCTATAAACCAAAGAGTTGGCTGATGGCTACCTTTAAAAGCTTTGTATGACTATGCAGAGCTCTTGGGATGGGAAAGGGAGAGACAGAGGGATGCTCTGGGATGAGTCTGGGACTCAGTAGCAGCCATGCAACAAACGGAGGTTCTGTCACCTCCGTCTCCAAGGGCGGTACCACACTCAGCTCTCCAGGCAGGCACACGAAACTGCTGCACTGCGGTCGGCAATGTTTCACAAAGTCCACGAAATGGTTGTGCTCAGTCTCAGTACAATTCACGGTGAGGAAACATCTACATGAAAACCCAACATCCTGGCGTCAGGTGGGGAAGCCTATGGTGAGTCACCTTTTCTTGCACTTCTAACACAGGATCTAACAGTATCTAACAGTATCTAACCCAGGAAGGTGGCGTTCTTGTTGGTATGGTGAAGAAATATTTGTGCAAGCCAGATAAATTTTCAGGCATTCTTATTTCTCAGTTGCTGTCCAGCAGCAGACTAACATTGTCATTAATTTTAAACAAAAAAATAATTGTGAGCCAACTACAATCATTCCTCATGAACCTCTCAGCAGCTGCACATTTTGAGGAGTAATATGGTATTTTCTCTATTAAATACTGCTTGAAGAAACTGCCATGACTGAGATGAGAGCAGATAGAGCAAGAGAAAGAGCACGAGTTCTACACCTGACCCTGTAAAACGGTCAGCAGCCTTACCCACAGCACCTCTCAAGCCCCATTTCAGAAGGCAATGGTGTTTGTGCACCTGCTTTTCAGTGGTCCCCAGGACTTCCACCAGCTTCTGCGGTCACCAAGGCAGGACAAGCCAACAGGGCTGCCAGAGCTGGAGCCGCTGCCCTGCTAACTGCTCGTTGGAAAGACACCAAAGGCACCACATCCAAGCTGAGCTCAATCCAGCTCCCATCTGTGGCTTGGTGCTGCCATCAGGCGGCACGTCCAGCCTCCCTCCTTTGAAGCCTCTCGGATGCCAGACTTGCTGTCTTCACCTGCAGCGCACAGGAGGCTGGAGGACCCCAGGCACTTGTCCTGCCTAAGAGATTCCTCTGGAGAGGTGTTTGCAGTAGCATGCATGCAATCATCTGCATTTTTAGAAAAGAGAAATACCTGCCAGAATCCGACGCTCCCTGGTGACCCGAAAGAAGGAGGCTCCTGAAGCCCAGAGGGCTGAGGCGGCTGGAAGCTTAGCTCCAATTCAGCCTTGCAGGACAGACGGAGGTCGCGGTGCTTCCTCGGACACCGGGCCTCCCGCCCGTGGGCACAGGAACACGCAGAGAAGCTTCTCTGTGGCTGCTAAGGCTGAGTCACTAGTGGTAACTTACTCCCCAGTTTATGAAAAGGGGATGATTTTTAACTTTTTACAATGTATTTAGAACACTATGGGTAATAACACGTGAAGGAACATCTCCAGAAATTTTGACCGTTACGCTGTGATTGTGCATTTCTTTTATGTGACCCAATCAGGTAGCAGACATTTACATACAAACATTTCATCATCATAACTTCAATAAGCAGAAAATAACTAATCAGAGCACTTGGCAATCAAAAAAAGCCAAGAAAAATGCTGTAGTCAGTGACCGAAAAGGGAAACGTAAGGGCAGAGACATGAATAGACACAGAGTAACATTTCCATTTTTCAGTTCTCTTCGGTACTTCAAAGCAGTGGCAAACACACAAATGGAAAATTCACAAGTGTGTTGTAAGGGCTCACTGAGATTTCTACAGATAAGGAAATATGGTATGCAAAGCAATTTGTCCACAACTGTTGGCAAAGAGTTTGGAATAGGAGACATCTGTCTCCCCTTATAACTATAAAATGAGCTGACGTTACATATGGCAGCACTGGCATTTCTCAGAGCACTGTAGCCCTTGATATAACGTTCTGGTAGCATTTGATGTGCAGAAAGTGCAAACATCTTCATTTCACTAGAAACTTCTTCATCACACAGCCATCGGTGTCCGACTCCGCTGGAAGGCCAGAGTGGTGTAGGCAACCTCATTCTGGGGATGTGAAAGAAGCCACAAACATTAGAGAGTGTGCAAGCATCACATTTCAGCATGAATTTCCTGCTTTTAATTTGTCCTCAACGCTACACACCATAAGCAGTCACAGTCTGTCCCTGCACGTGGGAAATTAGTAAATGCTATGCTGGATCAGAGCACTTGTTAGTCTAGCTCAGGATCCTGGGTCAACTCTGCATTAGGGGCTTCCAAAGAATCAGTATCATGAAGGAAAACTGCAGAAATGCTTGCCCTTTAAAAAGATTTTCCCCTAATCTGCCTAATTAGTGGTTTAGTTTAGCCCCAGAACCCTTGAAATATGTGGGGAGTGTGGCATTTGAGCCCTGTGCTAACAGAGAAGGAACAGCTTTCCTCCTGCTGTCCAGGTACCTCCTCAGGTAACTCCCTGCAACGGCAAACACAGGCTGAAGCCTTGGATGCACAAAAGAAAGCACTTCTCCTTAGCCAAAGAACGGCTGACTAACACTTGAGTCTTGCAAGAGCAAACCTCTTTTCTCCCCCCCCCCAATTAATATTTATCATTCTATCAAGAATCTGAAGTCTCTCCATAAAGTATTAGAAAGAATAGGTGTGACCTGTACCTGGATGTCCTTAGCAGACTCCTCAGTCGCTGTCTGGGAGGGAACTTGCTCTTGTAAATTTTGGTGGGATCTCTTACACTCTAGGAAGGAGAAGGACGCCAGTCTCAGCTGTCTGCTCCGTGTATGGAGGCAGCAGCGCAAGAGAGGTGCAAGAGCGGTTCATTAGCTGGCTTCTAAGGAACCAGCACCAGAGCACATGGCTTCACGTAGCTTGTAAAATCTGCCACAGACCTTCCCTGCAAAGTCAGCAGTTTGGCAGCCCAAGCGGGAGGGTCTGTGTGGTCAGTGTTAGGATGAAAAAAAAAAAAAACCCAAACCACAAAACCCCAAACCAAAACGAACACAACCAGCAAAACCCAGCACAACTCATCAGTGCTAACGTGAATTCTTCCATGAAAACAGCCCTGGGATGATTCATGAGGAGTTACTGCCAGGAATGACCTCTTCATCCATACATTAATTATTCAAGGCAGACATAATTTGAGCCTCTTTCAAGGTAACTTCTGTGGAAGTTACTCTGAAACCCTAGTGCTGTAAGATGCAGCCCGAAGAGCGCAGAAACGTAGCACCATCCACGTTAAGGCGTGCAGCACACGATGCTAAGCACTTCTCTGCCACCAGGTCTGGATCATCACGCTGTCCGTACTCCCTCTACTGTGCCACTTACTTTTTCTGAAGAGGTAGATGATTGCAAAAACCAGAACAGTTGACAGGATGCCGGAGATAAAGGCTAGCGATATGTAGAGTATATCATAGCTGTTGATACACAGAAAATGGTGTGAGAATCCCCACTTTTAACAGAAGAAATCGGCAGTGTTCAAATTCACCAAGCTTCATGAAACGCAATACATCATTTATCACAAGCCCCGTGAGATTAAAGGGTGCATATCTGCATTAAGCATCGCTATGAATTAAATATCTAGCGCACAGACTAGGAAGCTCTAAGCAACCTTTTAAAACCCCAAGACATGAAATGTGTTACATATAACTCCTCCCTTACAGGAGCAGTCTCGGGATACTCTGTGTTTGACATCAGGAAATAAAGGTGGAGCATTTACTTATCAGTCCAGCACTTGACTTCTGAGGCTTTTAAGTCAGTTGTAGTGGTATATACAGTGGTATGTACAGTGACAGTAGTGGAAATGGGCTCTGGTGTAACTGGAACTGAGTAGAAGAAAAAAAAAAATCAAAAATTGGTTTTAAAACGTGTTAATTTCTCCAGTAATATCACAAGCAACAAGAACTACACAGAGGCTTGGGCCTGTTCAAGTCAGAGTTATTGTTAGTACAACGTTTCTCTCTCAGAGGGCTGAAAGTGGAAACATCAGACCGAAAAATTTATTCATACGATGGCTGTCCCCCAGCAGCCTTGGGCAGCCATGCAGTCCTTGCCCAAACGCAAACATCTCCTCCCAAGCTACCCCCGCATCAGCCCTTTTTGAGTCAGGACAATATCAACTTAGTCAAGAATACTGCATCTAAGAAAATTCCTTAAAGAGGGAAATACCTGCATTTGCTTTTGAGGGTCTACTTCCCATTCTCTCCACACACTAATGAACAGTATGAGAAGCTAAAAGGAGGGGAAGTGGGAAAAAAAAAAGTTATATTTATATACATATACATACACCGGCACTAGAGCAAAACCTGTCACCCTCTTCTAACTCAGAGACTTGATTTAGTTTTTATCAATTTTTCAGACATCTTCCACAAGCTGGCACAAAGCCACAGCAGCAAACCCGGCGATTTCTCAATGCGCATCCTGCTTCCCAACGCCTTGTTCCTGCACTTGCGTGTTCACTGCAGCGATGAACGCGCTGCCTTCTTTCAAGAGGATGGAGTGTATTTAAAACTAAAGAAGCACCCACAGCAGAACCGAGTGAACTTTACAAAACATTTTCATAATCAGAAGCAGCTTGGAAAAAATGCCCCTTTAAGTTTTTCTTTCTCAAGTTACATTGATTTTTTCCACCAAAGCAGGAACGATAACTTTCTTCTCAAATTTGGGGGTGGAATCTAAAGATAGGGCAATACCAGCCTGCTACAAAATTCCTCCCCTGGTATTTCTCACTACAGGGCGTGATTAACATGGAAGTATTGCCAACAACAACATGAAAGTAAACATCCCCTTTTCTGTCGCTGTCACCTTTTTCTACTGCGTGCCCATCGTTGCCCACGTTCCAGAACAGTCCAACAATGAAGACCTCCCAGTTTCCTACCCCAAGTCTAAAAGTGCCTTGTGTTTGCAGTAGCAAGGAGAAGTGATACAGCTCCGTCTTACCTCCTGCCACAGAGCTGCTGCCCACCTGCTGCCAGAAACTCCTGAAGCCTTAGCACAGCAGTTTAACTGTTTGCTTCGTGAAAGGAATCTCTGTCCAGCTAGTTCATGTGTCATTCAGATGTGGGGTTACACAAAGGCGGAAGTTGAGCAACTTCACTTTTTTTTAATTAAAAAAACAGGAAACTATGAAAGACACCTGCATTCTCAGGAACTGTTCATCTCAAAAAAGCCAGCTTCCGCTCAAGTTAGCTTACTTTTAAGTAAGGTTCTTACCTTTAAAGAGCACCTTTTTTGCTGAACTGTTGTACTGCAAAGTGCAGAAACCTGGGCTGTTTTACTAACTCCACTGAAAATAAGCCTTTCCCTCCTGCAGTGCCGATCCACACAACAGAGGCACGTAAGCACACCCTAGCCTGCTTACTAAATCAATCACTTCCCAACGCAGAGAGGATGCGATTTCACATAGGTGTTTTGCGCACCTGGGCCATTTGAGATATAACAAAATCCTTCAGGGAAAGTTTCCTATAAAAGGATGAAAAGACTTACACTGTATATTATCATAATACACATAAAACTGTTTTCCTTGTTACACGAAAAAGAAAAAAGCAAGGAACTTTTTTGTCTATGAAAATCCAGACAAACCCCACCCTCTAGAACAAACTTACCCATTTCACTGTTTTAAACTTAACACTGGCAAGTTCAGTTGAAGCCACGGTCTTCTGGTAGCTTTTGATACGTTTCCTGCCAGCTACATCCCCTTTTCCACGGGACAGGAAGACGCTTTTTGTCACCATTTGAAGCTTTGTTATGAAAGTGTTTCTTTCAGTTCATTTTTAAAAGGAGGACATTCATTCAGAGTACCCCCAAGTACTGGGCTAGGTGAATGGGAGCTCTGGCCATCATTTTGATAAACATGTTTACAATCACAGTAGATACCCACAGGTCATTATCACACACAATTCTACAACAAAAACCGATCGCTGTATTAGCACCAGAAGTTTTCACTGCGCGGTTCTGTATCTTATCTCTGGAAGGGTTCGCAACCATCAGGGAACCAATCGGAATCGATAATCCCCCACTACACGCTAACCGTAGTGGTTTATGTGACCGATCTAGCTACTTCAAACACAAAACATAAATGACCATTGCTACTGCTAGTGAAAGACAGCAGAGTGGTTTGTTTGTTTGTTTAATGATACTTTAGACTCATACAGTTTACAAGAGTAAGTAATCAGACACGTCAGTGGAATCAGGCGTGGTTACACTGCTGCCTGTGCACTCTTCGATAACGCCTTCAGGTCCAAAATGCACTTTGCAATACTTTCCTTCTGCTGCAAAAGAAAGGAAAAGAGCTTTCAGAAGAAAGACTTATGAAACACATTTAAACAAGCAAAACACGCTTTCTAATGCATTTTAGATACTCCTTTTTAGACCCATATAATGAGTTACAGATAAAAGGGATAGCTCACGAAGCCAGAGATTCAAATCCAATGACCTGCATTAAAGCATCTACACGCAGTGCTAGGAACATGTTTTCTTTTCTTGTTCTCAGCTTCATTCCTTAAAAGAAAGGACACCTAGAGCCCACCTGCAGATCTTAAGCTGCCATGGTCTCACACAGAGAATTTTACAAGCGAGTTCCCTGACCTGTTAGCTATGCATCTTATCACAAGCTTAGCTCCACGCTGCAACAACGAACACCACATGGGATTCTAGCTGAGGTCACCAGCAACACAAGCACCCGGTACCGAGTCACTGGGCTCGTTACCTCTTACTCAGCAGCAGGAACGCCTTGCAGCCACGTTTGGAAGTCACCCAAAGATGACCTATCATCTTCTGGCTTAAGCCAGAATCACTAGACAGCAAGTATTTGTAAAGACTAAAACGTAAAGCAGATTAAAAAAAGCAAGTACCTGCTGAGGTGTGATGCTCTGAACAACATTTTTCTCCACCCACTGAATCATGTGATCTTGTTCTTTCTGACGCTTTAAATTCTGCATGGCCACCTGATAGTCCAGCCTTTTCTTTACTTCGTTGTACACGGTCAGTAATCGTTCTCGATAATTAGTTTCCAGCAGCATTGCAATATTGTTCTAGACACAGGAGACGAAATCAAAGGGTTAACATTTGGCAAGAATACAGAACAGCAGCAGAACACATTCTACAGCAAAAGTCACCGGATCAGGCGGCAGAACTAGCCCTGTCTGCACACACAGAGGGTAAATGGTTTGTTACTTGTTCGCAATTTAAGAGGCACCCAGATTACGTAGCAGAGACTGCAGTGGAAGCGAGCAGTAGAGCTGGAACTGCATACCCGCTTAGCGTCAAAGAGGTAACTGCGGCCTTCAACCCGCCATTGCTCCTTCTTCTCCTGTTCAATGGCAGTCTCAAGATCTTTAATAGCCTCATTTTTCACGGCTAAAGCTTTAGCAACTTTCTCCTGAAATAAGAAACAAAAAGTATGCTTCAGAATGAAAGCAAGATGCAAGCAACACAAGTGATCTATAATTAACTCCTGAAATGCTGCATCAAGATTTGAGAAGTGTCTGCATAAACCAGGTTGTGCCAGGGCTGAAGTTAAAGGATGGCAAGACAGAAGAATTAGGGTTCACAATCAATTGTACTTTAAAAAAATCATTCATGCTGGTTTTATTTTTGAAGACTTACGTAACAATACTGACATAAGATCTAAGCCATACGTTATTTAAGCAAATTCTGAAGACATTAAATTCAGATTTTTACGACAGCCTGGACACAGTATTCTTTTAAATATTTAAGCAGAAAACTTAGAACAGTTATTAACTACTGCAAAGTTAGATTATGGTTTCTTTTGTTACCTCATTAAGTTTGTCAGCAAAAGCTGCTACATCAGACCCATATTTTTTTACACCATAAATGATGACTGTTAATATGCAGGCAGCTGCAACTGTCTCGTGGTTAACTACATAGATTTCCTTAGAGAGAAGGTAAAGCAGGAGTCCAGTTCCCAACATGTAAGGCCCTAAAGAAAAAATAAAGCAGCATTATTTGTACAAAGCATAAAGAGGCTCACTAAAGTCAGACACCTAAGAGGTAGCTAGTTTAAGGCTTACAAGAAGATCAGGAAGTGTTCTCTTTTACCACGACAAGAAATAAAAACCCAATGCCACCAAGGGGAAGGGTGCCACGAGGGTGCTCACTAGAAGCAGAAGCAACTTGCACCTTGCATGGGACCTGCTGCTTCTGCTCATTCAGAAACAGGCAAAAAATCTCCATTTAAGGGTTTTGATGGTTGGCAGGCAAATAAATCTTCCTGCAAGGTCAAGCTCGTGACATTCTTTTAGCCTTTATTTAAAGCACGGGTACCTAGCTTTAGAGCCAGGAAGTGCTGCACTGTCTCATTCTTCACAACCTCCTTCTGCATATACAAAAGGTAATGTTTCCCTAATAATTTACCATTTCAGCAGCCAGAAGTGGTAGACAGAAGTAAAGAAGCATAATTAAACACACATTTTTTTAAAAAATGAAAGTATATATTAACCTGTAACTCCTGTTTTAGGATAGAGAAACTGGAAAAACTCCTCAGGGATCAAACCATAACGTACTTCTCCTCCTTTCTCAGGCAGAGGTGGCAAAGGAGCCGAGCACTGCTGAGTTGTGTGCAGTGTTCTTGTGGTGTGCAATACACTACAAACAATGAGAAAGTTCCCATTAAGCTTTTTAAAAAAAAACCACCCTTAGATGAGACTCAAACACATTTCCAATTAAACAGGTAGGCATTCATTAGCCACGCCTCCTGGAGGAAGTGGGTGGGACTAGGTAACCTCCACGGGTTCCTTCCGACCGTAATTATTTTATAAGCCCACAATAGTAGTTAGATAAAAACAAAACCCTAGAATAACGTTATTTAAAAATAAGGACTGGCAGGCTCCTGAGGCGCTCCCAGGCCTCCGCAGGCAGCCCGTCACTGGGAGGAGGCGGCAGCCGGCCGGGCCGCCCGGCAGAGCGGAGGCACCGCTAGGCCTCAGCCGGAGGTGAAAGCCCCCGGCGCTGCCCGCCCCCGCGGTACTCACCCCACGCTGACGGGAGGCGGCAGGCTCCTCAGCGCGGCCGGGGCTGGGGGAAGAAGAGGGGCAGAGAGGGCGTCAGGACAGAGCTCAGCCAGGACAGACCCCCACCCCAGGGAGACGGCGCTTCCCCCCCCGTCTCACCGGCGCGGAGGAGGAGGCGGGAGAGCATGGCGGGGCGGGCAGGGCAGGGCAGGCGGCGCGACCCCCTTCGTCCCGGTGACCGCCGGCCGCCTCCGCACCGAGATGGCGGCGGGGAAGATCTCGCGAGAGGCAGCGCGGCGGGGGCGGGGCGCGAACTCTCGCGAGAGGTGGCGGCGGCGGCGCGCGCGGCGCGGGAGCACGTGGGGGCGCCGCCGGCCCCGCTCCCGCCGCCGCTGCCGCCGCCATGGAGGAGCCGCCGCCCGAGCAGCCCCCGCCGCCCCCCGAGCAGCCCCCGGCGGGCGGGGAGGAGGAGGAGGCCGCGCCCGCCGCCGGCCCCGAGTGGAACATCCCGCCCAACGCGCCCGCCTGCATGGAGCGGCACCTGGAGGGCGCGCACTACCGCGCAGGTAGCGGGGCCGCCGGACCGGGGGAGGGGAGGGGAGGGGAGGGGAGGGGAGGGGAGGGGAGCGGGGCGGGGGGGGGCCCGGCCGGGCCGCCCGGCTCGGCCCCTCGGGGAGCGGCGGCGGGCGCTCAGCGGGCCTCTCCCCTCGCCTTTCCCCCCGCAGACGGGGCCCTGCTGCTGGGCGCCTCGGGGCTGAGCGGGCGCTGCTGGGCCGGCTCCCTCTGGGTCTTCGCCGACCCCCGCCGCGCCCCCAGCGAGGGCTTCTGCACCGCCGGCGTCCAGACCGAGGCGGGCGTCGCCGACCTGCGCTGGGTGGCTGACAGGGGCATCCTGGTGGCCTCCGACTCCGGTAAGCAACGGGGATCCCCCTCGCCGGGGCCCCCCGGGCTGAGGTGGGTGCCCCCCCCCCGGCTGAGGTGGGTCCCCCCCCCAGGTGCCGTGGAGCTGTGGGAGCTGGATGAGAACGAAACCCTCATCGTCAACAAGTTCTGTAAATATGAGCACGATGACATCGTGATGACGGTGGCCGTCCTGGCCAACAGCACCCAGGCTGTCAGCGGCGGCAGGGACTTTTGGTGAGTGTCCCCAGCCTGGCTGCCCTGCACCAGGGCCGGTGCTGGGTGCTGACTGCTCGCTCTTGTCCGCAGCGTGAAGGTCTGGGATCTCCCACAGCAAACGGTCCTGCACTCCTACAGAGGTGAGTGCCACGCCGGCCACGTCGCCTGGCTCCTCCTGGCCCCTCGCCGGTTGCTGCAGGCTGAGCTCGGTCCTGCAGCATCGCTGGTTATCTCCCGTCTGCCAAACCACACTTGGGGCCGTGATCTAATGTTTGCCTGTCTATGGTGTTTCTGGCACTGCCTTATTTCTTTGTCTGTTGGTCATTTCTCCCCACAAAATGAATGCTATAAGGCTTAGTTTGCCTTGCATCTCTAAGTGTATTTTAGAGTATTTCTTCTGGACTGAAATCTTTCTCCCACCTGCATACGATCATGTGATTTCCTAACCTGTATTTGTTTTGAACAACAGCTCATTGGAGATGCCGATCTCTGGAGCTGTGGTATTGTGATCTCTAGCCACGGCAGAGGCCATACTTTGTTTGATCCTCTCCCCCCGGCCCCTTTATAACTGCTCTCTTGTCTGGAGAGGCTTCCTCAAGCTTATGTGTGTCACGGGGACTTGACTGCAGTGGCTCCGGTTGGATTTGGCAGCTCATCAGTTTGGTAGGAAGCAGTTGGCTCTTGCTGAGTAGAAGTTAACCTTGTATCAGGGCATAAACTATTCTTTATTATACTGCTGTGCCTTCAGAGGTCCTTGGGAATATGCGGGAAAGTTGGATACAATCTTTGAGGCTCTTTATCCTTTTGTGCTTTTGGTAGCTCACTCCGGTTCAGTGACATGTGTGGCTTCCTGTCCTGGTAAGGACACTGTGTTCCTGTCCTGTGCTGAGGTAAAGCTCGCTCTCTGTCTAAATCTACCCAATAAAAGTGATAATTTTAGTTATTTACAGTTAAATGCACTTACTGAGAAATCACCTGTTGTATTACAAGCTGCATACCTGTGTTATTTCAGTGTTCCAGTCTGATAAGTTGCCAGTCAGCTTACCAAGCTGACTTCTACAGGTTTGTATTAAAATGTGGGAGTTCCCAGCTCTGTCCTGGGGATGACTGAAGGAGCTGACTTGCAGTTAACGGCAGCATCCTTTTAACACAAAGGAAGAGCTGATGTGGGTTTGAATGTGGGTCAGTAGCAGTTCTGCAGTGAGTCTGAGTTTATGCTTACCCCCTGCCACAAAGAAATTGTAAAAACTTTCTCATTCACTTTGGATTTATAGGACAGCAGAACTTTACTCTGGGATACCAGATGCCCCAAACCAGCTACTCGAATTGGTATGTTCCTGTATGCAGTCACTACTTGTATGAGTTTTTGTTGGAAGAAATAACTTATTTTATGCCTGACTTCACTACATCTAACTTCAAATCTAGCGATGTGACCATTTGGGCAGAAAAGCCTGTTAAAACCTAAGGAAGTCTAACACTATCACAGAAGTACAATAAGCTTTTAAATATTTGTCTTAGTGCAGTAGCAGTGCTAACTGAGACAGATAGCATAGGAATATCTTTGTACTGACTCTTTTCACACTCATCCCAATTTATTTACTCGCAGTTTGCAGTGCCTGTAATCACCTCCCTACCTCAGTCATGTGGCATCCACAGAAAAGTGACATCTTTGCTTTGGGTGAGAAGTGATCTTACTATTTGACTCTCACCGGACAAATCAAGGTCTTTCTTTTCACGTGACAATTTTGCCAATAACCTCATTTTTCCTTCCTCTCTTAAAGGTGATGAAAATGGAACAGTTGCACTAGTAGACACAAAGAATCCTGATTCTGCCCTCAGCTCCACTGTGCATGCCCGAAGTATCACGGGGTTTGCATTTTCTACACATAGGTACAGTCTGATATACTGGCATAGAACGCATGACTACATATACTTGAAAACCTTATTTGTTTTTAGAGTAAAACCTATGAGAGGACTAGTTTTGGTCTCTTTATCAAGACGGTTGATAGTGAAGAATAGGGTAAAGCAAATAATGTCTCACTTTGAACAAGAAGTGTGTGAACGTACATGAGAAGACTTTTGCAGTATTCAGAATTATTGACCCACTTGCTGTGGGGATTTTTCTAATTACAGTCACCTCTGCTTGGAGAAGGATTACTTGCTTTGCGACGCTAATAGAATATTCTCGCTTAGCGTGCTGGCAACCTGCCAAATGATGATGAAAACATTTTTGTAAGAGTTGGTGTCTGTTAATTCACTTTACCTGGGTCAAGCTCACTAAGAAATGTGCTTTTCACCAGGTTATGCCTAAGAAGCTTTCTTGTATTTGATTGTTCTAACCGTGGTCTCATCTCTGTCCTCTAGTTCACCCTTACTGGCCTCAATCAGTGAAGACTGTTCAGTAGCTGTTCTTGACTCAGACCTCTCAGAGGTGTAAGTACTAGACAGAATGTACGCACTACTCTAGCTGTTTGTCTTGTTGACTTCTCATTAAGCTAATTATTTATCCATATGCTGAGTAGAAAATGAAAATACTCCTTAAATAGGGGAGCATCATCCTAACAAACTAGCAGTTAGGAATTGCACAAGCCCATAAACTCTTCGTGACAATGCTGTGTAGCTAATGGAGTGTTCATGTTTTCCAGGTTCAGAAACCGTTCTCATCGGGACTTTGTAAAAGGCTTATCGTGGTCTCCTTCAGACGATGCCTTGCTCACTACAGTTGGATGGGATCATCAGGTTTTACATCACACTGTCCCCATACCAACTGGTGAAGCTTCTGGAGTCAACTGTGTAAAAGAATAGTTTTATAAACTCATGGTCCAAATTCCTTCCTGGCATTACTTTGATTGTGCTGAAGTCACAGGTGTGTGTGAACTGGAGTGGGTATGGTCTGTTGTCTGCCTTGAAGCTTGTGACTAAGAAGGTTCCTGTAGTAATTTTGAATTAGGCATAAGTTAGTTACAAACCAAGCTTTACCCTCTCCTCAGGAGTTGGCTTCACCTGTGATAAGACTTCAGTATTTTACCCAGAAAAAAATTGACTTCAGGCACAGAGGAGAGTTGGAGAGACAGGGAACTAGGTATAATAATAATAAAAAAAAAAAAAATCAAGAAGACTCGATTCCTCCCTCAGTTCTCCAAACCATCCATGGAATTAATATAAACATTTTGGGGGGAGGTTAAGAATAACACCTCTTGTTAGCTGGATGCGAGAGCCTTACCCTTGAGCAAAGCTCTTTGCTATGTAAATCAGTTCTTCCAACTGAATGGGAAGATGGGTTAGCATTTAAAGACTAGAAGGGTTCCAGTCTTGTCCTTAATGCAGCACGTGGTTAGAGGGTTGGTCTTCACTGTCTGCTAGTGTGGAGCCTATGGTGAGCACTGTTTATGCACTTCTGCTCCCTCGATGGGTATCAGAACACCGGTGCTCGGTGCGAGGAGCCTTGTATGCTGTATGACAAGGATCCCAGCTGTAGCCCTGTAATTAAATGCCTTTGTGATAGTGCATGACACGTGCTGAAATGCTGGGACCTGTGCTGCTCAACGCTGGGCTTGCAGCTGAGGCCAGCTCAAAGCGCTGTTACTGTGGCATGCTGAAAGCCAAGAGAAGTTAGCAGTTGCTGTGCTGTTTGACGCCGTGTTTCATCTCCTCTGTGCTGAAGACAACTTATTCAAAGATAAGACCTGTGAACAAAAGTTTATGTAAGGGAAAAACTGGACTAAGGACTTCAGTTTTCATTTGCTTGCTCCTATAAACAGACTGCTTAGCGATAAATGAGACTCCTATGCACTTGTGATGAGTGACTTTGTGCCGGAGGCTGAGGGGACCGAGCATTCTCATGATCCCCAAAACAGACTCCACATAATCCTTAGAGGTGTTTTTTGTAATATACCACATACTTTTCAAACTAAACTGTTTCCCTGGAACATATTTAACTGAAAAAAAAAAAAAAAAAATCATTGCTCTGCATGCATTGCCACTGCTCTAGATGTGGCTTGGTCTGGCCTAATATTTCCTAGACAGAATAAAGCAGGTCCTGACTAATGAAACAAAAAATACTATTGAAATGAATGCTACTCCTGTTTCTTTAGCGCGATAGCAACACTAAAACGTACACCACTTCCAGTGGGCTTATCCCTGCATAAACATAGGTTTTAGCTGATCCAACTTAGGCAGAGCCCACAACTAGTTTTTAGGCAGACTGAGCTTTCCCAGGCTCTGTACTTCTCTCATACTGTTTTTAAACCTTGTTTGCTGCTTTTTTAATTCCCGTGTCATACAGGTGTTTACAGAGCAGACTTCCTGACCTAGAGCAGTGTATGACAAGGAAAAGGTAAACGATTATAAAAACTGACAAGTTTCCTCAAAAGTACCCCTCGAACAACCAAAAAAGTTACCTGTTACAGACCTCTGATGGTGTACTGGAAACTGGAACAGGTCTTGTGCTCTTTGTGAAAAAGTTGTCTTGGAAAAAGTGGAAGACAGTTTTTAAATAAATCATAGTTTTCACTTGTAACCGGGTATAAGTTTCACTGGGCCGTTCCTGTAGTGTTGAAGAGCCAGTTGAGATCATTCACACAGCTAAAGTGAAGTTGTGATTTCAGTCCCTGAAATTAAAACCGTTCTTCAATAAATGTGCACCATATTGCTGTTTAATGCTAGGGTACTCTGATTTTTCAGCACTAGTGCAAGGCAGGCTGTAAGTTCTGCTTCTTTTCAGGAAGCTTTTCTTTCCAAAACCTGAAGTAGGGTTTCCGTTGTGCAGAGCTAAAAAAAGTTTCAAATGTCAGGTACTAAACCAAGTGAAGTTCCTCACGTTGCCACCCTGTGAGCAAAACACAACAGTCCACAGCAAAATGCATAATGGTGGAAGGTGAAGCCTAGAGGGACAACAGGTCGTTACTG
Source organism: Theristicus caerulescens (assembly GCA_020745775.1). Classification (NCBI taxonomy): domain Eukaryota; kingdom Metazoa; phylum Chordata; class Aves; order Pelecaniformes; family Threskiornithidae; genus Theristicus; species Theristicus caerulescens. The sequence continues at coordinate 6,939,638 of CM036578.1, forward strand.
ATATATTATTAATCCTCCTCTTTTACAATTGCTAAAAGACTTTTAGTGTGGCAGCGAAAAAAAAAAAAATATATATATATATGCTTCAGCATCTGGGAAAGGTTTAGCATCTGGGTGAAGGTTTATGTTCTGCCACAGGAGGGCAGCAGCTGCCAGCCTGACAAGAGGCCAGGCAGCATCCCCCAAAACATCTGCACATTTCTTTAAAGAGTATCTACTTTTTTTTTTTTTAGCCACTTACACTTGTTTTTTTCGCCATCCTAAGAGAAGCACAGAAGAGCGACAGTTCATCTAGGAGTCACTCGAGTTGTCTTAGCTTGGCTCCTGGTTGATGGCACCGCTATAGTAAATGGTCACACCAACAGGCAGGCAGCGGGGCAGAAACGCGGGCAGTACCACATCAATGCTTGTTGGCTTTGTAGCTCTCTGCAAAGGAACTGGAGAATTCGCTGGGGTTTGCGGTGTGCTCACGCTGTCTGGACTACTCTACGTGCCGGTCAGGTTTGGGGACGCTTCTATAAATACATTGTGGCTGGAGTAAGAGCTTCAAGATACACAGCGCACACTTCCCTCCCGAAGAACCCAGTTCTGTAGCCAGAGCTGGATTAAAGAGATGAGAATGCAAACAAGCGTAATTTTGAGGAGTGGAGAGAATAAACCACTACGAAGACAAGCCTGTCTTTTATGTTGCTGCTTGCATTGCTCACACTGCGTTTTCAATTTTAAGTACAACATTCTAGTTAGGACTTGCAACTAAGTATGCAAGTTTCATTACTAATAAAAGCTCAAAACCAAGAACTATTTATAGAAGAAGCACAGGCTGAACTGCACAAGCTCCTCTGCCAGCCTGCCTAACCAGCTGGATGCGAGGGCTGTTTGTGGAGTGACGGGGCAGTTAGGGCGAGCTGCCCGTTGATTCCTTCATTGGGCTTCTAAAAACACTTAAAATTGCCACAGGGTTTATATCAACAACAGGAAAGTAGAAATTGGACCAAGCCCGAGGTAAGCTGAAATTCAGGCTGTTGCTGAGGCCAGTTTCAGCTACATTTTCCTGTCCTTTTAATCTTGCACGCAAAGATCTTGATCTTACAGCAGACAGACCACTTAAGCAATACTAAATAAAGTCAGACCACACATGTAATAAAACAATATGTCCAGACATATTTAATGCAAGAAGGTTGGTGTTCAATGGCACTCATAAATAAGAGACTTTGACGCTTCACAAGTAAAGCTATCAGTTATACTACATCAGCAGGTACTTTTGAGGAAGAGGCAGCTGCAGGGGATATATTTAAGTTGTATCAAGACTTGAATGACCAAACTGCATCAGAGGGTTGAAGTGAGAATAATGCCATCGTCAGGCTTCAAGATGGCTTTCAGCACTAAGACTGGGCTATAAGGTAGGTCGCTTTGCTCCATTACTACCCCTCAGTTTCTTCCTCTTCTATTACTAAATTTTTATAGCGAAACAGAGCTGGGGAGAAGGAGCAGAACCGGGAATCAGAGTAGAGTTTACGTGCTGTCATGACAAACCAAGGAAGAGGGAGCTCCTCCCCGTCCCTGCAGCTGAGAGGTCCCCGCTCTTCATTACGGATTTAACTCTCCGCAAGTGCTTGCTGCCAACAGCTCCGACAGTGGTTCCTTTGTAACACAAACAGTTCCCGATGGCCCCAGCATCAATGTCTAGTTGTTACTGAAATACTAGAATTTTGCTTAATGTATTCAAAAGAAGCAGGGCTAGCCCAAAGTGTTTGAAGAATAGAATAGTTTCACTGCTTAAAACATTCATGCTAACCAGTTTTACAACTGCGAGCAGAGTCCTACCTGATTTAGTTTAGCTTAGTCCACTCTGCATTCCCAGAACGGGTGTTCTTTGAATGAATAATGGCTATTTCATAAAACTGACTTACATTATCATGCTTCTAACATTTAACATAAATACACGTCTGCTAGAAACAAGACACTCCACACTATATAACAGCATATTACAACTACATATGAATTGCATGTCTGGGTGAAATAGTAAATGTGAAATTCAAAGCAAGTGCCACCATTGGAGTTTCACATTTTGCCCTAAAAAAACCCAAACCAAAGCCAAAAACTTGTGTTGTGGATACACTCAAATTTAGGAGAATTCTTGCAGGGGAAAATTGCACACACACCATTTCTGGGCAAAGTCAGTCTTGAAGGCTGAAGTCTCCCAACAAAGCTTGAAATTTAAAACTGCTTTTGAGAAGTAATTTGCAGTTATAACTTATTTTGGGGAAAAAAAAAAAGTATCGGGGGAAAAAAAACAATTAGGTTGCAATATTATCAGAGAGGCTTCTTTGTTTTGTTTCAAGTTAAACTGGTGAAACTTCATCCAATACTAAAACACGACCCTGAAGCCACTCAACCGGGATCATGGCTTTACTTCCACAGATCAATAAGAATCCTCAAGATGCTCCTCGCACGGAGAAACTTCCAAGGGGGGGTGGGGGCTATCCTACATGACACTGGCACACTTAAATACCCAGATAGTTACTCCATAGTCACTTTTCGCCATAAACATTTTTTAAAAACCAACACCCAGATATTTAAAGCATGTTATTTCAATACTGGCTGGAGTGAGCATGTCTGGAAACCTTCCAAGTCACTGTGACTTACTGGCATAAAAATGCCATTTGAATTAGCTATTAGACCAATTATGGTATTTGCGTTTTCATTTTATTCACAGCAAAGTAAAGTTCAGAATACTTTGAAGCTGCTGCAGTATTTGAAACAGCTGTTAAATTATTAGGTAAAGTTGGAAATAACATAAAACAGAATGTCAACAACATGACATTAATATCAAGACAACTCTTTTGAAAATTCCACCATGAAGGAAAATTTATCACTGAGTTTTCAGCTGAATTGTAGAGCAAAATCTGCTTATGTGCACACATACACACGTGCGTGCAACGCGGGACAAGCTGGAGTGGAACTAATGATGTTGTATAGTATTGAAAATAGAAAGTGCTTTCCATAAAAGTAGACTAATGTCTCAAAGTGCTTTTAGTTTGTCAGTGATTAGAAAACATTCTCTACAAGTTTTTACACTTATCTTACAGTGATTTTCAGCAAGTTTACCTATGAGGAAGATAACGTATTTCTAATTTCAGGAAGTTGGCCATTCAAAACTTTGGTCACCTATCATGAGACTGCATTGCTCGCTCCATAGAGTAAAATACCCTCTTTAAGGCTACTGGTATCTCCCACCCAAGCGCATGGCCACCACTAGCTCCTTCAGAGAGGCACTGGCGGGAAGCAGGGACAGGCTTGCCCGCACGCCCAGCACCCAGACTTATGGAAACGCCGGGAGCCAGGTCCTTCGCTATGGCACTGCAGCCATCCCATGCACCAGGAGCACCGAGTACTCTACAATCACACCGAAATTTAGCTTTAGTCCCCCAAATCAGACAAACTAAAGCCGAATCTCAGTATAACAGTTTTAAGGACACTGTGGCTTAGCTTTTAGAGGTGGGGTTTATGTGGGTATGAAGTGGCAAGAGACCCCTCGAGGAAAGCAGCACCAGCACAGCACCAGCACAGCACCAGCACAGCACCAGCACAGCACCAGCACAGCACCAGCACAGCACCAGCACAGCACCTTGGTGAGTCGCTGACACCCACCAGCTGATAAAGGAAAAGGATTGCTCAAAGCATTAAGTCTCCCTCAAAGTCTTAAGTCTCCAAAGTGCTTTACAGCCATCCATCCAGGCCTCACAGCCTCTTCCATGAGGAATAATGACCAACAGAAACATTTACAGTGACCAGAAGGCACAGGAAAGCAAGGGCCCGTGCTCCCGAAGCTGCTGCCCCCCGCAGTTGCTCCCTGGAGAAGGGGCTCAGACCTTCGCGGCAGAGCTGCCCCCGCCTCGGCAGGACAGGTGCTGAAAGCCAGGAGCTGGTTTTAAGGCATCGCCGTAATTGATTTGCTCAAGGCTGTTGAAGGAGGTGGGGACAGAAGAGGTTAGGATCTAGACATCCTAAACTCTATTTCTATCCCATTGGCCTCACGTTCTTATTTTAATTCCCCTACGTTTAGCTATACGCTGGCTTGCTTCCATTATGCACATCTCCCACTTGGTTTCTCCCTGCTCCCAAGCATGTTGGATTTAAACCAATTAAAAAAACTGAAAACAATCTCTCCAGTGGTGATGCTCCTCAAAGAGAACTAAGGATGCTTGTGGCTTTCTGAGAAGACCTATCAGGCTGCAATTTTGAAAATAATACGGGGGGGGGGGGGGGGAATAGAAGGAAAACCATGTTTGCTCACGTAACAAGACAGCAGCCTGTCCTCTGTAGTAACTATTCTCCATGACAGTCTTTTGAGAAGAGTCCAAGTCCCAGGTTCACTCCCCACCTCCTCCATCAGTAGTTTCAAGCAGTGTGTTTGCTGGCCAGGTTGGGACCGTCCCTGGTGCCCGCCGAGAAGGAGATGAGCAGCCCAGGCGCCTTCTCACCCCTTCCCAGCCGGACGAGGGCGGCGGAGCAGCCCTGCGGACAAGGCTATCGGTGGCCACTCTGGTAGGCGTAGGAGATGGGCTGCCGCGCCCCAGGCCTGACTGTGAAGGTGTTGCTGGGTCCGCCAAACTGTGAGCTGCCGTGGGCAGGTCTGGAGGGAAGACAGAGCGGAGAGTCACTGAAAGCCAAGGAAACCCTTTGGTTTTATTCAATATTGCAATTATATATTTGATTTTTTTCTAGTGGAGCAGGGTGAATTTTGTTGCCTCGCATCTGCATTCAGTGACACAGGGAGGAGCGGGCGATGGGTGCCAGGGTTATGGCTGGGACCGGGGAGAAGCCATGGCACAGCCGCGGCCGGGAGCGAGCACAGCCAAGGCATTGCACGAGCCAAGGGGCAACGACTCCTCTAGGGCCTCCGCGCTGCCCTGGGGCCAGCCTGGGGCACAGCCCTCCTCTCCTTCAAATCAAAGGGACACAGAGGACAGGGAAGGGGTCAGCTCAGGGGGGGCACGTACCTGCTGGCTGCCACCACACTGGTGGGCAAAAAATCCCCGTTCTGCCCCTTGTACTTTGCATCAGCCCCGGCGCTGCCGTACGGCGTGGCTTTCCCAGCAGCATCGATGGACGTCCGCCTGCCCTGCGCGCTCGTGGGGCCGTTCCTGTGCGCAGGCCCGAGGCGGCGGACCCCCTCCCCGGCCGGGGAGCTGTACCCCCCGGGGCCGTAGGAGGAGAGGGCGCCCGTGGCCCGGGGCGCTGCGGCTGCCCGGGGGTAGGAGCTGTCGGGCTCAGAGACGTACAGGCGCTTCTTGATCAGCGGGCGGGGGTTCGGGCAGCGGCCGAAGTAACCAGCGGAGCTGCTGTAGTCTGGGTACTGGGGCGTGAAGTCGCCATTCCTCCTGTTCTTCTCCGAGGGCAGTGGGGCCGGCATCTCATGGCTGACCCCGTAGACACGGCTATAGCCGGGCCACCTGAAATACCGCGGTGCCTCCGAGCCCCGGCTGCTGTCAGGGAAGCTGGGGCACTTGCGGTTCTCCTCCTGACTTGGGAGGGGCCCCTCAGCTTCGTCCACCTCGTTGCTGAACTCGGGGGGTGGGGGGATAATCCCGTAGTCCAGCGCCGTCTCCCCGTTCTCCTCCTCCCTGGGCATGCTGTGGCCAGGCTGGTTCGGCTGCCCGGACTCGAGGAGGCCCCGCAGCAGGCTGGAGGCAGTGGCCCGCCGGTGCCCGGGGAGGCTCTGGGGCTGAGCCTCACTGACTGCCCGCACGTCCCGGCCCTGCTCCGAGGAGCTGGAGAAGGACGGTTTGCTCCGTCCTGACCCCGCTGTACCCGCCACGGGCGGCCGGGGCACCACGGTGAAGGAGTAGGGCTTGGACTCATGGCGGTAGAAGGTGGTGGAGATGGTGTCCGACGAAGCGCTGCCGAGTTTCAGCGGCGGCTTCGCCCGCGGCGCGGCTCCCACCTCACCACCCTGCCGGCCCCGCTGGGCACGCTGCCGGGCTGCCAGGAGCAGCGCCATGGGGGAGCCCCGCTCCACCCGCTCACCCGTCACCGGGTGGATCAGCACCTCCTCTTGCCCCGCTCCCGAGGTGGCCGGTGGGCTCCTGGCCAAGCCTGTGGGGCAGGGCGGTTCGGCCGAGCTCGAGGCGCAGGGCGGTTCGGCCGAGCTGGCCCCAGCCCGGTGCACTTTGTACTGGAAGATGGCCGCGTTGGGCTGCGGTGCTGGGCTCTGGGCGGGAGAAATGGGGGGTGAGGGGGAGGTGGGAGCAGGGGACTCCTCCACCGGTCCCTGAGGTGGATCTGGGGGGCTCACGCTGCTGTCAAGGGACCCGGGAGCAGGGGTCAAGTTCTCTGGGGCCTTGCTAGCGGCAGGAGCGGGATGGTCCTTGTGCCCCATCTCATCCTTCTCCACTGCAGCTGCTGGTGCTGGGAGCGGGCTTGGGGCCGGTTTCGGCAGCACTGAGTCACCTGGGTTAGGGGGGCTCTTCCTCAGGTCAGGGGGGCTCTTCCTCAGACGTGGGGTGCTGCCGCCATCCTCGGTGCCCTGCTTCTGGCTGCCGAGCCCCAGGGCAGGTTTCCCTTCTTTCTTCAAGGACAGCACAGCCTCCAGCTCATTCCTGATTGTCATCACACTGCGGGTCTGCGCAGCAGGGCTGCTCTCTGGAGCAGGGAGCGCCGTGCTGGGAGAGCCCCCCTTGGCACTGGGGGGGCCGCTGGGCACCTCTTTCTTCTCGCTCTCCCCTCCCACGGATAACCGCGCATCCTTCCCAGGTAACCGCGCATCCTTCCCGGCAGGTCCAGCGAGTTGGGGCCCATTGAGACTGGGCCCATGGCTGCCGGCACGGTCGGTATCACCATCCGCGGGCCGGGGAGCAGCTGGCTTCTCCGGCGGCCTCTCCTCCCTCCGTGGGGAGCGCAGGAGGGCCGAGAGCTCGTGCCGCAGCCTGCTCAGGTTGCTGGCGTCCCTCCAGTCGTCCTCGCAGGTCGGGTAGTCCGGAGGGGGGAGGTCCAGGTCGTTTGCAGAAAGAGATTCGGATTTTGGAGGAGAGTCTCTCTCGGCTGTTTTCAGCTGGGGAACCTTCTCCATCTCAGAGCCTGGCAGCGGGGACCGGCGACCAGCAGGATTCATCCCTTGGCTGAGCCCTGGACCTGGCTTGGGGCTCAGCGGTGGGGGAGTCGGCACAGCCGGCTTCACGACAGCCTGTCTCAGCGGGGAATTTCTTTGCTCAGCTTCTCCTCCTGCGTGAGCCTTGGCTGCGGGTCTTATGGTGAAGCAGGGTGGGAGGGGAGGCCGGGAGTGAGGCTGCTTGGCGAAGGGCTCCTGCCGAACGGGCTGGCTCTCCTGCATGGGGATGGAGGAGGACCGGGCTGGAGCCGGTGGGGGCACCTTGAAGGACCTGGGGAAGGTGAGGTGGGGCTCAGGGCAGTGCTTGGGCTGCAGGCTCTCCTTCGGGCCAGGGGGAGCCGGCACCCCAGCCTCAGCAGGGCAGAGTGGCCCCTCGGCATCTGCCTGCCTCGTGTTCAGCACCGTCTCGGACTTCCACTTGGAGATGCTGGTGGTGAAAGGTGCCGGGGCCCGGCTGAGCGGCGAGGCACCCGGCGGCGCTGGTGGGATGAAGTCTGGAGGAGCCGGTGTGCCGGGGGAGGACAGGGCAGAGGCTGGAGGTGGCGGAGGTGCCATGGCAGGAGGTGGCGGCACAATCTCAGGTGGTGGCGGCACAATCTCAGGTGGTGGCGGTGGTGGTGGTGGAGGCAGCATTTCAGGTGGTGGAGGGACCGGTGAGGCTGGAGGTGGTGGTGCGGGTGCCGGTGCTGTTGGAGGGGGTGGTGGGGGTACCGATGGCGGTGGAGGGATGTCTTCATCCAGGTCATCCCCCTCGAGAGCCTGTGGGCGCAGGTCCCCCACCGAGCTGTACATTCGGTAGTTCCCATTGACCTGGGAGCCGGAGCCTGCAAGGAAGAGCGAGAGCACGGCGGTGTGAGCACCTTCTCGGTCAGTACCGTGATGGCTAGCATCGCCCCGGCCAGCTGTCCTCCTAGGAAGCCTGTTTATTTTCCTCAGCAGCTGTCTAAAGCTTGCTGAACTGTAACAGCCACTATGCCTCACCCCTTAGAAATTAATTCATTTTCAATGACTTAAAAAAAAAAAAATTAATAGTAGACTCTCTTTTAACATGAAAAATCTCATGATCAGACTGTCTGCTCCAGAGCTGGATAGACACACACTTCCTTCCCCGAGGGCACGGTACTGCTGAGCACTCAGCACCAGTCAAGGACTCAGCAGAGAAGATCCCTTACCAAGAGCTGCTTTTTCCTCAAAGTCTTCTGGCACCGAGGGCGTTGGCACAGCCACCCCATGGGGTTCTTGAGCATTCTGCAATAGTTGAGAAAATGGAGTTGTTAGTTTTATGCCCAGGGTATCAGAGCAAAGTGCTGACAAGCAGGCCCTAGCCTGTATAGCTGGTAATTTGTCTATGCAAACAGGGCCCTGATGGGATCCGGGGCCATTTCCAAGACACGGAGGTCCCTGCGGTAGCTGCTGTTGACAGGCTTTAAGGGGACGAGTGAAGCGATCAAGGTTGCACAAGCCATGGACACAGTTCCCCTGTGCTTGCCAGGTGCAGAGGGGCTGGAGAGGAGCACGGCTATTTCACATCCAAGCTTAGGGCTCCCCAGCCCAAGACCAGCAGCACTAGTTTCTCACCATTCCCGTACCAATCAAATTTAATAGCTCCCACTGGTTTTGTGGGTATTGCTCTCCAGCAAGCACTGCCAGCCCACGCTGCAGTCACGTACACACCGCACCGAAGTCACAGACAGACCTCCAGCTTTTTGGGAAACTGGCACCAGCATATCTGAACAGTCTGGGGAAAACTGCTACTTGTGTGGTTTGTGTTTCACTCTCAATTACTCCCTTTGCATTCATGCTGAAAACTCAGCAGTGCATTTAGCTGGTACAGGACCATGCAATTTAGCAGCCTACACGTTTGCGAGGATGCTTACAGCTAGGGCACTTTGGATAATTACAGCCACCCACTGTGAGATATTCACGGCAGGTTGACTCACCTGGAGGCTGACCAGGGCTCCTGCCTCACACGCCTGCCAGAAGCAGAAAGCCTCTCCTTTCCTCCAGTGACTCACTGCTACCATCGCTCTGCAGAGGGACTGGAGCTGCTCGTGAAACGTACGCTAACGCACCCACGGCCGAAACACAAACTGATGCTGAATCAGGCTGTCAGCACAGACGTAAATGACTGAAGCAGCAGACTGGGCTTCCACATACCAGCCTTGGGAGAGACCCACAGCAAGGAAATAACACTCCTTGAGCAGCCGGATCTCACAGACCCATGGGCAGTGGTCAGGGACATACTGCCCCGTTCCCAGGCTCCAGGGTCCACCCTGTTGCACTCCTACTCACCCCAGGCAGCTGTTTGCATTACCTGTTAACAGCCCCTTGTGCAAAGGAAATGTTATCCTACCATCGGCCTGCGCCGCTCAGCGCAGTGGTTCTCTGCATACAAAAGCCAGATAATGATTGAGCCCATGCCCTTTGCCTTTCACTGGCATTATCACTATTTTTACAAGAGATTGCTATAGGATTCCAAAGTCTTCTTGATCAAAGGTCAAGCTGGGTTTATACAGCCAGCCCCATCGCGGGCTCAGGCAGCACGTTAACACTGCACGCTGCCCTGGGGGGTGTTCAGGAACGTAGGAGCTCCTGGGGCAGAGCCGACTTTAACAGCAGCAGCCTGGGCTCCTTCAGAAGAGCCCTGGAATCCCCCAGCTTTTGACAAAATAATAAGAAAATACCCCTGCTTCGCTTGCAAAGTCCATCACCCTGCAGACGACCAAAGATCCTCTATAACCACAAGGGAATGAGCCAGTTATTGGTGAGCCAGGAGAGAGCGAGTGGGAATTCACATTCCTGGGACTGCACACCTGATCAGACAACTTGGTGCTGATGGAGGAGCCGAGGTCTGCTAAGGACAGATCTGTTAGTGGCAAAACATCAGATTAGGTGAGCCTTATAGCCTCATCTAAGACCTCTTTACTGGTCCCAAAGATACAGTACAATGCAGAGGAAAGATCCTTAACTTCAGCTGAAAGCCAAAGGGAAGACAAAGGCTAACAGAGGCACTTCACCAGCTGATAATGAAACCATCCAGAGCAATGAGATACCAAAAACCACAAAGAAAAAAACCCAGCAGTTTCCATTTGCTATGGAAATCCATTGCTGCCAGTCTCCAGGGCACACTGAGGATACCTGCTCATTTACGGGAAACAAGGATGTCTGGGCACCGAATTAAAAGCAACATACGCATCACATGTTTGGACAGGAGTAGAAAGGGAACGGCAGTCGGAAGAGATCTATGCAAAGCTGGAGGAAACAAGAGTCCACATTTCATAAACGAGTAGTAATTTTGGACATGTCATTTCATCAGGTCCTAAAAACTGGGCAAGCCTGTTTCACACCAAAAATTTTTGTTGCAGTTGCTAGTGCTCAGCATCTCTCTCAAAAACCACCCATCCTCACGTCATGAGCTGGCCTCTGAAATGGAAAGCATCTCCAGTACGCTGCCAGTCTCCAGAGATGACTAGAAAGATTGTTTCCCTCTCCGGTGTTTGCTTGGGGTGTGCCCAGCCCAGCAAACCTCCAGCTGATTCAGAGCAGGCTGCTGCGCTCGGGGCGGTGCGCCAGGAACCTGCATTTCCAGTTTGCGGTACCTGAATCAGATTTATGTGTGCTGAGGATCCCGCTGAGGCGAGCTTTCACTGTAACCACCAGGAATCGCTCTTCAGCGCTGGAACAGAGCGAGATACCCCCTGTCCCCAGTGAAGGGGAGCCTGCCGGTCCTCATGGTCCCCAGCTCCCCCGGTCTCTCGGGAGCCCACGTTTCCCACCCATGAAATGAAGTAGGTTTAAGGCTGCCCGTTACAAAAAACACACCAAAATAAAACTGCTTAGCATCCTGGGGTCTCAGAGAGGCCAAGGATTTCTCCAAATATGAAGAGCTACCCCCAAACTCCTTGTTTTGAAGCAGAGCTAGGGAAGTTTGGTAGTTAACTAAAGGAATTTATTCCCCCAGGATGCCAAAGCTCTGCCCGCACCTGCGGCGCCTGGGAAGCCGGGCGGGCAGGGGCATGTGGTGGTACCCAGGAGGCAGGCAGCGAAGCCCCCTCTCCTGCAATCCCCGCTGCAACTCAGCTCGCTTGGCGGCACGGCCAAGGGCCAGGGGCTTCGGGGGGAAGGAAGCTGCTCGGTGCCGGGAGAGCTGCCAGGCGCACAGGCACACGAAGGCCGGCAGGCCCGGCTGCCGGGCAGGGTGTGTGCATCCTCCTGACTCACAGCCAGGCAGGCAGCTGCTTCTCAGCCTCCCCCTGCCCCGAGCAGGAGAGCCGGGGGGTGGAAAGAAAGGGTTAAGGCTGGAGCTGCAGAACAGCCCGGTGCAAGTATGTATGTGGCAGCAGAAGCGTCTGTGCCAAATGAAATCATAATCAAACCTAATCAAAATAATGCAAATATCCAAAACAGACTGGTCCTTAAAAAACGTTGCTTATTCCTACTAAATCCTTCAGTTAAACCTGTTACTCTTGGAAGAGAAGTACAGTGAGAGGGACCCTCACAAGAGCAACTGAGAGGAAAAAGGCCCCCCTCTGCAGGCAGCAGGAAAGCACCATGGCTAGGGTGACAGCCCTCAGTATTTACCCCAGGGACATCTGTGCTGTTTATTCCTCTACCACATACACTTCCACTAGTAAAGAATTTGAAAGCTCTAAAAAGACGCAAAAGGCCAGTTGCACTCTAAAAACCGGGTGATATGGGGTGCCAGCTATGGTCGCACACCCAAGCCTGTGCTACTGGAGAGGAGTTGCTCAGGCACCAGTCCTACGGTTACTCGACTCAGAGCCCAGGCGAGATTTTTCACCAGTTGTGATCTTTTGGAAGGCATCACAGAGGGCACAACCCCTTTGTAGAACCTGTGTAACCCCATAACTTCCTAATTATGCTCTCAAATAGATAAATAAACTCCCTCCCGCCCCCAGTTGTCCTCCAAGTGACACCCGCACAACCCCATTAACTCCTAATGGCACCCAGGTGACAGCAGACCAGCCCATTTTCTGCTGAAGGTGACTGCTGCTCTAAAGGATGAGGATGTACGAGGAAAAACATCCCTTGCTCTCAGAAAGGATGTCCTTGTCGAGACCAAGGGCTTTTAAGTGTTTCACTGTCTTAAGTGACCTTCAGTAACCTGTGTGTAGCACTTCAGATTTAGCTATTGCCATCTCCAAAATATCTCTGAGCAATCATGCACTTCGCCGTACTCTTTTGGGGATAACACCTTTGGAAAGGTGCGTGACGTGGGGAGGAAAGCTTGCTCAGCACACGCAGCACTGGAGCATCGAAGCCAGCAGTGACCATGTGCGGCTTCTGGGGGCAGCAGGGGGGTCCCAGCTGGGTTAAAGCCACCTCTGGGCCCAGCTGCATTGGCACTTGCTGCTCCAGCAGTGGTGGCTCTGCAGGGAATGGTTTTCCTCATACAGAGATTGGAAAATCAGCCTCTGCACAGACACCTGCTGCATCGCCTCCCCGCTCCTCCCCTGTAAACAGGACGCAGTTTTGCTATTGCTCTCTCCAGCAACATGCCTGATCCAGAGAGAGATACTGCCAGTAGCGGTTAGATAAAATGCAGTGCAAGCCAGATCTATCATCTACATGCTCAGCAATTTTTTTTTTTAATTGAAAATACAAGTCTGATGAGGCTTACGTCTCTCGCCCGAGTATCTTGCCTATGTCCAACACAAGCCTTGAACTCAGATCACCTCCTAATCCCTCGTATCCAGCTTCATTAGAGGGTGGTTTTGCTTTTCATTTCTCTTCTTCCCTCGGGTAGAGGATGAGAGCAGCAGCCAGCCCAGCTAGTTCTGGGCACCGGTTACGCGCGCTGCCGTAACGAATCCCAGCGGCGAGCTGGATACTCACAAGGGGTAGGAAAGTCAGCAGCGGCCGGACTCTCGGACGAGGTTTAAGCGTTGCTGTGCCAGAGTCGGTCACTGTCCCAAAGCGATTGTCACCATAGTACACTTCAATCACATCACCTGAGGGGAAGAGAAGACTGTTAGCAGCAGCACCGCATTCGAGGCCACGGGAAAAACAACACTGGACACCACCTAATTTTAAAAGGTGCTGTGAAGAATTTGCTGTATCAGCTCCCAGGAACGGGCAAAACCCATTGGATTCTGAGGAGTATCTGGGTGTTTTGGAGCTAAGTTGAAGATGGGAGGAGAAAGGTCGCAGGTGAGCGGGACCCCCAGGCAGGCGCTGGCACACACCCGCAAGGCACAGAGACCCTTCCCAGAGCTCCAGACGCTGGAGTTTAAAGAGCACAGATGTCGAGTCTATTCCGAAAGGCCTATTTCTAATAGTAGCTAACTTAAATTTACCTCAGGAGGGTCAAAAGTTAGCACAAGCGCTCAATGCACTCAGGAGCACCTGGATCAGCTCTTTACAGCACTGCGGGGCTCCGACCCCAGGAGAGCAGGAGGTGGGCCCAGGGCAGGTGCCCGCAGAGGTGACACAAACCAGCTCGTAAGCACGGGCAGGATCCGATCTCGGCCCGTCCATCAGCGGCTGGAGTTGCAGGGGGAGGCAGCAGCAGAGCCCAACCACGCCAACTGCAGAGAGAGCTCCTGCCCTTCCTCGCCTGCCGACCGCTCCGTGGGCAGAGCAGTTGCATCAAAGCGCAGAGTTAATTACAGGTTCTTCACTCAGCCCTATCGCGACAACAGGTCCCTGTCATTTACGCAGTGGAGAGGGACAGCGGAGGCGTCCCTGACCCCGGCTGCCCGCTGGCAGCGGCACCGTCCCTTGGGACTCGCGCTGGCTTGTGCCGAGCAGGACCGGGGCGAGCGGAGGGGAACGCCTCGCTGCGCTGCTCGGCCACAGCGATGGAAACGGGACAGCAGGGGCTTCCCAAGGAGGTTTTTTTCCCTTTCCGTGTTTTGCTGCCAGCAGCTGAGGGCAGCGGCAGGGAGGTGCCACAGCCGCTCTCCCTGCTGGGGACGGCCACCACCAGCGCCCGCAGCATCCTTCTGCACGCTGCTGGAGCAATTTGTTTCTGACCCCTGATGCAATTGGCGCTGGAGGACAAATTGTGCTCGCCACAACACTTTCACACTTCAGCCTGCCTTACGGAGAAACGCTCTGAATGTCTTCCCACGAAACACCACCACGGATGGAGACGCTACGGCAGAAAGGCAGTCGCAGAGCCCAGGTGGCACAAGCAGGAGAAGCCGTCAGGAACTCCTGGTTCCCAGCCCTGTGCTTTTACCTTGAACCACACCTTTTGGGCCGGTTTATTTCTGACAGTGAATAAAGCTCATAAAATTAGTTCAATTACGTTCTTTGTGTCTGATTAACAGCATGAATTAACAAGCAGAAGCACTGAAGCATGTAAACCCCACCTTGGCTGGAAGCAGATACACAAATAACTTGTAGCCAAGGAGATCAACATTAAAGAAAATACGAGGGTTTGACGAAGGAGGGAGAAAGTGAGCAAAATGGCTGTGATCAGAGAGAAAACTGCAGGAGTGTTCCCACCAAAGAGATTTCGATAGTGGTTTCAGTGAGAATGAAGAAGCAAACAACCTCCCCCTCCGCACCCAAACACAAACACCAAGAAGTAAAGAGCTTTTTTTTTTCCCCCTCCTCCCAAAAAAGTTTGGAGGCAGTCCTCAAACCTGACCCCATGCTAAAGCGTGAAGCACAGAAACAGTTTCTGTCAAGTATCGCACAGCAATTAAAAGCCAAGGAGCAGAAAGGTGAAGGTTGTGTAAGCTCCACACACAGGCAAAGGGGCTGGGCTGCATTTCTAAGCCTCCAAAACCCACGGGCAGCGGTCGCTGAAGCGGGACTGTCCGTCCAAGGAGCCTGCTGCATCCCGGAGTCCCTGACCGAGACTGTGCAAGCAACTGGCCGCTGCCACGGCCCCAGCCAGCATCCCCGCTCCCTCTTGAGTGTCCCCGCTCCCGCACGGCCCCTCGCTGGCCCGGCGCACAGCCCGTGCCCTCCATACGCTGCTGGACCCAGCTCGTGCGGGTGGAACCAACGGCCGGGGTCCCCAGCCCATCACAGACTGCCATGGCACCTAGCTGTGGTTGTCACTACGTCTCAGCCCTGCTTGGATGGGCAGAGATTAGGCAAGAGGCTCCCAAGGAAACAGGGCTTTACGCTGAGTTCAGTGAAGGGAAAAAAAAAAAAAAAAAAGAGGAGGGCAAATGCTTGTGCGTGTATTCCCACAGCAGAAAAGCACTCGCCTGAACACCTGGAATGAAGAACCTGGCCACGCCAGGGGCTGGGCAGGAGCTACCACAGCCTCTGCTGAAGTCATGGGTTTGGAGGCAGATGAATTCCGCATAACCTTGAGACATGCCGCCGAGTCCAGCAAGCATGTAAGCTTTTCCTTTCTCCCACCCACTACACCACAAGTTACCCTGGGATACACCCGGGAGCATCCATCATCCTATCCCTGTCCTTACGGTCAGTCACGGCTTCCTCTCCCTTATCCCAAACTTCTGCCACTACAAGGGATTCTTTACAAAAAGGACGTTTTCTTCACCTTTCAAAATACTAATCAGCCTGCACTCCAGGTAGTGTGGTTTTACCACCAGCTTAACACTTCCCTGCCTGTCAGGGGCCCAAGCGCAAAGGAGGAGCTGCTGGAGTCCCGAGGATGGCAGAGATGACAGCAAATTATTATCATTTTCACATAACCCCCTGGGTGACCCCACATTCAGCGACTAAGCAGCAAGAATTAAGGCCAGCGCAACATGAGAGTTTGGATTCAGGCAGCTTTGTGGAACAGCGATAGAGTAGTTCAGAGACTTGAAGCGACGACAGTTTTATGTTAAACAAGACACTAGGTAAACTCAGTGAGAAACTGGATTAAAGATCACAAGGTCTTTGATCCTAGATTACTAAGCATCACTAACCGGAACGCATTTAATTAAAGTAAAATGAAGTGCTTGTAGTTGTGTTTTCTTTGCTAGATAAACAGGACTTGCCTGCTAAGAGCCTGTCACCAGTAAGACCTGTGCTCTGCCAGCTTCGTTTCCTGGAAGGAGGGATCAGGAAACGCCTTCGGAGGCTGTCAGAAGCGGCCGGCCCCGACCACGCTTTGGCCACTTTTTGACATTCAACCCATTCTGGAGACATTTGTGTCCTCTCAATCATGGGAAATAAAATAAGCAATCTGCAACACAGGTAATGGAACTTCTTCCTACTTGGGGGTTGCATCACCTGGAGTAGGCGTAGCAGGTTTGACGCCGGGGTATCCACAGCTCACAGCGAGGAGGCGGCATCAGTCACTGCATTCAGGAATCTCTGAGTCAGCGCCACGCAAACCTACACCCATTCCACATTGCTTAACTTGTGTTTACTTTGTATGAAAAACTAAGGTGGGGATTAGCAGAAGCAGTGGACTCCTTTTGGCACCAGCGACGGCATGAAGCTATGCAGCAAATATTCGAGAAACAGGGCCAGGGATGGGGCTTCACTGGGTAAGAGCGTGGCACTGTGGAAGTCAGGATACAATAAAATCTGCCCCTTGGATTGCTTGGCTGTGTGAGCACGCCGGTCCTCGCAACGAGCCCACACCTCAGCACGCGTTAGTCCGAACACGGTCACTCACCTTCTGTGTGTCACACTACCCTACACAAATTAAATTAATGATATAAATGCCAAGAGGATGCTAAGGAGTGATTCAATGGCCTTTATTTACGCTCAGATTTCAAGGACTCCTGGCTTTTACTTTGCAAGCTGATCCACGCAGCAGTTCCCCACCTGAAAGGAATGCCTTTGTACTGCAATTGCAGCCACGGAAATCAGGCTTGTAATGAGCAGACAGAGCAACTTTTTTTTTTTTCTTTTTTTAAATCCAAACCACATCAGAGGGAGGCTTGAATCCTCCTCGGATTTACGACAGTTAGAAATCAGCAATTTTCCTTTTGCATTTACGAGTTGCATGAAACTCTCTGTCACATTTTCATTTTATCTTAGTTTCACCAGCTTGGCCTTCAGGGTGTAACCACCTTGCAATAGCTGTAATGGACACGGCTTCACATCGCACAGCTCAGCAAGCAGCGCTTCCATTTCTAAGCTTGGGAGCGTTTATTGGAATCTTACGGCCACCAAACTTCATCCACAAACTGCTATCTTTTATCTACCTGGCTCCATTACTGTTAATTTGGCTCCCTCCTACATGAGCCTCCAGGGCACAGTATTGCAATTAAAACCACAAAGAAATACAAATAAATCCTGAGGAATATGCAACCCCCTCGCACACAGCCCTTCAAGAAACAGGTTTACAAGTAAATAACAAAAACCTGGGAAGGAGCAGATCAAACATGGCGTGGGAAAGAGCTACTGGGAGCAATAAAACAGGTTCTCAACTATTTAGCAGCTTGTTTTACTCCAGTTTAGCTCCCCGCAGCGGACTCTGGCCCCGGGAGAGCAGCGAGCTGCTCTCAAACCGCTGGTGCGGAGCCTCCGCGCTTCCTCAGCGGCCCGGGGGCTCCGCTCCCGCTGCGAGCCCGCAGGAGCCCAGGTTTAAACTCGCGCTTTCGGAACCCGGCCCTACCAAACGCCCGCCGGAGCTGCCCAAGCGGGCGGTGGATGAGCCACCGCCGCTCCCCGGCCCCGGCCCGGTCCCGGTCCCGGCCCCGGCCCAGCCGCCCCGGTCACCCGCGGCCGCGCACCGAGCTCCCACCGCCGAGCTCCCCGGCGAGCCCCGGGGGCAAACGGGCGGCGGAGGGGAGGCACTGACCGGTGCCACCCGCGCTGTCCGAGGTCACCTCCTGCGTGAAGATCCAGGGCGGGTTGGTAGCGAAGAGGGAAGCGGCGGCGGGGCTGGCCTGGCGCTTCCCGAAGAGGCGGCTGAAGGTGCCCTGCACCGAGTGATGCTTCTTCATCCTGGCGGAGCCTGGCGCTGCCCGCCGCGCTCCTCACCGGGCATCCCCGCCGCGGCAGGCGGGCGGGCGAGGGCCGGGGCGGCTGCGGGGCGGCTGCGGGGCGGGGGCGGGCCGGGCCGGGCCCCACCTTCCGCCCCTCCCTCCGCCCAGGTGCCGCTCGCCGCCCCGGGAGCCCCGGGGCCGCCCAGGTCCGCCCGCCGGCCCCCGCGGGGCTCTGCAGGCGGGGGCGGGGGGGCCCCCGGAGCTGAGCTCACGTCCCGGCCCCGCCGAGGGGCTGCGGGTCCCCGTGCGGGAGCGGGGCTGGGCGTCAGCCCCTTCCCGCTGCTGGGCGAGCGGGGGTGGGACGAGGCAACCTCCAGGGCCAGCGGGGTAAATGTAGCCCAACACCCGATTGCGCTTAAAAAACCCCAACCCAACACAAACTATCCATCGTTTCAAGTTGGTCGTATACTGAACGTTGCGGTTTGGGAGTTCGGATCTCTCTCTCGCTGTCTCCTGTGTTGGTCTGTTCCCTCGCCTGCTGCTGTAGCCCTGACCCGAGGGCTGGGCTCCCCTGCCCCAAGACTTTCTGCCTACCCGCTTGCTCGGTGCGTTGGGACCTGAAGTCCCTGTCTGAGATCTGCAGGTGTCCTTGCGATACAAGGAAATGTCAGCCCCAGTCCGGGGAAGCTGAACTGTAATCCTTTCCCTCTGCTGAGTGTACACGAGAAAGCAAATTAGCACTGAGTTTTTGGGAGGCGCCTTACTAAGCGGTAAATCCCCCTCCTCTGCGCATCCGAGCCCCTGTGCAGATCCCTGCTGGCTTTGGGGGGGCTGTGCACCGCCAGAAACATCTCCCTGTCCAGCGCAGCCTGCGTGATATTAGGGTTTGGGATTTTTTGGATACAAAAGCTTAAAGACAGTGGGACTTGACCCCCAATCATTTCTTGTCTCAGGTACAAAAGCAAGTGCCTAGCATTGCCAACAATTTTCTGTGTCATACAAGTAAAAACTGAGAGTTAATGAGTAACATTGGTTATTAATAAATGCTGGGATTTCTGGAGAACTTTAAACCCAAAATAACTGTCAAAACATTAACGCTGAAACACAGCTCGAGGGTAAGGTCATCCTGTCTTATACCTATTTCTATTTCCACCACATTTTGAGAGTCAAAATGATACAGATTCCTTTTTTCAGTGATAAACATCAGTTATTTAATCACTTTGAAATTATGCTTTTCACAACCTTTTCCTGCCACAAAGTACAAATCAAGCCAACACATTAAATCACCTGGGAACGATGAAAAATGAGTACTGTTATGATATTTCAAAAGGAAAATCTAATCATGGCATAAATTGTCAGGCAGCACTTAAATAAAGTGAGTTAACATGAATGGCAAGCAGGGGGAAAGAAAAGGAGAGCTAAAATGTCATACCACGTGGATTCAATACTGTGGTTGTAATGTGGGGGTTATAATTATTTAAGACAGTTTTCAGAGAATTCAGCCTGGTCTGCAGACGTGCAGCTCCATCCAGCGCGTCGGCCGCCTCCTCCCAGCTGGGAGCTCCTCAGATCCGCTCTGGAGCAGCGGTGCCACCGAAGGGACGGCTCTGTGCCGTGCACAAGGCCTGCAATTAGTGGGGCTCGCACCCTTTCTGACAGTTATCTTAACTGCTGTTTGTGTGAGACAGGGAAAGGAATCAGTCCTGCAAACCCTGCAAACATTTGCACGAGCGGGACTCCTGCACGGCCTGAGCTCACTGCACGGGGAACGCACCGCAGGGACGTTAGCCAAGAGCACAGTAAAAGGGGTAGTCTTGCCTGCAGATAAGAGCGGTAATAGGATGGAAACTGTGAAACAACATTCCTCCAGGGAGAGCGGAGCTGGGGCCAGCTCTATGCAGGAGCCCATCTAGCTGAGCCCCACACGTTTAAAGAAAATGCACCGGCACCTCTCGAAAGCAGAAACCAGATGAAATGAAGGCCCCATTCACTACTGGAAAGACAAAGGACACAGTATCTTTGCAAGAGAGGCAAGGCAGAGGTGCTCGCTGGTATTCACAGTCCTTGACTGAACAAATTGAACAGGATATACAGAGAAACAAAGGCAAGGCAAAGGGGAAGGAGAAGAGGAACTATTTTAAGAGAAGCCAATAAAATCCCGTGGAATGAGAAAGCCTGGGCTCCTGCACGAAGGCGTCCCACAAAATGTCGTTACACCAAAGAGACTTCAAAGGGGCCACACGACTGCTGCAACGCTCTGCGGGAATGGGAAAGTGTGATTCAGCTCCCTGAGCTGCCCCGCGGGGCTCCTCTGCCCGGGGCAGGGGCAGGGGGCTGCAGAGCAGCGCCCCTGAGATCCGGGGGCGGTGAGCCGTACCCCTGCCACCCCACCAGTGATGGCTTGGCCTCACCCTGGGTGGTGAGCGTAGGAAAACATAATCCTCACAACATGAAGGGATGTGTGTTTGAGGTGAATTTTTAATCCCAGTGAATGCAAGCTGCTAAACAATTCTGCAAGAGCTCATGTGCACACTCCCGTTTATTTGTTCCAGATGAAAAATATTCGTTCTTTACCCTCCACCTCCCAGTAAAGCATGGACCTCCCCCCAGAAGACCAGAAAAAGCTCAGGACTAGCAAGAAGAGCGTGCTAGGTGTGGTGCTGGGTGGGCTGACTTCTGCGAAGTGCAAGCTCAAAAGATGCAGAAAAGATGCCCAGTTTGGTGGCATGGCTGTGCTTGTTTTCAAGGGAGGACGACTGCCGCTCGCCGTGATCTCCTGAGCGACAGAGGCCGCACAGCTACAGGGACAGGTGGGCCGGGCTGGGCGCAAAGCATGGGAAAGCACTTGGAAGATCACCAGCAGATTTCATGGCACAGAAATAGCCATGTGAGCACGGCTCTGATGTAACACACCGCAGTGTGAGGCTGCCTTTGATCCTAATACGGGTAAACACCCCAGAACAATCTGCCTTTGCATCAGCGCGAGGAGCTGCGCCCTGCAGATGCAGATCTTTCCCTGCCGCACTCGCAGGTGTGCAAAGTGCTTGTGCAGCTCCCCAGTCGGACCCGAAGGAGGGAGGCAGGGGAGGAGAAACCCTCGTGTGTGGCTGCAGAACAGCAAACTGCACCCGTGGAAAGAGAAAAAGCCTGTGTCTGTAGCGGGGAGCAGGTCTGTGCTGCCAAGGCCACGTTTCGGTGGGGGTGGCAGGGCCAGCGGAGCAGCCTGCAGGGCTCTGGCTGGATGGGCAGCAGCAGCGGTTCCCGTCGGGTGCGGCTCTTCCCCTGTCCCAGCGGGCCAGGAGAAACAGCACCCTCCTCATCTCCATGGCTGAGCCCCTGTGCTCCTCCGCACCCTCTGCCCGAGGAGCCCCGCTCAGCCTGGGCACCCCTATGACAGCCACCACCCCGGTGACACCCCGGTGGTCACAATGGCCCCGATGGCTCTGGCAGCTGGCACTGCCCACCCTGGCAGCGCTGCCTCCAGCCTCCACCCCAGCCGGCCCCACATGCCGGGGTCCCCGCCGGGGAGGTGACCTCGCAGGTGGGAGCCCCGGACTCACGGTTTGGCAGGAGGGAGGCTCGCCGTGTCCCCTTCCCATGGGCAGGGGGCTGGAAGACCCTCGCTCTGAGGGTGGCTGGGACAAAGGGTCCTGGTGGTGTCGGTTTGATGCATCGTCCCTTCCCTGCTGCGCAAATCCCGGCTGCACCACCGTCAGCCGGCTTTGCCCCTGTGGCCGCTGAGGGCTCAGAGCAAACCGCACATGGTAGCCTGGGATGGCTCCGCAGGGCCAAGTGGGGAGCTGCAGGAGTGGGGACTCCCCGCTGCAGAGCCGGGGGGCGGCAGCGGCGCAGGGGCAGGACGGGCAATGCCGGCAGGCAGGCAGGGCTCCGGCAGCCGCCCGGGGAACACCTCAGCTGGGGTGGACGTCTGAACCATTCGTGCTTTCTTGATTACCGAATTCAGTCTTCTCTCTGTGACCCCACCTGGGAGGATCTTTTTTGAGAGGCAACAGACACTTTGGGAGGGATTAGGGATCTCTAAACGTATGACTGGATGCAGTAGGATTATGTGGGACTCTTAATTCAGGCACAGAGCCCTGGCAGTGCCATAAATAGCGCTGTGGACATTGACCTGGTGCTTCCCCTCAAAGGCAGTGATCACGTAAGCAGGTGCACTCACCCGGGCACGAAGGATGTTTCTGCCAAGCTTTAGGTGCCCCAGAGGAAGAGCAGGATCCCCCAGGGCAGACGAACCCCACTGCAAGAGCAAAGCCCAAAGCTCAGCTCTCGCTGGCATGGTGTCCTGCCCGTCACTGGAAATGACTGCCAGCCCTCTATCGCCGAGCACATGCGAGGCTTGCACGTCTCAAAAACATCTACGTGACTTAGCAGCTGGGTTTTCAAAGTAACTCCAGCCTCACCTCCACACCCCAAATGCACTGCTTTAATAGCATTAATGCCTCCGTGCTGGGTGGATGCAGTTGCAGCAGCAGTCGTGTGCGTACTTGTCTCTTATCTTCCAAAGCGAGAAAGGCCACGAGCTATAATCATGCATGTATGTGAATATAATCATTTCTGAACAAATCTAAGTGTGTTCAGAGCAGGGGTACACAAACCACACCGAAATGACTGCAGTGGTACAAAATCTGCTCTTCAGGAGTCAAAACCCCATTATTTTATCCCCTGTGGAAAAAATGGACTGACATTTCCTCACGGCAGCAACTGCTGAAGTAACACTTGGCCCGAGCTCCAGCAAAAGCCTTCCAAGCATCTGGCAGGTGGCTGTATCGGGGAAAGGAGTGACAAAAAGAGGCGGTGAACCCGTGGGGATCTGCTCATTTCCCTCAAAGGCTTTCAGGAGATTTCTAAACAATTTGTGGGTTTCCCCCTCCTAATAGGTTTAGGAGCCAGTGTCCAGAGCCAGCTACAGGGAACAGAAATAGAGCACCAAGGAAGCCAGGGCATCACGGAAACTAGGAAACCTCTTTACAAGGTTAAAAATAAAGCCAGACAGCAAAGCGTTTATTTAGGACGCCCAGGAGAAAATCGGATAATTGCTGGGGGAAGAGCCAGTTTCCATTAGCACGGAGGTGTCATCAATGAAAACAAGATAACTGAGTCATGGTTAAATAACAGCAGCAGAAATACTTCCGCAGTCAAGCACAGCCTGGGAGCAGCCATGGGTGACAAGTCAGCCCCAGGTGTGTCCTGGGGCACACATCCACACCACCTCCTCTCCAAAGGGTTCATGCAAATGCACAGGCAAAATGGGATGTTTCTGCAGCCCTTGGTCCCCCGCGCCCTGCACACGGGTGATGGCGCTGGCTTTGCTCCAAGACTTCAGAAATGTGACCCAGCCGATGACAAGGAAGAGTCAACAACCTCACAAGAGTCAACAACCTCACAAGAGTCAATAACCCTGTTTTTCCCTTCACGTTTCTGGGGGAAAAAATCCATGTTGAGTTATGGCAAGAGCAATTAGCAAGGCAGTACAAGGTGCAGGGTACCTGCAGAGGGGGCAGGAGCCCGCTGGGCTGATGGCCCAGGCTGTGTTTGTAAAGGCTAGTGGTTCTGTCATCACTGATACGCCCCATTGCGTCTTGTGGGTCAGACTGGGTTGAACCATTTTCACGGCTGGTTTGCCATGGCTGTGGTTTGGTGAAGACTTTATGAGGAGCATGTATTGCTGTCATTTATAGCTATTATAACTGAGACCCTGATCTGGGGCCAGGGCTCCGCTGTGCCAAACACAGAAGGAAAACGTAGTATCCCCCAAAAGTGATGAAAGTGAGCCAGGTCAGACTGACAGCGGGAACATCAGAAACTGGGTAGCGCTTTATATTCACTCTGCACTGTTACAAATAACCAGCTGAAATGCAAGTCAGGAGAGAATCAAGTCCTTCGAGTCTCGTCATGTGCGTTCCCTCAGTATGCTTTGGTTTATTTTCACTAAGTAGCCTCCATATTTCCAGTACATCATTTGATTTTAAACTCACTTTCTCTTTAAGTAACACCACCTTACATTTTTAGCTAAAGAAATGTAAATACCTGACTTCTCAGCATTTATGCTGCGATTGACTGCCCTTGCAGCAAGTGTAAGCAGGCTGGCACTCCCCAAGCTCTCCTGGTTTTTTAACTTGCTGCTTTTTGGTCACCAGTACACAACTCTTGCGTCGGGGCCTTAAGCACTGATGAGGATGGCACAGTGTGGGGGCAATTGCAATGCATTTGTCCGGCTCTTTTGCTCCACAGGTGACTAAAACACCAGAAGCCCCTGGCAAAGACCGCAAGGGACCAAAGGGAATGGAGGAGAGCAAAGCGATGCAGGAGGTCTCTCGCACGCCGCCCATCCCCACGAGCCAGCAGTCTCCACCAGATCACCACAGGGACCAGCCTTTGGCCACACGCTTCATTCCTTTTGTCGCCCATTTTGGGGGCCGTCAGCCCAACTCCTTCAAGTTTCTCTTCTACAGACCAAGTTGCTCCAACTCATACAGCCCCTTCTACACGGCACAGAAGCCAACCTGGGGGTACCGCTACCACCGCAACACCAATCACACCAGGAAGGTGATGGACGTCCCGAGTGCAAACATTGTGAAATGGAGACCCATCCTGGGCACAAAGCCGTAGTTGAGAGCAATAAAGCCCAAGCAATGAAACCAGCGACCGGTGTGACTTCAGCATCCCATCGAGTGTCTAAGTTATGACCAGCAGTGAACACGGGGGCTGAGGAATGGGTGGAGAGGCTGTGTCACTGCTCCCCAGAAAAACAGGCAGTGTGGATCTTGCTCTAGAAACCCAGTCCAACTTGTCCTGTCATTTATTGCCGACTGCTTACACGGAGGCACTGGGTGTCAGCAGTGCACGGCACTGCACGAATGGCCACCCAGCCAGGCTCGCCTGCACAAGCCTGGCCTTAGCACACACTGCAAAACCTGGAAAGGTTTTGCCAGCTTCTTTGGCTGAACCTAAGTTCTGCTCCTTCTTTGAAAGGACATCTTCTTTCACTAGGCTTTCCTAGACACAGGCGAAGTATTGTTCTTAGTGAATGGAAAAGCATGTTTCATTTGTGGCACTCAGAAATGAGATAGTAATTGGAGCTGAAACTCAGGCAGCACGTCCCTGCAGCTCTTCTCCAGAAGGCAGCGTAAAACGGTTCAGCTTTTGCATTGCCTGTTCTGGAGAACTGGATGCACTGTTAGCAAGTACTTCTTGAAACAGTCGGCGAGCCTGTATCTACATTTAATACACAACCTTGCTGCTATTGATGAATGCCTCAATATTGCAGCCCCTCTCTGTGCTCCAGGCCAGGCTCTCCCAGCCAGGGCCCCTTCGGTGGGTGGGTGGGAGCCCAGGGCACCCGCTGAAGGCTCACCTCGCTCGCAGGTGCTGTGCGCAGCAGGGACCTGTGCCTGCTGCTGCTGGCGAGCACAGGATTAGCACATCCAATTAGCGTTCCTCGATCCAATTTCTTTTTCATAACTGTTTTATGCTTGTGTAATGCCACCTGCTTTAGCAGAGTTATTCCTAACTGGCTTCAGTGAAGAAGCAATACCGAGTTCTGCAGCACATAAAAGTTGGGCTCTTTGTCTTAACGTTGTCAGATAAAAAAAAGTAAGTGTTATAGACTGCGGGTAGAGATCCAGTAGTGACATCCATTTCATTACTGGTGGAGGATCTGGCCCGTGCTACTTTCTGAGGATATACTTTTTTATCTCCCAGTCCTTCTCTGAATGCTGTGCATCAGCGTAAAACCAACATTGGTATTGGTCGTATTTACATGGAGAATTTTTCATGGTAATTCATCATAAATGAAAATCGAAGCTGCATTCAACTCCACTGGCGCCAGCCGAGTGCTGGCAATGCAGCGGCCAGGGCGCGCTCCCGGGACATGCGGGGCGATTCTGTGAAGAAACGCTCAACTGGCAGGAGCAGAGAGCCGGAGCACGGGGACCCAGCAGCCGGGTGGCGAGGGAAGATCATCATAGCAGCTGGTGTCTGCATTTAAAGCACTTAAAGCTTTGCCATTCAAAGCAATTCTGTTTCTATGTTTGTCTCAGCACACCAAATTTACCCTCATATAGCATCTCTCATAGGAGCTGAAATGGTACTTCCCCCTCCCTGAATTTCAGGCTCAAATTGACAGCCCCGTCTGGAAATCCTCCAGCCTGAGTGAGGCTCAGGGAGACCAAAAAGACAGTAACAGCACAGAGACTTCCGACTGGCTTTCTCTCTTTCTTCTTACTCTGATTTTGGTGCAAAAGTTATCACTCCTGTGGCCCCCCACAAAATCATAAATGAAGTGGATTAGGAGATTACACCATCATGGAGAAAATTCCCCCCTCCTAATCTCCTGCTGGGCCTGTAATCTGCGAGACTTTCCCATTTTACCTCCTTTCTATTTTAATCCTGAACTCTTAATGCCTGGCAGGAGCCCATCACCCCCCTGAGCCTCATTGGCCCGGGAGGGATTTGCTGGGTACTTAAATGTCACCCTCTTGTCCAAAGAGGGTTTTGTGCTTTTGAGTTTTCCTGGGGAGAGGTGTCTTGTGTCCCTCACCACCAACACTGAATCGGCACAGCCTGCGCACAAGGCGGCTTGTTTTTTCCCGATACTGTGATCCCTGCAGTGCTGGGGACATTCGGACTTTAAAGGCAAGAAGCAGAATTTAAAAGAAAGCCCTCAAATTTCAGAAAACATCCATTTTTGGCTGCAAAGTGACCAGCACCTGGTGTGGAGATGGGGAACATGGACGGGAAAGCCGTGGAGGAGCTGAGCTCTACCGAGTGCCACCAGTGGTATAAGAAGTTCATGACGGAGTGTCCTTCTGGCCAGCTCACCCTCTATGAGTTCAAACAGTTTTTTGGCTTGAAAAACCTGAGTCTGGCAGCGAACAAATACGTTGAGCAAATGTTTGAGACGTTTGACTTTAACAAGGTAAATATTGTCCTTCCTGCTCAGCCTGCGCAGGGATCGGCTGTGCTCTGCTCCCTGCCTGCAGTCGCGTGGGGTGTATGCGGGTGCATGCAATAGAGATGTGTGTCTAAGTATGTACGGTCCGATTCTCTATGGCCTCATAAATTGTAAAATCAGTTAGGTAAGGTGAAAAATGTCAGCAAAAACTCCTCACCTGCTGACTGTTCTCAGAGAAAATAGACTTCTCCCGGAATTGGTATTTCCCTTTTAGTTTTAAATTATTAAATTAGTGGTGTTTTATCTGGTAGTCTCTGATCCCTTTAAAATGAAGTGCCCTTTAATCCTTAAATATCGAATGTTGTGACAGTAAGGAACAAGCGAGCGGCGTGAGAACAAGCGCTGCATTCATGCAGAAACAGCGAGTTCCCGAGCCACGCAGTGTGGCATGAGCTATGGTTTACAGAACAGATTGGGTTTGGTTTTCTATTGTTTTAAATTATAAATGGATTACAGTTTCATTGATTTTATTACGTGTGCTTAGTCCCATACGATAAGGAGCTTGGGCCCTTTGTTCCCTGCGGAGAGGCCTTGCCCCTCGGGCTGGCGCAGTGCTGGACCCCGGAGCGGGGCAGTCCCGGAGCACCTGCACGCGTGCGGGAACGCTGCCTGCCCGGCTCAGGAGCGGCTCCAGAGAAGCAGATGGATGCTGTACCTCTGAGAGGAAACCACCCTCCTTTACTTGCAAATGATTTGAAATTGCACCTCATGTGAGATGAGGAATATATTTTATGGCAACCTGAAGGGCTTAGTGGGCTTAATCCCACTGAAAATAATACAGTTTAGGCCCTAAATCCTTTAGGTATTTTGTTTGTGCCTTGGCCTTTACCTTGCTCGCTGCCCCATGTTTGCACGCACGCCTGAAAAGGGGACCGATGCCCAGGAACCCCTGCTGGGAATGGGGCTCAGCGGCTATTTATACCTAATCTGGCTCAGTGGGATAAAGCAGATGATCTCTGCTTGAACCTGCCCCGTGGTGCCGTGGCTTTGTTCATTGACAAAACCCTGGCTTATTCCCTCCCAAAGACTTTCTGTGGTTTATAGTTTGTACCATTTTCCCTCAAAGTGCTTTGTATCTCAATGGTCCGTGCCATCGAAATGCTCTGTGGCGGGTGCTACGCGTTTTAGCAAACTTCCTAGAAGCTGTGAACGTCTCGGGGCAGTGCCGGGCTGAGGGTGGTGGCACGGGAGCTCGCCCCAGCACAGCTTTGCATTGGCACCGTAACCCTGGCTGGAGAGCCGTCTGCGGGCCAGCTGAACGTCTCTAATGCCGTGGAGTGAGCTGGTGGTAGGCAAACACCTAGGAGGAAAGTCAAAGATAAAGTTGTTTGTGCTTTTGACGTGACCAAATGCAAAGCAGATACACAAATGGCACAGGGACAGAGCAGCGCCTTCCCGGCCTGAGATGTCAGCAGCGTGCTGGGGCAATTCCTGAGTTCATTCCCCTCCTGGAGGTTTGCATGCGAGACCCCTTCGCAGCAGAAAAGAGCTATGGGCGTGTGCAGACAGGATAACGTTAGGTAATCCGTCAGGGTTCATCTCCATAAGCCTGTTCCTCTTTGACCTCTGAATTACCACTGCTTTGCATAAAGAGATTCCTTTAGGACAGGCTACCTTTCTAGGCTTCGTTAGTCCCCAGGCCAGGTACACACACCGAGTTCCTTCGTGATCAGCACATAACGACTCTGCACTGGTTAACACGGAGCCCTCACCATATGGTGCTGGGCTTTAACTGGTGCCTCTGCTGCGCTCCCCAAGCCCCTGCTCTCAAGGTGGTGGCCACACGCTGAAGTCTTCCAGTGGGGACTTCCAAAAGTGACCAGGAACATCACTTACTGCCTGACTCTTCGCTTTTAATCTCACCTAGCTTCTAAC
This sequence comes from Theristicus caerulescens, assembly GCA_020745775.1. Taxonomy (NCBI): domain Eukaryota; kingdom Metazoa; phylum Chordata; class Aves; order Pelecaniformes; family Threskiornithidae; genus Theristicus; species Theristicus caerulescens. Next base: position 6,968,421 of record CM036578.1, read on the forward strand.
CTTCTGCTTTTAGGATGGCTACATAGATTTTATGGAGTATGTGGCAGCTCTGAGTCTGGTCCTGAAAGGGAAGGTGGATCAGAAGCTGCGGTGGTATTTCAAGCTGTACGATGTGGACGGGAACGGCTGCATCGACCGGGGAGAATTGCTGAACATCATCAAAGTGAGTGGGGCTCAGCTTTTTCCATTTCTTTCACAGCCGATGGTTATTAAACGCAGGCAGACAGAAAGGTTGTAACAGGAACATTCCAACCCAAAAGACAACTCCCTGGTAAATTAGTAGGCGCTGGCCAAACCTGCTGCTTGTCCTCTGCCAGTCCTCCCGCCAGGCTGGCCTCCCTGGCCGGGCCTGCCTCGAACACCCCACGCCCCCACGGCACTGCACGCTCCGACACGCAGCAACCCCTCGTCTTCTCATTGCGGGTTGTTTAACCACGTCCACTGAAACCCCGGCCAAGATAAGCGCTTGAATTTAATCTAAGGATTTGTGGAGGTGAACGGCTCCTGGCTTATCCCAGCATGCCCATGTAATCTTTTAATGCATTGATTGCCTTTTTAAGTGTTTTTAATCTCCAGTTTTTTAGAAAGGACTCATTCCTTTCAGAACCTAACTGCCTGCAGAAAAGTTTGGCCTCTCATGTCTGGTCACTTAACCACTTGTACCAATGGATACACAAATCTGCACAACACCCAGTAATTGTCCTCTGTGTCCTTCTTTCCCTCCAGGCTATTCGAGCTATCAACCGCTGCAACGAAACGATGACAGCTGAGGAATTCACTAACATGGTGTTTGACAAAATTGATATCAATGGAGACGGTGAGGAACTTTCTTACGCAATGCCAAATACTGCTCCCACTTCCCCGCTACCCCGCGGTTCAGCCCGACAGAGCAATTCCAGATGTTGGATGTCCCGAAACACCAGGATATGGGGAGAGCTGGCAGAGAGCAGCTCTCCATGAAGGTTCAGCTCCCCGTCCCCTCCGCGGGCTGTCGCTGGCCCGAGGGGACACTGCAAACTGCCCCCCTTCATACTGGCAGTGTGGGGATCTGCGGGGGGTTTAGCGGTGATGGGGTTTGGGGCGTACAATGCACAGACCCGGGACCTCAGGAAGGGCCCCGTTTTATGGTCCGTGCAGCTCCTGGGGGGCTGCTCCGAGGCTGCCGGCGGAGGGAGGAGAAAGGCTGCAGGATTTAACAGACCTGTTCTGAACGTGCTCTCGCAGGCGAGCTCTCCCTGGAAGAGTTCATGGAGGGTGTGCAAAAGGATGAGGTGCTGCTCGAGATCCTCACCCGCAGCCTGGACCTGACACACATCGTCCAGTTGATCCAGAACGACGGGAAGAACCCGCACGAGCCGGAGCCAGAGCCGGAGCAGGAGGCGGAGGCTGCCCAGTAGACTCACGGGACGCCTTCCCTTCATCTCTGCTTTTTTCCCCTTGTGTTATTTCCCCTTGTTGTGGTTGCGGGAGCTGGTGAGCTGTCCCAGCGCCAGTGCGACCAGCGATAGACTGTCCCAGTGGCACAGGGACCAGGATCTGCTCCGAAGGCGCTGCTCCCCTGGCAGATGGTTCGGGGAGCCCGGAGCTGCCTGGGCACTGCCCTGGCCCTGCCCGCCACAGCTGCACCAGCCGGCGAGAGAAAAGGCTGCTGCGAAGAGGGGGTGCTGCGACGGCGGCTCGTCACGCTGGAAGCACGTGGCCACCACCGGGACTGCCAGCGGGGCCGCGGGGCCCTTCGCGGTGCGGGGGCCTCTGGATATTGCTGCTGAGCAGAGAGGGGGGAGAGTCTCGCCTCCCCGGGAAGGGGGAGCAGCACCCCGCAATGCGCTTAGATAAGGCACCAAGAGAGCCTCAAAATTCACACCGAGGCCGTGGCCAACGCCAGCGTCTGCAGCCTCTGCAGGGGACGAACCCCAGAGCTGCCCGGCACTTGGTCCTGGTGAGAGCAGGTCCCCCAAGGACACGGGTACAAAACCTAGAAAGCAGACCTGAACCTTCTCTTTCCATACATATTTCCAGAGCACCAGATCAGCATTTTTGGTCGCTTGTTCTTTGGTTTGTTATTATTATGCTAGCAATCATTAGTGATAATGTAAGATAAAAACTTCTATGAGCTAGAAAAAGGAGAGTGGTGGACTGGTGAATGGAGTGGCTTTTCTTTGTTTAAAAGCATTAAAAACACAGAATGGTGCCTTTTTTAACAACTATCTGAACTTTAAGGGCGTGTTTCTCCTTGAAATATCTGGAAGGGCTGCAATGGCAGTAACCTGAGAGGGAAAAGTTTTGAATGTTTGTAGGCATATTCCTGCATGTCTTATCACCTGCACAACAAACTTAAACTCTCCTGCAAGTTACGCTGCGTGGCACCCTCGAGCATCGCGTGGTTTTAACTACGATGGCAGCAAATCGTCCGCATGCAGTTTGGAGGGGTGCGCTTCTAGAGACGGGCTAGACGCAGCGTCCGCGCCACGAGCATCCGCAAGTACCTGAGTATTCCAGAGCAGGCAATGGGTACCGTCACCTCCACGGTGCAGTGGGCTCAGGTACCACCCCCCGTGGAAAAAAACCCAGTCACCCCTTATTATAGCATCCTGGGAGAGCCACCTCGTCTGCCGGTGCTAATTACCCAGTGCCACGAGCAGGGGCTGCACCCAGGACACGCACAAGGGAGGCTGCGAGAGCAGCGGCCTCGTCCCCGCGCCGGGGCTGCGCCTTGGCTGCTCCGGGAGAGGAGTTTCCTCGTCTGACGGGAGCAAGTTTCGGGCGTGGTGAGGCAATACAGGACACCGGGAAGGATTTCTCGGCTAGCTGAAAGCCTTGTTATTTAGCACTGGATTCTTGTAATTCATAAGCAACTTTCTGACCATTTTTCCTGTGCATCTTTTTCATTTGACAGTGTTTTACCTTTTGTACTTCTAATCTTATAGTGAACTAATCAAGATATTTTACGAGATTATTTCAGGTTGTGCTTTTTCTCTCTTTCAATCAATCATTCTGTTTCCAGCAGGACAGATTAAATATCTCATGCATGCGCAGAAACCTTTGTTTTGGCTTCATTAAAACAGTTCTTCTGCAAGAACAGCATGAGCGCAGGGAGAGGTCTGTTTTCTCCAGAATCACCATAGAAAAGGGCTACTCCTGGGTTCTCGCATCCCGGGAGCCCTGCCTGCTCTTCTGAACCTCGTCTGCGTTGAGCAAGCATAGCTTGCTTGAACAAAACCTCACCCCCGGGTAGTCCTACAACTCTCCTAGAGCTCTGCTTTACCCCCCCACATTTCTAAGCACCTCCTGCTCTCCCCTGCGGCCTCCGGGTGGGCCACGTCTGGCAGCCCCGCAGCCCCCTCCCGCCTCTGCTTTCCACCCAGACGGACAGCGAGCGTGGGGTGCACGTCCGCAGCCCCCCGGCAGCCGCCCGCGGCTCCCGGCTGCCCCCCAACCGCCTGGTTCGTGCTCCGGTGCTGTGGGACTGGCACTCAAACCAAAAGGCCACGGAGAGGAACCCTTTGACAGTCCAGCTTGTCCGGCCACCCCACTTACACTGGTGCAAGAGGGAGCAGGCTGCAATCGTCTTATTAGAGCCAGGCTGAGCTGTTTACTCAGTGTGTAACGCTCCTCCTTGCAGCAGAATTAACTTCCCCACAAACAACCAGCACAAAACTTAACGCACATCGTCTTTACAACAGCAGCAAAGAGGGAGCTGACTCCAGCGTGGGCTTTCTGTGCCCACCCCTCCACAGAGACACAGTCAGTCCCGCCTGGGCTTCCTTCAGCCTCTCTCTCCTCTGCGTGCCCAAGAAGCCGCAAGGAGCAGCCCTGACAAGCCCAATTTCTATTTATAAAGACAAAGTTATTCTAAAAGGGCTGTCTCAAAATTGCCGGCTGGCCAAAGGCACCTTTCAAACCTCAGCGTCTCTCGCCAAAGGATGTTTTTTCAGCCTCTAAGAAAGCAAATTAAAAATAATTAAAAACTAATATTGTGACTCTCTTTGCCCTAACTCATGCATAATTAATTTATTTCAAAATAGTGGCGGCTGTTCAGGTGCCAGCCACGGACGCATTGCTCACTCTTGTGACAGCATCGCTGGTGAACGCAAGGCAGCACAGCCTCGCTGCCGAGTGTGGGAGAGGCTTTCTTCGGGAGCTGCCATCAGAGGGGCGGCGAGCCTGCAAGGCTGCAGCACCGCGCCGCAGCTCTGCGGTCAGGTCCCGGCTCTGCCTCCCCTTTGCAGTGACCTGGGACAAGTCCCTGGAGCCAGGTTTGTTAAGAAGAGTTGCAGCTACTCTAAAACCACCCGGTGAGTGACTTTTGGCAACACCATGCCATCGATCTCAGTGGGGTTTAGGTGCCAAAACACCTTAAAAGCTGCAATGCACATCTGCCTTTTGAGGGATGCAGAAATCGTAGGTCCGTGAACCGTCTGAGGTTAGGAGGGATCTTAGGGGGGCTCTGTGCCTACATCCTGCCACGAGCAGGGCTAACCGGGAAGCTGGGCTGCTCAGGGCCTTTCCCAGCCCAGCTTTGGAGGGAGGATGCCCAGCAGCACTTCATCCTTTCCTACGCTCTCCACAGCAGGGGAGCCCAGCCGGGGCTCTGCCATCCCTCTGCAAAGCCACCCACCTCACTGCCTCTCACCGCAGCCAGTGCTGCTGCTCCCTCTGCTTGTGCCGCCCGCCCCGGGGAGCTGGGGCTGCCCCGTCTCGTCCTGTCCCGTCCCCATCCCATCCCCACAGGGCCCGGGAGCCCCACGGAGGCACCTCGGTCTGCAGAGGAGCAGCGCTCAGGAATCACGGGAACTTGCTGGGACTTGAGCCAATGGGCTCCTAGACAGCAAAATCAAAGAGAAGGAAGATGATGAGCTCAGGAACAGATGATGGCAAATTGCAAAAATATCTCCTTTTGCATCCCCGTGTGTTAGGGTGTGAGGCCTAAAAGGCAAAGAAATGAAACAAAACAGGTTCTCAGCCAGATGCTTCTAAAGGTCCCTTACCCCAGGGGATGCGGCTGCCCTACAGCACAGCTCCCATGTTCCTACATCATGCATCAGATCCCAGAATACAATTAAATTACCTTAAATACGGGGTCTTCAAGGGCAATATGTTTGAGATACTTTCTAAACTTCTGAGGTGCACTTTCCTTTGAAGAGAAGAAGGAGGAAAGAAAGAAAAAAGTATTTTCCCAAACTGCCAGAGCTGAGCACAGGTGCTGTGAGAAAATGACCGAGCATGAGACCACAAAAAGTCCCCATAGCGATCAGCACGGGGCTGTGTGAGCCCTGGCACGACCACTCTGCTTTTCAACACACCAGTCTCAAGGGGAGCCGCACATGGGTGCTTTGGGAATGGCCTGGACATAAGCCCTTCCTCCGGGCAGGCACCAACCCCAGCTACCCATGGGTGAACCTCCCCTCTCAGAACATCAGGTGCACAGACAAATAAAGAGCATGGCTAAGCACAGAGTTAGATGCAATTACCCTCTGTCCTTCTCAGCCTCCTTATTTCTACTGCTCAGCGCTTTCCCTGGGAATGCACCTTCCAGAGTATTTCAGGATGCGATGCCCCCTTTGGCTCCTGTTCCTCGGTACCTCTCCCTATCAGCCACCTTCAGCAACAGCCTCACCTTCAGCTTTCCAACAGGATTATTTCACCTTCAATCCTACCCAACTTCAGAGGCATCAAACATCAGAGCAGATGGTAGAAGCTCAGAAAAATCACATGCCATTTGCCTTTTCCAGGCCCTCCTGCTTCCCAATTTAGACTAAAAAGAAATCCGATCAGTCAAATCCAATTCTAGCTGGGCTCTAAGTCTGGAAAAATGGATTATGCAAAACATCTGACATCAACAGCTTGATGCGAATGTTGAATTGAGTTTGGGAAGAGATCAAAGTGTTTATACCTATGGATTTAAAAATAGGACTAAGACTAAAGCACCTTGCGATTTCTTGACAAAAGATTACACAATTGATAAGAACAATTTTCCACAGGGCTATGCCAGCACTAACACAAGTGCACTGCTACCACCATCGGTCTGCCCAGGCCAGAGGAGGTGGAGGCATCCCACAGCTGAGTCCAACACTTTACTTTGAGCCCTAAATTCTTCAAGGCTCCTGTTTCAGTCCTGGCAGGAGCCATCTCATTGCAGCACTGTCAGCTCACTTTATTGTAAGCAACTATTTCAAATTCCATTCAGAAAATATTTTATTATACTCATGCTTTCCACCATCATTACATAGAAGTTAAACAGAAGATGCTCCTTTCCTACTCTGCATCTGCAATAGCATCACCATCTCTGCCTTATATTTGTCTCACCCAGGTTACCTGTTCACTTAACACCTCCCTTAAATTCATTATGTCAGCCTTAAAGACTACAATTTTGGTCCAATACTCAGGTGCTTACACAGGTCTTCACCTTCATCCCAAGTGAAAAATACTACAAAACAGAATTTTAATAAATAATTCTTTATTAAATTCACATGTTACAAGATTTCTATGAACAACTGTACACGTGCTCAGTGTTAGGTTGCCCTCTACCACCCCAGCAGAGGACTGCTGCTGTGGGGGACACCCACAGCTCCCGCAGCGCCTGACCTGACCGGGTGAGCGGGGTAAGAACATTTAAAGCATTTAATAAAACCACAGTATGCAACTATAGTAAGTAAACATCCACTTCAAAATTGTGCAAGAAGCAGAGTGTGTTATGTTGGTTGAGATGCTGAAATTTAAGGAATTAGAGATGTGTATCCTCCCATGAAAACATTTGTCCACAAGTTGGAAAATCAGTAAAGTGCATCTTTTCTTCCAGGCCCTCAAGTCAGAAGTAAGATTTTTTTTCTTTCAGATCTTTGGCTGATAAGCTATTGACTTGAATGAGTTTTAAACAGCTGCCTTACAGCAGCATAAACTATAAGTCTAATCTGCTCTGGTAAGTAGGCATGCCACAAGCAAGTGTGTATTTACAGAAAACTCATAGAAAGGCTATTTAGAATTGGAAATGTATATGGGTTTGAACTGTAGCACTGACTGTGTCTTATCCTGAATGCTTTCTCATGTTCCTGAATTTAAACATTGGCTAAGTTCACAAGACCACAAACCAGCAAACTAATCACCTAATGGAAGATACTACAGTCATAATTAAAGGCCACAAAAAAGAGACTGCAAATCTTTTCATGGATGTAACTCGGCCCACTGATCCCATGGGAAAATGGAAATAAAAGACAAAAACTCATTGTTATTCTCTTGGGGAAATTTTTCTTGCAAATAAACCAATAAATAAATCCAATAAAGGAGAACCAAAATATTGGTTCAACCCAAATTCTCTTTCCACATACATGTATAGATGTAGGAATATCAGAATAGTAGAGCTCAGCCTACAGCCTGTGCAAATTTTATATCTATAGTCTGTGGCTAAATTAAGTCCAGTGTAAAACCACTGTATTACTGCAGTAACTCACTCGGATTTTGTCACTTGTTCCGTTCTGTGGTCCTGCCGATAAAGCAGCGCTAATCCTCTCGTTGCAGAGACTCTGCCAAGCAAGACTCTGCTCTTCCCTTATCTCTCCTTCCACACAAAGCTTCTCCCAGTGCAGCGAAAGTCCTGGAGCTCCTTGAGCTCAGTCTTCACAGGGCAGGAAAAACTGTTCTAGAGTGATGATTCAGTAAGAAAAGGGCTCAAAAGGAGCAGAATCACACTTGTGCAAATCTGTCCTCTAAACGTGGCTGTCAAGAAGAGGTACAATTTCTACTGCTGCTCAGTGTTTGGAAATAGCCTTTTTCCAGCCCCACAGAAACCCAGGGCTCTGAACAGGTAGAAGGAGCAGACTCTGGTCCACAGGAGGGAGATGCGAAGAGTTACTGCTCCACCCGTCCAGCCCACACATTCAGTTTTCCTCCCCTCTGTATGCTGTCTTTGCTACCGCTTATAATTCAATTCTCATTTTTGATAGCAATATAGTGGTGTTCAATCATTTTACATTAGCAGTAGTATAGACTCCTAAATATGCATACAGACATCCTGGATGTATAAAGCCTGCCAGAGCACCTCTTTTGGTGTCACTTTTGGCTTGATGTGTTTATCTCTGCAGGCATGAATGATGAAACCACTAGTCTGCACTGGAGATGGTACCACTGCATCAGGATTTCTCACTTCCCAATCCCATCTACCATCAGGATAAAACCCTGCCCAGGATCCACTGCAGGAAGCCACGAAAAGTTTGTTCCTTGGGGTGTAACAAAAACCAGAGCTGGCAAACATGGTATTGTGTACACAGAAAGACTGATTCATGGGCCAAAAATAGTCCCTGGGTACCTGAGTATGCAGCACATTGGTTTTAGATTGAGATATGGCTTCTTAAACCACTGAAGTTCTCATCTGGATGCTGAGATTGTGTTAAAAAGGAAAACCACCACCCTGGAGTAAGAGAGCCACAGTTGTGGTCAGCATCACATTTTCAGCTGTATCAAAACTGAATTTTCTCAAAACAAAGCACTCTTTCTCCTCTGCTCAGAGATCCATCCCCCAGGGTTTACATCCATTTGCAACATCTTCATCACCCACTTGTCTTTCCTGGCCCCATCAATGAACTCGTCAAGAGACAACTGCCCTGTGTATGAGAGGAGGAGGACACAAGATGAGGAGACAAAACATGACAGATAAGAGGAAGGCGGGATGCAAGAGCCATCTATGTTTCAGAAAATATGCTAATAAGACAGAAGCTATACTTCATTTCCTCATGGAGTTTAGGCCAGCTAGCTGAAAGACAAACCACCATGCTGCAACCCAGTACATTCACACCTACCCCATCCCATCGGCTAACATGAAATCTTGCATTAGCTTGCAGTCCTCCTGGAGGAGCATGTGCAAGTCTGATCCTGCAAGCTCCAATTTGACTGGAGCCACTGTCTTTACTCAGGCTATTTGTGCTGGGACTGGGACCTGCGCTCTGGCTGCTGGGGGCTTTCAGAGGATGAGATCTGTCTGGCATCAAAATCCAGACAGAATAGTGACCCCTCTGTATTTTACATTACAATAACAATGAAAATTATTTCCTCCTGCTGCACCAAGTTACTCTTGATTCAAACAAACAGATCAGAACCAAACCCAATGTGTCTAATATGAGTAACATAATAGTCCTAGGTGATTTCTTGATAGACGTAATTAAAACTAGCCTGTCCAGCACAGATAACTTCATTACGCATGAATGCAATCTGAGCCATCGATCACTTACCATCCCCATTCTCATCCACTAACTGAAATATCCTGTCCACAACCTCCTCCGGCGTGAGCAATGGAGTCCTCTCCTCCACCTCCGACCGACACACTTTCTTCAGCTTGTAGATAGACTGAAAAGAAGTTCACAGATTAGGATAAGGACTGGAAAATGAAAAGCAGTGATGAACTCCATTATCTTCCCAACAGCATAAAGGTCTTTTACAGAGGCTGTGGTTTTAACCTTTCTAGAAAGATCAACAGCCTCAGACCTTTAATGAAACCTCCAACCTTAGGCTCACACACACCGCAGATTGCTTCATTTGCTCTTTGAAGCTGCTGCCCTCCTATTTTCCTTGGTCAGACCTGAGGGTTCCTTTGCAAAGAACAAGGCAAGAGTTTCACAGATGGGAAAATCATCTGACTTTTGAGTAAGATTTTTTTTCTAACATCTGAGGCCAGGCACATCGGCCCTTACCCAGCCCTCTCTCCCAGGGAGCTTGTGCCCAAGCTGCAAGATCAAACCTGTATTAGCACATATTTTGACCCATAGTTTCTGTTCCACTTTGTCACTGGAAAGGGGCAGATTTTATCTCTTCCTCCCATGTTCATTATTAACTCTACTCCTTAGGCTGAAGGGTTTTGCCTGAAGTCTTCCCAGAGAGGGGATTAGCAAGGGCCTAACACAGCTCTGGCCAATTCCTGGCTGACCTCAAAACTATAATTGAGCCTGCCCCAGACAAGCTCCCCAGATGCTCTCACACCTGCTGCTGGGGCTGCAGACCACAAGTTGGTCACATTTTCCAGCCAAAATGACCTGCTTTCCACAGATTCAATTTCTGATGTTTTCTTGATATTGCATTTCACCCAAGATCCTAAAATGTTTGATAACCATTAAGCCTGACAAGTACTGCTGTGCAAGGGCAGCAGCACCCATGGTGCAGGGGTGACTCTAGCACAATCACCAAGATATTCACCTAAAGTAAGATCCCGGGTAGCCTGTGCCTGACTGCCTGCTAAGGCCCATGCCTCCTCTCACACCTTCACACAGTCACTAATTAAAACTAAGCGCAGAACATAACAGAAACCCAGAAAGGAATAATTACAAAAGGGATTTCTGTACTAATTTGTGCCTCTCTGTGTATTCTCACCAGCTACTCAGGCAGGAAACTTGGCTCCTCTAAGGGGCGTGGGGTGAAACCCTCTTCCACTGGCCAGTGTAATGGATCTTGGTGTAACAGGTTGCAAGGAAAGGCTGAGCAGAGATACAGGAACTCCACAACAGCGCCCAGATGCTGCGTTTCTGGACAGCAGCAGGGGCCAGGCTGCCTGCAGTGGGTTTCACTGATCCCTCAGCCACCCCATCAGGCTCCACCAAACCACCGAGCACATGACCCTTTCACCAAGGTCAGGCATTTTCACATCATCACTGCCCACAGCTGCCTTGAAACCTGATTATCACAAAAACCATATACATCATTACATTGCCAAAGAACTGTGATTGCTTAAATAAGTGATTAGGCAATGCCTACTTACCTCAACAATTTCCAGCAGCTCAGGTTTATCTATACAGCCATTCCCATCCTTGTCATATACTTTGAATGTCCACCTCAGCTTGTGTTCCAGTTTTCCTCGTAAAACAAGATTCAAGGCAGCTACATATTCCAGAAAATCAATGGTATTATCCTGTAGAAACAGAAAAGCAGCTGAATGGCACTTAATGGGTATAGTTGATAGAAAACTGCTTACAAAACCCAGATAAAAACTGCCAAGAAGATACTCCATGGGACAGCTATTTATTTTCTGCTTTATAGAAGACTTGTGCCAGTCCAAGACCATCAGCAAGCACAGCCATACCCCTCTGCACCAAGGATGAGTTCCCAGGGAGTGACAGCAGAGAGCAAAGCAGTTTTCCTACAGTGCAATAAGGGGGGGACACCTGCCAGGACTCCAGAGAGGAGAAATTTAAATACCCCAAGACAAGACAGATTACATGGAGGATAGGGAGGCAGGTGAGGATCAGTGCAGGAGGCATTGACTTTTTGGGAAGGGATTGCCATTCTCAAGAAGCCCAGCTGCTTTGCCAATGAAACCAACGCCCAACCATCACCCCTTTCTTCCATCCTTCCCCTTATTTGATCTTGATTCATCTGAGGCAGACAGACAATGAAAATGTCACCATTCAGGAGGAGGCAGCAAGAACACTCACAATAAAGGATTAACATCAGGTGTTTGTCCTCCTAAAAACTTCCGAGACAGTGAAGGGCTACAGGGCTCCTCGGCAGCCTCCAGCAGATGGCCCTCATGCAGATCAGCACCATCCCAGGGCTAAGCCAGGGCCCCATGTCACCTTACAGCCCTCCCCACCCAGGCTGCGAGCAAAACCCCCTGGCAGATCTGGGCCATGCTCCACTGCAGGCACTGCAGTGCTCTGCAGTAACCATCAGCAAAAACTGCTACTGCTGGACTTTGAAGGCCAGTAAGCATAAAAAGACAATTGAAGAATTTTTTTTATTTTCTTACCCTGTTACCAATAATCCTTTAGATGGTTAGGTCCTGCTCAACTGATTATATACCATGGGCATATTTAAGCAAACACATGAATCTAGGCCTAATTTTATGTTCTTAATATATGTAAGTACCAGCATCCCTTACAAACAGATTTTTAGTCTTATTAGGAAAACTCCTATAAACTGGGAATGGGACTTTGCCTTTTATGACGACCATTTGCTCTGCAACCCTTTCTGCACAGTTTTCATAACAGAATTTGGACCAGGACCTTCAGGTTTTTTGCAGGAATTTGGGGTTTGCCAACTTCAAATTCTGAGACAAGCCTGACCTGCCCACATTTTCCGTAGCTTTGTTATCCTTTCTCACAAACTGACCTATGTTGCCACTGATTTCAAGGGAAGCTTAAGGGAAACTGGTGTATCTGCGAGATGAGAGGCTTGTCTGCCCTTTTCCTATATTGGTACACAGCCACAGCCAACCCCATACTCTGAATAAGATCAAGCACTTCAGGAAAAAAACTGAACCATTTGGCAAGCATTGCTTATCTATTTCAGCGCAAGAAAAGCAACCGCATTACATTTCTTTTGACTACCTAAAATATTGTGGGCTAGTCTTATGCTATCTTTTGCACCAATACATGGATGGGTATTTGTGAACTGCTACTAAACCAGAAAGCCCACTTTTCCCAGGTGTCTGATGACAAATACAGCAAAGGGAATCAAAACCAGAATGTCGGAATTGCTCAGCATTCCTTAGCTTTTGAGCAGCTCAAATCAATATTTTGTTACATGCCACCTGTTCATACTGTATATATACACTTCCTCCAATGTATAGCAAGCCTGAGGATGACTTTACTATAATTACCCCTCTATCATAACATAAATATTGTTTTCCATGTAACAACCTTGGCTATTTGAGGATCTTTCAGCAATACTGTCTCAAAACATGACTGCCTAAATGTCAACGTTTTAATCCATCCTTAGTCCCTTAAGGGGACATTCTGTCCTTAATTTGTGTACAGATTTATGAGAGGCTAAATCCATACCAGCCCATACAGAGTGGTGCAGCATGTGCTCCTTCTCCTGCCCCAGCAGGTCCATCGCCTTGCCTTAGCCTCACAAAGCATGGTAACAAGGGTGGGAACTGCCCCAAAACACCTCCAAATTACAGATGAAAGAGGTGCGAATTATTAGACAAATAATTGTAAAAATTCCTCGCCACTTACCCCATTCTTATCAAAAGCTCTGAACATGTTTTCAATATACTCTGCTGCTTCACGGTTATCCTGGACCCCGAAGAACCGCTTGAATTCGTGCATGAAGAGGGTCCCACTGGGACATTCAACCACAAATTTCTTATACCATTCCTGCAATTCAGCAACATCAATCTCTGCTTGCTCCCCTTCAGCGTTGGTGAACTGCTGTCCCATTTTGCTCTGTAAAGCAAGATTAAAAAAAAGAAGGAACAAAAGGAAAACCCTGCCAAAGTCCTTTGCTTGTATTGTCCTTTTATTACCTTTAGATGCTTTTTTTTCTCGCTGTCTTGTGCCTTTACTTGATGTTAATATTGTGCCTTGCTATTTCCCCTTCTTTTTGTGTTTTAATTTTTTCTTCCTCTTTCTCTTCTACAGTTTTCACTGCTGGAGCTTTGTGTGCTTGCTTGGTGATCGTAGCATTGCTTCTCTGCATTAAGGCAGCATAATGTATGGTATCAGGCATGTATAAAAATAACTAAGATCATTAGGAGATTCCCACCTATGAGTCACAGGGACCTTCAGATGTTCCAGGCTGTGCCCTATTTACAAGCAGCCTCCAGAAGCTCAGGGTCCTTCCGCACATTAATACCATCATGTCAAAGAATCTGGGAGCTGAGGTTCCCCTTACACACAACATATAACCCTGCTCACATCACTGTAGTTTTTCTGGAATAAAAAAAAAAGGGATTGTAAATGAACTTCCCTAGCATTAGTTTTTTGGTACTAGCATATACTACCTGCTTGTGGGGGATACTCGGTGTTTTAGTGAAACAGGGCATATTACCAAACAACAATTACAGAAAGCAAACCCTGACAAAATAAGCTCATACAACTAACACCACTCACATGAAAAAACCTGCTAATGCATAAAGTTAATTGAATACCTACTACAGGCTTTACTCTATACAAAATGATTGAGAGAACTAGTAAACACACATAGATATAAATGTGCGTATTTCTCTCATTTTCACAATTCATTCTGAAAACTCTCAGTTAAAAATAACAGGAATATTTTAACACTTTATTTCCTTATTATTTTAAAGCATTGAGTTCTCCTTGTTCTCCTTAATCTCCTTCCCCCTTTTGTGCCTTTTTCTGTTGAAATGCTTCTCCTGCTCACCCCTACCCCTGAACATCGCTTACCACTTTTATTACAGGTACAACACACAGCTCTCCCTCTGGCCTCTTTCTGTTCTGCACCACAGCCTGGCAGCAGACAGCTCCCAGCACCTCCTGCCAAAGATCAAGCTCTCCTCCCTACAGGCAACCTGCTGTTCTTTCCTTTTCTTACTGGAGCCACCAGCTTTTATCCATATCATACCAGGTGTTCTGAATCCAGCCGTTAATCTGTGCCAGCTGGAAAGAAATGACCTGTAGCTATAAATGTGTCTGAGCCAGCCTGACATCCAGATAGGATTCTTCTTGTAAGAGGATTGGAGCAGTATTAATAGGAAACAATAGATTCCTCATTATAATAATGCTAAGGCCTAGAAGGATTTGAGCTGTTCACTTTTTTGGAACATTTTTTTCATTGGTTTGGAAAGCATTTCTCACATGGGGAGAAACACTAGTCAAGAATCAGTTTAAAACTTGATACTGCAGAACAGTACAGTAATTCATACTCTGCTCTAAGGATAGAGCTTGCTCTGAATCTGCTCACACCTGTAAGTAACCCATCAGGAGTATTGTGTGTGCATATATATATATATATAGGTTTGCAGGAGTATAGCGTAACTTTGCACTTCTGTACGTAAGGATGCCCAGACAATGCATGGTTTCACTGAAGCATCGTAAGCAAGAAGAGGATACAGGCAGTACAGCAGAAGCATGGAGATGGATGGGAAGAACCGGAGGAGTTGCCAGAAAGGTTAAGACCGCTCTCTTCTGATGAAAAGGTATGTTTTTATCTAATAACATAGAGGAGTCCTGTTTGTCTGTCTTTCTGCCTAGAAGAATGCAACAGGATTAATAAATTCAATCTTTCCTTTTGTAAATGCTTCAGACAAACTTCAGCCCCTAACTTTAAGATAACTTGTCTGTTACGGAGCAGCTTGAGGTCCAGCTCATCAAAAAAGGTTATACTGGATCTATCCCCCAGCATCCTCCCCTTAGCTACACCTACTAGAAAGAAGGCTTTGGCAGCCACAGTCACTGTGGTATTTATAAATATTTCCGTTCCGTTCTCTGTTTCCCCATGTTCTGTTATGTATGCCATGTAAAAAAAAGAGCTTTTTCCCTCAATGGTATTTCTTGAATCATCTTGGCTACTCTCTGGTGAGGGCCCGGGTTCTCTCTCTGGGTCACAGACAGCCTTCAAGAAGCAGAGGTGGTGCTGCTGGGACAAGCGTGGGGAGGGCTCATCGCAGTTTTTCCTGCAGCGCAGCTGGGGAGTTTTGCACGCGCTGGTGTGAAGCCTTCCACCATTTTGTGCTGCGCTCCTGCACCGAGGCTGCAGGCTGGAATGTGAGTGCTGAGAGCACACAACAAGACTCCACATGCCCAGGACACTGTCTTGCCTCATTGCATAATTTTGTTTTGCCTTATGGGAACTTAGTGATCTGTTCCCAGGAGAGAAAATGGTTCCCCTTTGTTTTGATGACTACAATCTTTTCCAGCTAGGAACAAAGGACTGTAAGAGACCTGGGTTACAAAGCCTAGCTGGTGCTATTGCAGGTATCATGACATACAATCGTGTTGATAAAAGTACTGATGTTAATTTGGCACTGAAATAAATTAAATCCTGTAGCTCCTGGTATGAAAATTCCTCTGCATCAACTCTCATTGTCCCAGGTGTGTGCTCTGCAGACTGTGCTGACAGAGCTGCTGCCTCTTGGCCAGCAGAATGTCACTTCATGCAGTACGGTCCATCAGCCAAAAGATTTCTTCACTTGGTTTGAAAAAAAGATGCAGGAAGAGGCAAATATAAGCAGAGAGAACTAAAAATAAAGAGAATGATTTCTAGAAAACACTGTAAGAAAGAGGTTTGTGCTATTTAGGCTGCCTGAAGGGTTAGGATCGATGCTTTATGTATCATGTCAGAGTGAACCCTTTGGATGATTAGCTGCAAACAGGTAGTATCTGATTACATGCCCTGCCTAATGAGCTATCCCTAGATTATCACCTATATGGCTCCAAAGCTGCAGAGTTTCCCAGCCAAGAGCATGGAAAAAGGCAGTGTATTTCCTGTCAGTTGGCTAACACAGCATGCTGCCACATGCTTCAGCAGAGGCTGGTAGAAACTCAAGAGGAAAAAAAAAGAAAAACCAAACCCTGCAAAGGGCTGGGAGGACTCATTGGGCTGGCATCTGTGTTACCACTCGGGGAAGGCAGCAGAGGCCGTACCGCAGGGCGCAGGCAGGCACAGCTGCCTGGCGCGAGAGGACCGACTTCAGTGAAACTGGAGGCAAGGCCAGATCCTTCGCCCACACTGGAGCGGCCCTTGCCTAGTCATTCGGCTGCATTGCTCCATTATTTTAAATACCCCAGCCCTGACCTGCCCTCAGGCCCCTCTCTGGGTTGGGCAATCTCAAGTGTCCTTGCAGTGGGTCTCGAAGAGCAAAGCCCTGCCCGGGGCTGCTCCCAGCCCCTCTGCCGCAGACAGCCCGGGGCGCGGGTGAGCGTGCAGCATCGCTGTGGGTGTCCGCTTCCAGAGCTCCCCGAGCATCAGACCGCAAAGGAAAGCAACCTCAAGCATCCTTAAATTTACCTGTCGCCAGGCAGGATGGACAGGCGGACAGGAGGAATGCAGGGAGGATGAACAGCAGCTCTTGTGCTGACCCGTTTGAGGAAAGATCAAAGTTCCCTCGTACTTGGGCTGGGAGTTCAGCCCAATGTCTCTGTGCATCTCTTCTCAGTTGCTCACCAAATTGGCCATACCGTTGCACATTCTTATACAGCAGGAATAACAACACGGTAGAAAGTATTCTTACAGGAGCAGCTGTCCCTTGTTTTGAGTATCAAAAATGGTCAGGTACAACTCACCAAGCACATCTAAAACCCACCACTGCAGTGCTACCCCGCAAAAAAAGCCCTAACCTTTGAGTGTCACCTATTGTCTTTTGCTTATTGCCAGAAAGATTTTATTATGTGCTGACAAACTCCTGCTAAATATTACATGGCTACATTTGAGCGCTGAATGAAGCCTGAAATATTTATCTTGCAAGGCAAACTTTCCAAGAAAAATGCAGAATTATATTTTCTCCATGTGTGAAGATTTTAAGAAGGTTCATAGTTCCAAAGTCTTGGCAGAGGACTGAGCTTTGGATGTAAGTCAGCCTTTCCAAAATCAGGATTCAGCACTATCCGTAGCGTTCATGATGGGAAAGAGAAGGGAAATTCCCACTGTTTTTTTCTGCTTCGTTGAAACTGAATAGTAAAGTATTGTATGATCTCTTGAAACCAAGATTCACCACTGAGTCACTGTTCTCCACCTACGAGGAAAAGAAATGAAACGCGGGGCTGGCGGAGATCGCGGTGGAAGGCCGGGCTGGAGGGGAGATGCTGTGGAGCCCCATCGCAGGCAAAGGTGGGTGTGCGAGCGGGATGGAGGTGGAGAAGAGGAACGTTTTAACGTTTTTCGGGGAAAACCGCGTGCCCGTGGCTTTGCGTTAATCACAGCTGACTTGAAGTTTTGTCTTTGTTCCGCGCTACGGATCGGCTGGGCCGAATATGCTTTGAATTGCGAAGCAAGCAGGAACTGTCTGTTCTCTTCCCTAAGTATTCCATTAAAAAAAGAGAGGTGGTAAAACGGCGGGGGCTTGCCCGTGAGCCCGGGGGGGGACGCGGCGCTGCCGGGCCCCGCGGAGCGGAGCGGATCCCCCCCGCCCCGGGGCCGTGGGCGGAGCGGGCGGCGGCGCGGCTGCGCCGGCCGCACCTGGGCAGGTGAGGGCGGAGCGGGCGGCGAGTGTTGGCCGCCGCCGCGCTCCCCTCGCCCCGCCGCCGCCTCGCCCACGCGTGGGGCCCCGCGGGGCGGCCGAGAGCCCCCCCCGCGGGCGCGGAGCCGGTTGCCGCCCGCCGGAGGGGTGAGTCGTGCGGGGCCGGGGGTGCGCGGTGCGGGAACCGGCCCGACCCCGACGCCGCACCGATCCGCCCGGCCGGGCGGGACCGCGGCGGGCCCTTCGCGAAGCCCCGTCCCGGGTGGGGTTGCCGTGGGGGGGGGAGGTCGGGTTGAACCGAGAAACGGCGCGGGGCGGCCGCGGGTGTCCGTGGGAAGGTTGGCGGGGCTGGCGGGAGCGGCCCGATCCCGGCTGGGAAGGGCGGCGGCGGGGCGGGGGGCGTCCGGGGCCGGAGGCAGCCGGGAGGGCTGAAAATGCCCATTTAGTGCTCCCTTCCCCATCTGCTCCCGCGGCTCGTGCTGTATTAGCCCTAGGCTACGTCTTTCGGGTTGGCGTAAACCGAGGCCTAGAGTTAGGCGAGGGTAATATTTGCCCCCCCACCCCGTTCACCGGCAGCAGTTTTTGGACCACAGCTGTTACCACCCCCGAGAACCCAAATTACCTGTAACAACCCATGCCCCCCACAGCTTCATGGCAGAGGGCTGAGGTTACCAGATTGGGGCACAGGGACCGTGAATTGTAAGAGTTAATTGTGCTCAGGGCGTGCTGCTGGCCCTGCGCAGGGCAGGGGGGCACGGGTGGCTGCAAGAAAAGTGACTTAGGGATCCCTGAAATGTGGGAGCTATAGGTTCCCCGTGTAGGGAGGTGAATAAGTGTCAGACACTCGGGTGAAAATTCAGCCTGTTTCTCTGTGGGAATGCTAATGTTAGGGGTTGAGCCGCTCGTCTTTGAAAAAATTAATACAAATCCGTGAAATACAGGATAATGTCATCAAACAAAGGTAAGGAGCAAGGAATGAGGTCTGTGGTATCGCAGTGACGAACCCAGAGAAGACCCCTTCCTTCTTTAGAGGCTTCGTGAACGGGGTGGAGTGGGAGCAGTGAATACGCTTGGGTGTGCAGGCGGAGAGTGAAAGCATCTTGCAGCGAGGCTGAGACAGGCTTCACGTCGCGTTTTCCTGGTGTGCTGTGTGGTGTTATGCTGGCTGGCACCGCGCCGGAGCCCTGAGAGTCACCACGGTTAACCGGGGCTGTCCCTGACCTTGGTCACTCGTCTGCGGCTCTCGGCGAAGTGGCTGCAGGATGCCTGCTCCTTCCTGAGTTTGCTTTAGTTGTTCGTGTTGGGATGAATGTCTCCTCTCCAAGGAAAAATGTGTGACTTAATAATAACTGGGGTACAGGGAATAACTACATCACTGACCAGAGATGCATTAGCAGCACAGGGATGTGCTAATTACCCCCCCCCCCACCAGCCAGTTTGAGTGGGAATAAAGCAAACTGGAGGATTCCTGGGTACGTGCACCGAGGAGTCTTGAGTGAGGGCCAAGCCTCCCTTGGCAAATCCAGTTAGTGTGAAGACATTCCCCGAGCTCACCCTTGCAGCTCTCGGAGCGGGAGCAGCCTCTGGCATCAGCGGACCCCACTGGATCGAAGTTGAAGGTTGTAAGAGGCTGAGTCACCGTCTGAGCCGAGCAGTGGGATCCAAGTTGATTTGCTCTTGGTTATTGTGTCAACAAGTCATTGGTGATAAAAGGTCATAAAGCATTGTCATGTCGCGTATTGACAGACGCTGTCTGTGATCCGAGGGACAATTCAAACCTAATACGGCAGCGGCAGCGCACCCTCCGTGTGACCAAATGTATTTTGTGTGAGAGAGGCATGAATTTTTCTCCCTGCTGCATGGGTTTGAATTTACTCTTGGGTCTTGCAAATGTGCCTGTACACAGCATATGTCGTTAGAAGCAGAGGGGGCTGCTTGTAAAGTGTAAAAGAGATTGTGGAAACAAGCTTTAGTGAGGATTTCTTTGTTACAATGAGAAGTCACTTTTTTTACTTTCCAAGGGAAATCGATACCTGGGTTTGGTCTCAATTCTAAGTCCAGGATTAACCTGGACTTTGTGTCTTTACAAACACTCTACTGAAAGTTTAATTCTGATAGGATTTTCGACACGGATAACTAATGCAGCAGAGTTTCAGAAGCACAAAAATGATTTTGATGATTGCTTTCTGATCCTTTGCAGCTCCTGGGAAGCAGTCTGCTAATGTCCCCAGGTCCTTGACAAAGCACATTTTCAAACTATTATTTAAAGATGTTTTTTCAATTGAATCTGAACATTTTCTTTGCTTAACAGATAAAATAAGTTGTGTTCAGATTCATTCTGTGTGAACGCTTGCATCTGAATGGGATCTGCAGGTATTTGAACAAACAAAACCTCTTCCTAGACGAGTTCTTGGATAGGATTCTTCAACCTCCTCTCTCTCTGCTACTAGACACGTTTTCCAACTCCTGCAGCAGTATTCAGA
Organism: Theristicus caerulescens; assembly: GCA_020745775.1. Lineage (NCBI taxonomy): Eukaryota > Metazoa > Chordata > Aves > Pelecaniformes > Threskiornithidae > Theristicus > Theristicus caerulescens. The sequence goes on from CM036578.1 coordinate 6,988,746, forward strand.
GCTTATGGCAAAGGTTTTACTTATCCTCTAACTGCTTTATTAATGGGAATATTTGTCATTTCTCACGTCTGTTTCAAGATTTACAAATGAAAATGGGAGACAGACCTTCTAAGCACACGCGTAGCATAAAAGTCCACTCCCAAAATCTAAAGATAGCAGTGCTGTCTCTTCCTGCAGAGGGACAGTCCTTAGTTTTGTTTGTTTGGCTTTGTATCTCTTCTGCACAAGAAAAATATTGTTGGTTGGTTGCAAACGTAGTAGCAACACGGGGCTACTTAAGCAACAGCAGATTTGATCAGTTAACTGCAGCATTGTTTTTTTAAAAAGCCTAAACATTAAGTCAACATCACTTGATTTTTAGCACAAGTGCAGGCAGACTTGCAGTTCATGTCCTGCTGGATAAACATCCTGCTTATTATAGGTCAGTGATGTTTGCAAATGATTACACTGCACTTAGAGCATTCATGAAAAAGTCATGAAATGACTTTCAGAGGAACGTCTGTCTGATGAAGCGGCCCCCTCCGCTTCAGCCTGATGCTTCCACCTTTACCTCAACTGGGGCAAAAGCCTCTGGTTCAGCACATGGTAGTTTTTCTCCTCCTGGATGTAAGTCTGAAGAAGAATGAGATCAGATAGGCCCCTTTGCTAAGGCGTACATGGAGGCTTTTGAAATTCTGCTGCCTGTTCTTGCTGTGGCTTGTTTGTGGCTTTATCTCCTGCGCAGCGTTTACAGCTCAGGTTTGATTGGGGCTCGCCCTCCGTGCGCTCAGTTAACACAAATAACGTGCAGTCTCTGCTTACTGGAATATTTAATAGTGAGTTGTTCTTCTAACAATTATGGTCCCCGCTTAGTGATGTGTTTGTAACTCCTCCTGGCAGAAGAGTCACCTAGCTGAATCTGAATTCTGGTTTCAGTGTGCAGCGACATAACAAGCAGTAGCACGGCATAGGGTCCTTTTTCATGATATTAATTTTTTTTTAAAGCATATGAGTCTCAACTAACCTTTAGCAGTTGGTCTACTATTTTATCCCTGTCTTTTGTAGACAATGGCATTACACCCGCGAAGAGTTCGCTTGAAGCCGTGGCTGGTAGCCCAGGTAGATAGCGGTATGTATCCCGGCCTTATCTGGCTAAACCGAGAAGCAAAGCGGTTTCAGATCCCCTGGAAGCACGCAACTCGGCACAGCCCGCAGCACGAGGAGGAGAACACCATCTTCAAGGTGAGGGAGGGGAGAGCTCGGATGTACCATGGCTCTTAAACAGAGACAAAGGGTTGAATTGTTGGCCCAGGAGCTGGATAGGCATCTCGGGAGCTGTTTCCAGGCACATTTTGTCCTATTTCTTTGACCTCAGAAAAGCACTTTGTGCACCTGGATGCCAAGCTTGGCACTGCCTGAAATGGTGTTGAGTTCTTTAACCCTTTCCGACCACCAAAGGCCAGACAATGGCTGATTGCATGGACTCTGGAAGATTGCTGCTATTGGCTTCATCTGCTTGGTTTAGGATGTGGTAGCTGGCTTGTTCTTAGCAGCAAACCATTAAATACTGTTACGTACATCTTCAGAGGTCCACCACAAACTTGCAGTACTCATCACTGCTGTCCTTAATGTTCTTATCCCACGGGATTCATTATAACTCCTACACTCCTTTGAGGAATTTCTGACCTCCTCTGCCTTGGAGGGATCTTGGACTGATAGTCTGATTTTGGGGTGAGAGAGGGAGAGGGCCAGCGGCATGGCTGTGGCTGCTCTTCCACTCCATTTTAACCGAGTCCATTCCTCCTACGCAGGCCGTGGCTCGCTGTCAAAAATTACTTTTGGTATTGAACCTGAGACACCTAGAAAAACTCAGTGCACAATCCTGTACAATTTATACTTTCTTAACTTGTATGAAGATGCATGTTCAGAATTGCTAATGGTTTTTGGAAATTTGGATTTACATCTTTTTTTTCTCCCCCTTCTTTTAATGGGAAAAGCTATTAAAGCAGGATTTTCCATTGTTGTTATTATCAGAAGAGCTGTAGTTAAGACTTCTGCAAGAGAAGGATTTTACAGTGAATTTGTTTGGAAGTTTGATTTCTGATAAAAGTTGCTCTGTTGAGAGGGCTGGACTGAGCACAGTGTACTTTGTCCCCAGGCATGGGCTGTGGAAACGGGAAAGTACCAGGAAGGAGTCGATGAGCCAGACCCTGCAAAGTGGAAAGCCCAGCTCCGATGTGCTCTTAACAAAAGCCGGGAATTTAATTTAATGTATGATGGCACCAAAGAGGTGCCCATGAATCCTATTAAAATTTATGAAGTGTGCGATATCCCGCAGTCCCAGGGATCAATCATTAATCCAGGTGAGGGCCTTGCTGACACAGGGCTGGTTACCGAGCAGGCGTTTGTCCAGTGCGTGTTCCTTTCCCTCCGCAGCATTAACTCTCAAGCTGCCTTTGTGTGCAGCAGAAAGCAGCTGCCATGTGTAAGCCCCGTTGTGCTTAAACGAAGAGGACTTTGAACCATGGTGTACCTGTACTAAAATTAATACAGCTGTACACAGTTGTATGTTTTCTGTTAAACAGTCCAATGTTGGCGATAGTTTATCTATTTCCTTAGCTCTCTAGAATTATATATTAAACTGGAAATACTATGTTGTACAGATCAGATCTTTCCTTAATTATATTCAGAAAACGCACAAATAACTTTCCAATATTGTGCAAAGCCAATATGAAAATTACGTTGTTTTTTCCAAGAAATGCACTGCAGTGCTTCACGCTGATCAACTGCCCACAAGGATGTGCTTGTTTGCAGGTTCCACTGGCTCAGCTCCCTGGGATGAAAAGGATAATGATCTTGATGACGAAGAAGAGGAAGAATTGAATCAATCTCAGCATGTCCCTATTCAAGAGACATTTCCATTTCTTAATATCAATGGTTGGTGGCATAGACTATAATGTATTAGTGAAGGTATTTGCTTGTAAATCGGTGCATGCTTGAAATAAAATCTTGGTTTATTGAAGAATTGTTTCTGTTTTGTAGATTCTCCAATGGCTCCAGCCAGTGTAGAAAACTGCAGCCCTGAAGCTGTGTGGCCAAAAAATGAACCTCTAGATATGGAAATGCCTCCAAATGCGCTGCAGCATGACTTCTTCAGCAGCCCCGAGCTCTGGATCAGCTCTCTGCCGAGTACGTATACGGATTTGTAGTGCTTCTGTCATTGTACTTAAAAAAAAAAAAGGTGTTTTGACTTTTTTCCTGTGGCTGTTTGCCTGTTAGCATGGAGAACTGTGTATAGTCTAAACATCCCTGTGACTGTAGCGTGGATTGTGTGGTGTGACTGTACTGCTGATGCAGTACATGCAAAGGTCCAGGAAAAGCCATACTGACAGTTTCTTTCTCAGTGACAGACCTAGAAATCAAGTTTGAATATCGAGGAAAGGAGACTGGACCGACGACGACTGTAAGCAACCCGCAGGGATGCAGACTTTTCTACGGAGAGCTGGGTCCTATGCCAGACCAGGAGGAGCTCTTCGGGCCTATTAGTTTGGAGCAAGTAAAGTTTCCAGGAACAGAGCAAATCACCAATGAAAGGCAGAAGGTCTTCACAAGTCGGCTGCTGGATGTTATGGACAGGGGACTGATCCTGGAGGTCAGTGGCCATGCCATCTACGCTGTCCGGCTCTGCCAGTGCAAGGTGTACTGGTCTGGTCCCTGTGCGCCTTCCTCCACCACACCAAATTTGATCGAGAGGCAAAAGAAAGTCAAACTCTTCTGTCTGGAAACGTTCCTAAGCGGTAGGTAGCTTCTGCTTCTGAAAAATAGCTTTGGATACTGGTCTGGGCACTTGGTGGCACTGTTGGAAAGGGTGGTCTGTGCTGAGGCTCAGCCTGGGTGCACGAATGAGTTTGTTCTTGCATGGAGCCTGGGTAGGGGCCACCTCTTCCCTGACTTCAGTGGACCATGGAGCAGGTGTGCATCAGAAGAAAGTGAATGTGCACTCATTTAATGCTCCAAAAAGCATTGCTGTGCCTTGCTGTTAAAGAAGGCTCTTCTGGGTTCAAGAAATGAGCTGTAATTGTGTATGTGTAAGGTGGCTTTGGCAAAGGACAGTGCGTAGGTAAGACCTGGGATGATACAACGAGGTGAGATGTGGTGAGTGTTTCTAACCGAAAGAGGACAACCCTGCAGCATTCTGCTTTTCTTTCTAGAGCTGATTGCTCATCAGAAAGGACAAATTGAGAAACAGCCACCATATGAGATCTACTTCTGTTTTGGAGAAGAATGGCCTGATGGAAAACCCAGGGAGAGGAAGCTGATTGTGGTTCAGGTAGGAACTGAGGCTCTAAAGTGACATGGGCCAGTGCGTTGGCTCTGGATTGATGCCCGTGGAGAGCGGAGACTTGTTCTTCTCTGTTGTGGTTACTGATACCGGGAAACCCCAATGGGGCTGGTGGGTTTTGTCTCAGCAAATACAAATGCTTCGTGTGCCGAATAGCATCAGTCTGTGAGTGTGCTTTAAGTTATTGTGGAAACCATCCCCTGCATCCAGGGCAGGGGATTCCTGCAAAAGAACAGGAGTGTACTGTGTGACCGTTAGGCTAAAACAACTGACTTCTTCTTAAACAGGTCATTCCAGTTGTGGCCCGGATGATCTACGAAATGTTTTCCGGTGACTTCACGCGCTCCTTTGACAGCGGCAGCGTGCGGCTCCAGATCTCTACGCCCGACATCAAGGACAACATCGTGGCTCACCTGAAGCAGCTGTACCGCCTGCTGCAGAACCACCAGGAGGGGTGGCCGATGCCAGCCCCTGCCATGCACATGGCGCAGCCACTCCCTGCACAGTGATAGACGCTTTGCTTTGCCCCACGCCTTCTTGTGTTGTACATACAGAAAAGTATTTCTTAACGAGTGCCTTGCCTAAGTCTGAATAAAATCTGTAAATCTGGTCATCTGATTCAATTTCAGCAGTCTATGGTACTTTTTGTTTTGGAAGTGTTTAAAACAGAGGGGATTACAGGGACACCTCTAGCTCCTTCACTGTTTTCAGCTGTTTGCTTCAACAACCATTATGTATAAATCAGATTTTCAATTCTGTAATATTTTTTTTAATCCACTATTGATACATTGTATATAAATACTTGATCATTAGAGGAGGAAAAAAATAATCTGTGCTCTATTAAAACCACCTGGAGAGTATCACCTTGTCTAGTTTTATTTCTCTCTTTAATTGGTCTGTAGCTGCAAGCTGGGAGGCTGGCACTTCTTCCAGTGTGCTTTTTTTTATATATGCATGTATACACACACATAATGTATGCACGTATATATGTAAAATAAACAGCTCTGCATGCTCTGAGAAGCCACCTGGAGCTGAAAGTGTGCTAACGCTACAGCTTTGAAAGCTGGGAGATGGCTCTGTGCTGTGCCCTCCTCACGCTGCTCCCCCAAGCTCTGGCTGAGGATGACGGCAGCGATTTGTTCCTAAACGGCCTTTTCCTTGTCCGCCCGGGCCCGGGCGGAGCGGCCTCCCCGGGCGGGACCGGGCCCAGGCCTAGTCCGGGGCGGAGCGGCCTTTCCAGGCGGGCCCCAGCCGCTCCGCCCCGGGCCACCGCCCACTCTAGCGCCGAGGCCGAACCCGGAAGCGCTAGGCCCGGCGGTGGCTTCCCCTCAGCGGGCCGCGGCCATGGGCCCGGAGGCCCCGGCGGGCAGCGCCCTGTCGGCGCCGGGGTTGGTGGCGGCGGCGCGGGAGGAGCTGGGGACCGGGCGGCGGTGGAGGTTGCCGGCGGCCCGTGCCCTGCAGCTAGCCGGGGAGGTGCTGGCGGTAGCGGCGGGGCTGAAGCCGGCCTTGCTGTACGACTGCGGCGCGGCGGGCCCCGCCGAGCTGCGGAGGTACCTGGCCCGGCTAAGGGAGGCCGGGCTGGCCCCACGCCACCTCCATGTGCTGGGCGCGGAGGGCTCGGTCCTGCTGCTGCACCCGGGACTTGCCCGGCGGAGGCTGGCGGCCGTGCTGTGTGCCCACCCCGCGCCCTTCATCGATGTCTCAGCGGGGCGGCGGTCCCCGGCTCTCTGCGGGCCAGCGGAGGCTGAGGCCATCAGGGACCACCTCGCCGCCCTCCTTGCCCACCTAAGGGCCGCCGAGGCCACCGCCACCGGCCCCGTGTCCTCCAGCGAGGTCATCTCCGCAGGCTGGAACCTCTGCACCATTGTTGGGGTGCTGCTGGGCTACCCGGCGGCGTACGCCTTCTCCATGGAGGAAGGCACTGAGAACTGCCTGGCACTGACGCCGCTGAGGGTGTTCACGGTCCAGGCCTCCTGCCCCAGGATAAAGAACGGTCTCAGGGTCCAGATCTACTCCTTCAGCATCCCGGAGAGCCTCTGCGTGGAGCTGAAGGAGGTGCTGGACGCCTGGTGCGATGAGCTGAAGGAGGCCTTCAGTGTGCAGAATGACTTTGTAGATCTCTGCATTTTGAGCGAGGTGGTGTCTCTTCCAGCAGTTGCCTTGTAAAACCCAGACAAACTCAAGACTTTGGCTTATTTCTCGCTTGTATCAGGGACTGAGGTGAGAGACCCAGTTCCTGTATGTGCAGCCCACTGAGGCTCTAAGAGGCCCGTGAGCAATAAAGGCTGAATTTTGATGATCTCGGGCCCGCGACCTCATAGGCCAGTTGCGAATCAAATACGTGTACTTCCCAGAAGACCAGTGTGTGGATGTACGCACTCAGAGCTGCTCTGCAGCCTCCATCCGAGCTGCGGAGTGTGCCCTGTAAAGTCAGGGTGTATTTATTTGCTGCGAACAGCTGAGGATTAATAAAAAATGTGAACACCACAGTATTTTGAATTTGTGAAGTTCATTGAAGGCTCCATACCGTATTTACTACTCGCGCGAGGTGGTGTCACACACTGCCTTGTAGCTGAGCCTGCGCTTGAATGAGGGGCAAGTGCTACCATAAAACCTGCACAGTGCAGCTCCAAAAGGGGCTTAAAACTCCTGTCTCTGTCAAATTCATGTGGTGCTGGCAGTGAAAGGGAAGTGGAAGTGGCTGTGGGGACGCTTGGCCACGAGACAGGCTCAAAGAGCAGTGGGCCGAACTGGGACTGGTGGGTGGGAGGTGGGAAAATTGCTCAGGACAGGCAGTGCACGGGGGAAATATGAGGGGACTGCTAAAAAGCCTCCCTGAGCTGGGTTTCTTTGTCAGGTATCAGTAGAGATGGTCCAGGGTCGAATACCTCCCATTTAGGGAGGCAATAAATAAAGGAAGAGCATTTTGTAGTCCTCTCAGCCACTGGACACGAAAACCAGGGAGGCTGGATCCCGAGGGCATGGGATGCCTCATCCCTGCTGCCCCATCCCTCCCACCCCGCGTGAGCCCCGGGACCGGTGGTTGGAGTGGCTTTGTCCCTCAGTGCCGCGGGGATGGGGCAGCGCAACCTTCAACTCACACAGAATAAGCAAAGCAGCCAAGGGAAGGAGTGATCTCCCAGCGTTTATTGGAGCTGTGGGAGTTTGGAGCGAGACCAGCTCAGGATATGAACCAAACAGGCAAGTACGCAACAGCAGACGGTGCACTGCGGAGAGGGCGCGTTGCTGTTGGAGAAGCAGAAGTCAGTTCCTGCAGTGAGATCGGTCATCAAGAAGGTCCTTCATGGTCTGTAACTTGCGAGGAAGGTGGCTATGGCCATCGCTATCACTGTCACCAGGAGAGGGATCCAGTGACTGTGCTGTCTCTGCAAGGAGAAGCAAGTGTTACTAGGAAATTGGTGGGGAGAAGAAACTTCTCAGCTCATCCCTAGCAAACATGTCATTCATCTTTCCGCACTGCACAAATAAATGGGGGAATTTTTCCCAGACTATCTGCAGCCTCGGTCCGAAAGCACTGGGAGTCGGGGTGAGGAACGCCTCCCACCTTTGCCTGCTTGCTCTGGAAGTGGTTGAGCTCATCCCGGCACTGGCGCAGCCTGGTCAGGCAGGAGCGGTACTCCTCGCTCAGGGCCTCCAGCTCCGAGCGCAGCTCCGTGCACTGCAAGCAGAGCGAGGGGCCGTTAGCAGGAGGGCTCCCCTCACTCTTGTACGCACCGAGAGTGGCAGGGCTCCCGCAGCGGCTGCAGCGCTTCGCCCGTGTGCGGGCACTGCAGTGATGGGGGATTTTCACTTCTTCTGCCTGTATGCCCATATATACCTATAGGGGACAGAGCAGAGCTCAGTGTTACTGGGACTGTGGTGACAGAGGCAATGCCCGGTCAGTTGCCATCCTGTGACCTGCTTGGCTTTGCTGCCATCTTTCACATCACATGGGAGAAAGAAGCAATAGTTATTTTTATGACCATAGAAGTGTGCAGGTCAGGAAGAAGACATGGAGTGCAAACTCGTGGCAGGGTTTGCCTCTCATTCTGAAATTCAATCTGCATTTCACTGACTGCGAGAGCAATTGCAGAGTCCTTTAAACGCTCTGAGACGTGGAACACATGGGATGGGTGCCTTGGTTGTGCAACCCCAAAACCCAGGGAGCATCTTTGGTCCAAAGGGCCACGCGGTGCGAGACCCTGCTGCCCTCCCGGTGAGCGGTGCGGTGGTAGCAGCAGCTGGGAAGGAGGCTGCCTGTGCCCAGAGGCTGCAGGAGCCGCCGGGGCGGGGGCAGCCGGGATCCCCCAGCTGTTCCCTTTTGCTGTGATTGTGCTTTACAAAACCCTGCCCCAGGTGGTGCTGGGTGATAGCTGGTGCTGCACTCACCAGTGTGGGTCAGTAGGACAAGCTCTTCTCCTGCATGGCTCTGAGTTCTGCTACAGTAAGTTATACATTGTTTTTTATAAGTCCTTGCTATCTGAGTACTGCTGTGGGGCTGTTGGCTGGCAGAGGGCACGGTTTGTGCTACCAGTCTTGTGTCCTGAAATAGTCTTTTAGATGGGAAAGAGCCTGTAAGAGGTCAGAAAGCTTTGAAGTTTTTTGCAGCTTGGTTTTAAGGGCATCACTTTTGTTAGCAGACCTTTCATGTTATTTGCAAGCCTTTTTTCCTCCTCTCCTTCCTTTGTGCTCAAGGCTTTGGCTCTTAAAGCGTGGCTTTGGCTTTTCCCTGTGAGACTATTGAGACTCTCCTGTTTGTGAGAGTAGAAATGGGTTTGTATGGAGAGGGCTCTGGTGCTACAGCCCTGGGCACTCAACACTGTGTCTGGGCTTTAGCTGAGGCTGGTATCAGGATAAAAAAAATTAGCAGAGAGAATCCCTGTGGGAGATACCAAGCTCTGGTTACTTCCATGAGCTTTGGTGAGTTGTGCTGTGCTGCTGCTGGAGCACTCACACCAGTAGCTCGCTCCCCAGCAAGGAACCTGGTCCCAGCCATGATTCAGTGACTTCCTCACCTCATTCTCCTTTGCTGTAAGCTGGGATGTCCTTTTCTGCATCTCATCCTTCAGGCTTTCTTCTCCCTCCTCCTCCTCGGGGTGCTCTAACAGAGCGTTTTGTTTTTCCTTGGCAGGAGTGAGAGGTGGGGTCTGCGTGGTGAAAACCTGGTCTAGAAAACAGTCAGGCTTCTGATGAGAAACAGGCCAGGCTTTCAGTTTGCTTTAGATCTTGTTTACTCAGCATAGTTTAAAGATAATATTTGTGTGCTATGCATGCAGCAGAGGACACAGGAGCTGAGTTAGTTGTTATGGGCCTGCCTCTGCTGTAGCTACAAGTTAATAATCTCTAGAGGAATATTTATAATTAGTTGCGAGAAATAGAAGGGAGGGAGAGTTAAAATGCCTCTTATTACTTTTTTTTTCAAGTACAGCTGTAGTTGCAGTTATAAACTGGGAAGTATTTTGCTTGGGAAAAAAATGGCGTGGCCACTGAAGTACAATTTGCAATGAAATCCATTTATTTTTTAAAGTGTTTGCCATCATAAATACACTTACATTTAATGTTAACTAGCAAAATATAATAACTCACTTTGTGCAGCTTTAAAATAATCCTTTATTCTAAACCAATGTAGACTTCTCCTAGAGTAAGGTCTAATGTTCCTGTATCCAGTGAGAGGAGTGCTAGGTTACAAAGTTTGCTGACCTTTCCTTTGCACCATCGCCTCCTGGGTCTTCCGCTCGTTGGTCTGGTTCTCTATCAAGTCTGCAAACGTGAAAAGCCACTGTTAGCGCTCGCAGCGCTAACGCAGATCTCTTACTTTGCACTTCTTTGTGTTACGTACTGTGCAAACGGCTGATTGTTGCCTCCAGCTCTACCTTCTGGTTTTGTTCTTTTTGCAATTTATCTGAAATAATAAGAAGAAAATCAAGGTTGATGTAAATCTCGTGCGTCTTTATGCAAGGATGGCAACTTTCTCCACGTGTGTTGAGCAGAGTGGGTATTGGTGGCTACACTGAGCTTTCTTCTCTGAAGGGACATGATTTTTAGCTGTTAATTGCCCTTTCAGTTTTGGTAGCTTTTTCTAGTGTGCCTTACATTCTATTAATTTATGGCTTATTTGAAAGCTGTTTGTGTGAGACCTGCTATGAAAATAGAACTGCCACCCATTTACTCTTCCTTAACTGTGTTTTAAAATAGCCATGGGAAGTATGTGTGAGTTTCCTTCCCTCTATCTGAATTGGTACTTTAAGACACTATTAGCTCCTATTTACACACTGCTAATATCCTCCTCCACCATGCAGCAGCACCTCAGTAACGGGCGATGCCCCGCCACCTGAGTGGGCTTGCATTGCTGTGCTTGGTGGGTCTGACAAGGATGCAAAAGTCCTCATCGAAGCTGAGGACTCATCTTTGATTTTTTTTTTTCATGTGTCTCATTCCATCCTTTGTTTTTTTTTTCCCTTAAAGTCATTTCACTTCTCTGAAGTCCTTTAATCTAGTTGGAAATTACTTTAGGAGCCCTTTGGAAACCAGAGGCTCTTTCGGCAAGCTGAGATGTGCAGCACATTCAGAGAGGATCTCTTGCATGTGTGTGTGCTTGGCTTTAAGGACCAGGATTTTAAGACTATTTTCCTTATATATCCCCTTTTCATTTGGAGGACAGACCCACCCACCGTTCCCCTGCACACGATACCTTTGATGGCGCTGATGTGCTCTGCCTTCAGGTCGTTGTCCTCCCGCAAGGCGCTGGCTCGCTGGCGGAGCGCGGCGTGCTCGCTCTGCAGGCTGTGCAGGGCCTGCTGGAGCTGCTCCTTCTGCGCGTCCGCTCGCTGCAGGTGAGAAGAGCCCCAGCATCAGCCCAGAGCCCACGAGCACGCAGCTTTCGGGCAACGAAAGGCAGCCCCGAGCGGAGAACTGCATTGCATGTGTAACTGCTGTGCTTCACCCAACGGGACTTATTATATAGTGACCTCAACCTGGGGGCTTCCCTGTTTGCAAACTGGAAAATGCCAGCTCTCATGGGTGCTGTTCCTGTGGGGAACTAACGTACCTGCAGTTCGCTCTGCAAAACGTGGAAGCTGTTCTCGAGCTCGGTGTGTGCCGTGGTCATCTTGGTCAATTCGGCTTTGAGTGTGGTGTAGTGCTCTTTCCAGAAGGCAAGGTCCTCTCTCGTCACTGCCAGGCTTCTCTGCGGAGGGGACAAGGACCCACGGGTGGGCTGTGACCCATGGCACGGCCAGACTGTGCCAGGTGCCGTGGACAACATCCACGGGCGCTCACATCAGCTGGCCTGTGCGTGGGGCTGGGGCAGCGCTGCCTCCTCCTGCACCAGGGTTATGATAGCCTGCGTGGGTCTGATGCCATCTGATGGACACACAAATGCGGGCAGAGGGTTTGCTGTGCAACCCGAGTTCCTCTGCTGCTGGGAGGATTTAGAAGCCTGGTAGTATTTGGGATAAGACTGACTTGTTTTTTTGAATATACCAGTTATCCTGTGGGTCAAAGCAAATTGCTACCTCTTGGGGAAAATGCATTTTCATATAAAAGAGCAGCTCCAGAAAAAGCATCTCTGGAGATCTCGTGCCCTGGATGTCCATGTGTGTTTGTTGCTTGTCGCTCCGTGCGTGCAGAGCAGGGAATGGGAAGAAGGGATGGTGGAGGAGAAGGGATTATGTTTAAAACTGCCAAACAGCAGTATGGTTCCCCACCTGTGTGCTGTTTTTAATAACCTGATGTATGGCTAACAAAATGAGCATGGGTTGCCACTAAGCTGCTTTGGATTTTGCTCAGTAGCTAAAAAAAAAGATATTTTTGCATCTTTGTTACTAATGGTAAGCTAGTCATTGCCTTTCCCTGAAATGTGGGGGCTCTTTGTCACAGTTGGACTAGATTAAAGCAAAGCCAGGTGTAAAACATGTGGCTTACTTGAGAGTTTTGCAGTTGCTGCTCTGTTTGGAGTTTGTCCTCCAGCATCTTCTGAAGAGCCTCTTTTGCCTTCTGTTCGTAGGCCTGCTTCTGGTCTTCCATCTCTATCAGGATCTTTTTCACGCACTCCTTTGAGTAACTCTTTAAAGGAAGAATTAAAGTGCTTGAAGGGTCTTATCTGACATACACCTAATCTTGCTAAGCCTGAATATTAGCAAATGCAGAGTGTGTAAATGCTACTGCTAATTTGCTGTGAAGCATTGCTTCAGCAAAGAGGAAAAAATCATTTTCAGATCCATATCTAATCAGATTGCTCTAGAAACTGAGACCCAACCTAATTACATGGTTTGGTATTTTGTTTTCGTGCCTTTCTGTGCCCATGTTTGTTTCTCAGCAATCAGACGTTACCTGGGTGCAGGCCTGCAGCTGATTTTCAAGTGCCCTTAGTTTACACTTCAGTTTATCTTCATTCAGCTGACCCTGGGGAAAAAACAATTGAACTGATGTGTGGAATCATGAACTGTACAATATGTCCCCAATGTTTTGTTAGCTTGAGTTTTGATTCACTTTCTCCCTTTTCTTCATCTATAATATTGTGGCTAAAGTTGGTCAAAGTCTTTTCAACACTCGGAGTTCAAATAAGCCCTTCGCGACCTCTAAATAAAGGGGGTGTGGGGGAAGTAAAACTTTTGCACATATCTCTTGAGGCAGTTCCACTGGTTACCGAGTGCAGGTACTTGCAGCGAGATGAGAAGTTAAGAGCAAGGGGATTTCGGGTTAGTCTGGGTGGGTCTGGCAGAAGCATAGCTGCCGCCTGTCCCCGCGTACAGCCCTGTTCCCTGGCTGATGGTTCCTCCCTGCACTGCTCCTTGCCTAAAGCTCCGGCTGGTGCTGAGGTCTTGCTGTGCTGGTTCCCTTAGGAAATGGGTTGGGTCTGCGTTGTGACATCTAGCAGTTGGGCAGGGGGATAGAGGGCAACAGTGATGACTGATTTTTCCTTATTATGAACTCCTCTCGGTGTTAGTCAGGCTTCTTAGGGTTTGTGAAACCAGACAGCATGCAAATTAAGATAAAATTTCTAGCAAAGAGTTCACGTAGGCTGTTTCTCCACCACCAATACTGAGAATGCCAGTATTCTCTCTGCTTACTGCTGTTTGAAGTCAAGCCTCTGACAAAGAAACTCCTTGATGTTACAGGAATAGCTGTTAGACCCAAGCAAAACCAGATTCTCTGGTGTCTTAGCACTGTTTAAATTTGCACAAAAGTAAGTTTACTGTCCCAAAGAGTAAGTCTTCCCAGTTCAGTTGTTGACACAAAGTACTAATGGGTCTATCCTCTTAGAAAGTAGGTGGAATTTTGAAGAACACTTTTATACGTGAACTGTTATGCCTAGTTTCCCTCTGCAGTTTATTTTATTCCGTTGCTTGCAAAGGCTCACGTTAGAGGGTGGTGGTGGTACGGCCGTTGTGCACAGATATAATATATACAAATAACTGTACAAAGTACAAGGCAACAGAGCACTGGGCCCTTCCTACGCTTGAGAGCAGAAATGTGCTGGCAAACTCCTTTCATGGAGATGCAGCTTATAAATTGGCAAAAGAACACAGAGTATAAAGAGTTCCCTAAATGCAATAAGCTGTCTGTTAGGGCTGTTACCAGAACAGCGTGGCAGTGAGGGGCGAGCGAGTATCTGCACATACGTGGGAGGGCATAAGAAACTACGCTTCTGACCAGAAAAGTATGTGAGCAAATCTTGGTCAAGCCCTTGTGTTGAAGATTGTCTACATGAAAGGGGCTGCTTTAAAAAAAACCCAAAACAGCCCCCAAAACCAACCAAACAAAACCCCCACCCACAACTAAACAGAACAACAACAACAAACTCCTATAGCCACCACGATCAGATGGTGGTGGTTTTTCCTCCCTTCTGCAGTGTCCCCAGTGACACCGTTTGAACAGCACCTGGGGATCCTTGCTAGAGAGCCTGAAGACGCCTGCTGAAAGCCAGGCAGAGGAAAGGATTAGGGCTATGTGTTCAAAATAACGCCCACTCTTGCAAAAACTGGATTTGAATCCTCTGTAGCCCTCGTCTTCAGAGAGTCTGAGGCTACCTGAACAGGCAGCTCCAAATCTCTTCCCAAACTCTCTTCTGCATTTCTCTACAGCTGTCACTTAAGTGCCATGTAAGTGTGTTAAACTGGTTTTGGCTGACAGCTGTAGTGGCCAGGTTGCCCTATGATTGGTGAATTCTCTGATAGTAATTAGTAATTTTAATTCTACTTCCCTTAGTAATTTTAAATAGCTGGTTTAAAGGAACAATAATACGTGCTGTTTCTGGAAGGCTTCTAGTTTGCCCAAACACGATGCTTGTGCTAGAAAAATGGGTCCATAAAGTAGTAGTAATGCACTGGAAATGCCAAAGAGCTTAAAATCTTCAGAGCTGCAAGGTACTTGCAAAAGTCAGGCTCAACTTCAGAGGTCAGGAAGGGAAGAAAATGTATTAAAGTAGTAATTTTCTTCTTTAAGAGAACAGCTCAGAACTAATTACTCTTAATTAAAACTGAGATTTACTTAGCTTCCTTCATCTGGCAGCATTTTTGAATCAACAAAGTGAGTTTTAAATTGCCCATCTGTTGTAAGGTCCAGACCGGTGGTAGGAAGGTCTCTTTAACTTAGAAGTAAAATTGTGGGAGGGGGAAGGAATGAAAGACTATCTCTTCAGTTTGACTACACCCCATCCTTTGCAAAGTGTTTGCTTGCTCCATCAAACCAGAAGCACCCATGAATGTGAGCAGCATCTCAAAAATGACTCTGTGGCCATTTCATGAGTCACTGCCAGATCATTCATGTGTATGCAATCACATTTCTTTGGAAACCCAAAATATTGGAAAGGATTAAAAAGCTTCTGCTGCAAGTGTTTGGCATCTCACCTGCGCCTGGAAATGGGCAACCAACCGTCAGCTTCCATGGCACAGCATTATTGATAGGACCCTTTGCCAGCACCTCCTGGAGAAGCCCCTTGCCCCCCGCCTGCCTCCCTCCGCGCAGCTCTCAGGGGATCCCCTCCAAGCCGGCAGCATCTGCCTTGTTTGCCCCGTTGGCTCCAGTGCCAGTGGCGAGTTAATTTTTAGCCTGATGAAAGGCTGAATGTGAGAGGCAGCAGCAAATCTCTCTTCTATAGCAGAGACAGCAAGAAGCAAAGTGCACCCACCTGTTTCTAATCTGAGGTTTCATGGCTGTTTCCTGCAGAGTGTGTCAGGGTGTTTTTTCCTGCTCATATTTGAAGAAGCAAGCGAAGGCGGAAGTTTCTAACCGCAGTACATCTAACACAAGGTTTTTTATATCATCTCACCCAATCACTCACTTTTCTGCCCCAGCAGAACTTTCAAACCACTTTTTTTCATGGCATGATGAACTCTAAATTAATATTTGATTTAATAATCCTATGTAAAACACTTCATATGTTGCATAAAATGCATCATCTTAACTTTACCTCCTGAGAGCAAAAAAAATGGGCCCTGGTTTTCAGTGCTACCCGGAGGTTTTTTGTTTGAGCTGTGGGGAAATAGCCTGATGCAGGGCCACGATTCAGCAGAGCACCTAAGGCTAAGCAGGTGTGCCAGAGCATCGTGGCATTGGGTCCCCTGATGTGTTTGGGGCCCAGAATACGTCCCCAAAAAGAACCGGGGCAGAGGATGTCCCGATGGGTCCTGGCAAGGAACAGACGGGGTGGCCGGGAAGGCTGTGTGTGTTGGGTGGGATTTTTTAGCCACCGTGTTCCCAGATTAAGAAACAGTCTGCCTTTTCCCCCATCCAGCATGGTGTTTGCCAGCACTTGGATGCAGCAGTTTGGTGCATCTGAAATTTTTATTTTTGGGAAAAAAAAAATTGGTTCAAAATGTTCAAAACTTGTTTTGACTAGGAAAGATAATTTGGTGGAAGATGGTTGTTTGGGTTCATTCCATTTTTTCCCACTTACACACTTCTGTTTTGCTTTTTATTTAAGAAAAAGTGGGAAAGGCAAGTATAAAAAAAAATGTATAGAAGAAAAGGGTTTTACGCTTCCTGTTGATCTGAAAGCGAAGTACGTTTTGTAACAATCTTTTGGGGGACAAGAGGGACAAACTTCAAGCAAAGTAGCCCCCTAAATTCTGAGTTTGTGTTCAACCCTCCCTAAAAAGAAAGGTGACAGCAAGGAAAGAGGCAGGGCAAGCAGCTACTTGCAGGTGAACGGTTCGGCACGATGTCTTGCCTGCTAGGTGACAGCGTTGCATTTTAAACCTGCAGCATCTCCACACCTGTAAAGCACTGAAGCCAGGCAGAGCTTCAGTGAAAGAAGGGGAGCTTCCGAGAAAGAAGGGGAGACCTGTGGAGTGCTCTTGCTTCTGCACACAAGCCCAGTCCCGCCGAGGGAAAACCTGCCCCCAGCCCCAGCAGGAATCGACTCGTGCAGCTCGCTGGTACCTGCCAGGATTTTTCTGATGCTTGCAGCAGCGTGGAGAAAAGCTCCTGCAAAATCACCATCTTCTGCTTGAGCAGCAGCTCGCGGTGCAGGGCCTCCTGCAGGGAAGGGGAGAACTGGTCAGCGGGGACCCCCGGAGCTGCTGGGGACCCCTGGAGCTGGCAGGGACAGCCCAGCTCCCCCCTCCGGCTCAGGGTCAGGGCTTCCTCTGCTTGGGGGGTTTCAGACAGGTCTTTGGGTTTAGTGGCTTGTCTGTGGGCTTTCCTGGCCGTATTAAAATTGGGTATGTAACACTTCTTTGTTTAATAATAATTATAATTTTAAAAGTGGTGGTGTACTGACTGAAGACCTGCCTTCCAGGTGGGTACGTACAATATTTGGCACCTACCTTCAGGTAGTTGGACAGCTGCACCATTTCCTGAAAGGGAAAGGGCAAATGTTTAAAAACACTAGGATTACTTCAGTTTATAAACATTTTATGAACTGGCTACAAAACCCAAATATTTTGAAATAAAACTGACTCTAGCAGCCGGAGTCTGGGCAGAGGAGGAGAGCCTGCTGGGCTTCATTTGTTTGGTTTTTGCAGGGAAGTGCAAATATTTTCTGCAGCAGCTTACCGCATTGGAGTTATGGCATCTCTGCCATGTAGTGTATCAAATCAGGGCAGTTATGGAATGAGAACAGTAGATATCCATGGGACAGAAGTGCCTTTCTCTCCTATAGGAGCAGTGTCATCATTTTTGAAACTATAGAAATTTAGCACCAGTCAATGTCCCGGTCAGAAATTCTAGAAGCTCATTTCTTTTGCAGGAGTTCAAGGCTAGTTATTATCTGTGTTTTGCTTACCTTATTTAAAACTGCTATTCCACAACTAAAATAAAAAAGAAAGTGTGTTACTGAGGTGAGGGCAATGCGGGGGTCCGCAGCAGTCCATGGCTGCGGATGCCAGCCGCTGCCCAGCCCCGGCAGAGCGTGGGTATTTGTACAGCAAAAGCTTGCGCCGAGGTGAAACGTGTCTGGGCTTGGGCATCGGAGGCTGCTGCCCTGCGGGTATCTGAATTTGCAGCCCGGGGAGGGAGGGGAGGACTGGCTTACTCTGTCTGCTGGCTTGAGTCTTTCCTTCCTGCGCTTGGGTTTGTAAGGGTCTGGGTTCCTGTGAAAGCAAAGTGAAAGGATGTGAGATCCCCCCCCATCCCAGGGGCTGTGAAGGTCTTCAGTTTGAGTGTCCATCTTGGCTGTCTCGGAGACGGCATCGCTTCTAGGATGGAGAGCAGTTGTTTAAACAGCATCCAGTAACACAACGCAATAGGGACCAGAGGCAAAGAAGAGTCCTGCTCAGACGAACAGAGAAATAGAAGCTAAGTAATTCTGCAGACTGGAGTCAGCCCCCAGACAATCAGGGGCACTTACAGGGAAGACGTAGGGCAGAGCATCTTCTCCCCAGTACTGGTTGTTACGCCATGGGCTAAGCTGGTTTATAGCTCCACAGGAAACAATATTGTTAACACCTGCAGTCTGCAGGGGAAACTCAGACTGGGATGGTAAAACTTAGCGCAGATGTGGGGCTGCTTGCAAGGGAGCTTGGGTTAGAGGGGAGCTACTAGCTCGCATCCCAGACTGCTCGATGGAAGCTTGGACGTGGGAGGGGAATGCCACGACTGCTGTTGTGCTCAGAAACCCGAGCATCCCTCACCTACCTTGGGTGTTCACAGAGGCACCTCGTCTGGGGACGGCTTCTGCTGAAATGCCGAGGGGGATGCTGAGCGGGGAGCGTGCAGGGGCGAACGCAGGGCAGCTCCATGGGTGCTGCAATGAGAGGGCAGCTCGAGTCAGCATCCTTCCAAATTGGGCTGTGAGGAATGGAGGGGAAGGGGCTGTGGCTGGGCCAGGCTTTGTCCCTGCAGTGACTGGGTGCAGAGCATCAAGGATGTGCCAAGAAACCATGGCAAATCCACAAGGATCTGCTGCTTTGGTTGCAGCAGCTCCAGAGCTCTGTGGGGAAGTGGGGGGGAAACCTGCTGGCTTCTGGGGGGGCACACCAGAACGGGACAAGGAACCCCCCCCAAGTGTCTTGAGATTTTTTTTTTTTAAAAAGATGAGGACTCTTGGTGGCAGGGAGCTGTGTCCTGGTTTGGATCTCTGCTATCATTTGGCTGCCTTGGAGCAGGCATACCTGTTCTGCACTGGCTTCCCCGTGGGGCTGGGGAAGCGGGGTGCTTGCCCCATTGCCCCCCTGCAGCCTCCCGCCCCGTGTTACCTCTGCAAAAGCAAACAGAGGAAGGCACCGTGTGCAGACCATGTACATGTAAATGCTTGTTCCAGATTCCTGCTGTCTAGTGGGTGATTAAACCTGGTGAACCAAATGGCAGCAGGAGGTAGGTAATTGCTCTGCACGCTCTCCTGCTGCAAAGGGATCTTGAGGGCGTGCCTGCGTAAGTCATCTTGCGTTTGTCTCTGCTCGCATAGGTTTGTGAAGCCCCTAGGATGAACTCAGGGTACCAGGGGAATTGTTCATTTTGCACGGGATAAAAGTTTAGAAGGAAATCGGTTTGGCTCTCAGACTGGGGCGTTCTGCATTGCATCTTTCTATAGGTGTCATTCAAGGCGGTGAGCCATCTGGATTGCTGTTAGCTGTGCAGCACAGGGGAGGTAATGAGTACCAGGGCATCTCCTGATACCTGCACCCTTCCTGCTAACAGCGAAGGTGATGGAGGGAACCCAGGTGCTTAGAGCTCAGTTTTCAAGGGCAAAAATAATTTGTGCCAGTGCAAAACTGTAATCTGGCAGCTAGGGTGTGGGGTTGTACTTGGAGAAATGGTGAAAAATCTCCATCTGGTTCAGGGTTTGGAAAACAGGAGAGGATCACGCCGTGAGGGAGGTGACAGCGTTTACTCATGCCTGACTGCAGTCCATGAGGAAATGCACTTTGTTGGTGCGTTCTCACTTTTTGTCTGTACTTTGATTTGGATGCCAGTGCTGTTGCAATCGGCGGACAGGCTGCGGGTGCTTTAGTGGGTGCTAGCTGGAGCAGGCAGAGCACTGAGCTGCGCTCCGGGGGCAGGCGTTACCTGGAGCAGGACGGGTGGGCTCGGCTCCCCCCGCGAGGAGGGGTCCAGGGGGACGCGTGCTCCGGGCTCCTGTCCCGGCGGTGCCCTTCCAGCAACGCTTGCCAGGTTTCTCCTCCTCAGGAACTCCCTTTGCCGGGGGCTCTGTGATGGCTCCTCCGCTCCCCTCCCGAGGCGGCGGCAGGTCGTCACGTTGTTTCGCCGTCGCAGGTTCTCCCGCGTCTCGTGCCGCCGCTCGCACTTCTCATCGTAGCTCTCGTGCCTGCGCCGCGGCCGTGTCTTCTCGGGCTGGCTGATCATGTCGGGCGCAGCTGTGCCGGTCTGTGACCGCTCCGTCCACTCTGAGGTCCTCTGTCCTGATGAAACCAAGGGAAAAAGACACGATTTGACTGAAAACACATCATTTCTAAGATTAAATAAATGTGAGGTATTGGACACTGATTCTGGAGTCCTCATGCAATGGATGCAAGTGGTGTTCCTGGAGAAATCTGTCCGTGAACTCATATGTGTTGGCCGTGTCAGACGCACCGCGCTGTTCTCACGCCTCCGTCGGGTGGTGCTGACCCGGCGGATGCTCGGAACAGAATTTCAAACAGTTAACACAACCTCGTGAAGTTGGCTTCGCTACCAAGTAATGATGCTTCCACTGCTTCCTCTGGGAGAATTCCTTTCCTGATAAAATAAAATCCCTCTGTTATTCAGACTATTTCTTTGGTGCATGCTCTTAGGTTGGCAAAAGAACTCTAAAGAAAACAGTGAAAACACAGGCAGAGCAATAACTGCTATTTCTGCAGTAAACTTCTTTCAAGTGTGTATTTCTTTTACCAGGTTTTTTTTGATAGGTCCAGATATAGCGGTGCTGTGGTGTGACTTACTCTTCAAGCAGTCGCACAGTTGCAGTATATTCCTTAATGGTGGCTGCCTTTTCTGTGTGCACAGAGGTCTGGAGCAGTGAAAACCTTGCAGTGTTATAGGGGTTGGTTGTTTTTTTTAAGGGAGCATCTGGCAAAGTCCCCGCAGGCCTGAGCGCACCCACTTTCTGAAGACCACAGCTACTGAGTGCTGCTTTCTCTGACCTCCTGGTTGCTCCCTCCCTCCCTCCCCAGCTCCTGGCTCGGATGCTGCGTGATGCTTTGCCCTCCGCTCGTCCACCTTCGCTTGTCCTCCCACAGCCTTACTGGCCGCAGCCCTGGGTCTGCGTGTTAGCCAAGCTGCAACTCGGTTCCTTCATTGCAAATAGAAGTGTAGTGATTGATCGTTACGCTTTGGGATTAATGCGTTGTTAAGCTGTGCTCAAGAACTGCGGGGGCACAGGCTCTCAATGGTACCAGTTTGCCTCAGGCACGAATTCTGCGTCCATGTTTGGGCCACAAAGTCCCCAGAAAAGGCAGTGGCCGGGCCGAAGGAGGAGCTCCTTTGCTTCAGCACTATTGTACCATCTACGTGCACATGCAGGGTGTAGATATGAAACCTCCTCCCTCCTCCTGACTTCTCTGCACAGTTGCAAGCCACCGGTGCATTGTTTTTTCCTGGACTATGGCCGAATCAAGTGTCTCTGGGCCTTTGCCTCTGCATCAGTGAGGGAAAGCTGAGCAATAACTACCCACAACTGCTCCTCTGCCTCCCCCTGAGCGAAGGCTGTGTCCCCCTCTCCTGTCCCCTCACTCCGCTGGCAGTGGAGAGGCTCATCGTCCCCGTGCACATCCCGCGAATGATGCTCGGAGGGTGCCCAGCCCCAGGGGGCTCAGCCTGGGAGCTGCTGTGGCTGTGTCTGGTGTCGGGCTTTTCTCGTGTTTAGTAAATCATGTTAATGTAGGAAGGAGGGAAAAAAAAAGCATTTTAGTTTCTGAAAATTCAGGTTAAATGTTCTTCAGTGTTGAACAAACCCACCAAAACTGTTGGTCTCATTCTGTCTCAAGCAATTAGGAAGTTGTTGAGTCTAATGGAAAAAAAAAAATGGGAACAAGTAAACCCCATTTACGTGTATAATACTTCCGTGCTTTTTAGTCTGCATTAAAATCTGCTCCATAATTCTTTTTATTGTCCTTGTGCTAGCTGTGGCGTACCCAAAGCCGATAGCTAGTGCTGCCTTTTCACTGGAGGGGCTTCCTTTGGAAGGAGAGCGGTGCTTTTGGGGTGGCCAGCTCTGGGCAGGGAAGGTGCCTGCAACCCCCCAGCCAGGACACTGCTCCCAACGCTGAGCCCGCCTGGGACATGGGCTTTGAGACCCCCTAAGTATGGCACTCGCTGAAAGATTAGGCAGTGCTTGCTTATGTGCTCTTATTAATTTTTATTTGAATGCTCTCTTCTTTGAATAGCTGCTGAAGCACCCCTAACTTTAGCTTAAATTTACTGAAGGGTGTTTCACTATTTGGGTGTTTCTTATTGCGATACACTTTCAACTGGAGGAGTCTGGGGGTATAAAAGGCTGAGCAGGTTATTCCCATGCAGCTTTCACGTCCGTACCATAGCGATCCTGCTGTGCTCCCCCAGGGCCTTTCCTCTTGGTGCACACATGCTTTCCTTGGCCCAGCAGGCAAGGCAAGGTTTGGCCAACAGCTTCACACACAGAAATGTGAGTTGGGCACATGCCAACATCCAGCAATGTGCCTCCTTTGAAGCCTGAGGCTGGGTACAAACCCCATAGCTTGGGACAAAGTGTGTATCTACAGCCAAACCTGCTCCGGACACTTCAGGACACCTTAAAAGCGTTTTTTAACTAATTTTTCTTAATTTTAGGAATGGCCCAATTGCATGTTGAATCTGGGTCTCAGATGCGCTGCTCGGTCCCTGCTCATCCAGCTCTTCCCATCAGGAATAGCTCAGCCCCTCTCCCACCTGCGCTGTCTCTGGGCTGCCCAGCCTGTCACCGTGCATCCCAATAGCAGCTCTTGTGAGAGCCTTGGTTAACCAAAAATACGCTTTAAAGCAAGGTAAAGCTTAAAGAAATACACCGTCCATTACTCACCCTAAGCTGAGCAAACCGTTGAGGCCTTCGTGACAAGCTAATACTCTATTTCCTCCTTCTGTTGCCCCAAATTACCCTCTCTAATTAACAAACATGTCCTTTATCTTTGCTTTCCAAGCTGTTACACGTCTTGCTTCAAGGGAAACAAAAAAAAAGTGCTTCTTGCCAGTTCATGTTACAGCCTCCCAGTGTCAATCATGTAGGCTTGAAAGCGGGGTGAAAAAAGAGGAAAAAAGGTGCATGCCGCTGCCTTTAGCGTGGCAGCCTCCACTCCCCTCCATCCCTTGCCGGCCCCAGCGCTGCGGGCTCTTACCTGGCCCGAGGGGTCCTGTCCTACCCCTCGACCGCCGTGGAGGAGCAGGGAGAGCAGGGGGTTATCGGGCGCGAACACGCTCCAACTGCCATCTTCGTGGCAACCACTTCATTTTGCTGCTCTCGCTCTTTTTCTTGCTCTGTAAAACAGGAAACGTTGCAGCTGCAGCCGAGCCCCGGTTCCTGTCTCTGCTCGCAGCCCGGCTGTGGGGCGCAGGGGCCTCGCTCGTGGGGGGATTTGGGTTATCTTGGGACCCCAAAGTCTCCAGCTTCTCTCTAAGCAGAGCTAGCAGTTATCTTTTGGGCCATCTCCCTTTATCGGCCTCCGACACGCGGAGGTTGAGTGCTGGTTCATGGAGCTGCTCGTGGCACTTGGTGACCGAGTCTCCCTGAGCTGCTTTGGGGTAGAGAAATCCAGACTTAGGGAAGTACAGTAATGCTGTTATTTTAAGGCTTCCCGTAGATTGGAAAGGAAAAAAAGTGTGTATTGGCAGCTGAGGAGAGGTCACCAATGGCAGAAATTCATCAAGGTCTTTAGAGAAGTGAAAGCTGTCTTAATGCAAATCATGCAGGGAGGTCACTTTAACCAGCTGGGTGCTGATAAGGGCTCTGTGCCTGTGCACATGGAAAAGGACCACAAGTAAACGCGGAGAGCTCGTAAAGTAACGTAGGTTTTATTTTTACAAAGACCAGCCTAGAAGGGATACGTGACAAAAAATTTCCCAGCTCAAAGACCCTCTCCTGGCTTTGGGTGGCTTGTGCTGCTTGGCCCAAATCCTCGTTCTGGGCCGTGGCTCTGCTCACTTCCCGCGGTGCTCAGCACCGCTGCCTTTGGGGCTTTTGGTGGGGGGAACAGTTTTTCTGGAGGGTGAGCAGATCCTGCTGCCAGGAGCTTCTCGGAAGTGCCTCTTGGTCGGAAAAAGCCAGTTGCAAGAGTTTGTTACTAAAAAGGACGTTTTCATGCTGCGTGTTATAGGCTTCTGGTGCATCCCGTCTTGGGTTCCAGGGTGCATCAGCATGGGACTGCACCAGTGGCGTGGAAAAGGGCACCCAAGTGGCCAGATGAACACCCAAATCCCTCGTGCCTGGCCCATGGTGCCCTGGTGTGCTTGCTGCCCCGGGGGCTATGTTCTTCTGATGTTTTCCACCTTATAGCTGCCCCTGATGAGGGAGTCAAGGAAGTCGGGGGCTATCTCCTTGAGGAGGAGCAGGCTGCCCATTGCCCAGGATGGGTAGTGCAGCTCCCGCTGGCGCAGCACCCCGCTCTTGATGATCTCCAGCGCGCACTCCTCCTTCGGTGCCGGCGTGCCCCGGATGGCATGCGAGACTGCTCGCACGGCGTTCTCTGGAGGGACGGGAGGACAGGGAGGGAAGGAGCAGTGTCAGATGGAGGGGCTGCCACAGGCACCACCGGCTCAGTTGGGGTGTCTGTAGCTTCCTCTGACACACTGACAAACTCTGGGGATCAGACCTGCTTAACAAGGCTTAGAATAGTTAAAATAAATAATAATTATAGCCATGTCCTTCCCATTGCTTTCCACCTCTTGAGTGACCGTGGGACGGAATCCCCACCTCCCCTGAATTTACTGCGAGGATAGCACAGTCAAAGGTCTTGGGCTGCACTTTTTAGAGAGCTGGGGTCTCGTTTCCACAATTGCACAGCCACTGCAGGCTGAGGGTCCAGCAGCGGTGGCGAAGCAGCGTGCTGAGCAGCCTGGGGCTGGGGGGTGGGTGGTGGGCTCGGCTTGGCTCTGTCTGGAAATGCACTGAGTTGCAGGGCCCCAGTGACGCTGAGCTTACCCGTGTCGATGTAGCCCAGGACGCAGAGTGTGATGGAGATGTTGACCTTGTCTATGATGAATTCTTGTCTCAAGGAGCTGAAAAATCCATCTAAGGCGAACTTAGTTGCAGAATAGGGAGCTGTAAACGGGCCGGCAACTTTACCTGGAGCAGAGACACAATGTTGGGGTTCATGTACTGGGCAGACACCAGGCTGCATGGCTCTCCCTTCCTCTTGCCCTTCAAGTAGCTACAATATTGTGATTTAGGATGACTGAGTAATGTCATGAATGCTTGAGAGAAATAAACAAATGCAGGAATGTTTAAAATGTAACATATGGCATACAGTGGCATGAAGTACCTTCAGTTGTGGGTGATACTGTTCTTGTATGCCTGTATATATACCCTTGTATACCAAATGCATGTATAATACGTGGCCATGCACATAAAATAACCTGCAGTGGCATACTATTGACTGCAATGCATGAAGGTGATTAGCGGGTGCAAAGAGACTAGCAGGGCAGGGTGTAGAATATACATCCCGCAGAGGACTTGAATTGTGCATCCAGGATATAAATCATATGCTGATCCCAGCTCCCAGCGGGGTGGCTCTCTGCCTTATGGTCCTTATTCTGTCTGTTTTCTGTGAGGATCCCTTGTAGGTGGAGGAAGGGATGTGGGCAGGGAGAGCCTGGTCCCTTGTGTGCTCACCTGCCAGGGATGAAACCACTATGATGCTGCCCTCGCTCTCCTTCAGCATGGGCAGGGCAAATGTGGTCATCGCCACGTAGCTGAGGAAGTTGGTCTCCATGAGCTTTCGTACGTGCCCAACGTCCCCATTGAAGTAGTTGAAGTAGGAGAAACCAATGTGATTTAGGATGAGCATATCGAGGCCTCCTGGAAGCAGAGCATGTTTGCTATTAGCAACCAGTATCTAAAACCAAAATAGCTTCTTGGTGGCTGGAATGGCCCCAAAATGTAGGGCGGGGTGTGTTGGGGAGTGAGGAGAGGCAGCTCCCCACCACCTACCCCAGGTGTTCTCAGCTTCCCTCACCACCACCTCGGGGAACGTGGTGTCCTCCATAGAGCCGCTCACGTAGCGGGCGGACGCGGCACCCAGCTTCAGGCACTGCTCCACAACCTGCGGCGACAGCGAGAGCGGTGTTGGCGATGGCCCCCCCTCCACGGACACCACCCCCGTCCCCATCCCACGACGGCTCTTGCTGACTTGGGGCGGATGGGCAGCGCGTCTCCCTGTCCTGCTGGAAACCCTTTTCCCTTTGTGGGAGGAGACACGTTGATCAGAGAAATGTTTCTGGCTGCAGAGTTAAACAATGGCACATCTGAGCCAAATATATAGTGTTTATAAATAAGGATATTGCTTAATTTTGATTGTTGTATACAGAATGCAAAACCAGCTCAGACTTTGAGAAAGGGCAAGGGTTGATCAGACCAGGACTTGGGCAGGCTAGTGTTGTCCTTGGTGGTGGAGATCAGAATTCATAGCTGAAGACCGCGGAGAAAGAAATGCTGTGCTGTCAGCATTGAAAACGCAATTTGTTCCAGTGGGGGGGTGTGTGTGCGTGTTAAACAGGCTCATGCTGGGGAAATGCTGGGGTGGATCTGTAGGGTATCTGGCATCCCTGTGTGCCCGGGCTGGGGTGAATATCTGCATTCTGCCTGCTTGTGGGGTTCTGGGTTGCAAATGTGTTTTGCCTGCCCGGCACGCTCTGCTTGCCATTTACTTTCTGCAGCTTGGCCTCTGTCCGTGCCGTGAGCAGTAGGTGGGCCTCCATGCGTGCCAGGTGATACGCCATCTGCTCCCCGATGCCGCTGCTGGCTCCTGTCACGATCACCCGCTTCCCCCGGAGCATCTCTGGGGAGGAGGGCGCAGGGCTCAGAACCGGCGCAGCCCACACCGTCCCCCCGCCCGCGGGCACCACGGCTCCTCTCTGCACCCGCCGCCCCTCGCCTTTGGGTGCGGGGAGCTGCAGGCAGCATGCGCTGCCCCGCTGCAGCATGCACCGCTTGTGCAGACCCCAACTGGAGTCTGGTTGTTAATCCCAGTTTGGTGGGGAGTGCACGTGAGGCTTGAGCTCTGCATCCAGCCTGGTCTGGGAGCGGCTTTTGGAAATGGTGAGAGTTGACTAATAAAATAATTAAATGCTTTAAGTGGATAACTGCGTGTTTCCCAAATAAATCATTTGCGGAGATCAGACACTCACCACACGTCCCTGCAGACCCCAGCGTACTCCCATGAGCTTTCCTGTGTGGCACGGGGGGCTCTGACCCCTTGCACCGGGGGCTGCCTGCGCTCCCCTCCAAGCTCTCAGCCCTCCTGCGCTTTGGCTGGTCCCGCAGTGCTTTCAAAGGCCCTTCAAATGGCCCGTGCTCTTCTGCGTGGGCGCGCGCTGCCACTCTGGCAGCAGCCTCCCTGATTGTGCTTTTAAATGACTTACCTTCACTGAAATTCTTGGGTGCTGAATAAAAATAAAAGGCCAGCGCCAGTCCCAGCAAGGGGGTGAAAATCTTCAGAAGCAGACCCATCTCCCTGCAAAAGTACAGACAGGAGTGAGACAAACTCCGCGGCTCTGACCGTGGGGACGTGGACGTGTCAGTAGGTTGCAAATGGGGCTGGGAGCGCGAGCAGTTTTGATCTGATTCTCGTCTTGCACAAGTTTGCTGGTATCTGTTGGACTTTTTATTTGCGCTTCCTGTGATTTAGCAAACATTAACCTAATAGAGAGCGTCGCTTTGGACTTTAGACTGTCCCTTTGCACCCTTGTCCCGCCAAAAGTTCTGGGTGTGTTCCTGAGAGCATTGAAGGGAAGGCCCTGAAAAGCTTCCAGCTCCATAGAGCGGTGGGTGCGGTGTTTGGTGGCTGCCCTGGGGCTGGGACGCCCGTGTCCCCTCGGTGCACACCTCCATAGGATGGGCCTCCTTATCTCTCTCCCACTCTGCATCCGAACCCCAGGCCACGCTTCCCTTCCTTTCTGGTTGCTGCAAGGATTTATTGATCAGCAACGATCACTGTGGTACAGGTTCATAGGAATATCTAGAGAGAGCAGGACTGGCAGTTTGTGGTTTTAGACCCTTATTGGTGCTCCTGGCTTATCCTACCTATACGGTATCACCATTGGTGTAATGCTGACAGTGTGTTGGGTGGCTCTTACATCTAAAATTGCACTCTTGTCTTGAGGAATCTGCTGATTGCAAAAGGCGGTAAAAAAGCCAAGCAGGTGAATACTAAAGATCTTCAGCTTTTACAAGCGTTGCATCTCGCACTGCTCAGCACCTGCCTGGGCATATGGCGAACGGGTTTGCAAATAATTTTCTGAAAGAGAAAGTTTAAAAGGCAAACCCCACTCTGTGCGTGCTGGTTTGCGTAGGTGATCTCAGGGCAAGGAGAACAGAAATGCTGGTTCCTGATTTCCTTCAGAAAGTGAGGAGCAAACTGATCATGGGGAGTGCTCCACTGGGAAGGGTTTGGGGAGGTTTCACGTGGTTTTATCCCAGGGCAGGTAACAGATGGTGCTCCGATGGCCAGAACCACGTTAGTGTAAAGGCATCACCTTGGGCACCGGGGTCGGGGAAGCGGTGCAGAGCTCGCTGCAGGCTCCTGCTTTGGTTTTGTATTCAGCGTGCGTTGCTCCTGGGGCCTGAGCTCTTGGCTTGGGGCGGCGGAGCAGCAGTGCTGCGCGTCTAGAAGGCGTTTTCCAGTTGTAATGTTTGTGTAAGAAACTGCCTACCGAGTTTGGGAAGTTTTGCTTGGGGTAAAAACTTGCATTTAATTTGGTCATTAACAAAAAAATAGGCTAAAAAGGCAGTTATTCCTAAAATGAAATAATGAGGGATTATTGCAAGGATTCAACTTCCCTGTGGAAGGCAAGTCAGTGGAGTTGTGCCTGCTTACAGCAGCATTTAGTAGTGGAGGAAGAGGGGATAAAAAGCCCCGCAGAACACACACAACTGATAGGTTAGTAAATTTTATTTAGTCATTAGTTCGTTACTACTTTTCCCTAGTCTGGGGAAGGGACTGGGTCCAAGCAGGTGGGATGCTGCAGGGAATTCCCCTCCCACGCCTCGCCCGGCACTACGCGGCCGTACGACCTAATTAAAACTATAAAATCATTAACTTCCCAAAGCGCAAGCGGAGATTTCTAACGGGAGGCGGGGCCCCGGCTGCAAGGCCCATCTCCGCCGGCAGAGGAGGGTGTTGGACCGGCGGACCCTCCGGAGCCGGCGGCCGCCGTTAATTACAACTCAATTAACCGGGACGGGGGGGGGTGCGCGGGGGCTAGTTCCTCTTCAGGCTGTCCAGCCGGTAGCGGCTCCTGACCAGGTAGTCCAGGAGGTCGGCGGCCCAGTCCCGCAGCAGCAGGGGGATCCTGGTGGAGCCGTACCGGTAGTAGAGCTCCCGGCGGCGCAGCGCCCCGGCCCGCAGCACGGCCAGCGCGCACTCCTCCCGCGGCGCCGGCGACACCAGCAGCAGGTCGGCGGCGGCGCGCAGCGCGTTCTCTGCCCGGGAGCAGAAGGGGCTCAGGCGGGGAGGGAGGGCGTCTGGTTGTGTTGGGGAGAGCGGGGCCTGCCGAGCGTTTGGGGGCGGGGGGCGTTAGAGAGGGGGGAGGGGGGGGGCGGGGGGCGTTAGAGAGAGGGGAGGGGGGGCGGTGGGCGTTAGAGAGAGGGGGGAGGGGGCGGTGGGCGTTAGAGAGAGGGGGGAGGGGGCGGTGGGCGTTGGGGGGGGCGGTGGGCGTTAGAGAGAGGGGAGAGGGGGGGGCGGTGGGCGTTAGAGCGGGGGGAGGGGGGGCGGTGGGCGTTAGGGAGAGGGGAGAGGGGGGCGGTGGGCGTTAGAGGAGGGGGCGGGCGTTGGGGGGGACGGTGGGGCTTGGGGGGGGCAGTGGGCGTTAGAGTCATGAGGTTAAATCCCTCTCCGCTGCCCAACACGCGCAGAACTCTTCCAGCCGCCCTCATCATCCGTTTGCATTGCCACGCCTTACCATCGCATCGATAGATGCGATTAACGGGAGATAGGTGGCTGGCACATCCATTTGTACTAACTGAATGTTAGGCTGTGCCAGCCCGTGCGCGGTAGCTGGCTTTATGTAGCAGGCAGGAAAAAATTAGTTTTGAGACTCTCTTGCATGCGCTTGTGCTATAGCGGGGCTGGAGGAAAAGCAGCAGCGGAGGTGAAGGGGGAGAGCTGGGGGCAGAGGGGGCTGAAGGGCAGGGTAAGAAGCTGAGGAGGTGATGCTCGGCCCCTTATCAGCCGATCAAACAGCACTGATCTTACCAGTATCGATGAAGCCAAGGATGCAGAGCGTGATGGAAACATTAATGCTTTGAATGGTGAATTCCTGTCTCAGGGAGCTGAAAAATCCATCCAAGGCAAACTTAGTTGCAGAGTAGGGGACCGTAAGGGGAAACCCGACTTTACCTGGACACAGAGTGAAGTTCTGTTATAGCACAGAAAGCTGCTCTGCTCCAACCTCCGTTTTGCTCTTCAACAAACAGGGTGTTTTACCCAAAGGGAGTTTACTGTTAGTGAAATATCATCCTGGCATCTGAACAGCAGCATTACAAATATTCCCGTCAGCTTCTAGCTCTTTTAAGGTCTTAAGGCCAGCGCTATGGCTCATGGCTCTGCTCAGGCTTTGAGCAACCTGCAGTAACTAGGAAACCCTCAGAGGGGAGAGATAGAGCAAAGTTTAAACTCTTCTCTCTGGATACTGAGCTAAGCTGCTCACCAGAAGACCAACCAACATACTGGCTGTCAGTGGGGACATCTGCTAGTAATTTAGTTTTCTGACTTAACAGAAATTTATTAGAACGGAGTCATGTTTTTGTGAATAGTCAGTCAATAAGTCACTCCACAAATACTAGCAGGAACTTGACCTACCAAACCAAGATGAACAGCCAGAGATGCAAAGCAGTGAGAAATTACTGCATTTCCACTTTTCTCCATGAAACTGGAGGTGTATGAGCTCTGCTGCCCTAATGAGCCTGACACCGGGGCGTGGGGTTTAATTACAGGGATGGTCACAAAGCAAGCTGGGGCGATTGGATTGCATCAGAGAACAAATTCCATTGAGAAAATAGAAAAAAGATCTGGATTTGGGTTTTGTGGGATTTTTTTTTTGAGTGCGTTAAGCAGCTATGGCTCCTTTAGGATGCCTGGTGTCTCTGCATGCTGCTTACTTCTCAAAATCAGCCCATGGTGTCTTTTGACTGAATCCCACGTCACCCACCTCGCTCCCCACTCACCTGCCATGGATGAAACCACTACGATGCTGCCCTCGCTCTCCTTCAGCATGGGCAGGGCAGACGTGGTCATCGCCACGTAGCTGAGGAAGTTGATCTCCAGGAGCTTTCGCACATGACCAATGTCCCCATTGAAATAACCAAAGTACGACGTGCCGATGTGATTAAGAATCAGCATGTCTAGGCCTCCTGCAAGCAGAGGAGCAGGCATTAGTGCTGGGTGGGAGAGGGCTAGGACCAGCAGAGCCGAGCCTTTCCTGGGAGCAGAATAAATGTCATCAAAAGAAATCAGGTTTTTGGGTCAGAGCTGTGGCCTGTCGTCTCTGGAGTAGGGATATAGCCTGGATGGTGGCTGCCAGTAAAAATTTTGTGTTTTGAACCACAAAAAAAAAACCCATGACAAGTAGTATGGCACAAGGGAGATCACTCTTGAGTTGTCTGATGGCTCGGGGTGGGAGAGGGAGTAGTCCACACAGAGCCGAAACATTGCATTTCTGCAGCCGTGACCCATGACCGCAATAGCAAGGCTGCTATGGGCCTGATGGATGGTTTCAGACCACAGTAGCTGGGGGTGATGAAATGCAGGCTTATGACACTGGGACAGGATGTCGTGAGGGCACAGAGCTGAAATTGAGAGCGCAGTTCAGTTTGAGCTGGAGCGATGAAGCTGGGCAGTGGAACAGGACTGCAAAGGGCATAATTAGGGAAAAATCTCTCCTGTCTCACCCCATCTCCATCTCTTCTGCTTTTTTTTTAGTGGGCGTGTGGCAAAAAGCAGCATGGCCAAGGAGAGAGAGAACCATAGAATCGTTAAGGTCGGAAAGGACCTGAGATCATCGAGTCCAACCTGTTAACCTAACTGCCTGGTCCGCCTCTAAACCGTGTCCCTAAGCACTGCATCCACATGGTTTTTGAATACTTCCAGGGACTGTGATTGCACCGCTTCCCTGGGCAGTCTGTTCCAATGCCTAACCGCTCTCTCGGTGAATAGCCGGTCTAAATCTCCCCCGGCACAACTTGAGCCCATTTCCTCTTGTCCTATGTTCCGCTGTCGTTTGCAGAGAGCGGGCTGTAAACGTACCCAGCAAGGTCTCTGCCTCCTTCACCACGTGCTCGGCGAAGGCCATGTCCTCCATGGTGCCGCTGATGTACTGCGCGGAGGCTGCTCCCAGCTCCAGGCACCGCTCCACCACCTGCCGCACCAACACCACGCATCAGAAACCCCTTTCCCTGCCCTGGGAAGCCTGCTGCCACGGCAAAAGAGGGTGGCTGTGCTCCCTCTGATGTGTCCCCACCTTAAAACAGCGGTTTGGAGTTTTGGGGGTATGTTTGGAGCCTTTTAAGCTTCAAAGGGAGCCTGAAAAATTATTCCTTTGGTGAATGCGTTACCCAAGACAGTCTGGCTCTCTGGTGCAGCCTGTGCTGGAGTTGCATGCGTATAGGATGAGCAGGGAGCTTGTATATCACTGCAGTGGAATGAGGGTGTGTGTGGGGATTTGTGTACATAACTAAGCAAGCTCAAATATCATAATATGTGCTATGCAGAGTGTATGTATCTGCAGGAGAGGGATTTCTGTGCATGCGGGAGCCCCAGACAGTGCAGATATACATACCTGTGAACCTAACTGTGCCTATCTGGTATTTGTGCCATCGCAATTACATGTGCATATATTCATGCATGCACCTGTGATGTGAGGTTGGCCTTCATATGTTTGTGTGTGCACCGCCATGAACATGCATGTGTGAGTGCTCAGCTTGCCATTTACTTTCTGTAGTTTGGCCTCTGTCCGTGCTGTGATCAAAATGTGGGATCCCATCCGCGCCAGGTGATACGCCATCTGCTCTCCAATTCCAGTGCTTGCTCCGGTGACAATCACCCGCTTCCCTTTCAGCATCTCTGGGGACCAAGGCACAGGGATTTAATTTATCCAAACCCTATTTAAAAATAAAATAGAATAAAATCCCTAATGCCCCTGAAAATAAGTAGTTAATTGGAAGCTAAGCGAGCCTGCAAGTGCAGAGTGTCCGGCACCAGGACATCTTTTCCATCTGCTGGAAAAAGCCATGCTGAGAAGCAGCTGCAGCTCCTCGCCGAGTGCAGTGACAGCGGGGCAGCGCTCAACTCCTTCAGCAGTTTTTTCCACAAGTCAGGACACAACTTATAAACACCCCAACTATTTTGTAGTAAAAATTATCTACTAAGTGCATGCGTCAAAGCTTAAAATCCAATATTTAAAAGTCGCATTTATAAATTCTTTTGCTACATGCTGGAAAATGGAGTGTTTGGAGCCCTCTCTGTCCCAGCCCCTGCCTCGCCTGCTCCCCCAGGAACCTCCTTTGATCCTGCTCCCCCAGGAAGCTTGTTACTTGCTCGTTTGATTTCAAATCTTTGTTAAAACAACTTTCCGGTTACCAGCCACCACACAAAGGCTCTGACGTGGTTTGGTCCAAGCTCTGCACAGTTTCTATGCAAAACATTCAAATGCAGCTTTTAATATTTTTCCTTAAAGACAGATTCACTTTTAATACTTACCAGGTTTGAAAGTCTCCCTCGCAGAATAAAACCAGAAGGCCAAAACCAATCCCAAAAAGGGAATGAGAATCTTTTGCAAGCGACCCATCCCACTGTGGCGTCAGGAAATAAAGCATGAAAGAGAAGGGAGAGGGAAAAAAAATGCTTTGCAGAGCTGCTCCAGAGGGAAGCAGCAATGCCAATTCTTTAAAACCTGCTAGCGAAGGAACTGCAACTTCCGAAGCACTGGAAAATCACGGGTGGATGGATGAGTGAAGCAAATACTTTGATTTGCTTCCCCGCTGGAGCTGGCAAACCTCGGCCTAACCGAGGGTGCTGTTTCAGTTCTGCCCAGCTCTTTTCATATTTCCTGTCCTACGTTAAAATGCAGAATTTTGCACAACACCCTGGAAGAGGTGTGTCTTTGCTGAGCAGCATCAAGTTTCACTTCGAGAACATCAGAGGCAGCCCAGTGCAGGTGGTTAAACATCGCCTTTTATTCCCACCGGCGCTGTACGCGGGCGCTTGTGGAGATCGCTGCCCAAAGCCTGGTGGTGGGTCAGGCAGCGGGGGAGCAAGCGGGGGCCGCGGTGCTGCGGGGGGACGTGCAGCAGGACACGCAGCAAAGGTCCCGTGCTCCCCAGGGCATCTCTGCTGTGTGCCCTGAGGCAGCTGCCTGCCACCGGGATGCTGGGCAGTGGGGACCCAGCAGCACGTAGCACCCCTAAACAGCTCCAAAATGCTTTGCTGAGGCAGGGTTTATTTTTTCATCTCTAGTCCTGGGAGCAGGGTCTGAGCTGAACCCATCACCGCGGGTCCGACTGCCCCAGCTCCAAAGGGTGTTTAGGCACAGGGAGGTTTGCAACGAAATGCCAGATGTTGTTTTCTGCAAAGAAATAAGGGTCCTTGCTGCTGTGGTTTCTGCTTTGAGTTTTGCAAGAGCTTTGTTCTTACTTTTTAAGTGAATATAGTCTGAGGAAAAACTATATAACATCTCCTGGCTCCCTGAGTCTAGGCAGCAGCAAACTCAATCGATCTTACACAACAGGGATGAAATATGCTCCAGCCTTGGTCTGGCACTGGGATCTTCAGGGTACCAGTACCTGCTGCGGGAGCTTCGTGTGCTCCTGGAGCTGCCTCGCTAGAGCCTCCGCTTTCTCAGCGGGGAAAGCCGTGTTTGCTGGGACGAGAGCCTCATCTGCAGTGCAGGAGCTGCGCCATGGTCTGGGCACAATGCTGTGGTGGTCCCTCTCAGACCCTTCCACCATAACCAGCCAGAAAGAGTTAGTTATAGAAAACTTTTTACCCCTATTGTAGCTTTAAAATAAAGATGATTTAATCTAGTGACGTACCTGGTTGGGTGGTGGAGCTCTCTGGCATTGCTTCTGCTTCTGCTTCATTGGTTATTAATTTTTTTTCTTTTCTGCCTTTCTGCTTCAGTCTCAACTTTCCCTCTGATAAGAAGCACTCAACCCACACTTGGTCAGATAATACCAGTACAGTCACTTTGCCTTTTCCTGCCTCCCTTTGCTTTGAACTTGGGTCGTGATCATGGGGCAACCATTTCATTCCTTGGCTTGGAAAAAAAAAAAAGAACTAATTAACCTTACCTCAGCTATCATCTTGTCCATGTAGCCAGCAGGGAGAGAGGCTCTTCAGATATTGTTGTTTATTACTAGCACTAGGATACTGCAGTAAAGCAGTAACTGTCAACCTTTGTGCACCGACTGCAAGCATGTGGGGAAGGTATCGTGCTCTTTGCTCTGTGTCGGCGCGGGGAGACGCAGGGCCAGAGGCAGCCCGGTGGGTACAGAGCCGAACACAGCGCTCGCTGGTGTGGTGTTTAATGAGAATTGCGGGTTTGTTTGGGTTGGGTTTTTTGTGCAAAACAAAGCTGATAATAAAAGACTGAAATACTGAATATTTTGGACATAACTTAAACTTTTTATAAAAGAAAATTTGCGTGTGTACCATGTAGGGTGTCCTGTCTGGAAATGAAGCGGGGGGTGCTGGCGTGGTCCCGGGAGGGCTGGGGGCTGCGGCGGCAGCAGCAGGAGCTGCGGATCTGGCCGCGCTTCGCTGCCCACGTGGCTTTGCTCTTGGCCATCTGTCGCCCTTCCAGGGCGCTGCCGCTCCTCACTCCCACTCGCAGCTTTTTCTGGGTTTGTTTTGCTGTATGCAACTTAAGAACTTGTTTTTAACCTTTTCCTGGGGGTGGGGAGCGAGGGAAGGGAGAGGAGGGCAGGAAGAGGTGACTGCGGAGAAGTGTTTTCTGATCTCAGCCCATGAGGCCGGCCCTGGCCCCGCTGCTGCCAAACCCCTCGTGCCTTGGCAGAGGGGAGCCCGGTGGCGTGCCCAGCCCGGTGAGGTGGAGCCCGGGAGCACGGGGGAGCAACCCCTTACTTCTGAAACGTCTTCACCTGAATTTTCCTGGATGTATCCCCCCATTGCACATCATTTCTGTATCGCTCATCTGTTTGAAGCTGTGTTTTTCAAGGGGTGATGCTCGGCATTGTGCTAACCGCTCTGCGCAGAGGAGGTTCTTCGTTTAGTGCTGCCTGGAGTTCGCTGGAAGGAAACGAAGACGTGAAGGAAACTTTTTCCGACAACAAAGTGGCAGAGCAGCCAAGGAGCTGCTGGGGAGCCCCTGCCGTGCCCGCAGCCCCGCGCTGCCTGGAGGGAGCACGTTCCAGGGGCAGGGCTGGGGCTCGGGCAGGTTTGTGCGTGCAGCTCAGGGACTCCAAAGCGCTTACGAAGGAATTGGGATACCACTTCTTTTTGTTTGTTTGTTTTGAGTGATATTTGGCTTCTTTTCAACCCATTACCAAATCTTTGTTAAATGCAGAGGATTTTCCTTGCTCCCCCCCTTTCCTTTGTCACGTAGACATTAAAACATTATTTCTCATACCCAGTTCTCCCAGCATACTTTACCATGAGCACAGATTTAATTCCTTTCTTTACAGATATCACCATTGTAAAGGGCTGCCCTCAGTTATATTTGCATTGATGTGCGTGTCAATGTGATGCTGTCAGGCCGTGACAGATGCGTGTGTGTTTTGGCTCCTGGACACGGCCCACGGGCAGCGCAGGTGTCCTGCGAACGCTATCGCTGTCACGGCTGCACAGCTCCCAAAAATGCACTCTTGGGTCCCAAGGGAGGCTTGAGATGATTGTAGATCTGGCTTTGGTTTGACATGATATTTCTACTCGCTGCCAGTTTAGAGGAAACACTGCAATGTTTAAGCCATGTCTAAGCATTAAATTTATTTTTTTTCTGCGTGACCAAATCAGGAATTCCTGCCTTGGTATTTGATTGTTGGTACTGTGGCTGCTTTAAGTCTTGGCCACTATCCACGTTCCTGATGCCCTTGCTGTTGGGTGGCAGAGGCTGGTATGCTTATCTGGGCCCCTAATTTTAGCCTGGCGGCTCTTGAAACATCTAGAGTCCAAACCGCAAATAGCGAGTGAGGACTCTCTAAAGACATTCGGCTCATGCCCTTGAAGCGATTGGCCTGTGAGGGACGGCTGCTGGGTTTTAGGTGGCCTCCAACTCCATATGATGAAAGCCCGGACAATGGCTCCAAGGTGAAATAAGATCTTTGAAGAGGTGTTGCAGGATGGGTACAAATACTCGCCAGATCTTATGTCAGCTGCAATTTTCCTGAGGATTTAATGTACCAGGAAAATGTCTGAACACAGTTTACTTTAACCTGGAAATGTGGCAAGTCTTAAAAGAAAGAGAATAACAGAAATCAACCCCATGTGATGCTTGGCAATCTAACTCGCAACTTGGGCAACGTGTGGCTCTCCTCAAGAGCTTATCCCTCAGGACTCTGGTTTAACTCAGTCTTAAATGCTCCATATGCTTCTACACTGTAGCTTGCCTGAGGTGTCCTTACTAGTACTGACTGTACATCTTATTCTATCTGGTTGCTCTCTGGTATATCCCAGTACTTATAATTAAAATTTCTCTTTGCAATTCACATGTGGGCTTTCGGAATGACTCCGCCGTGCTCCGTTGCCGGTGTCTCTGGATGCCGTTTGCTGGTTGCATGTGACAGTTGTATTGGCCAGGGCTTTCTGCAGTTTGTCTGGTGTCGAAATAGAGACGTGAGGGGGCTCAGGAGATGGGGCTGGGAAAGCGGCTGGTTTGGAGAGTCGTGCCGTGGTTTAAAGACAGGAAAGTTTGCTGAAGCCTTTTAATCTACTGCATCTGGCAAGTCTGTCATTCATCATAGTTAAAGTGACGTTAAATGGATTACTAAGCCTCCATGCGCACTGAATTTATTGTTGTGTGGTTTAAATAAGAGTTTATATAGCCATTGTGGTAAAATCAGCCATTAATATGTGTCTAATTCACCACTCTGCAGAGAGCTGGTCCTGTCTAATATCAATGCGATCCGCTGTGGAAATGGTACCGCGTAGGCTTGACCTCTCAGGCTGACCTTTCGGGGGAATATGCGGGAGGTAACGACCTCTGAGCCTGCAATGCGTCAGGAGGCAGGAGATCGCCTTCTGCAGGACGTGATTTTACCAAGTTGGCTCCAGAACTGCCGGCACGGTGCGTAGTTTAGCTGTCTAATCCTGTTAGCTGTCTTAGGAGGAACTATTTTGATTGTTCCACAAACCTCTTTGCTTTAAGCTCATAAACCCTGGGACTGGATAACCGTGGAGAGGAGGTGTGGGCTGCAGGGCGCCGGCACAATGCGAGGAGGCCACCTTGCGTGATGGTGAGGTCCAAACCCAGAAGTGGTGGAGGCCATCCTGGATGGGCTCGCCTGGAGCTCCCTAGTCACCCCTGGACTCGGAAGCTGGGCTGCTCGAGACCAGCTCTATCTCCTTTTTAAAATTTTCCCTTTCCCGTAGGGCAGGGTGAGACACCTACAACTTGTAGAGAAGGGCTAATCTTGGGAACTGATGTGTGATTGACAGAGTTTGTAGCTGCCCTGGACAAAGACGTGATTCTCATCTCAGTTTAATCCATTTGTCAGCTGTTTAGCTCTGCCGCAGCAGCAATGCTTCTGAACTACAGTAACGTGCGAGAGCTCAGACCTGCCAATATTTTCATGGCTGACACAGCCACGGACATTCAGGTCCCTGGTTTATCCACGGACCAGGCGTGCCACAGGGAATTCCAGGTCAGCTTTCCCTATCCCTGAGGCCAAATGTACAATGTCCCTGCAAATGTATAACCTGCTTAAAGCTGGAATTGGGGGGACGATGACGGACACTCATCAGCTGATGGCTTTCTTCAGGCCTGAATTCTCCTTTCATGTTTGCCCATTAAATTTCTATTGGTATCAATGAGGCGTTGGATTGTTCAACCTCGCCAGAGACCTAAAGGCTTGGTTATGGACTAAATGAAGTATTTCTCAAAGGCCATTTTCAATTTAATTGGACTCTGCTCTTTTCCCCATGAGGAAAAGGTACTTTATACTTGATTCAAAGCTTGAGCAGAGTTTTTGTGCAGACTTGGTAGGATTCCTCCTCCACAATACTCTGCTGGTTTTTTTGACAGAAATAATCGTCAACAAAATGAATTGCATGGTTATGTATTATGATAAATGTAAGGGTGAATTTTAGCTGCCTTCTTATATTTTCAGATTCTGATCTTAACTTGTGCAGCTCTGGGAGGAGCTATACATTTGGCACTGGCGTCAGGCAGCGCTTTTTCATTTCCCATAGTCTCCTGCTGTTTGTATCAATTGTTTTGCTTTGAGCTAGGTAGTGGCATATTGCTGGCACATCTCCCAGTTTCTGTGCAAGGTGTGTAGGCTGCTCCTGCCTCTCCCCACTGGCCGTGTCTTTGCCATCGAGCAGATAGAGAGGGATTTTCTGCCCCAGTCGTGACTGGCAAGGACTGTTTCCCTTCCCTCTCTTCTGTAGCGTGGCCAGGATCTTTCAGCTGTGGCTGTCTGGAGGGTTTATTTGACTAATGTGACACAGTCCTGAATGCAAGAGATTCTTAGTAAGCCCAGGAAAGATTTTTTAAATAGGTGAAAGTCCTCTGGCGAGTCTGTTAGTGCCCTGGGCACAGCCCTGAAGCTGTT
This sequence comes from Theristicus caerulescens, assembly GCA_020745775.1. Lineage (NCBI taxonomy): Eukaryota > Metazoa > Chordata > Aves > Pelecaniformes > Threskiornithidae > Theristicus > Theristicus caerulescens. The sequence continues at coordinate 7,028,393 of CM036578.1, forward strand.
TCCTCACCCTCCAGGCTGACCATGCCATCCTGTCTCTCCATGCTTCAGTCTTTTTCCATCCCTGACACTCCTGTAATACTGGACACTAACATTATTCTGCACAATTAGGTGTCTTTGGTGGGTTTGTGAAGGATTCCAGGAAAGGTAGAAGATTTTTTTTTTTTTTTAAGCTTTTCTAGCTGTGCAGCAGCTGTAACCTGTTGGAGGATTGCTGGGGGACGGACAGGGTTTTTGTAGAACAGTTCTGGACATGCCTGGCCATGGCAGAGACACGAATCTGTGCCATTAAACCCAGATAACCCCATGAAGTGCAACCTCACCGCCAGCTCGGGGCATGCGTCCGTCGCCTGTGTCAAACATGCTGCCTCCTCCCGTTGTGGAGGGGAGCAGCTGCTGGAAGTACAGAAACACCAACCCTCGGTCCCCAAAGGAGGGTGCAGCCACCACCCTCAGCTGGTCCCTGGGTCCCCCGGCCGCCCCCCTGAGAGAAGCCAGAGGCACAAGTGAAACCTATTTGCAAATCTGTAAGAGAAGGGTTTGAAATGAATGCAGCTAGAGAGCACTGGTACCATATAAAATATTTATTGATCTTGCAAAATGTTGTAAAATGCATCTGTAATAAAAATAAGAAACCATGCTGTGCATCTTGCACATTTTTATACCAACAAAAGGTATTTTTTCCCACTGCTGCACAGCAGCAAATATAACCGTTCACTTCTTTCAAGTCTTGCACTTGCGGTCTCGTCCTTCAGCCAACCCTTCTCTCTTCTTGCTGGAACCACCACCAGGTACAACAGGACAGCAGAGTCTCTTGTGCTTGGTTGCTCAGCAGGCACCTCTCGGCCGCGGGGCTCTTAGGAGGCGTGCTGCCTGGTCACCAGGGCCCTCTGCATCCCCACCGGCTTCTTGCTCTTTTCCAAGACCAAATCCTCCTGTTTCCGAGGAAGCGCTTGCTCTTGCGTCGGGGCAGGTTTCTTCTCCTCCTCTAGCCTCTCCTCAGAGGTGAAAGGACTGCACACTGTCTCCACCAGACCGATAAGCACACCAAAGAAAGCCAGCACGCTGCCCAGCATGTACAGCTTGACCATCTTCCTGTTGGGCTTCTGGCTGAGCATTTCTTTGGCAAAGGGGATCAGCTCATGCATGGTTTCCATTTTTTTGCAGCAGTGGATTTGGAAGATGTCAGTTCTACGAGAGAAGAGAGAGGGACATTAGTTAAACCCAGCTGCTTTCTCCCGTAGCGGTCAGAGCCCTCCAGGCAGCCCACGCTCCCCGCAGACCCCCAGCCCTGCTTGAAGCGGGGGTTTGTGATTATTCGCTAGAGGCTCCCTTCAGGAAAACACATCCGCGCATGGCCCCGCTGCCCGGGCGGCTGTGGGGGGAGCTGCCCGGCCGAGCAGACCCTTCGCAGCCGCACCCGGGCTGCAGCAAGGCGGGGGGGGGATCCAGCGGGGCTCCCCCCCGGCGTCCCCCCGCGCATCCCCCCCCCATCGCACCCCCTTACCCAGAGGCGGCGGCTGCTGCGGGGCAGGGGAGGGGGCGGTGAGCGCTGCGGGGCGGGCTGGGCTCGGCTCGGCTGGGCTGAGCTCGGCTGAGCTGGGCTCGGCTCCGCTCGGCAGCTGCTGCCCGCCGCGGCCGCCGCCGCTGCCTTATATCGGCGGCGGGGCGGGCGGGGCGGGCACGGTGCCCCGAGCACGCCGCCAGCACGGGCCGCCCCCCCGCCGCCTCGGCGGCTCTTGCCCTTAATCCGGCCAGGCTAAAAAAAAACCTTTTTTTTTTTTTCTTCTTTTATACAACATGTTAGTTTGCCCCCCCTCCAAAAAAAAGAAAAAAATTGTCCTGAAGTCCGATTTCACAGCCAGACATCTTATGTACGGCTCGCAGTGCAGCTCCGTGGCTGCTTCTGTAAGAAATATTTAATAAGAAATGTTTAATATATTAGCAGGAGCTCGGCATGAGGGAGAGGGTCTACGTCCATAGCTCGTAAAACATCGCAGTGTTTGGATCTAGGGCTTGGATTTGTGCAAAGTCCGATTCAGCAAAACACATGTTTTTGCCTTGCTGCCCTTTCTTGTAGTGAAGTGGGTAAAAAAAATGCCTCAGTGGGGCAAAACAAAGGCTATGTTACCCAGGACAAGGTGTGAAGACGCTTGTTAAAGGTTTCTGTAAGTGGTTCATGGGAAGGGGAACCACTAGAAAGTGGATAGATGCAGCGTGTGGCAGCACCTTGATTTCTTGGAAATACGAGAATAACTGGAAATTCCTAAGTTAGTGAAAGTTACAGGCAACAGGACCCTGTTTTTCACTTTTCCTACACTTGGTGCTGAAACTCTGTAACACCCCGTTCTGAGTGTCGCTCCTTGTGATTCACCTACAGGAGAGTGTATTGCCTTTTTGGGGAAAACCAGAAGGCAGCACTGTCACACCGCTTCCCGGGCTTGCTGCCGAAGAGTATTGCATCAATAACATGCAGCAGATTACATCATCCGCTTCTGCTGGTGGCTTCATCGGTGCACGTATACTGCTCTGGCTGGAAGAACCATATACATGTCAGCGGCTGCTGACCTTAGAGAAGTTGCTAAAGTCACAAGAAGTTGTTGGGATTTACAACTTCTGATTTCGCAGAGCAGATGATGGCGTCTGGACAGATTTCTCATCTGATGATGAGAATGATGGGAATTGCTCTGCCAGGCTGAGATGATGGGAATTGCTCTGCCAGGACGATATATAGAAATTACAGTACAGTGTGAGTGGATGGGATAGTGGCGCTTTAAGGAGCGGTTGGTATATGTGGAAAGACGTAAAGCTCAGAGGGAGCCTTCGAGAGATGCTGTGAAGGAGGCTGCTGCCGGTGGCTCCCCAGGCTGAATCTCCTGGAGGGGCACCCAGGGGTGTTCGTAAGCCCCGGTGAGGTGCAGCCCGAAGGGTGGGCAGGCAGCCCCTGCAGCAAGCTGGAGCCGAAGGGGGCTTCTCCTCAAGCCAGGGAGGGGAAAAAGGGGGGTTCTCTTACTCCCTGCCCCCAGCATATGGAAAAGGGGGACTGTGGCACAGGGAACAGGGGTTTGATGCTCCTGAGCTGGGTTTTATCTCAGCCTGCCCAGGAGAAACCTCTCTGACGTGAATACCTTGTGATGTGAATAACTGGTGCTGTGTTTCCCCTTCCTGCCTCTGCGGCGTCGCTGGTGCCGCAGCCGGCAAGTCCGCACGCGTGGCACAGCCGAGGCCGAGCACTGGTTTCATTTCTGAGTGTGGGAAAGGGGCAGAAAAGAGCTCTGAGAAATGTGGAACTGCTGGAGTGCGTTAGTTAGCAGGGTCCCTTTTTAATTTTGTTGGAGGATTTAAACATCTTCCCTTCTGAAAAACTGCCCTATGAGGTGATACTGCCCCAAATCTGCCCTAAAATCACTGAACTGGCTCGTAAGGGTTGCAGTAGATGATCTTTAAGGTCCCTTCCAACCCAAACCATTCTCTGATTCTCAAATTAAAACCAGCCTAAAATCTGGCTTGTGTTGGGCTTGCAATTCCAAGCTCTCGGTTGCAATCCCCCGGGCGAGGACCGTGCTCTCTTCCTCTTCTCCTGCCCTCCCTGGGCTGCAGGCATTAATGCCCCTCGCGCTGCTCAGCTCCCTGACCGCGGGCAGTGGTCGCCTTCACATTCAAGGAATTTGTTGTTGGTTTTGTCTTTTGGTTTTTGTTTTGTTTGGTTGGTGGTTTGGTTTTTTTTTTTTCCTTCCCCTTCCTTGCCGAGCACTGCCGTGGGCGTGTGTGGAGCAGTGAATCACCCCTCGCTCCTCACATCCCGCACGTCCAAGGCTGGAAGCTTTCCCCGCCGCCGCCCCTCCTGCCCCCCGCAGCACCCGCGCCGGGCGGGAGGGCGTTCACGCAAGCAGAGCTCTCCGAGGAAAGTCTGCCAGTGAAACCTTTTTTTTTTTTTTTTGCAAGTTTTGAATGTGCTTAGGAAATTGTATTGCAAGATGGGCTGTAAAAGTTGCTAAAGACTCGTCTGTCCTCCTCAGTGTCTGGGTTTTTTTTCTTTCAAAGGTCCTTATCTTCTCTGCCAACTTGGCATCAAAGGTTGCAGCTGATTCCTGCCTTCGAGCTATGTTTTTCTCTTCTGCAATGCTTTGAAAAATGACCATTGCAGAAAAGATAGCTGGAGGAGACAGCAATTAGACAGGGAAAGTTCAAGGTCACCATACCTCCAGCCGGGGCTGGCTGCATGCGAGGCTGGGGCTCCTCGCGGCGCGAGACGTGCTCTCCTCTCCCGGCCGCGGGAGCCAGGAGCGGGGTGAGCTCTGCAGGCCCTGCACAAACCCCAGAACGCAGCGTGTCTGTGCAGTACGCAATCCCAGAAACAAAGGTCAGCGTGAAGTGTTGGAATCGTGACATTTTGCCTAAAAAGAGGGGTTTTTTGAGGCAGGATTTTCTTTGCCTCCTGAACCTTGTATTTGAAAGTCTCTTTTCCAACCTGAGGGCTCGGAAGGGTACTTTTTACTTGTTAAATATAGATGGAGATGCCTATGCAATCCCAAAGTACTGGAGCTGGAGCAGGAGAGAGCACAGAGCCCAGGATAATTTTGAGGGTTAACCAAGCAGCTGATAATCATCTGTGGCAAACGCCGCTTATAGGAGCACTCAGATTGTGTTGATTTAATTAAATAATATTTAATTCAATTTTGTTGTAAATTTGAGTAACAAAGTCTGTGCAAGCTCGTTGTGTGGACATTTAAATTGGATTAAGAGTGGATAAAAGGATTAATGATTAACACTAAATTAGACTAATTTTAGCTGTTCCTAATCTTATTTAGGAGAGTCTGCACAAGGAGGTTGTCAGGTTTAATTGTAACTTTGATTAAACCAGGCTTTATAGCTGGGAAAACTGCATGAGTTTAACGTCATCTGGAAGAAGAGCTCTGCCTGCATTTGCAAAGCAGCATAAGCACCTGAGGCTTAACCTAAAAATTGCCGGACAGGGGAAGGCCGAGATGTGTGACCGCTCAGAGCGGCTCAGGGAGATGATGCTCTGCAACCCGGCTCTGCTCAACGGCTTTGCACGTGCTGAGCTCGGCCGGCGCCCGGTGCGCAGCGCTGGAGCCACCAGCTCGGGGAAAGCTGCTTTGAAATTGCTTTGGAGGGTGCAGGCGAAACCGTGCTGCAACCACGGCTCCTCTGGGGCAGCTTTGCCCGCAGGAGCCCAAACTTAATTCTCCTGGTGGTGTGGCTCGTTTTGCGCAGGGATAACCTTGGCGATGCTCTTGGGAATGGGAGCACCGGGAGCAAGAGCTCTGCCCTTGCTGTGGGTGGACGTGCTTGAGGAGAGGAGCGGTGAGCGGTTCCAGCTCTGCGGAAGGGCTGGAGAGGGGTCGGCTCCCCGGGCTGCTGAGCCGCAGGGCTCGCAGGTGGCTGGGCTCCGGTTTCAGCTGTGTCCCTTGGCCAGCGCACAGCTCCGTGCTGCCAGCGGGGCCACGGGCAGCGGCATGGCAGGCGCTGGGCACGCCGCGGGTGCGTGCTGGTGGCGGGGGGGTGCGCGTAGAGTGAAGACAGGTAAACACGGAGTGTGAGATGGCCACATGGCTCAGCCGCGGTGACCTGGCCAGTTTGTGGCTGCGCTCTGCTGTGGCATCTCGAGGAGCGATAGCTGCCGCCTGGAGAGGAGGAGGTCGCAGAGGAACAGCCACAGGGACTCTGGTGCTCAGCACCTACCATTGCCCCCGTTTCACGCAGCTTTGCGCCCGGGTTCTCTTCCAGCCGTCCTGCCATGGGCCTGGCCCAGTTCTCTTCTCTGAACCCAATTTTTTTTTTTTATTTAATATTTTTTATCTTGGAGGAGGACATTCACACATAATTAACCCAATGCTTTTGTGCAAGAATTGAGTCTGGGAGGCCAGCCCCATGCCAAGCAGCACCTTGGCCTTGATGGCCGCTGGAGGTCCCTTCCCACCAGCCCAGGCCGTGGCTCTGGGTTTTGCAGAGTCGTGGGAGGGAACCTGAGACAAAATGCCAAGGTGACCCCTGCCTGTTGGTGACATTTCCCAAAATGCGGCGTAGCATCGTCTCGGCAGGAGCACTGCTGAGGTAGAAAGATGTGTTGCTTCATCTTCCACACGTCTGTGCACGGACAAGGGTCAGGCGCTGCTGGACTTTGTCCGTGATGAGTGCGAGCTCCGCGGTGTGCATAGGGCAGCAGTTGCACAGTGCCTGTGCCTGGAAAAAGCAGGAGAAGCCGAGGAGCGGTCTGGGACGTGGGGCTGTGCTTAGCCGCTCCAGCCCGCTGTGCTGCCAGGGGAGGGGAGCAAAGGCGGTGGGAGGAACAAGCTGGCAACCAGGAGCAGAAAGTAGTGTGACCTCCATTTCAGTCATCACTTGTGGTGTCAAGGAGGATACGTGGCTTAAAGGGGGCTAAACACACCATTAGTTTAAACTTTTTCTGCCATTGATGGTTGTAGGTGGAGGCAGGGTTGCTGTGCCGAGGGGCTCGCTGGCCGGCAGCAGTGGGAGCGCAGAGACCCCCTCCCTGCTCCATCACCACAGCCTGGAAAAGCTGAAACCCTCCAGATGGCAGCCGGCCACTTTCCTAATGGAATATTTTCTCCTTTAGAAAATGGGGACATGACAAAAATAAGGATGCTCTCCTGCAAGGATAATTTTATCAGACCTCCCCATGGAAAGCAGGCAGGCTTCCCAGCCCGCTGACGCTGCCAGCTTTGCTGCGTGTGCCTGGAGGGGCTGTGCCACGGGAGGTGGGCAGCCACAGGCCGTCCGGCTCCGCGCGGGGTCTTGTGCCGACCCTGTGTGTGTCTGGGCACGTGAAACTCTGCTGGATGTGGAAAGGAAAAGGAAAAGTCTGCCTTTAAGGGCAGATACTGACAGCCTTTGCTTTAGCTTTAATCTACAGCTCGTGCATCACTCCTGAAGGAGAGCCAGTCCTGGGATTTGGGGCAATCGCCATGCACGGGTCAGCTGCCCTCTGGCATTTGGCCAGTTGCAGCCAGTGCGTACGGGGTCCCGCGCTGCTGTGCTGGGGAGGACCGGCCACCTCCGAGGCAGCGCACAGCCCGGGTCCCGGCCCTGCCTGCAGCCAGCACCGGGCAGATGCCGCAGCGGGGCTGCACAGGGAGGCAGCAGCCTACAGAGGCTGTCAGAGGGGCACTGTCCTCCAGAGCAAAGCTTCCAGGGTAACTTGAATTTAAACCTAAACTAGGTCAGCTGGTTTGTGGTTCAAAGCTTTATTTGCTTTCTGAGCAGGTGTAGGGTTTTCAGGACGTGAATTTGAATTTAATCAGAAATTCCTGCAATGCTTTTAAAAGAAAACGTGTCAATTAGCAAAGACGGTGTTTTAACTCATCAGCACATGCTGGGATGAGGAGGTGGTTTGCTGGTCAGGTTTTAATGAAACAGAATTTCTTACCCCTGAAAACACCTTCCCCACTTGCCCTCTCCCCATGCAGCTTCAGTGCTTCCAGCTCCAGGTCTTGTACCTCCTTCCAGGTTGTTGCCACGAACATTTGCATGCGGCTGGCAAGACGCACGCAGGCTGTACCTGGCCCGACGATGGAGAGCGTTTGGGGTTTCATCCCAGCTCTGGGAAGGGGCTGGAGGGGACTGGGACTCCAGAGCCTGCCCTCCCCTGTGCCAAGATCCTGCTCAGCATCACTAAGCAAATCAGCCCTCTGATTTTCCGTTTGTAATCACAGCTGCCCCTATAGCAAATGTGCTTTCAGGAATTGTGTTCCAGGCATTTATTAACCCTTCAATGAAAAATGCAACAGCAGCATTAAATACTGTTTAGTGTTGATATGCTCAAGCTATAAAATTATACTCAATAAGCATCTTTTTCCTTAATGGAGGTTTTAGGTTTCAAGAGATTAAGTGTTCTTGCATGCAGCGCTCTGCCCCTGATTTCCAGTTACCTTTGATGTTCCTCTGAACTGCAGAGAGAGAAGTTAAAAACTAATTGAACTCGATTGTCCCAGACTGGTCAGTGCTGACTAACCAGTATCACAGCTGAACTGAATCAAAAGCTACTGAACTCAGATGGTGTCCTTGGAAAAGCTCCCCAAGGAGTAAAGTACTTGTGTGCCTTTAATCCAAACAGAAAGCAAATGTCAGATTAGAGGAAGTAAAACAAAACTACTCATGCAGGAGTCACATCCTTTTCAACTTTGGCTGCCACCGCCTGAGCGCGTTCGTTGCCGAGTTCTCCATGGGTGCAGCACCCAGGAAGCTGCCCGAGGATGACGAACCCACGGTGCCTCCCTCCGCCACGGCTCGTCCCGCTCCGTCACCGACGTCGGAGCCTAGAAAGAGTGCAGGGAATCTCCCTGCACGTGGCAGCAGGGGTCTGGCTGCCTGTCCAGCTAAGGACCCTAATTATAAAAGCAGAGGCTTGGCAGGTATTAGCCATTGCAGAATGTGAGCCTGTGACACTGAGTGACACACGTGTCCCCAGCTGGCAGGGCTGTTCTGTACCCTTCCTCGTTTTTAGGGGGAGATTAGCTTTTAAACAACTGGCTGTGATGCATTTCTGTTCTCAATGCTGTGACCTCTTTCCACCTGAAACTTAAAACCAGCCCAGCAGCATCTTTCTTGGTTGCTGCCAGTGTGGAAGGGACGGGGTCCTCTAAAATGAGTCCCCTTCAGCCCACCGCTGGCACTAAGATCTTCTAAGGCCAGCCCATTGCCACGGGTACAGGATCGCACAAAGCGGGGCTTTTCTGCCTCTGACAAGCATCTCCGGGATAGGAGAGAGAAGCTGCTTGGCAGCTCACACACATGCACCGCAGAGCAGGAGCTCAGATCATCCTGCCCACACGAACGTCACCGGGTGCGAGGAGGCAGTGGCTCCGTGACGGTGCGGAGCGGGAGCTCCGCAGGAGCTGGTCGTGCGTCTCGTCCTGGAGAAGACGCTTCCAGCAGAGTAGTGTCCCCTAACGCTGTGTTAGGGCAGGGTATGTCCCATGACTTCAGAGCACAGTTTCCTGCAGGAGCTAGTTTTATTTGTTCTCCAGGGACCTCTTACCCAGCCCTCCGAGGCTGGTGGGCTCTGACACAGCTCGGCACAGGTTGGTGCAGCTGTAGGCTAAACTGAAAAGGCACTGGAAGTCCCGAGAGCATCGTTCTTGTCCCTCCCACTGATCACAGAGGATTGCTCCAGCATTTATATTTTATTTTTTGTAGTGCATTTTTACCATTATGTCTCCTCTGTATTTGGCCGGTCCTGCTGTCTCGATGTGTCTCAATCTGTAACGCACCTTCATTCCCTAGTACTCAGGTCAATGCTGTCATCTGTACACGGTAAAGCGGGCAGAGTACAGCCGGGAGCAGCATTCGAGCCTGAATCTCCTGGGTCCCATCAGAGGCACAGGGCTGTGTCTGGGATCCCCTGGGCTGAGCCACGCTGTCCCTGAGCACCCAGCTGATCACAGCTGCTTTTTTTTCTTTCCTGCTTTCTTTGATTTGCAGTAGATATTCTGTAAATGAGACTATTCCTTGCTTCTGTTCTTGTTTGAACTTGCAGAGCCTGAAATTCCAGGTGATGGTTTACTTTGCTTTGGCAAGTCACTGGGGGCAGGCTGGAGGAGGAGAGGATGGATCAAGGTGTTTTGGATAATTCATTCGAACAGTTTGTGGTCGAGGTAGCATTTTCCAGTCCTACCCTTGTTTGTGTGGCAGAATTGCAGTGTCCCGTGCTTTACGGTAATTTGGGGTGGAGCATCACCATTTCGGAGCACGTTAATGCGCAGCATTGTTGGCTCTGGCAGGATCGATAGGTGGCATTTACAGTCTTTCCAAGAGCAGCTTCAGCCTCCCGGTTTGACTACCAGAGCTTTAGGGTATGGCTTTAAACCAGGCAGAACAGGCACCCAGCAGTGGATGTTTAGCCAAGGCTTGCAAGAGTGCCACGTCCAGCATCACCAGCAGCCTTGCAGAAACCAAATCGGTCAGGCCTTCCTCTCCTTTGCCTTCTCCAGCATAGTCACTCCTCCAGAGGAGGAAGGCAGAGAGTTTGATGCGATTTCTCGCAGAGCCTGGCGTAGGTGGTTAGCACTTCACTGCACGAGGTTGGGCTGTCGATGGGTTTGACCGCGCAGGGGTCCGCTCACAGCCAGCGTGCAGGGATGGTGTCGGTGGCTCGTGGCCTGTCTCATCTCTCAATTTCCCTGTGAAATGTTCCAGTGTTTCTTCCCGCTTCTTTTTTGCTGCCAGGTGAGATGGGGAGGAGGCATCTTTGCTGCAGGAGGAGGAATGTGGTGTTACCGCATTGCTGAGCGGTAACAGGGTGAGGGCAGGCACACCCAGCGCTGTGGGCACACCTCAGCCGAGGCGGAAGCTGAGCCAATGTTTCACAGACTGTAGCCTAAGGGACAATATTTTTTTTTCCAGCTCTGTGTGTACCCTTTCTCTGAGCTCCTGATCCTCAGCTTGCACGCGCCTGTGTCGCTCGGCGTGAGGACGGGGAGGTAGGTAGCACACAGCAAAGCAACAGGAGCAAAGATCCAGAATCATCTGATGTGGTCTGCTGAGCCCCCCCACCAGCAGGGCAGAGGATGTGATTTTGGGGTCGTTTCACTAAAGTAAATGGAAAAGGCTTGATATAAGTTTTTCTGAGGATGAAAAACTGCGTTTTAGCTGAAACGCAGCCTGTGAGCAGTGCCCGGGAGCCCTGTGTGCGGGGCAGGGGGTGGTGGTGGCTGTGTGCAAGCTGCTGAGCTGCGCCCCCGGCTGCGATCACCGAACAGTCAGTTTAAACAGATTTGTTAAAAAATTGTTACTTTGCTGGCAGAGTAAAAAAAAACAAAAACAAACCCAACAAAAAACCACAAAAAAACCCCAACCAAAAAACCCCACTTATGATACTGTTTCCATTAATACTAATGAAAAGCAACAGTGACCACTGAAAAGCGTCCAGTGCAAGAGAGCTCTGAATTAGGTCCGAAGTAGGGTAGAGGGGCTCCTCCTCAGCTGGGCATGCAGCTGGGGGTCTGGCTCTTCCACACACTCCCAGGCTGATATTAGAAACCATCCTGGCGTGATAAATAGAGTCCTTTTGGAAATCTTGGTACTTTTCTAGGTACCCAGACAAGAATTATGTTTCTTAAAAAATTTGATGACTCTCTGATGTTTTTCGCAGCTGGTGAGTTCATAGGATTGTGTTTTATAGATAATCCGTGAGATCATCTTACATAATTTTGTGTCTTGAGGAACTGCAGTACCGCAGACAGGAGAGGGGCTGCGTGACCGAGTCTGCCTGTACAGCCCAGCCGCTGCGCTCGAGGTCGCCGTCAGGCTGAAGTCTGACATGTGAATACACAGTGTGATTATAACTCGTGTGGACATCCCTAATTAGGCTTTAAATGATCAAGTTTATGTGCTGATAGCGGTGCTGTCTTGTCATCACGATGCTAAACCTGTCTGAGAGGGTGGGTAAACATTTGGGTATATCACCCGGTGCCGAGCCCTGCAGCGGCTCTGGAGGGAGCTGGTTTCAGGCTGAGCTGGCGATGTCCCAGCGGTGGCCACGCGAGCCCCAGGTGGGGTTGCCTACAGATGGGCTTTCACTTGCTGGTTACCTGCCGAGCAGCTGGTTCACGCTGCTGTCATCCTCGTCCAAAGTGATTTATGACTGTGGCCGTGCGCCCTGTCTAGGAGCTGTCATGAGTTATACGGTAACTGGGTGTGTATGTCTGAAGATCCCTGAATCACTCCCTTTATCATTACTGCACCCACAGGCACCTTCTCTCTCAGGTGAGGCAGCTGCGTGTTAAAAGCCGGGAGAGGAGAGAGCCAAGGCTCAGAGGGCTCTTGCGGTTGCGGATCGGTTGCCGAGTGCTGTGGGGAGAGAGAGCCTTTGCTGTGAGCCGGGGACGTGCAGGACGCCGCGGGGACCAGGGACACTGCGGGGACCGGGGACAGTGCTCCCGCTTACACAGGGAAGAGGGCAGGTGAGGTTTCTGGCTGCTGGGGGGGGTGCTGGCAGCTCTGCCTCCCCTGGGCTCTCCTGCAGGGCTTCCCTGCACAGACCCTGCAGGAGACACGTATTCTGCAGTGATTTTTACGGGTTTCTTCTTTTCGTAGAACAAGACTTCGGGCCGTTGCGTGCGCTGGCGAGTTTTGATCTGGAATTGGGAAACGCAGGGCAAAGGGTGGGGCTGGAGAACAGAAGTAGTGCAGTGTGCCTGGGAAGAGGTGGCTGGGGGGTGTACGGGGGGGTGTGTGTGTGTGCACTCATTAGGGCATCGTTTCTAGGCGTGCATTGCGACCCGGCATCGGTGCCGGCTCCCTGCCTGCTGCGGATCGCAGTGCTGGGGGCTGCGGCTTCTCGATGTCCCTGGGGAGCCGGGCAGTCAGAAATTACAGCTCTGCTGAGAGCGAGGTGCCGTGCTGGTACCTGCGGTTCACCTCAGCAATAATATTAAGATCCAGGGATAGTGTTTGGGGAAGGGGGCAATCTCTTATACACTTCGGGAGAATCTTGTGCATGCTTCATGAGTTGGATGAAAAGCTGGGATTCTTTGTACATTAAAAACAAATACAATCTGAGCATCTGATTTTCCTCTTCATTAGTCTTGATTTTTCACCCATGTTATTGTGTTGTAGCTCAATTAATATTATCTCCCTGTAAACTGAGAAGGAATGTGAAGGTCCTGGACTGAGCTTTAGACTGGCATTTTCTGCTTATTTTCGCTCATGCTGCAAATTCTTCCCTAGGCGTGTCCTTGGCGGTATGGAGTCTCGCTGCCAGCTTTGGCCATGGACATTATTTGCCCTCCTGGGTAAGGCTCGCCATACAGTGTTTCTAAAAGGATATGGGGGAAGCTGACTAAATAGAAATGCTGCTAATGTAAGCTTTGTATTAGTAACAGTATTGTGGCAGCAGCTGGGAGACTGGTATTTGATAATAGTGCTGGTGTTTGGCAAAAGGCTGCTCTCTGTCCTGAGCAACTGGCTATAGGGCTGGCTCTACAGGTGAAGAGGGCTGTTCAGTGTGATGGGCAGGGAACTGAGCATCCCTGCAGCCCAAACACTGGGGCCATGGCAAAGAAGAGTTTCAGAAATAACTCTTAGTACAAAGCACCTTAAAAGTGCCTTTTTCTTATTAACAATAAAGGCAATTCAGGGGCAAAATACCTTTGTCCTTTTTGGCACGTACATTTTGTAGGTTTGTCCCAAGCATGGCAGTAGCTGGTCTGTTGTAGAAAACAGCAGATGTGCTGCTTGATGACTGTGTGCCACCCTGACACAACCCCAAGTCCTGTTTTCCTGCTCTTCCAGCTGCCCCATGGCTGGCGGGCGCCCAGCGAGCCTGCTCCCAGGGAGCCTGCTACCCCCCCGGCCGGGGACCTGCTGCTGGGACGAGCCCATCACCTGCGAGCCTCCTCCACCTGCGGCCTCACCAAGCCCGAGACCTACTGCACGCCCCACGGAGAGGTACGTCCACCTCCTCCCTCCGCGCTCCGAAACCTCACGTAGGGATGCTAATGCCTTGACCTGTCCTATCCTTCCTACCCTTTTGCAGGGCTGTATTTAACCCATTTCAGGTATTTGTCCCCCCTTCCAACCACGTTGGGTCATTGCACCATCTGTGATGTCCCCTCGAGCCCTTCTGTACCGTCCCCATGGTCGAGAAGATTTGCTGAGCACAAACATGGTGGCAGGGAAAGGGCAGCAAAGCGCTGGAAGCAAAATGGAAGCTTTTGCATCCAAAATATCCCAAGCCTTCCTATCCCTGGACTTTTTCATTATAAACTAAACTTGTATTTCACTTGTCAAACGTGGGAACATATCAGGTCTTTCACAAAGACTTGGAAAAGCTTCTGAACCGAACAACTGTTTTCAATTATGCTGGTTGTGCGGGGGCAGGAGATTGCACTCGGGGGATAACGTTTCAGACAGCTGTGGATTCCCAGGCTCCAAAGCTGCCACCAAATCAGAGTAAGAGTTTAAGGAGACTTCTGCCTGAGCACAGAGCTGACTACAGGGGTGATGTCCCTGGTGTGAGCGCTTCCTAAAGCCTTTCTCTGTCAGTCTGGCAATGTTAACCCCGTAACTGCTGTGGGAGGAGCTCAAAAGGGAGCGGGTTCAATGCAGGACAGGCAAAAAGGGTTTTGGAACAGATGCTTGAGAGGAAAGGAAACGGCAGACCTCTAGTGAGGCAGTGTTTTCTACAGTGAAATCCAGCTCGAGTGAGTCAGCATCTTCTGGTTTTAATTCCCCTTCAAGTTGAAGGCCAAGACGTGGCAGTAAGTGCCGCTGTTCTCACTGGGCTGGAGAGATTTTTGCCCCTCTGCGGGCTCAGGGATGGCTGGGAGCTGTTGGTTGGTGTGAAACGGGCAGCTCCCTGGCCCGGACGGGTATGAGCATCACGCCCTCCTGGCTGCTGGGCTGGCTGCAGCATCTGCCCTTTGTCGGGTCGTTCTCCAGGCTGACAGCTGCGGTCAGGCATTTCCTCCATTCAGGATCCCACTCACTTTTTTTTGAGCTGTTTTGCTGCTCCCAGGCAGCTGGGCTGTTTGGTCCCCTCCCCAGCAAACCACCGCTGCTTCTCAAGGGTGCTGTGGCCCATGGAGAGGAAAAAAACCAAGCAATTATTTCTGCTTCGGCTTAATTTTTTTTTCTTCCTGATTTCTGTTTATACTTGACGAGAATGGTACATAAATGCACTTCTGAAATCCTCACTTAACATTGACTTTTGACCGTGACTTTTGCTTGAAGAGGAGGCTTGTACTATGGGAAGCGAGTGTCTGCAAAACCTTGATTAAGCCGGTTGTCCTAATACCCGCTGGCGTGGGCTTGTTATTCCCTTTGCCTGACCTTGAGAGGTCACTCTGAAGGGCCTTCAGCTGTGATCATCTGCATCATTTGTGATCTTTGAAGTGGAGACAGGGTGTCTCTCTGATGGCTGTGATATACCTCGATCAGAAATGATCTGTTCGGTGCAGAATTAGTGAGTGAGGAGGAAGGCAGACAGCAGAGGAAGGCAGACAGCAAGATTGCAGCAGTCTCTTCTAGTCTTCAAGTCCCTAAACTATTCAGTTTTCATATTCCTTATACCTTGCCTTACAAGTACCAGGATTAAAAGGGATTTGGAACAATTATCAGTGATATGTTAAGCTGGATTCTCCAATTCTAGCTTTGGGAATGGGGTCTTTGCTTCCTTACTGCCTACACATATGCGATCCTTTCCTCTACTGAAATGAGAGATGCATCATTACTGCTAGCAAATTCCTCAAAGACCCTTATTTCTGTTCTGCAGTTGTAATGCGTAATGGGAGTTATGAGTATAGCAGCTCCTATCTTAGCAGGAGAAATCCCTATGCGATGAGCATTTCCTAATTTTTTCCTTCCTTTTTCTACTTCTCTAATTTAAGCAAAAATTAATCCCCTGAACTCAGTTTTCCTATTCCCATCCCATAAAAAGTAAGCATATTTAATTTATTGACTCTTATGACTCTTTTTTTGTTACAAGTCTTGCTCTCGTTTTGTTGCCAAATAGGTAGAAATTGGGAGGCTGTTTTGCAATCTCAGCAGAGGGCATGGGATGAGGGGTTGCTCTCGCCGGTGCCCTCGTGCCAGCTGGTGGGCGCACGCTGTCTGGCCCCGCTGCCAGCCCACGCTGGCCCCAGGGTCCTCTTGTGCAATTCTGGTGGGTCACTCGCTGCGGGCCTCGATTTCAGCCTCTCCTCTGTTGTCTGCTCCGTCTCCAGATCCCTCTAACCATTATACTTTGCACTACTGATTGCTTCATTCCTTGGCTCTAGGCTCAGCCTGGTGAAATCCAAGAGGGACACGCAGCATTGCCGTTTATAGCACAGAGGACTGCGGCGATGATTAGAAAAGTGATGAGGGGTGGAAACCAGGCAGACCAATGGTCTGGCTTGGCAGTCACTTAGCGCTTGGGAAATGGCTGTTCGACTCAGCAGGGAAAGTAAAAGCAAGAGGGAAACTGAAAATAAAATAGAAAAATAAGTGAGCCTGGATTTGGAGTCGTAAAGGCACTGATGTGTGTGGAAAGACTCTCATTGACCGAGGTGCGATTCAAGGCCCACTTAACTCATCTCTTTAAATGCTAAGAATAGCGCTTTGATGGGAATATGGAGTAGCTCATGCTGCCTAGCTCTAGGCAAGGGAAGGCATGGCGTGGCTTTCACGCGGATTAGCAGCTTCCCGGTCCCCTTGCCTGGCCCTTCCGAGTGACAGCACGAGGGCTGTGCACGCCTCCGGCTCTTTTGCACTGGGAGCAGCGGTACCTGCACCATGGTGTGCTTGCACCCGCTTCTCCGAAGGGAGAGCGCTGCTTTCTTCCAGGCTTGTGCAATGCTTTCAGCATAAAGACATATTCAGAACTAGAAAATAGCTGCGGACTTTTCTGGATGTTTTATTAATTTTGAAGAGTACCCAAAGCACCCTGCACGTTGCTGTGAAATCTTTTGCCAAAGAACAGGCAAGAGAGGAACGAAGCTGAGTGTCCTTGTGCTTGTGTTGCTGCTCTGTTTCCTGCATCCTACAGCGGAGCAGTTTGGGTGTGCGGTGACTACGGGGGTCCTCACGCCCTGACCCTGGGAGACTTTGGTTATTAAAATGTTGTTTGCAGAAGGTCAAGGACCAAGTTTTTCTGCTTGCTCTCACCTGCTTTTCGTGGGCACTTGGTGGCTGTGAGCAACGAAGGGTGGGAAGTCGCCTTTATCACCCCTTATGTCCTGGTGACACGGGGTCATCCAGGTAGGAATCTAGACGAGAGGTACCAGAGAAGCCTAATCCCTAAATGAGTGAGCGGGAGGAAAGCGTGAGCCCGCTGGGCAGGAGAGCTCCTGTGTGGCAGAGGGTTCCTGCTGCTGACGGATGGTCGCAGCTGCCTGGCAGGGGTTGCTCTGTAGCATCTCTCCCTGTGGTGTCTCAGTACTGAGTCATCTTTGCTTCCAAAAATACAGGCCAATGTCTGTGAAAGAGAATATGTGCAAGACTGATGCCTCTGTCTGCCTTATTGCTCCCGTCTGAGGGTTACATCTGCTTGCCCACCTGCGTGAGTCGGTCAGGGAGCTCAGTACTGATCCAGACCATGCTGCCTGCCGGGTGCTTCAGCGGGCCCTCGGCGTGTTGGAACAGGGGAGAGCACGCTGAAAAACCACTGTGCCTCCCAGCTCATTTTCTTTCCAGACCCACGTCATCAGTCAAACTCAAGTCTTTTACACAGAAAAATGCATCCACAAAATCGTGAAACAATTGTGGTCGGATGGGACCGCAGGAGATCCAACCCCCTGCTCAACGTAGGGCTTCTAGTTTCAAGTATTGCTTCATAATTTCGAGGGTTTGCACCGAATAATTTGTATTCCAGACCTGTTGAAGCTAATACGGGGCTTCTCTGTGCTTATCTCATCTTATTCTGGCATTCAGACACACCCTGCTCTTTGCTGCAGGGATATGTCCCTACCTGTAGTGAATGTGCAGAAGAAAAAGCCTATTTCCCATTATTTTTTTTCTGCCTCCACCTCCCTTCTCTGTATCTTCTTTTGCCACATGACTGCAAATGCACGCGTATACTGGGAGACATCATGTCGTTCCCTCGCAGACGAGTCGCAGGCCCCCCGCGATGCGTGCGGGGTGTGGAGATAAGCTGGTGCAGGAGGGGGTTTGCCGACTGTCATCCTGGCAGGTTCTACATGAAGTTTCACCGAGGGGAGATGACGAGAACAGACGGGGTGAGGAAAACAGGCATCCACGTGCTTGCTTTTAGCAAGAGAAATGGTCTTCATTTCCTTAAACCCCATACCTAGGATGTTTGTCCAGCTTGTGTCTTTTCCCCCATCTCTGCTATTGCCTCTGAATTTGGGGGTCACCGGTAAAACCAAGCTGAGGGTCAGAGCCCTCTATTTGGGTTTTGAGCATAACCTCAGAGCTCACTCCTCAGTGTCACTTCTGACGTGACGTTAGATGTTACGGCTAAGAGATGTATCTATGTTTCAAAATTGAAGCACAGCGCAGTTTAGCAAATACCAGTTACTCACAGAGAAGTTTAACCATGCTGACATAACCATGGGTAACTTCTGCTATGTTTTCCCACTGAAAGTGTATAGAGTACTTCACAGGCAAGGCGAGCCCTGCTCCGTGAGCCTGGCGTAGCGATGTCCTACAGCTAGTGTTAACAGGGAATGAAAATGAGTTGGAATGGAGAACTGCATAACTTGGCTTTAACAAGTGCCTTTGTTCCTAAGGTAATTTATTCTTGCTACCCACCCTGTTTCTTAATAACCCTCAATCTCTCTGTACACGTATCAATTCCTACTGCCTTCCACGTTGTCCCCACTTGGAGCAGTAATTACTGTCCCTATACAATATTAATTGTGCAAGACCACGGAAGGCTCTCCTACGGGAGACTGCGTGCCAGGAACCCGACTGACACGGAGCTGGGTAAATGCAGGACCACCAAGGTCTTTGCAGCTATGAAAGGTCTTCATTTCATGACTGGAGAGAAGCAGCTTCCCATTTTTGCTGATGAATAACTTCAGTTTATTTTGGGTTGTGCACCTATGCCAGGAGGTTTTATTTCAAGGGCTCTCTACTCATATTAAAATGGCAGCTAGAGCTACTTAAAATACTTTGGTCTGAGTCCATCAGCTTAAAATTGTTTGCGGTTTTCTGCCCCTGCATGAGCGGGGAAGCATGGGAGGCTGACCAGTAACTGGTTCACAAGGTCAGAGCAGGAGGAGAGCAGCAAAAACCCGCAGCAGAGCTGCGGAGAGCGCATGGGCAAGGGCTGGGTCTGCACCCCGTCCCTGCATGCACCGTGCAGAGGTGTCCCAGGTGCATGATGTAATATACGGGTGGTTTTACAATAGCTGGTTGTTCTTCTACATGGAAATTTTTTTTTCCCTCTCCACCATTTATTTCTAAAACATGAATCTGTTTATTCTCAACACGCTAGCTTTTCCTCTAAAATGACTGCCTTCTGAATTGCCTTTCAAAAGGCTGGAAGGCGTTTCCTTTAATCTGTGAACCTCCGTAACCTGTATTTTGGGTGACTCTTGAGTAGCTTGGAGGCACAGAGGGACACTTAGTGGTTTCCATGCAGGCCTACAACTTCTTTTGCCTTCCTATAGGCCTTTTCAGCCCCACGTCCCGTACCTACGGAAACACGGACCGATTCTCTTTGCTGCAGTAGCACAGGGGCTGGGGCCTCTGGTGCCTGGCAGGAGGGGACGATGTGCTGGAGAGCCAGGGCTGGGGCTGCCCCAGGGGTCGGTGACCCAGCTTCTACCCTGACCTCCTCATTTCCAATTGTCACGTCCTCCCGCAGCCCTGGTCTGTTCCTGGCAAGCCCGGCGCTGGGGGATCTACCGAGTCTGTTGCTTTGCTGCTTAAAAAAGAAGGGGAGAGGTGGGGAAAGGTGTACGCTTGATGAATCTCCCCTCAGCCTGGTGCTGAACTGTCGTTTTTGGTAATTCCCTCTGTCCCGAGGAACTTTGAGACACATAGTCACAGCCAGTAACAGCAAATCCTCCTGTTGTGCAACAGAGGGATTTCACAATTTCATCCAAGGACGTGAAAGGAATTTTGCTTCCAGTGTTAATTTTAGCCTTAATTAAAAAGCCGGGGGGGGGGGGGGCGGCGGGAAAGAAAAAAAATAGGCAGAGATTTTTGCACCGAGCACAGCCCCGGGCTGCACGGGGAGGGTCTGTATCGCGGACAGTTTAAGCTTCATTTCTGCTTAGCGCTGCATTTTCGGTGTGGTTGCAGCTTCATTGCCAACGCGTTGCATTGTAGCTACTAGAAGGCACTCGTGTCTCTGGCTGTGTGAATGGTCTCATAAGTATGCGTGAATCACTCCTAATGAATAATTTAGCCGAGATTAACCTTTCCCCTTGCAGAAAGCCTTCCTTCTCCCTTTGCTAATCACAGTCAGAACTGTTGTGAAGTTTAATCATTATTGGGAATTGTTCACTAGATTATTTCTGTGGATAATTCCTGTAGCTTCCTGACAATTTGCTGCTAGTAGTCATTATCTGAAATGAATTCTTCTGCCTGGACCCGATTATATTATTTCTGATTCTTACTGGCAGAGCCAGGAGGAGTTGGTAGAGCCAGGGAAATTGCATGATTATATATTTTAAATTCTCTGTTTGCTTACTTTGCAATATTGTTATAAATATTGTAGTTAGCCAACTCCTGTTCTGGGATATTTATAGACAGAGAACATAAAGACTGTGGAAAATGTTATGGAAACAGATCAGTTTTAAGTGAGGATCTCTCCTCAATATCCGCCCAACTGCTGAAAGAAAAGTTCCCAGGTCCGGGGGCAGAGCAGAGTCAGGTCTGGGCTTTGTTAGGCACTAACAGGGTCGTGTTTGGGTTAGAATCGGCTCATTTGTTTAAGTATCAGATGGGGGCATTTTAGCACAGAGGTGGATATAAAGTGCTTCTTGTCACTTGTCACCCGATGTCTCTGCTCTGCCACTGAGAGCTGATCTCATCGCTGGGGTCCCAAACATGCCCATGCCTCTGCTGTCACCCTATGCCACCCCAGGGACTGCCAGCCCTCACAGCGGGGTATTTCGTTGCCTTCTTGGTGTCAGCGGTTAGAGCTTGTGCCAGCCGCGCTCCCTTCCTGTCCCCCAAACCCGCTTTCCTCCCAGGATGACCTTTCTGAGCCGTCCTGCCCTGTGCTGCCAAGGCCAGCGCCTCCATCGCTGGCACAGTTCCTCATCTTCCCCAGTTTCTCGGGCTTTGGGATGTGTCAGTGTGAAGCATGTGTCCCACTGCTCCATTTGGGAGGCTACTTTACTGCTCGGGCCACTGACAACTTCAATTTCCAGTTGAAATGTTTCACATGACTTTTGCTTTTGGGCCAGCGTTATCTACAGTCCCTTGTGTTTACTCCGCTCTAGGATGGCCGGTACCGAGCGCTTCGGACAGGGCCTCCCCGTGTCCCCCGTGGGATGCTGCTGCGGGCTCGGTCATCGCCTGCGATTTTAACTTCCCTCTGGGACCTGCCCTTCCCCACCTTGGCCTCACCTGGGTGTCTCCCCCGGTTTTGTGTGGCCCTCACCCAGCCTGCGCCCACCCTGCGCCCACCTCTCCTCTTGGCCCATGTCTGGACCTTCCCTGCTCCCCATCTCTTGCTCAATCTCCTTCCTGCTGCTTTCTAAACATTTCTGAGCCTACTCATGTGCCGCACGCACATGGCTGCACAGAGCGTTGCTTGGTTATTCAAAATTTGGGTATTTGTTTGCTCCTCGGGGACCCTGTTTTCTCCCATCCCCGCGTTCCCTGTGCTACATCTCCGTTTGCTCCTTGAATTACTTGCTCAAGTGAAGGGCTGAACTTTGAGCCGCTTGACTTCCCGCCCGCTGACTTCTCACCCGCTGAGCTGTTTGCTCCTGCTCTGCTCCCAGGGCAGAGCGCAGGGGGGCTGAGCATCGCCCGGGGCTTTTGGATGCGAGAGAAAGGCCTTTCTGTTCACCCAAACAAACAGTCCCTGGGCTGTATGGAAAAGGCAAACTGGTCCTGGAAAGCTGCAAAGAGCTTTCTGTCAAGGGTTGTCATTGTGGAAAACAGGGGGTTTGCTTAAAACAAGGCTTTTTTGATGGTTTGCCAAAAACGTGTTTCAGTCGAAAGCATTTTGGTTTTAGTTTTTAGTACATAAAACCATGAGTTGTGTTTTTTAATGGGGTGTGAAGGGGCCACTTGAGTCCTGCATATCATTAGTCTTATTGATCGCGGTTCTTCAGGTCTCTAATAAACCAGCTTTACTGATGCCATTTGTTCCTCGGCGAGCCCGTGCTGCACCTGGGCCCCTCGCCTCTGGGGTCTGCAGCGGGGTCTCTGCCTCCAGCCGAGCCGGGACGGTCGCTTCCACCCGCCCTTTCTCTTCCAGTGGAGCATGAGATGCTGCAGGTGCGACTCGCGGCTGCCGCACTCCTACAACGGCCACCGCGTGGAGAACATCCTGTCCTCCGCCGGGCACTCGCGCTGGTGGCAGTCCCAGAACAGTGAGTACCGGCTGGGCGCATTGGGGTCCCCCGGGACAGCGCAGCGCCGGGCCCCCAGCAATAAACAGCGTGAGGGGGAGAGGAGGAGGTGTTGAGTTCAATAGACTGGAAGGAAAGAAGGAAATAAATGGCTTGCCTCAGGCAGCTAAGCGATTTGTTTTCCTGAAGTCCGCAGTCTGCACCTCTGAAGCTGCCTCTCTGTGCCCGCAGGCATCGAGCGCGTCTCTTTGCAGCTGGACCTGGACCAGGCATTCCAGCTCAGCAGCATCCTGCTTCACTTCAGGGTTTGTGTGCATCATCCCTGCTTGCGAGGGGGTCACAGGTGGTGGCGGATGGGCCCTGCTGGATGTGGGGATCTCGGCACACAGCTCCCTCTGGGCTTCTGATAGGAAGCACACCAGGGATCGTGCCCCCATCCCTCCATTTTCCCTGTTTGCATGGCCGTTCCCCCGGGCGTTCGGGAGGAGCAGAGCAGGGTGGTGGGTTCCCATCCCATGACTGCCTGCCAAAAAATCCCTTGGTGCAGATGGGTACTGTGGGGCTGCAGCAGTGCTGGCCGAGGGGAGCTCAGAGGTTGTTGGTAACCTGTAAGGGAGGGGGTTGCTCCAGCAGCCTGTGGAGACCTGAGCCTGGAGGGAAGAGGAGGACGGGTATCCCCAGGCTGGGAGCTGGCTGGGGGGCCCCGTGTTACACATGTGCCTCTCTCCCTGCTCTGCAGTCGCCGCTGCCCGCCGCAATGCTGATCGAGCGCTCCACCGACTTCGGCAAGACCTGGGAGGTGTACCAGTACCTGGCCTCCGACTGCGCCACCGCCTTCCCCCACGTCCCCCGGGGCTCCCCTGAGAGCTGGCAGGATGCCCGGTGCCAGGCGCTGCAGGGGTACTCTTTGCACGGGGGCAAGGTAGGATTTGTGGGGTTTTGTGGCAGGGACCCCATTCCCCCCGGTTGTGACCCTGGGTTCGGGGTGGGTGGCCTGCACAACACTGCAGAAACACGTGGTGGCCTGGAAGTCTTTTACACATATTACACCTGGCAAGGGATGGAGTCCGTGGACATCTAGCACGCTGAGGGGAGGATTCTTGCTCCTCTGGGAGGAAAGCCCTCGCTGCTTTGTGACAAGCGAGGTGTTATGTTGGTCTTCCTGCAAAATCCTCTGCAACTCTGAAGCCTTTTCCCTGTGTTAAGTGATGCTCTGCAGAGGCGGGACCAGAGCACACGCTGCCCAGAATGTGAGAAGCAAGCACCTTGTGTTCCCTGCTTTTTAACTTTTTTTTTTTTTCTTCTCAGGTGAAATTTAGTGTCCAAGACCTGGCATCTACCATCACTACCTCTTACAGCCAGACTGTCGATAGTAAGTGAATGGCCTCTTTTATATCTGAGAAAGGGAGAGGGGGACGACGCACCTCATGGTTCTTCCTATATGTGATGGAGAGCACTGAGCCGGGGTAACCCCGCGGGGGAGCAGGTCCTCAGCAAACAAGGCCTTGAGCTGCATGTTGGACTGCTGCCCTGGTGCCTGTGAGGTGTCAACGAGCAGCGTTTGGTCTTTGCTGATGGCTCAGCTGCTGCTCTTGGTGCTGATGCCTCTGTCTCTTGCTCTGAGCCCTCCATGCACATCGCGACGCACTGCTGCAGCCGGTGCCTGGGTGCCTGCTGCCCCCTCACACCTCTCCTCGGTCCCCAACAGAGCTGGGGCAGTTCACCAACCTGCGGATCAACTTCACCGAGCTCCCCCACATTGCACGCCAGGGCTACCACTCGCCCAGCACCTTCTACGCCGTGACAGAGATGCGGGTGCTGGGGAGCTGCTTCTGCCACGGACACGCTGACCGCTGTGCTGCTGTGGAAGACCTGCAGGCCACGGTGAGTGTTGGGGTGAAGTGAAAAGCCCAGAGATGACCTCTGCGGTATCAGACCATCCCTGAACCCCAGCAGGAACATCAGGCTCCACCACATGCTCGGGAGATGTTGGCTGGGATGACCAGCAATGGGGTGTAGGAGTCTTTTCCCTGACCAGAGGCTGCTCGTAATGAGGGGAAACAATGCCCCGTTTTGCCTGCGGTAATGGGGTGGTGGCTGTGAGACAGCAGCCTGCGTTACCCCCTATAAAGCCTCTTTTTGTGTCGGGAAGAAGGTGGAGGAGCTTTATAAGGAGTTACAAAGCTCAGTGGCTGTGGGAGGTCATGCTCGGAGCGGAACTGCTCCTGCCAGCACTGGGTCTCTCGGCTGGGTGGGAGACAGGCAGAAGGTTTCAGCAGGCTCATTCACGCCCAGGAGGATTTGCCAGCACGAGTTGTTTGCTGTGGTGGGATTCCCCAGCTTATGCTTGTCCGCTTTGCCTTGAGTGTGGCTGTCCTCGGGTGGAAGAGGCGGTGGGAATTGCTGCGGGTGAGGAGCAGCCCGTCCCTGCTACTGCAGCAGCGCTGTCTGCGTGCTGGAGCTTCCCCTCTGCGCGGGGAGCGGGGGCTGCGTGGGGGCAGGAGCAGGCCAGGGGGGTGCTGGAAAGGCAACAGGAGGGTGAAGCTCTGAACAGAGCAGCAGGAGGGGTAAAACGTTGTCTCTGCAGCAGGTCCACGGGCACTGTGTATGTCAGCACAACACCGCCGGTCCCAACTGCGATCGCTGCGCTGCCCTCTACAACGACCGGCCGTGGGCACCCGCGGAGGACGGCGATCCCCACGAGTGCCAGAGTACGGCGAGTGCCTTTCCCTCCCCTCTTCCTGAGGCCTTTCCTAAATCCTCCCTAGCAGTGAGCGACGGGATCGGGAGTGAGCTCAGAGACCCTTTACCGGGACACTTTGTGGGGCTGGATTTAACACGGATGTCTCTGCAAAAGGCACCCCGACACGTTTGCACGCTGGGCTTTGCTCCACGGGGCTGTGCCAGTGCTCGGCCCCTCTGTCCAGCTGGTGCCAGCTTGGTCCTGGGGTGGTTTGCGGGTGTCACTGTGTCACGCAGGGGACTTGGGCACCCTCTAGTGCCGGAGCCGCCGCTGCCGGAGGCTTTTGCACGGTTGTACCACTATCTGGGCCATTTTGTTGGGTTTTTTTTTTAGGGTGCAACTGCAATGGTCACTCAGCCTCATGCCACTTTGACCCGGAGCTGTACCGCGCCAGTGGAGGGGCGAGCGGGGGCATCTGCGACAACTGCCAGCACAACACCGAAGGCAACAACTGCGAGCGCTGCAAAACTAACTATTTTCGCAACCAGCGGCAAGATCTTGCCCATCCTGAAGCCTGTCTGCGTGAGTGCCTGGTTACCCCCCTGTAGCACCTTCCCCGGACCCCCCGTCCGCCCCTTGCGCCCCTCAGCAGTGCCGTTTCTTGCATGTTTCCAGCCTGCGAGTGCGACCCGGACGGCACCATGCCGGGCTCCATCTGCGACCCGCTGACGGGGCGCTGCGTCTGCAAGGAGAACGTGCAGGGGGACCGCTGCCACCTCTGCAAGCCGGGGTTCACCCAGCTGGCCAACACCAACCCCCTGGGGTGCCGCAGTGAGTACACCCTGAGACATCCCCTGCTTCCCAGGGTGCTCCCACCCCACTTCTGCGCTCAGCATCCTCAGTGGCTCTGAAAGGGACCTGGTTCCCGGCCAGCTTTGATTTTTGGGGTTTCCAAGCCAAAGACCCATTTTGCAAAGGCTTACAAACCTCCTTGCTCAGGCTGTTGCCTGTGTCAGGTATAAGTTTGGCAAAAAGCACAGGATAGCTGAGTCTGGGGCACGTGTAGGGCTGTATCCCCTTCCCAAGTGCCTCTCCAGGTGCGCAGGGCTTGGGAAGCTGCAGGGGATGCCGGAGGCGATGCCATGCAGGTGACCCGGGCTGTGCGCAGCAGAGGGCAGCCGTGGCTCGGGTCAGCATCGCCTGTGCAGCTGGGCTGGAGGGATGCTGAGGCCTCTCGGGCTGCTGAGTTCTGCTGCAGCGCTTGAGGAGGCAACGTGGTGTGGGAGCAGGGATGCGGGTCCCTTGTGCTGAGCTCAGGTGTGAAGGGAGAGACAGGAGAGCTCGTCTTTGGGTGGCTGCAAGGTCCTTCTGTGGACCTGGCTTTGTGGGAAGCTGGGCTGGTGCTCTGCACCCATTTTTAATATAACAAAACCCTCCCCGTTTCAGGATGCACCTGCAATGTGCTGGGAACACGGCAGGACATGCCCTGCGATGATGAGACTGGGAGGTGCTTCTGCCTGCCCAACGTGGTGGGGAACGACTGCGACCAGTGTGCGGCCGAGCACTGGGAGATGGGGAGCGGCCAGGGCTGCCGGCCCTGTGGCTGCTACCCGCACGGCTCCCGCAGCCCCCACTGCAACCAGGTACCGCCCAGCCCACCCTCAGCATCCTCAGGGCAGATTCAACATATTTCAGCAATATTTCTTTTTCATTTCCCTGCCTTATTTCATGCATGCACCTGCAAGCTTGCTCTCTTCTTTTTTTTTCTTTTTTCCTTTCCCAACTCCGCAAATGCTGCTGTGAGGGGCTGCCCGGGGGCAGCGGGGGGGTCGAGCTGCACAGCTGCGAGTGCCACTGCCACGGAGCCGCGTCCTCGCTGGGCAGCACCGCGCCGGGGATTGCTCAGAGCATCCAAACCACCTGTTGGGTGGCTCCGTTGTCCCATCCCATCCGTGGGAGCCTCCACAAAAGGGCCGTGCTTTCCCTAGCATGTCCTGCCCTTATTTTCCTTTTCCTGTTTCCTAGAAAACACTGTGACAGGCTATTCAGAAAAATGAAAGAAGGCGGTAATTATCGAGGCAAGATTAAGCCACTTTAAAGGGTTTGATATTTAGTAAGGAAGTCCTAATAAGAGATCTTCACGTGGGTGAGGCAAGTTAATTATCCTCATTTGTCAATGAAAAGCATGTGTGTCACTTCAGGCTTAAGAGACAACTGGGAAAATTAAAGTTAAATGTAAAAAAAAAAAAAACCATGACAAATTCTAAGAGCCAAAGGTAGGTCCCAAATGTGCAGGGAGGAGACCTGAGATGGAAAACTGGCTGCTTGTGGGCGATTCCTTTGTCTTTGAAACAAAGCTTAAAACTCTGCTTTGGAATGCTTGGGCTGTTTGGAGAGTGTGTGCATCGCCACAGCTGAGCCTGCAGCCCGGCAGGAGCAGCGCGGGCACGTCCTGGGACACGGGCCGAGTAGAGAAGATTGTCCGTGTGCTGGCGTTAATACTCAAGAGCAGTCGAGGGAGGGCTTTCCCAGGAAAGCGTCCGGAGCCGGGTCTCCCTGATGTATTTCTCTTTCCTCAGTTCACAGGACAGTGTCCGTGCAGAGAAGGCTTCACGGGACGGACGTGCTCTGCCATGCAGCAGCAGGTTTGCCCAGACAGGCACTATGGAGACAACCGGGTAGGGTGCAGAGGTAGGGAGCATCCATTTCATTTTGGCTTGGTGTCGCTTAGCGCTGTGAAATCATGGGTTATCTGGGAAAGAGCTCCTGGCCCGTGTCCTGACAGCAGCATTTCCCATGCTATTTTGCAAGAGAAATTTCCTCTCTGGAACAGCTTCCCAGTTAATCCCTGTTGCTTTCCCCCATCTCTAGGTATCCACCAGTCCCCTCCCAGCAGCCTTGGGCGAGACCCTTGGCCGTGCTGGTCTGGCCCTGCAGGGTCAGGGGCTCGGTGAGCAACTGGGCTTGGGGGCTCTTCCCGTTCCTCTGCCCGTGCCGCCTCCTTCCCAGATGCTGCAGGGGCTGACGGGTGGGGTTGGACTTCAGATTGTGTTGGTATCCCATTAACAGGGTCTGATTTTTTTATATATATATTTTAAAAAAAAAAAATTATATATATAAAAAATTCTCGCCCCCCCCCCCCCCATTTTGGTGGACTTCACCTCTATATCTCTCTACCTTTCCATCCCCCAGAGTGTGACTGTGACTTCCAGGGCACGGAGGATGTGGGGTGCGACAAGACCACGGGCCAATGCCTCTGCCGCCCGGGTGTCACGGGCCCCCGCTGCGACCAGTGCCAGCGGGGCCACTGCAGCACCTACCCCAGTTGCGAGCTGTGCCACCCCTGCTTCCGCGCCTACGACGGGGACATCCAGCGCCTGCGCCTGCGCCAGGCCGGCCTCAGCAACTCCACCTCACGGCTGCCCCTCGGGAGCGGGGGCTCCCGCCTCGGCCCCCGCCTCTCGCAGGCGGAGAGCAACGTGCAGCAGGCGCAGGGCATCCTCGGCCGCTCTTCCCTGACAAATCAGGGCCTGGCCCAGGTGGGCAGCGCGCTCACTGCGATCAGGTGAGGGATGGATGCTGCTAACAGGGTGTATCCCTTCGCTGGGAGGGGACGCTGGCTTTTTTCTGGGTGCTCACACCACTTGTCACACTGAGGTGCTTGCACGTGTTCTGCTTTCTTTCTGTAACTGAAAATCTTGCTCTGTTTATGCGGTGACCAGGGATGCAAGAGAGCAGCGCTTCCACGCATGCCCGTCCTGTGCAAAATGTTGCAAAGGCAGGAGTGGCCAGTGGACAGGCTCCAGGCGGTCGGCGTCTTGCCCGGTCCCTGCGTGGGCACGGCCCTGGGAGCTGTAGCCCAGCCCCGCTCTGCTGCCTCCGCAAACCTGCGAGGCCATGGCGTGTCCTTGGCCATCAGCTCTCTGGGCTCAGAAGTGCCTCTTCCCTGGGTGTTGGCAGCACCCCAGCACGAGAGCACCCCACTCTCTCTCTACAGGTGCTTTGCCCTCTACTTGAATTCATGTTTTCTGCTTTTTCTCTTCCAGAGAGCAGGTCCAAGGTATAAATCCTGACCTTCGTCTTCTGGATCAGACTGCGTCCCTGTCGAGGGAGCTCGAAGTCCTCAGCAGCAGCTTGCTTATCACTAATACCCAGTATCAGAGCAAGAAGACCCAGTTTGAAACCAGCCGCAGCACAGATCTGTCAGGTACAGTGCCACAGCTGTAATATCTCTTAATTTGCAGCTGTTAAGTTACCTCAATGTGACTGTGCCTGGTGGTTTCCCACCGGCCGGGTGGATGAGATGGAGTTTTTAACCTGCTGTCAGCTTAGGAACAGCAAATACATCTTCCCTCCCCAACGAGAGGGATGCTTTCTACCCAGCCTCTGGTCCATGACCGAGGATTTCAGGTTCTCTGGTTATTTGCTCCAGCGTTTTGGGGCTGGGTGGCTCGCTCTGCGGGCACCGCATTCCCGTCCCCCGGCCAGCACAAGCTCGGCTGCCAGGGCGCAGCCGGAGCGGTGGGAAGGGGGGAGCCCCACTGGGAGCGTGTCACCGAACCCGGGAGGAAGCTGAGATAATGAAGGTTGTGCACAGATGGAAGGGATGGAGGGGTGGGGAAGAGAGCCAGGCGGCTGTCAGGCGCTGAGGAGAAGAGCTAATTAAGCCTTGTGATGATGCTGGTGGTAGGCTGCCATTATATCCCCGCTACAGCTAATTCTCTCCAAGTGTCTCGTTGCTGCCTCCGCCTCCCCGCTGCAGCGCGGGGCTCAGCCGGCCGGGGACGTGCGAGCTGCGGCGAGCGGCCGCTGCCTGGGCAGGTTCGCTCTGCACCTCGCTGTCCGAGCAGGGCTTAGGTGTCCATGTCCTAGCCGCTCTCTTTCCAGGCTGTGCTGGAGGGGAATGGGGTGGCCTGCTCGGGAGCCAGGGAAAGGGCTCTGAAAGAGCTCTGTCCTGCCCCACCAAAGCCCTTCTGGGCTGCACAGAGCAAAGCCCAGGATCAGCATGTGTACGTCGTCTTGCTTTAGTTTTGTTTCAATCTTTTAGCCTCAACCCAGAGTTAAGTCCTTCAGGAAAGCTCTGTAGCTCACTGAAGGAATGGCTGAAAAGCATCTGGAAATAAAAGGAGCTTTTTCGTTGTGCTGTAGTGACTAATCACTCTGGCTGTGTCAACCTCCTCTCTGTGCACACATCCACTCGCAGGGTATAGTCAATGCCTTCGTTTAGGTAGCTATGCTGCAATTATGAGTCACGGAGGCATTTGTGTCATTTTTTGGCTTTATTCCTGCAGGAGCCTTCAAGACAATCAGATCTGCTTACCAAACATCCACCAATGCTAGCAGCCTCGTCGCCGGTGCCTCCGGGCTGCTGGCCGAGTCCCGGGAGAGCCGCAGGAGCGCCGCGGGGCTGGAGGGGGGGCTCGCGGGGTCCACCTCCAAGCTGCTGACCCTGAAGGGCGAGATAGCCTCATCTCCTAACCTGACCCCTGTCATAAATAAGGTGAAGATGCAAAGCGGTTTTATGACTTTCCCACTGTGTACATCTAGTTTTCAGGAGGGCCCTGTAGTGCTCAGGAGGCAGAAGTCTCATCCTGCAGTCATTCATCTTCCCTCAAACAGTCCAGCATGGCACAAGACAAAGTCTCTGTCCAGAGGGACTCATAAATGGCATCCAAGCAACTTGCTGCTTTGGGATGTCAGTGGAGAATCGTCTGAGCATCCCTTGCCTGGGGATCACAGATACCGAAGCATTGCCCACCACCCCCTCCCAAGCACACACTTTTTCCTCCAGGGACTCTCCCATGTGTCAGTTCTTGTATCTCAAAGACCCACTTAATTTCTGGATGAGTTTTCTTTTATTTCTCCTTCACTGCTTTGTTATTGCCATGGAGATCCATTTTGGTGTCTCCTAATGCACGGTTGCTGTGGAGACCACCAACCTCCCCTCTTTGCTTTTCAGGGCAGCAACACATTCCCAAGCGACCAGCCTGTGCTGGTGCTTGCACTGGCTCTGGGTCTGCATGTGCCCCTGCTGCAGTGCCTCTGGTGGGTGGTAACTCTACAAGATGCTGTGCAATTAAAACCACTGATGTTGAGGCAAGAGGGCAGGGTCTTCTCCCATCCCATTCTCTCTCCCAAAGCAAATTGCACAGGTTGGACAGGGTTCCCCTGCCACGAGGGGAAGAGTTGCTGTCCTGAGAGTAAATGAGACGTTTGCTTCATGCAGACATGCTCTGTTACTCTTTGTGAGCTGCTGGGGTGTAGCTGCTCCTTTGCTCTCGTTTATGCTCCAGCTTGGGGTGGTGAGGAGATGCAGACCTTGCATTGCTGTCTCAGGTGTGGGCATTCAGCACTGCTGTACATGTGTGTAGCTCTGGCTGCCCTGCTCCGACACAGTCACCATCTCCGGTCATTCGGGCTGTGCCGCATGCACCGCCGTCAGCCCCGGCGGGAGGGCTGGCTCCGTCCCTGTTGCGGTACGGAGCCCTGCTGCATGCACGCAGCGAGTTCCCCAGCTCCCTTGGTGAGGGACTGTTGAAATTTTGGCCCCTGTGATGTGCTGGTTTGCCTCCCTGAGGGCACTGAGGTCTCACCAGCGAGGCAGTGCCCTCACTGCCCCACCGCTCTCTCCCTCTCCAGATCTGCGGTGGCTTCCGAGTGGAGACATGCACGCCCGCCCGCTGCGAGGGGCTGCTCTGCCCGCGGGACAACAGCACTGCCTGCGGGGCCGGCCGCCCCTGCCACGGCATCTTCCCGCTGTCGAGCGGGGCCCTCGCCGTGGCCGGGGAAGCCGCCAGGGAGTTTCGCAGCCTGAGCGCCCGGCTCCAGGAGACGGCGCAGCTGGTAAGTGCGGGCAGCGCTGCCTGTCCCACGGCCGAGCCCCGTGCTCGGTCCTTTGGTGTCAAGCAGCAGAGCTTGGGGGGACAGCTGTGGAAAGAGTGAGCTGTGATAAAATACCCAATCTCAAACTCTATTTGAGACTTGATCTTTTGGACAGCTGCAGAAATTCAGGAATTTTTGAGTGGGAGGCTTCCTGCTGCGTGTGTGGGTCCTGCCTGCCCCCAGCACAGGAGCCACGGAGCTGAAGGCATGCGAGCGGCTCTGGAAATGTCACGAGGAAGCCTGTCCTCCTCCTGGTTTTGGAGTAGTATGGCAGAAGGGGTGGGGATGTGGAAACCTCTCTGAATCCGCAGGTCTATCTGCTCTAACATTGGATGCAATCTAGAATGTGTGTGTTAGTGCTGTTGCAGCTTCTTTCCAAGGCCTCTTGGGTGCTTGCAAAGATAAAGTCAGTTTTCAAACTCATTCAAAATCCATTTCAAAGGTGTTTTAAAAAAGCTAAACAGTACTGCTCCTGTTTGAGAGCTTCCTTTGCAAATCCAACCCTCGATCTTTAACATTTACAATCCTTTAAAGCAGCGGCATATTAAGAATGGGGAATAGCATAATTTCGAAGTGCCTTGCCCAGTTCACTCCGAGTTGAGGTAGGGCTGCTGGGATTCCAGGTCAGGCAGAAATGGCTCCATCAGGATATTGTTGTTTGCAGATTAAAATGACAGAGACGTCTGCAAATCAGATTCAGAGCAATACTCGGCGGCTTGTGGACCAGATGAGTGTAACAAGGACCCAGATAGAAGGAGACGTCCGGCGCATCCAGCAGTTCATCCAGCAAGTCCGAAACTTCTTGTCAGGTAGCGCTCTGCAAGCTGTAAAATATGTCTGTGCACCTTGACTTGTGCATGGAAAAAACTCATTTTTATAGTGATATCTTGTATGAGAGTACAGTACAAGGGAGTCAGCTGAATAGCTCATCCCAGTTAAGCTCTCGGATATCCAGTTTATCTGCACATGGGTATTTGTGTAGCAAAGGTAATGCACATCCTCTGAGACGGCAAGGCAGGCTTGGATAGTGTTTTCTGAAAAACGGAGAAGATGTTTCGGCAGTACAAAAGTCGGTGATTTTGTCAGGAGTTGCAGTTTGGCCAGCTGACTTGCTCAGGCTTGACCATGCTGTTCAGATTGACCCAAATTAATCCTGGCTGTTCCATCTGTGTCAACTTCCCTGGGATGTCACCAGGGCAGACAGACCCTGCCTGCTTCCTTCTGGGGACAGTTGGGGGCCATCTGTGAGGTCCGTGGGGCAGGAGGTACCACATGGCCTTGACCTTCTCTGCGCAGGGCTTCGTGGAGGGATCTCGCAACATCCCCCACAAACTGCTCTCAGATATCGCCTCTAAAGCAATGAACTGAATTAATGTAAGTGGAAGGCTGTGGAGGAGGTGGTCTTTTGTCTGTAGCATGGACAGCAGCTTGCTTTGGGTCCCGCTCTCGGCCGCAGAGCCTCGCGCCATCTCTGGGGCTCGAGGACAAACCCATCGCCGCGGCTGGTGCTCTCCGAGGATTTGCAGTCGGCACTGACCAGATGCAGAAAAGTTTACCGGCAGCACTCGCTGACCAGAGATAAACAGACAGATCTCTGGAGCAGACTGTTAATCAGACGAGAATTCCTTGTTGTCCTATAAACCAACGGGATGACTTATTGTTCGCAGACAGATTGTAATAACATAATGAGCCTCATGAGCATTAGCTGAATAAGAAAATTGGGTCATTTGGTGCTGCCTGGTGCTAATGTTGAGTGAAGATATTTCTGAGCTAATTGCTGGGCTAATGTCCCTTGGGCTTTGCCTGCCTCTGATTCCTCAGTTTTATTAACTTTTATTTGTGAAATAAGAAAAGGTTTGTCTTGAAACACAACCTCATCTGCTCAGTGAGGTCCACCTGACTCTGCTCTGGGCTTAGCCAGGGTGTTCTCGTCCCCACATTAAAGGTATTTCAGTACTTTTCTGAAAGTTCTGCTGATGTGAATGAGAAGTACATTAAATTTAAGGGAATTACATTCAGGGTGGATCCTGGCAGCTGTCTGAAATGAAGAGACTGTGTGCGTGAGGGCATGCATGGGTGGATGCCTGCCCTCGTCCTCCCTTGCATTTGCACTCCCGCCTTTCCCCTCTCCCGTTCTGACACCATCTGTCTGTTTGCTCTGTAGACAAGGACTTGGACCCTGCCACTATCCAGGAAATCAGTGAGTCTGTTCTCTCCCTACGTCTCCCCACGGATGCTGCCGCAGTCCTGAGAAAAATGACCGAGATCCAAAATTTGGCGACTAAGCTGCAGTGCCCGGAGAGCATACTTGCCCAGACGGCTGAGGACATCGCTAAGGCCAAGCAGCTTCAGCAGGAGGCAGAACAAGCCAGGTTGGTTGGGGTTCAAGGGCTTTCAGCAGCTGGGGTCACTCAGCCGGAGTGTGGTGGTTCTCAGTTGGGCTGAAATCTCGCTCTGCCGGATCTGTACCGACTTGCACAATCTGAAGTTTTAGCCCAGGATCTTCTGTGTCCATACGGTGCCTAAAAGAATGAGTCTGCAATCTCTGCAGACACCTCCCTGGTGCCCCAATAAGAAATCTGGCTGCCAAGAATAGATCTTGTTACAGATACTAGAACAAGAAGGTCTTTACCAAAAGTAATGGAGGCTTTTCTCTCTCTTGAGTCCCTGTGATGGGAGATGACAGGGTTGCCCTGGTATTACTTGATATTGGTGACCTACACCCTAATTGCACAAGAGAGCATGAGGAGATTAAATGGGCTATTTGTTTTCTGGGTGAAAGTTGGGAGGATTATCCCATGGTCCCTTAAACAGTAATTACAGAGTGTCCTTGCAAATTTGGAGCATCTACTTTGTCACGTGTTGACTTGCAGCAATATCCCAGTGAGAAGGTTAGCGGGATAAGTATGTAAACTCCTTGACAGTGTCTGACACCTGCTTAACCTGCTGGAAGTGATGAGACAAGGGAGTCTGGCTTTCTACGGGGAGCTCTATCACCTGACCCGAATAGTCCCACTGCAAGCAGAAAAGTATTCATTGAAACGGGTTCACGGGTTATTGCTTCAATGCTTTTTCTTGCACGACTTACAAAAAAAATGTTTCTAACTAGTTTAAAGGAAGGCTTTTCTCTCCCCTTCTCACTTTGTCTCCTCTGCTTGGGGAAGTAACACTCCTCTCGAAAGGAGACCTGCTGGACTGCAGTGTGTCCAGATGTGTGGGTTTGTGGCTTTTGGGGGAGGGAGATTGCAGCCTTCTCAGTAACAATCCTGCCTTGCTTCTCAGGCTTCCTTATTTAGCCCCTGCAACCTTGACTTCCAGCCCATGCAATTATCTACACTCACTCTTGGCCGTTTCCCACGTTTCCCCAGGAACCGGGCGAATGCCGTGGAAGGCAACGTGGAAGAGGTGGTCGGGAATCTGCGACAAGCAAACACAGTGCTGCTGGAGGCCCAGGATGCTATCAGGGGCTCTGGCTCTTCCCTCCGGTTCATCCAGGAGCGCGTTGATGAAGTAAGTGATGTGCGGTGACTTCCCAAATAACACTACTGCGCCCTGCTCACTGCTCCTTTGAATCTTCCCCGCTTGGTAGAGTCCTGCACCAGCGCAGCTGGGAAATGGGATCTGGTGAAGCTTTTGCTGTAAAAATCCCTTCTTTCTGCGGTGCCTCACTTGCGTGCTTCTCCAAACTCCAGTTGTGGTCCCTGCCAGAACCCCTGAGACAAGCCCCGGGGCTGCCGTGCTCAGCTGCGCAGGGAGCAGTCCCCGCTCCCTGCCGAAACCCTGCTTCGGCGATGTGGCTGTCAAGCAGCGTAGCTGGTCCCTGCACAGAGGGAAAAACCATTAGGAGTGGGGTTTGGATGTGATTTCCTTCTTAACGTGGAGCACTCTGCTTTTAGATTGAGGCTGTTCTTGGTCCAGCCGAGAAGAACGTGAAGTCCATTGCAGGCCAGCTGGACGGGCTGATGGAGAGACTCTCGCAGCTGCAGCGTGGCGTGGACCAGAACCGGCTGCGGGCCACCGACGCGCGGCAGACGGCCGGGGAGGCGGGCAAGCAGGCCAGGAGCGCGCAGCAGGTACCGGGCTCCGGCACGTCGCCGGCCAGGGCGGTCACAGCTGTGCTCCGCTTCCCTGCTGTCATTAGATGGCAAAGCCAGCTGTGTCCTGGCACGTTTTTGGATGAGGCAAGGAGGCTTTCCTGTTCAGGCCACGGCTTGCGCGTTGTCGTGTCACTTCTTATTAATCCGATGCAGTATACCACTACTGAATTTTTCCAGGACCTTTCTCAATCCTAATGCTTTTTGCTGGAAACTTATCTCTGCTGTATCTCCCGCCTGAGGCAGAGTAGCCCATACAGCTGTCAGTCAGCAGCTTTCGGAGTCCATCACAAACTGTTATGCATTTGCTTGATAACATCATGGCGAAGCTCTAGCGCAGTATCCATTTAATATTTAGAATGGATTCAACATTGGAAAATCCCCTTTCTTCCAGTCTATTTGCTTGATCCTACTTGCATTGCTTATTTACTTTTCCACAGGCTTTTGAACAAGTGAAACAAATGTATGCTGATGTGAAGAGAAGGATGGAGCAGAGCCCGGCTCTGGGCGAGCAGGGCAGCAGGGTGCAAAGCATAGACCTGGAGGCACAGGCTCTGTTTGAGGAAACTTTGGCCATGATGCTCAGGATGGAAAGTAAGACTCTTTGTGAACTCAATGTAATAACCTCATGCGCTGGGGCAGAGCTTTTGACACCCAGTGGGGTGAGGGAAAGAAATTACGAGGAAGACAACATCCTTTTGGCAGTGAGATGGTGCAGATTTGGGCTGCATCTGTTGGTGCTGTGCCAGTAAGTTTAGAATTTGCAAGGGTGCATGGGTGGCCGTGGAAGGGATGCCCGGCCTGCGATGCCAATGTGCCCCTGTTTTCCTCCACCTGCTCACTTCCATTTTTAAGCATTCAAAAGTAATGGCTTTGTTTGGAGCAGTCGCGTTGGGTTTTTTTGAGGGGCAGAAGATGGGATGCAGGAGGAGGAGGCGATGATATTTGTTTTCCTTGCCCCTCCAGAGCTATGCAGGAGGGAGGTGGAGGCTCAGCCCAGCCTGCTGGGGAGGGCAATGGCCACATGCCTTCCTCCTGCCCGATCATCTCATTGCGTAACCCTTCCCTGCCCTCTCTCCTCAGCTTTAGAGAAAGAAATTCAGGAAAGCAACGAGGCTTTGATGTCCAAGTCGGCCAAGCTGTTGGGCCTGGAGGAGAAGGTGGGAAGGATCCGGGATGCCATCAACAAGCGAGTCGCCTACTACGAGAGCTGCTCCTGAGTGAGCTGCCTGCGCTCCAACGGCATTGCCTTCCTCCTCTGCAGACTCTGACTTGTGTATTTATTCCCATTTTCCGGCTGGAGTTCTCATGTCTCTATTTTTAGCAAACTGAGTTTCCGTACCTCTGGAAAATAGCTGCACTGAGCCAAAGGAGCAAGCCCTTGGAGAGGGCTACCCTTGGTTGGACTGGCTGAAGCTGCCCAGTGGTTGGAGGAAAAAGGGAGAGAGACATCAGTCTTCCATTGCAAATAAAAACATCCCCAAAGCTGTTATTTCCAGAGGGGTTTATAAACCAAGATATTATTTCTTTTTCTTATTTAAGCCAATTTAAGCTCTTTTAGCTGAATGTCACTATTCAAATTAAAACCCTCATGTGGGGCCTTTTAAAACTTCTTATCTACGCTGCAGCTAATCCTTAAAACTTGCCATGGCTTCAGTACTTCCCTCCTAGATCTTTCTTCAAAGAACCAGATCACAGAAATGGAGAATTTTGTCTCCATCATACCTATACAACATACCTATATTTATACAAATAAGAGAAATGCGATCCCATACTCAAAGGTGAAGTCAAATGTCTTGTTTGACTTTCTGCCACAATCTGCTTATTTACTATGTGACGCTTTGCCAGAAAAATACCAGAGGGAGCAGGTCTGCAGATGCACGGGGAATGCTTTAGAAGGGACTTAATAGACCGTTTCCACATCAAATTTCTATGAATAACCAACAGGCACTTTACAAAACAAAACTCGGCTTTATTAAGCAAGTATTTATTGTGCAATTACAGACTTGGAAGCAGGGAATTTAGACCTTGCTGTGATTATTATCAGACATATGGAGGTTGCTAGCAGGTTGTCTCTCCTTTTGTAGCTGAAGTGAGAACTGTGCAGCCTGGGCAGCTGGTTGATGCTGAACTTCAGAGTGCCGAAGCCTGGGACTAACCAAAATCCAAGGAGTGGATGGGATGCAGATTGTAAAAATAACTGAGCTGCCACTGAGTAAAACTCTGCATGGCTTTGGTTTATAGGATTTACGTTGTGCAGTGCACTTATTATGCATTGGACAACTAAACAGTATACAGAAAACAAAAGCTTATAGCATTGAGCGATGTCGTATGGATAATATACACTGAATATGCTAGCAGTAGCCTCAGACTTTCCCTTGCTAAAGTGCCTTCTCCCAGTTTTAACGATCCAGAAACACCCCGAGGTCACTGCATGGATGGATTCCTGGGACTAACGTGCCGCTCGTCACCAGTCGGTCGCTGCTGTCTGAGACGCTGCTGCCCGCCTGCTCCTGGCGGGACACAGCCTCCTTTCTTGCTCACACTGTTGATGTCTGGCTTTGAAGTGCAGAAAAGAGTAAAACAGCCCTTCTGTTTCTGCAAAAGAGAGAATTTCAATTGAGGATTGAACTTTGTTTCACTAGGCTGCTACCTTCAAAATGTGCTCTGTTAATAAGCAGTAGCATGGGGGTTAGGAACAGCTTAGACCCCTTTCTGTGCTTTATTTATAAAGGGCTATTACACGACTGATCATCGGAATGGACCTTTTTGGAGCCTATAGTAGGTCTTGCTTGCATTTGTCTCTTCTATTAATCCTTTGTATATTACAGTTCTGTTCATATAATCTCATCAGTAGAGGGTGTCATCAAAGATGATAGGATGTAGCTCACTATGTAGCTTTTGTGGAGAACTATGCTAGCATACGCTCGCCTTTGAGGAACCTTCTTTAAGGCAGGATCTAATAGCAATACTTCTTACTGCTCATATATAATGTGGTGCAAATGATAACAATTTAGCTCGTCCAGAAGCTATGGTCAAACAGGATGAAACTTCCATGATTGCACTCTGCTCACCTACAAAACGGACATCTCCATGCTCTGCTCTCTGGTAACAAAGCAACTTAAACTGTCCTGCCTGGACCAAATCTGGGACAGGGAATGGCCCTTCAGGCTGCAGAGATGTCCTGTCTATGCTCGGCCACGGACCAGCAGCCTGTTGTCAGTCCTTTGCTCATGGTCACAGCTGAGACCCGGCTGAAAAGCCCTAATCCCAACTGATGAAGCTCTTTGGTTCCAGTGTGATTCCTAGTGAGCAGCTTTGAACAACTGTGGAGTTTGATATGACATGCTTGGCTTCCTTTCACGTGCTCCTTGGGCAACTCTGTTGTAATTGTAAAAGCTGGATCAGTCACTGGACTGGCCTTAATGGAAGCTGAAAGATGATTTCTTCCTTGAAAGATGGTTTAGTTAAGGCTTTTTCTGTTGCAAAAAATCTATGAGTCAGTTTATTTCATGTACAATCACTTTGCTATTTGTGCCTTTCCCTTTTTCATGCCATAATGGGATTAATTAAAAGCAGCTAGTGGTTGGATTGCGGAGCACTTACCGCTGGCAATGTGGGGAGCCTGGTGGCTGCCTCCTCATCACATGATCAAACAAACTCCAGTTTGC
The DNA here is from genome assembly GCA_020745775.1 of Theristicus caerulescens. Taxonomy (NCBI): domain Eukaryota; kingdom Metazoa; phylum Chordata; class Aves; order Pelecaniformes; family Threskiornithidae; genus Theristicus; species Theristicus caerulescens. Next base: position 7,067,685 of record CM036578.1, read on the forward strand.
CCAGTGCCACAGTGAGAAGAGTGTTTACTGGTTTTCATTGGAACAAGAACTTCTGATTTGAAATGACTGGTTGGAAATGGAAGAATCATAAGAGAAAGAAGAAAAAAGAGAAACAGCAATATTTACGATCATTCTGCAGGTGAATTGAAGTTATGTTTTTAATATAAAGAACATCAGCTGCTGAAAGCAAAGCAGAGCTGGGTGCAAGTCAGCACCGCAGCAAAGGCAGCGTCTGGTCACTCGGCACCAGCTGAGTAGTTGGCATCAGCAGCTTTAACCACCAGCAATTGCAGCTTCTGGAGAGCAAATGTGCTCAAGTCAATGGAGTGTGGCAGCTGAGCACGGCTGCCTCAGCTCGCTGCAAGCTTTGCCACGCAGCCTGGGCACTGTGCCTCACCTGATGCTCCTACAAGCATGGAAGACACTTGGCTGGGTACTGCTATCCAGCCAGCCAAAACATTTGCTTCTGTCCTTATTCCTCCCTTCTTTCTACCTCCACCTGGGGCTGGCAACTCAAGTGCCAGGCAACTCCTTCCAGACATGGTTATTCCCATATACTTTGTTGGAAATTATGGCTAATGACTTGGATACCTACTGGGATTTTGCAGATTTTTTAAGAAGAACCGTCTCGGAGCAGAAGGACGTCTTTGTTTTCTCATGCCCCATGCAGGCTGGACTGCAGCCACAAGAAGTTCTGGTTGGCGGGCTGTGGTTATCCGGCAGGACCAGGCTGCTGCCCGCGGGCAGCGGTCCATTCTCCAAGTGGCTTTGCAGCTTTCCCTCTCTCATTCCTGTGTCTTGCTCCAGCTGAGCAGGAGGGTTTGGACAGCTCTGCGTGGGGACCAGAGGGAGTGACGTGTCCTTGTCTTCATTTGGCGTTGCTGGCCGGGTGGCCACCATGGGCGTGTTGGGTCTGGATGGCTCTGAGGCTCGTATAACGGGGAGGGTGCTTTCAGCCGCTGCGTGACCGTTCATGTGGAGCTTCTTCATGTGGTGCACAACGGCTGCGGCGTTGAAGGCTTGCTGGGGAAAAAGACAAAAAACCCACGGTGAGCTCCCAGTGATGCTGGGCTGGGTGGGTGCTGTGGACAAACGGACGGTCCCCCTTAGGTAGTGACTGCGTGCGCGGGGCGGGCAGCGCTGTACCGGTTAGTGCTGCCTGTCTGTTTGCACAATATGTGGAAAGTGGGACGTGCTCGTTCCTGGCACAAACACCGTGGTTTTCATTGAGTGCAAACTGTGGATGCTTTTGAAGACTACAACCACTTCTACGTGAGGAAATCAGGGGAACAGCTGTAAATTACCCTGCAGTGTGAAACGGAGACTAGAGCTGAATTTTAAATGTTAGTATTTAAAATGCTGTTGTACACGTGGTTCCTTTGGCATTCCTCTCTCCGCCTAATTTCTTACTAAAACTCTTGCTGTAAGTGAAGTACCAATTTATCGTCAAGGCTGAAAGGAGGAAAAGCTGGATTAAGCTCCCCAAAAGATCTGCTGATGGAGCACCAATTTCACTCCTTCAGTATAAAGGCAATAATCCTTTCCTCCTCCCCTTTACTTTCTTGGCGAGGCCACTATGGTGCAATGTTTGTGGTAAATCTACCAGTGTGCATTGCAGCAGGGAATATTGGTCCAAACATACTATAAACAGTAACTGCATACAATTTTCAGGCAGCCTTTGGAGGATCTCAGCTTTTGGGTTCTTACCCACACAACCGAAGCCTTGCTTATTGCTAGATGGCAGCAACTGGCATTTGTTAGTGAAATGGCTCTGGGCTCCCACCAGCAGACGACTTACCCTCCATTTGCTCTTTGCAAAGTTTTTCTGAATCTGAGCGCTGACAGATGGGTATATGTCACGGTGAAGGGCTGTATTTCCATTAATCCTGCAGATGGGGAGAGAAGAAAATGGGCTCGTAGGCAGATGGCATTTGTAAGGCATTCCACATTCTGGAGGCAACTAACTGCTTTGTACGTTCAATCAGCAATAATTAAACCCAAAGGAAAAACAGCAACAAAATGTAACACAAACACACACTTCAAAGCTTGGAAAAGCTCAGGATGGGATTTCTTCTTTGCCTCTGTTTATGGAGGCAAATATGCACAAATTGCATCTTTAATTATTCATAATTTTCCTTCTTCGCACACAAAAAAGAAACACCCAGGGCCACGCGGAGGCAGGTGGTGACGTTAATAACGGGGGCTGGGGAGACACCCCTGTTCCCAGCCACCACCGAGCACGCGGAGCGAGACGCAGAGGCTGGTAAATCCCCGTGGCCGCCGGCTACTGCCGGGGCCCCGGCCCTCTCACCATGGGTGCCGCAGGGCTTCTTCACAGGTAAACCTCGTGTTCGGGTTTTTCTCCAGTAAATGTCTGATGAAATCCTTGGCTGTTTGGGAGGGGAGGAGAAGCAGAGAGAAAAGGTTATTTTCTCCTTGTTCCAAGATATGATCTTAATAGCACATAGCAAATGCTAGTGGATAAACATCGCAATGCTCAGCCCCGAGAAGGAGGTGTTTGTACAGCTTTGTTATTCCGTTAAAGGGAGATGTTTGCAGCAAAGGGCTCCGGATGAAAAGATGTTAACTGGGGACGTACCAAACTTCAGGCCTAGATTACATGAATTTGAGTTGAATTATTCAGCTAAAAAACAACTTTTAAAAACCATAAGATGCTGCAAGCTGAGCGGATTTAGAAGTTGCCCTAAAGAGCAGTTATGTCCCTCCCATTTTTTTCTTTTTTTGCGGGGAGGATTGTGGTGTTTGTTATTAAGTCCTAACAAACCTCATGCTAGTTTTGTTTGTATAGGTAAAAGACTGACGTTCAAATATGCTGCTAAGATGCTGGCTTCAGTAACCACTGGGCAGGCAAGCTCCACGGGCAGGTTAGCCTGGTGGAAGGGTGCCGTGGTGGCTGACGCAGTTTGCTGTGTTGCTGTAAGGAAATGTGGCCTGATGGGAAGAAAAGCAAAGGGGAAAAGGAAAAAGAAAAAACCCAAAAAACCCGAACTGAAACAGAAGGTGAAAAAAACCTGGAGTTCCCCTGCTTCCAAGGGAAACTTAAGCCCACTCTGAGCTCAATAATTGTTTGTGAAAACCAGGGTTACGTTAAGAGAGGCCTCAGCTGAGGATGCTGTGCTACGGGCAGGATGCAAAGTACCCCAGGCTCTGCCAGCGCAGCCCGGCTTTGGCATCATCGCCCCTGCTAATGCGGTGCTGGGAGCCTCTGCAATCAGTTCCCACGTCTGGGGGTTTGCTGCTGGGCGAGTGACTCAGTTCAGCGCTTCACCCTTTCCCGGCCCTGCCGGGGTGTGCGGGGGGCTCGGCTGATGCAGGCTCCTGCCCGCGGGTTGCAGGGCTCTGGATTGCAGCTTGCGGGAGGGAGCGCGGTGCTTCCCAGTGCCGGAGCTTTACCTGACGCGGAGATGTCATCCCAAAACGGAGACTCAAACTCATAGTAGCCTTCTTTAATCTTTTCAAACAGTTTGGATTCGGTCTCTTCGTAGAAAGGAGGATACCCGCACAGCCTGGAACAGAGCAGAAAGCCAGCGGTCCTTCAGCACTGCCATCCACGGCTGCACAGGCTCCTCCGCAGCCCGGCCAGGCTGGGCGCACGTGGGCAACACGAGGGAGCGAGTAAGAGAGGAGGCTGCTCTATCCATCTATCTGCCCCTCACAGCTAAGTGTATGGGTAAAGCTGCAGAAAAGAGTTAAAAACTTAACTGCAGCAGCGAAAGGACAAAGCCACAGCTGGTACATAACTGTATGGCGTGGGAGGAAATGAAACAAAAAGTACCGAGGAAGACTGAATGATATTTGTAGGCAACTGAAAAAAAACAAAGCATAGGATGAGGCACATAATAGAGAAAATGTGATTCCTTTCATCTCCGCTCCAGTACTTGCTTCCCCACATCCCTTTCATTTCTATGGTCTAGTGAATCTGTGCAAGGGAAGAATACACCGCTGCCGTGTTCCCGCAGCAAAATGGGAGGGCCGGTATCGCCTCCACTGCCACTCTGCAGAGGTGTCTGAAGCGATGGAGGAGTGGGGAAACTCATGGAAAAATAAGTGGGATGCTGTTTGCTTGTACTTACAGGATATAGGTGATGACTCCAATGGACCAGCAGTCTACAGCTTTGCTGTATGGTTTCTGGGCGAGGACTTCAGGGGCTGCAGACCAGCAAAACCAAATAAAAATTCTCAGCAATAATAAATTACTGGGAAAATAATAAATACTGGGAAAAGCAGTAGTTCTCGTATGCTTGGTCTCTGAGGTGTCAGTGCAGGAGAATCAACCAGTAACAGCCCCATTTACCAGTTGGATTGGTCTGTGCTTTTTGTATCTATTTTATGCCATCAAATAGAAAGAACCCCTGACAATTTCTGCCTGCATCCTGAGGTTTTAACCAGTAAGCTGTGGATCAAGCTAATGCAGCCTGGTGGACATTAAACAAAATTCCATTGTCTTAAAATTTCAATAAATACCTGACTAATGCTGAATTATTTTTTTTTTATCTTTTTCTTTCCACTTTTAAACATTCTGGGATTTTGCAGTCTCACATTCATCCGTAATCCAGTCTTTATGTGGTCCATGCAGTGCATCTGTGACTAGCACGTGGTTGTTAATGTAATTCTGTATTTTTTTCCCCTGTCTGCTAGGTAACGTACTGTACATGGACAGCCTTTTTTCCGGACAGTCCACCAGCACAAGCCCATTCCTGACCCTTGGCTTACCAACATATCCTGGAGTCCCACAGGCGGTGGACATGATGCCGTTCTGTTCCATTTTAGACAAGCCAAAGTCCGTAATCATGATTTTGGAGTTCTCTTCGGGAGTAAGGTAAAGAAGGTTTTCAGGCTGTGAATACAGTGGTCAGAGGTTGAAATTTGTGGCAGGAAAATGGAAAGGAACAACAGAAAGTCCTGGGGCAGAGAGGGCAGAGCCTGCAGTCGCGCCGGCTCCCCGAGGCGCTGCCGTTGCCGGGGGACAGGTCTCACCTTCAGGTCGCGGTGAACTATTCCATTTTCGTGGAGGTACTTCACTGCTGTCAGGACCTGGTGGATCACCACACTTGCATCTTTCTCTGTGTAAACTCCTCGTTCCAAAATCCGGTCAAATAGCTCTCCCCCAGATACCCTGTGGAAATGGTAGTTCAGAGAGAAAAAGATTGAAAAGAAAATTAAATAAAGCTAATCGTGCTTTCATGTTAGGCAAGCTAGCTTTCTGGTCCTTTTACAACTCCACCTACAGCAGAGCTGTTCCTTGGGCAGCAGTTTTTGTGAGGCTGAGAGGTGTCGATGGACACTCTGGAGTGCAATTGCAGGGTGCCAGTAAGCGTTACTGTTAAACCTGGGGATTTCGGGTAAGGTTACGATGCAGCTCCCGGCAGGTCTGACCGCAGGCATCCAGCACCGCAGGCAGGACTGCCTCCAGGCTCTGCTGCACAAGCAGGTAGAGGTTTTTGTGTGATTGCTTCCTTTTAGCTAAATTTGCAAGTTAGCAGTAGCAGCCGGGTGCTCAGAGCTGATGCCCACAGCGAGCTGCTTTCTCTGCAGCTGACATGTTGCCCGTTTTCATTTCCAGAAACCCTGCATGGCACAGCTTTAATTAGAAATACTTCTGTCTCTGCCCTGCTAAACTGTGATGAATTAATTTGCATAAATAGAGCCTAATCTTGGTTTAGAAACTTGCTGCTAAAATGAGCATGGGCCAAGACAGCATGAGAAGTGTCCAGGTTAGTTCAAACCACGCAGCTTCGTTAGCGAGAGGTGTTTGAATGGCTCTTGTGCATGCGACTTTTACACGTGAGGGACTCGGGTGTGTGGGTGCTGACATACGGTGCATCACCCAGGTCCTGCCGCTCTTCTTCCTCTGCGGCCCACAAAGAAACGGCTCTGCTGATACTTACAGCTGCATGACCAGGTAGAAGTGGGTTGTGCTCTCATAAATATCTTCTAAAGTCACGATGTTTTCATGCTTTATTCTGCAAAGATAAACGTGGGTCAGAAACCAACCGGGCAAAGTGGCTTCTCAAGTGGAAAACCCAACAGTCATCTTGCTTTAGTCACCAGTGGAAGTTCACTGCGCTGATTTGCGGCTGATCTCCCTCGCCCTGTGTGGCAGAGGGTCGTTGATGCCATGCCCTTCGGATCACCGGGCACCACCAGCGGAGGAGCAGACCTGCCTGCTCTGCGTCAGGTGTGTTACTGGGACTGCAAAAGCATTAACTCTGGTTCTTCCCTGAGTGCTGCTTTGCTTCATCTATCTCCTTGCACAGGTCTGGGGCAGGACAGCTGTTGGGGTTCCAAGTCCAGCCGAGGAATGAGAGAACTTCACTAATGTACTAATTCATATTAATATTTACATATTCTTTAAAAAGAAATACTTATTTCTTTATATTATTCTTACTGTAGAGCCATGTGTTTTAGGAAAGGACATTTGTTCTACTTTACATTACAATGTATATATACTCACTTTTTCAACACTGCTATTTCGTTCTCCAAGCTGCTGTCCCTTGTGAGAGGAGACTTCTTGATGCATTTCAGAGCAAAGAGCTTGCCAGTGCTTCTTTGCTTCACTAGGAACACTTCCGAAAAGGCACCTCTGCAGAGAGGAGAAGTTGTATTTCAGTAGATGCTGCTGCTGTGAACTGGAAGGATACTTACAGAGAAAAAGAGGAAATAGCAAGAAAAAATAATACGGTAGTAATTTAAGTGGATGCTGATTGTAAAGCTAGAACTACATCTCCAGCAGCCCCAAAAGTAGGATATTCAATGCAAGATTATGCAATATGTAGAAAAACCCCCACAATATTCTCTGTAGAGAAAAGGTTATTTTTGCATAGTTCCTCATGAAGCTGTGTTGGGGTAGTGGACAAAAAAGATCCCTGCAATGAAATTAAAACCCTTTCTTCAGGACTGTCTGTAAAGAACAGTGTGTTACTCCTGCGTGTGCCAGGCTATGGGTGAACTTCAGCCGTGCCAGGTTCAGAGCACGCCTCCGGGGTGCTCCAAATCCATTGGGACTGGGGGAATTTTCCCGGGCTAAGTGCAAGCCCAGCCGAGGGGCTGTATCAATAACCCCCTCGCTAACGGGGCAGTCTGCGGCTCGGGTGCTCGTTGGGGATGATAACCCGCTGTGGAAAGGTCTCAGCAGCCCCCACTCTAACGGGGCCAGATTCCTGCTTAATACAAACCATGTCTCCTCAAAGCCCCCACCGTCTTAAAGCAGTCCTTCACTTTGCCTGGTCAGCATGGCCCCAAGGACTGAGATGGCTGAATTGCAGTGAGGAGAGCCCAGTTACGTTGCAGTTCGGGTATATCAATCAACACTTTGTATATCAAGTGCAAAACAACTGGATAACCTTAGTTAACACTTTTATTCGGCATCCAATGTGTTTTCCTTTCTGCAGAGATTGCTAATACCTGCGTACCCTTAGTGACAAAGTGACAATGAGCGTCTTGTGCATTCCTGATACGGGTTCAGCCCAGCGCAGCGATGAGCAGGTATTTATAACATGCCTAAAGGTTGCAATCCTGTTAAGGATTTGTCTTAGGTAGCTGAACACGTGTCTCGGGACAGTGACAGTGCATACTTTGCCAGATCAGTCCTCAATAATCCTCATCAAATGAGCAACAGATTAATTGATGAAAGTTAAATGGAACTTGCCGCTGAGTCTGCAAAGTGCTGCAGGGAGCTGGAGGGCAGAGCGAGGAAGGTGAGGGCAGAGCGAGGAAGGTGAGCGCAGCAGAAGCACCTTCTTGGCTGGGATGCTATTGCAGCAAACCCAATAAACAAGGGCAGAAAACCTGTATCTCCTGCAATCCACTAAACAAAGAATCCAGCATACTGTGCAGATAGGTTGGCTGAGCACGGAGCCGTATCCATCTGCATGCGGTGCTTTGCTCCCGTGTCTTTGCTAGGGAGCGGCAGCCGGCGACGACGCGGGGGGGAGTGGGAGCCTCGGGCAGCTCCTCGCTGGGCTCAGCCTTCCTGCTCCTCCAGTGGGCCCCTGAGTGCTGCTGAAGCAATGTGCAAGACCGTTGGGGTTGTGGGGAACTAGGCTGAGCCAGGACCAGTTCCTAGCAAGGGAAATTAAAAACAAACAACCCCCCAACAAAAAAAAAACCCCATAGGTTTTTTAGGAAGGCATCCCAACAGATGAATTCAAATCTTTGTTTCACTCAGTGAATTATACGCAATGGTCTTCTCTCTTCTGGCCCCAAAAGCAGGTGGTGTTGGGACCTTTTCCTTGTTTCACCACATTTTTTCTCTTTTTATCCATTTGAGCTCTGAAGGCTGTTTCACGGAAATGCCTTTCAAGTTCCTGAGAGCTCTCAGGGAATAGGCAGGGACGTTCTCGCTAAGGTCCCTAATCCAACGGCTGTGGATGCTGGGGGAAGGTGACAGTAAGTTTCCAGGTAGTTTTAGGTCCCAGATCTTCATTTATATTCTTCAGCTAGCTGAAACCGTGTGTGTGGAAAAAATCCCAATTTCTAATGCTAAATTTTCCTATTAATGTAATAATAGGAAATGAACAACCTACAAATCAGATGCTGGGGCATCTGTTCTATATATCTGTCCCAAACAGTTTATAATAATTATGCCCCTTATTAAAAAATGATGAATCAACAAGTTGGCTAGGAGAGAATAAAGCTTTTTCGAACGTCATTCCTTTAGAGAAAGCTGATGGACAATTTAACTAATTTCTGAGGCTGACTGGGAACACGATAATTTAAACTGTTGCCCAGCTCTGGAGTAGCTGTTTTTGGGAGCTTTGCCGTTTAAAGCAGCAGAAAATCTGGCTGTGACAGAACTCGCTGGTGGAGGTAACTCAATTCCTCCTCCACCACCTTGGAAATGTTTTCTTATCTCATTCGCAAGAAGAGGCAAATTAAGCTGTTAACTCACAGAGAAGTGTCGTACAACTTGAACATCCTTGTTCTTGTTTCATCCCTCAACTGAGTCAGGGTTTATGAGCTAAATATATGACGTATTATTATAATACCTCTCCCAGAGCCATCCCTTGACCGTGCTTGACCTTGCAGCAGCAGCAGACCACTGTGCTCAGCAGGAAAAGAGCAAAAACTTTAACTAAGCTGCCATGCAGGCTTAGGGGGAAAGGAGGAGAGGGCAGAGCTGACCCAGAGCCGTGCCGCGGGGCTGGGTGGGAAGGAGCTGCTTCGGTGCTGCTTGGCAAGCGTGAGCCATGAATCAGAGCACCAGCAGCGATGGGGTGCCCGCCTCCCACCTGCAGACTGGCGCCGGTCTCCGAGGGAGCTGTTTTCTTGTGACATTGGCCAGTGCTAGGGAGGGAGTCGCTGCCCTGGGCTGAGAAGCCGGTATCTAGGAGTGGCTCTGTCTGGAGAGCAGCTGTGGTACTTACGATCCCAGGGCCTCCATGAAAATGAATGTTTTTCGGATGTTGCTCGTCTGTTTTTTCCAGGAGCTGCTGTTGTCTTCTTCTTTGCGGCCCATCTCCTCCAGAGTGGAAGCAGGGAACACTGCGAGGAAGAGGAGGAGAGAGGTGAGTATGTGGTAGGTGCTCGCATGAAGAACAGGACTACCCAGGAGCGAGCTGGATTCAGGATGCCGTGAATGGCGTTTGCTTGCTCAGAGGAGTCAGACTTTTCAAGCACGTGAAATTTTGTGCTGCTTTTGCTACTCACAAACGTTCGTGCTGACCATGTCTCTGCCGTTAGGTCCCGCTCCAGCCGTCAGTGCAGCGTAATACCAGATCAGCTGGGTAGGAGCCGGTGACCATATGGCAATACTCTCTTGTCAGTATACTCACTTAGCGCATGTTGGCAATTACAAATGTTTATGTTGTGCTTCGTATTTAGTGGTTAAAATAGCCCTGCTGCATGGTTGCTAATTTTAACTAAAGCATCCATGACTTAATGGATTAAAAGTTAGGTACAACTAGTGATGGAGATGGATTATAGTTGAGCTGCTTTATCGTTCAAATAATAAATAGTTTAAAGAGCTCATGACTGCAGGGAGGGGAATTGATATAAAACATTTTGTTGATCTGTCTTGCACAGTTTGCGCTGCTGTCGTCTTTAATTTTTGTTAATTGACAGATTGCTTTTGCTCTGAGTCATAACCTTCCCGTTGCCTTTTTCTCGCAGGGCTGCGATGCCGCAGTGCTGGCTGGTGGGAGGCCGCCGACACGGTGAAGGGGTGCCCAGCTTTTAGTGCCCTGCCCTGATGGCCTCTCTGTGCTGCAGCCGTGGAGTGAGTGGTCCCCGCCTGCAGCCCCCTACTCGGTGTGCGGGGGGCTGGCGAGAGCAGCTCGCAGAAAACGCAGCTTTCTGGAGTCGGCCCTGCTCTGCGAGGCGGCGGCTGAGCCCCCGTTATTGGCGTTGGAGGATGTAACTGCAGGAAATCTGGGCTGTCGGTAAACGCAGCCGTGGGACTCCTGGCTGATCCATGCATCTGAAACACGCACCGCCGTTCACGGGTGGCTTGACCTTGGCCAGGTCCCAGTTTCCCACCTCCCCCCCACCGCTAAGCTCTTTAGAGCGCAGGCTGGGCAGCACCGCTGTCATACAGAGAGTAACACTGCCAGCCCGGGGGGAGCTCGCCGCAGCGGTGGGAGAACCCGTTAGAGCTTGCACAATGTCTGGGAGGTGTGAAATGTTATACAAACACCTAAGCGCTCTTATTAAGATTAAGTCTAACATTACAGAACTGGAAGTACGCTGGAAGGTGAGAAAGAAGCCCTGAGTCTAGAAAAAATATTTAAAAAAAAGTGACTCATCCCCACTATCAGGATACAAAAGAAATGCACTGAAAATATGCCCAGGCAGGAGGGGCTTGGGTGCTGACAGCAGCACCCTTGGCACGTGGAGCATCGCACTTCTCGAGAGCAGGAACGGCTGCCCCAAAGCCTGTGAGACACGGCTGAGCCTTCGAAAGACAAAGCACAATCTTTTGTGTAAAAATGAGCGTTTGGAAAAGACAGAAGTATTAGAGCAGAGAAAAAGCTGAAAGGTCTTGTTTCATGACAGACAGCTTAGATATTGAATTTCTCCTGAACCTAGTTTATCTCCTTAATTAGCACGGTTTCAGGGTTTTGGGCTCCTTGACACAATTTTTAAAGGTTAATTTAACATTATTGAAAACAAAATTGACTCAATTGTAAACAGTTGAAGGCTTCAGTCCATAAAATCACGAAAGGCCAGCGTGCACTTGACCTTTATTTACCTTCTGGATTCTGATGCACGTGTAACTCCTAGAAATACAACTCCTTATAAAAACCAGCCATATCTTGCTGTTTAGAATCAGTGAAGATCAAAAGTCCTTCACAAAAAATGCTGATCAATTAGTAGAAAGTTTTCTGCCAATGTTTTGAGCCCCCAAATTAAGTTTTCATTTGGAGTCATCCGCCCATCCCAAATCTCTACAGAACTGGAATGTCACAAAACGAGTTCTCAGCAGAGATATTCAGCTGCTGGTGGAAGGTGAGTTTTATCCGCTTTAACCAAATATCAAATGCATGATGCCAGTGTGATGTTGAATGTCGGGTAAAATTTAGATGACCTCTCTGTTTCTTTCCCAGCCTGCTGTCAAACAAAGAATATGAAGTAAAAAAAAAAAAACAACCCCAAAGTAGGTCAGCCTGGCCCCAGGGACAAACTGTATTTTAGTCTCTGTTCCTGTACAGCCTGGGCACTGAAGCACAGCCCCGTTGGCACCAGCTCTTTGGGGGCAGCCCGAGAAATCCCTCCTGGGGAGGCCGGGCCATGCCACGGGCACCAAGGCAGAGGTGACTGTCCCCCCCCCGGCGGGAGGTGACAGTGGAGCCACGTATGCTCGCTGCTGTGAATTTGGCCCATTTGAGCACAAGCGTCAAATTTGCCCGTCATTTGCTCATTTAAGCTCGATTCCTTCAGTATTGTCATGTTTAATTCCTTGTGAATTCAACAAGTTTCTTTTTAAAATGGATTTTGCTTCTAAAGGAAGGTAGTACCGTGTTTTCTTTAGTCTCCTGTGAATCATCTGTTCATCTTATAGTTCCTCCTTCTGTCACACGCTGTGTACGGCATTTGGTTTTGCTGATATCTGGAGGGAAGGCTGGATGAATAGCTCTGACTCCCTACACGTGGATTTGATTTCCTGCTTTCTCAGTTTTTCTGTGCCATCACGAGCCAGTCATTTCCTGCCTCCCCTCGCCTTGCTGCGAGGAAGGGGAGTAAGTGCTGCTATTTTGAGAGCAAAATAATGAAATGTTTGAATTGCCTGAAATGTAAAGCTGCATATGTGTTCGGGTGATGAATGCTTGCCCACCTTCCTCCTTCCTCACATTGGATCATATTATTCTCAGTACTTCTTCCTCTTTTGATACATGGGCAAGTATTTGCAAAGGGGCTTGGTGCAGGACGCAGAGGCCTCGCTCACGGTCCAGCCGTGATTACAGGATTACGAGACCTGTGACTTTCCTGATGCAGGCTCTGGGAACTCATCTTTACTTTGTCTCTCAATCTGGTTAAGCCACTTGTTGCACTTCACAGCAGTTTGCGAGAATGTCATGTTGTTGTCTGGTTTTTGTTATTTATTCAGGCTCTGGCCCAACAACGTCCTGACCTTTCTTGGTGCTAGTACACAGCGTATGGGTAAACGGGGTTTAATCTATCTACTCACTTACTTGAAGAAGCTTTACTTTCCACAGGAATAGAAACCATCCTAACAAAAGTTGGGCAAACAGACTTTGTGCTTGGACTGGCAGGTTTTCCTGCCACATGATGTGTCCGTCTGAGCACTTCCATCGTGCCCCTGACGTACTTCGTTTGCCAGACCCATCCTGACACCCCGTTCACACGTGCATCACCCCCTGGCTTGGTGGGCAAGTCTTCCAGCCGCAGCAGTGGGATGCACGGACAGAGAACCCCCAACAGGCACTTGAAAAAGGCATTATTTTCAACCCCTAATCTAGAGAAGGGTCCGTGTTCGCCCTTTTGCTCATTCACCTTTTGACAGTGCAAGAACAGTAGTGTGTTAAGATTGCATAATAAAATGGAAATGCTCACTAATAAATGTAGGTAAAGACCTCTGGAGATTAAAACGAAGTACATTACATTGCTTTAATTTGTTTAACTTCCCTCTTCCCCATCACAACAAATTAAGCAATATGCAGGACTTCAGTCTGATGAGTATATGCTGAAAGTAGTAAATAGTTTTGGTATTAATGTCTAACCTTTGGGCTCTTCTACAGACTAAGTCAATAAACGTGACTGCTGCTGTACTCTGATCCAGCAAATGACACATCATTGCTTAGAATGTAATGTATGTTATTATGACCTTGCTTAAATAGCTCCTGGAGAAATTTGTTCCGCTTTCATATCTCACAGTAACAAATCCATCTACAGACAGACACTCTGCTTCTGAATGGATATACTGCATTAGCAAAATTATTGTAAGACATGATTAATAGTCTTGTGACAAAGTTACATATGGAGGGGGAAGATACATGCTGCTTTCATGTTTTTGCCTTTAGAATTAGAAAGAAGTTTACAGAAAAAAAAAAAAGGAGAATACAAAGTCAAAGGGCTTTGCTTTAAAAAATACACCAAAACAAGCAATCTGCATGTGAATGAATTAACTGCCAGGCCAGCCTCCCTGTTCAGGGACAAAAGAACAAGAAATTGAAAACATGAGCTCGCCATTAAAAACAAATCCACATTAAACATCTTGTATTCATCCCACCACTCCATCGATTCAAAAGCAGTGCGTTAACTTAGTAGTCCTTGATGAACACTTGGAAAATCACAATTTTCATTATAAATATTTCTGATTCCTTAACATACTTTTGAAGTGAAATGTCAGAAGGCAGCTTTCTATGAAATTGCTAAATATAACATGAGTGCTGTAGGGTACTAGACTCACAGTCTGTGCAGAGAAGTCCTCCAGTATTTTCCCAATACTAGATAAAATTCATTTAAAAAAAAACAGGTTAGCCAGAATCCCACCTGCTTCCCCATACAGAACAGACAGGAAAAGCAAATGGCTATTAAGGAAATAACATTTTGCTTACCCAAGTCACCACAAACAAAGCAACTCCTGTTCGCTGCTGCTCCGGCTCGGCTCCCGCGGTCTGCGGGGATTAGAGCCCGCCTGGGTGCTCACCGGCAGCGGGGAGGAGGAGATGGCTCTGCCGCGATGGCAACCAGGCAGCACTTCACCGCGAGTAAATCGCCACGAGCACGAGCTGCCTGTGGGTGTGTGTGTGCGTGCACGTCGCTCTCGAGAACGGCAGCCGTACCTGGCAGCGCGGACACGGGAACCCCGGCGCTTCGCCGGCAGGAATTGATTCAGCTGATGCCGGGAGAAATGGTGCACGGTGTGCAGCAGCAGCCGCTCCTCGCGAGTACCCAGTTTGGTATTGAAATATTCCTGGGTGGAATGAAAATATAACTTGCCTTAATCAAACTAATGACTTCTCGGTATTAAAAAATTGCCCCATTTTCTTTTGTATGACACTGGGAGGTCTGTGGGGCCGCACAGTGGGGAGCGGGACTGGAGTGGATGGGGTTTCCCGCCGGGATGCTCCAGCACCCTGGTCCTTTCGTTTCCAGCACTGGGAAGGTTATGCTCTCCACCATTTTTAAATGGTACAAAACCATGGAGAAAAAGCATTGTAGCAGAGATTAATCTCTATTACCAGAGTTTTGGACTATTTTAAACTGTGCAATGGCTCTATTTTGACTTTCAAAACCTCTGTGTGTGCCTTCCCAAGAAGCACAGCACCTATGAATATAGGAAATATTAATAATTCTTTGAATCTTTTCTATACTGTAGGATTTTGAGAGATGGCAATAACAACTTTACTGACTGCACTTGCAATTTTGATTTACACTGCCATCTAGAATAATGCATGAAAAAGGTACATATCATTGCAAAGTTTAGTTTTATATCATGAATAAATCAACTCTGAGGCAATACTAGAAAATCACATTATTTTTCTTAATATTTTTTTCTTCGGTAGCTTAGTTCCAAGGTGAAGGCAGTTAGTATTCTCCATTTCTCTGTTGGCTGGACTCCATCACTGTGAACTCCGCAGTGTCAGGGATTTTGGTCAGAATTTCTGGATGTGGATTTGAATGTTAAGGTTTTGTTTAGCACTGGGTTTCAGTGGAATTTGCATTGATCTGATCTTGAAACCCTTGTAAACCTTCACCTGTTTGTCCCTTTAACGTCTTTCATGTGGCAGCACCAAAAACCTTTGTGTGACCTCGGCTGTACCTCCTCTGGAGTGCCAGTCCCACTGCTGGCATCACTGGTGAGACACCAAGATCAGAGTAATGTGAGGTCATTTATTAGGGCATATAGATATATGCCCTAATATGCATATAGATATATGCCCTAATATGTATGTATGTATAAACATGGACACATAGGTCAATCCTTCTGGTCCTGCTGCAGCACAGACATTTCCATTTGCACCCCGGTGTAAAACCGGTGGCAGCTGGAAGAGAGCAGAAGCCCTTGGCAGGGAGGCACAGCACCTGCCCCGGCACTGGACATGTGTGCCCGCGCTGCCTGGGGACCAGGGGCTGCTCTGCCCGCCGTGCCTCGGACAGACCTGGGGTGGGAGAGGTGCTGCCCACTTCTGCCTCATGCTCTTTCATTCCCATCTATTAATTCTAGTTTTAAAACATACAAACAATTTAATGCTTTCAGGATTATTGTCTTTGTCATAGTCAGGTCTGAGCTCGTTTCTTATTCTATCAGATTTTGGATTTTTTTGTCAACTTCTTTTACTTTCTCAAATGCTATCAGCAATTGTATCCTAACTAGAAATTTAATAGCCACAGTTAAAACTCGTGTTGTGAGATAAGGACACCCTGGACCACAGAGGGCATTTTAAGGTGGATTCAGCTGAAGGAACCTCTGTACCCGCAGCAGAGCCGAGTGCTGCCCGCAGGCGCTGGCGAGGTGACTGGTAGACGTGCTCAGGGGAGGCAGAGGAGGAAAGCAACAAGTCCTTTAATGAAATAAGTTCATTATGATGATAATTCTAAATACAGTGTCAATAAGGAGAACAAACTGGCATCTATGCACGAGCATCCATCGTCCCTGCGATGCTGGTGGCTGACCCCTGGGTTTTGTTTGCCTTGCGTGGAGGAGCACTCGCTGGCCCGGCGCGGGGGGCACCGAGTCAGGCCGGGCTGGGTCAGTTGTAGGGTGATTAAGGGGAAATGAAATTAAAAATGACACGATTCACGATAATGCGATTGCTTTGGGAGAAGTTCAAGGCAGAGATAACGAGAACAAAAGGGAAGCATTCACTGCGCTCCAGTCCTTGGAGTCGTGTAGCATTATTAGTTGTGTTGAAGAGATGGCTGCGATAAACTGGAGTGGGTACGTGCGCCTTGTCTTGCTGTCGTAGCACTCGCTGTAAACGCATTATAAATCTTGCAGAAAGAGCGTGACTGCAGCGGGGCGATGCTAGGGACAGCCATCAGTTAGGAGTAGGAAGAAACTTGCCTGAAAAAAAGGAAAGCAGAGCAGAGCTCTTCAGTATGCGAGAGCTGCACCGTTCCCCACATCAGCAGTGTTCAGAGTTTGGCCTTCAGGAACACACTGAGAAAAACACCAACAACCGGTGGGAGCGAGAGGGAAAAGCTCCCTTGTGTGCTTTCCTGTGGAAAGAATCAATCGAGATGGTGGCTCTCGACCTTGCCTGATAGAAATCTAGGACAACAGGCAATTCAGTTCAGGGACTTTTGCTGAGCTCTCAATGGGCTCGAGTTAAAATAGCAGTTATTAACCAAAAACACTCAGAGCAAGCAACAATCTAGTTTTTAACGGCATGAATCAGAAGTGAGGAGGTGTGATGGAAAGCAACAGCACAATGTGCAAATTACAGCAGCCTGTTGGCAGAGGTGTTGGAAAGACGCCGTTAGCCTGTCCCTGCGGGCCCTGCCGTGGG
This sequence comes from Theristicus caerulescens, assembly GCA_020745775.1. Lineage (NCBI taxonomy): Eukaryota > Metazoa > Chordata > Aves > Pelecaniformes > Threskiornithidae > Theristicus > Theristicus caerulescens. Next base: position 7,084,619 of record CM036578.1, read on the forward strand.
AGGCCAGGTAACAAAGCACAAAGGAGATTTTCAAGAAAATCATGTATGATCTTTGATCCTGGTCCTGGGTGCTCTTCATCAGGCAGTGCCAGAGACCTTTGCCTTAGAAATAAATAAAACGGTGGGACTTAGCTCAAGTATCCTCTGGTGAGAAGGGATCTGGAACAATTCTGTCTGGTTTTGCAAGGAAATGAGAAAATAAAATATCTCCTGAATATTATCAGTGAGAGGGCAAAGAGGGCAGCAGGGCCATTTGTGCAGGAGGTGCACGCACAGGGGTTTTCAAGCAGAGAAGCTTTGAGACGTCGCACCCTGAATGTAAATACAAACTCAGAAAGCAAATACAAAGACCCAGTGTTGGTAATCTTGGGGTTTTCCAGGAGCTTGACTCAGGGGTTGTAAATCCGTGGGCCTGGCAGCGCCAGCAGCACGGTGCCCAGGTGGACAGGCTCAGGGCTGTGACAGCCTTGTCGCTGCCTTTGCTCAGCTGTGGCATCCCCGCAGCTCCCAGGCTGGTGCCAGCAGAGAGCACTGCAGCCCAGCCAATGACACCACCATGGGCTCCCGAGCACGAATAAATAAATAAGGACTTTTCTAAGCAATGCAGCTGGGATTGCTGAGCGGTTGGCGGGGGGGAAGGTGTTATTCTAGATGAGCTCCTTGAAATAACACACAATTCAATACCGTATTCCTCTGAAATAGAATCTGTAAGCATTATTTGCTTTCCTTTGTTGCCTTAAAACACAGATGCTGACTGTAAAGCAAGAAGGTTCCTTCATTTCTAGCGTGACTGGGAAGGAGTTGATGTGGAAGTAGATGCTGCTTCTTTGAATCTATACTGTCTCTGTTGGAAAGTGTCGCTCTTTTCTATAGGCTTTATTTTATAAATAAAGTGGTTAAATTGAGTTATCCAAAGAACTTAGCCATAGGTTTTGTACATTCTTCTAACCTGGTAATTATGGTCCTGGGAACTAAGTGGTAACCATTCATTTTAAAATGGTAAAGAATCACGTAATTAGCTCCTGATAGGCATGCACTGTTAATTAAGCTGCTCAGTGATACATTTACTGTATAGCTCGATTATCTGTCCCTAAATAATTCCAGCTAGCACATCTCTCGTCTTGCCATTGTTTTCATAGAAAACTCTCTTTCTGGGATATGCCCTGACCCGCTATACAAACCACCATCCCAACATTGACAACCACCCGTGACCTAAGCATCAGACATTGTGGGTTGAATTTCTTCAACTAAAGAATGGCTCCTTTTGAATCACGTTTAGTCCGTGCTGCACAGCGACAGGCCACGTGAGGTATATTGGACCATGCATGCAGATGCCTGGCCATCCTGCCCGTCGGCTTTCAGCCTCGCATTCCCGGCCTGCGCAGTTCCTGTCATACAGTGCATTTCCCATGTTGATAGTTCATACTCAGAGTTAACTAATAGAAAGTAGCAGCCAATTAGGAACCTAAAAGGGCCTTTCATTAGCTTTTTGAAAAATTAAGTACTAATTATGTAGGTTTGAATAGATGTTTACTCGAGGGGTTAATTATGCATCCGTAAAAAGCAAAACTTAATTTTGTGCATCTGGGGAGGAGAGGCTCAGGAAATCACGGTGACTGCTGGCTGGTGCTGGCTTCACGTGCATATGTGCATGGAGAAGTTCATCCTCTCCAACCGCTGCCGTGACCGCTCGTCGCTTTGGAGAGCCGCAGAGGGAGCAACTGTCTCTTGCTGGAAAGATGGAGAGACTTGATGCAAAGTATGACAAGGACGGCCCAGGTCCACATTTCATTTTATTTTCTGCATCTTTATCACCAAAGTGCGGTGGATGCATCGAGGGCTGGTCCCACGGCTGCTGTGCCTAGCGTTCTCGGGCTCTGCTCCCTGCGGCTGCCGTTCCTCAGGCTCCCTTGGCGATGACCCTGGGAACTTTGGCCTGTGCAGGGCTGGGGACCGGGACCGCGGTGGAGAGCAGGCTTTGGCCTCGGCGGTGCGTCTGGCAGCATCCTCTCAAAGTCATCAGTGACGTGCCTGTTCTAAACGGGAACCTGGCTCCTCCTTGCTACGTCATCCTGGTGGGGAGAAGGTTAAATATATCAGTCATTACAGAAAAAAAAAAGATAACAACCAATAAAATTCAGAATTTCCAGAACAAGTATTTTTATACCATGTGATGGCTGTTAAAAAAGCAAAACTATTAAGGCATTCCTAGTAAGGATATAGCTTTTTTTAGTTAAAAAAGAAATCTTTCAGGATGCTGAAATCTCTCTGGAAGACTTTATCAAGAGCAATTTTTCTTTGTCTGCTTATTACTGTGTGCAGTAAATAATCAAGGAGATAACGGTATTGTAGAATTTAGCTTAAGAAAGAATCCAATTAGATTCTTCTGGGCTCGTCTCATATGGGATTATGTGTGTTTCTGTTAAGATTTCTTACCTCTTGGGCCAGATAGCAGCTTCAGATCACTTTTTCTGTTTTATCTGTGATTGCAGGTGCAAGAACAAGAAGAAAAAAACTCTCCTGTAAGTGATACACCAACACCACCTCCTGATCTGCTCAGCAGTCCAGGAGGAGGATGGAGACAGCCTTGACCCGGGTTTCCATTCCCTCCCTCACTGCTGCTGGTCATGCAGCTGGTCGCAGCCTGGCTCTACGCGTGCCTGGGGAACACAGAAAAACACCGGGAAGAGCAGCTAAGGTGTAAGGAGAAGATGCTGAAAAACTGCATACGTCACTTCTGAAGAAGTCTGTGGAGGTCCTGCCAAAGCAGCTCCATGTTTTGCAGTATCACATGAGAAACGTCATGAAGGTTGGAGTGCACGTTGAAGCATCAGAAAGAAAATGGGTATTTGTAATAAACTGATACCCTGGCTGCTTTTGTGTTATCCAGAGTTTGTAGGTGTCTCTGTGTACCTGTAAAACCCCCTCTCGAGGCAGAGGAACTCACAGTGACAATACTGACAAACACGCTGACTAGGAAGTTTCTCATGAAATAATTTTTCATGACTCTCTCTGGATTACCTTTTGCTCTCACGTGCAGTACGATGGCATTATAGGTATTTTTTATGAGTCATGTCTTCACCATAATTGCCACACGGACTGATTTGCACAATTTCCTGTGCTTGCTGTTGCTGCTTCTCTGGCACTTCACAGCAAGTTTTAAAGAACGTGGGACCGGGCTACGGACCGAAAGGAGCCGTCGCCCATGGGGGAGATCAAGCAAGCGTGCAGTGTGGCGAGGCAGAGCGGTGGGATGCGAGGGCTAATTTTTGCAGGAGCAGGAGTGTTTGTTTTGCTTTTTGAGTGATGACAAGTGAGCAAACAAGATCTGAATTTCACATCTGCTCCAAAGACTTCTCTTACTCTCTGTAAGTAGCCAAAACATATCAGGAGTTGGTAAGACAACATGTCTGATGGATTTATGCTTTTTTTTCATCAGCTTGCTGAAAAGTGGAAGCTAGATGACAAAACATTTCATAAGCAGTCACAGAGTCCATCTCTTGGCATGTGGGAGTACTGATAAAAGCCGGCTTTGCCTGAAATTGTAAACTGCACTTTAGTAGCCTTGATTGGAGCTCTGTAACATTGTCCTCAGGTTCCCCACGAGACCTGGCTGACCATCACCACTTGGAAGTGTTCACTTTACTCACCTACGCATAAGATGACCAGAGACATGGTTTAGTCTCGTTTCCCGAGGTGCTGTTATTCATAACGGGCCATTTCCCCGATTTGGTGATGTTCAGAGAAATTTTTATCTGCCTGGATCCTGCTAGATGTAATTATTCAGAATATCTGCTTTCTGACCATTTGAAAATAGCTGTGGGATGGCTGCTGGCAGCTAACATGTCTGCTATGACACAGGGAATATATCCAGACCTATTTAAATAATCTTTTCTCTGTTCTGTTTAAAGAGATGGCAGTTATCCTTACGGGTAAATAGACTACCTTCCAGGTACTCTGTCATCTTTAGCCACACCATGCAGTTCATTATAGTAGCACTAAATCAAAACCACTTCTTGTCAGAAGGAACCTTCCCACCTCCTTCCTATGAAATTTGACAGTGTATGCGGCAGATAATGGCTTTCCTGCTCAGGTGACCCACTGGTCCGTCTCAGCCGCGCAGTCTGAGTGGGTAATTGAGACAGTGACATAGTCTCTTCCCCCCCCCCCCAGAAGTAGAAGTTTTCTAAGCACGTTAGAGAATAAGGCTAGAATAGCTGAGTAAAGAAATGGATAAATTACTCAAATATTGGCTGAATGTCCCTGGGATTTTGCATGCTGGGAAGAAAAACTGCAGAAGGTGGCGAGGGGATAGAGCTGACGTGCCTGGGGAGCCGCTAGCTGTTGGCAGACAGACGAGCACACCCCCTGTTTGCAGCCTTTATTTAGCTAAACCCTTTTCACAGTTGTTTCAGGCAGGGGTGGTTTCCAACCACACAGTCTCCGCTCCTTGCACAACCTCGAAAGCACAGTGCCTGCGGTGGGGGTTCCCCTCGCCGGCACCCCACGGGTCCCCTCGTCCTGCACGGGCACACGCGTACAGACATCACGGACTGCGTGGCAGTGATGAAAGAGGTGCTTAGAGATCAATGTAGCAAAAATAATTATTTATTATTAAGGTCTAAAAGCAAGTCGAGCTACCTAGGTGGCCAAGTGGAAGAAGGTGATTTTTAGGTCCACTTTTCCCACTCCCAAATATCCCATTTTTTTTAGTGAAATTGGCAGCAAGAGAGTTGTCCCCCAATGAATGACAATGATTTAGGGTACAGTGGTGAACATAAACCCCAAAGTTAGAGTGGTGCAGGTGTGTTCCTTAGCCCAGCCCTTTGCCAAGGATTTTTCATATAAGGCCAGAATTATGATAAAGCTTAAAACTGGCATGAAAAGTGCTATAGCTTCTAACATCTGAGATTTATATTGATGCATTTTGTACCAGAGCCACCTCCCTCCTCATAAAGCTGCACATCAGCTTTGAGATGCCAGACAAGAGACCACCTGCCTTTCTCCTGATTTATTACGAGAGTCATCTGGTGCCATTTGATTCCTCCTAGTATGAAACCATCCATTATTTATATTGGGAAGAACTAGAAATAGCTGTCAGGTGTCTGTTTTCAGGTTGGCATTGGCAGAGGGAACGCAGGGTATTCAGAGCATCCCTACCAACATGCAAGATGTAAAAGAGAAACTGCCCTGAGGCTGCCTTAGAAGGAGCAAAACGAGGAATGAAAGTGTTATTTCGGTGTGAGATGCTGCTCGGGACTCCCGTGCTGGCATGCAGAGTGCCAACACGCCGTGGGGAGGTGCACGTCCTGCTTAGCAGCACTTGTACGCTCACAAACAGCTCTAGACAGCATGGAGAGGACTTAGTACTTTTTTTCTTTCTGCTTAAAGCAGTTGTATGTTTTGAGCTCCACTGATCTGTCAGGTTCTCCTGAGTTTAAACAGCTGTTTTGGTTTTGCTTGGTAAATAGGTTTCTTGGCTGTGATCCTTATTGTTTTACCTCTTAAAGTTTCATTTCAAGCTTCTGGTTCACAATAATCTCACAGCTTAAATCGCAACAAAAGCTCTAAGCATCTCTCACAAGGATATGGGGGAAAATAACAAAAAGAGTTTAAGTATGAGATGGTGATAGCACACCAGAGCTACTGTCACACAAGGTGAAGGTGGATTTAACAGGAAAGCTTCAGGGTTACAGCGTCAAATTTTTTATTTCTTGTATGCATGTGGGTGATTTGATCAGTGCTGCCTTCTCTTGAGTTACAGTGTAAAACCAGATTTGGAAAAAAAAAGAAAGGCTAAAGGACAGACAGAGCTGGAAGGAGGCATGGGATTCAGAGCCAGGAAAATCAGGCTTCTTAGGAAAAGGTGGTCCTTCTGGAAGAGAAAGGGCTCTGTAGATGCAAATGCAGACTTGAAATCGTTCTCATGTGGTGTTTCACTGAATTAAAATGTTAATATTTTCTGCAGATAATTAATAGAGAAGCAGATGAACAGCAAAGACCAGTCTACCAGATACTTCCTAGCAAAGCATTTTCTCCTTATTATTTTCTGTTGCCTTCCTACTCTGCTTAAAAAAATATATCTAATCACATATGATACATTAGTGCAGATCGCTGCCAGCGTAAGGAGCCAAACAGTGAGTATCCTGGAGGATGCGAATGCCAGCTCCTCGGGGGACAAGAGGGACACTTGCCAAAAGGAAGATAGTTTCCAGAACTTAATAATGAATTTGCAGAGATATCCCAAAATGATACGTCCAGGCATCTCACTAGTATGAAAACTATTTATTCCTCACGTTTTTACTTCATGCTCTTGTTCAGCACAAAACACTTCATATTTGATTTATTAAACCCAAATGAACAATTTACCAGCAGCGGGGTGCACCAGGCAGAGGCGGTCAGGGCACTGGGGTGCACCAGTCCCAGGGACGTGCAGGTTTTACCAGTGTTTCGGTCCTGCTGAGCGGCTGCACTTGACACTGCTGTTGGCAGGATGACACGGTTCTTTTAGATGACCTTTAATTGCTGCCCTTTCCTCTTCATTGTCTTTTTAATGTATTTTGGATGCACCTTTAGCAGACAGTGCCGGTTCTCTGCAAACCACTCTTTGGGTACCTTTTATCTGAAGCAGGGTGCAGGGTGCTGCTGCTCTCCACCTCCTCCTGTGGAAACGGACTTTCACAGGGACCGCATGTTTTGCTGCAGCAATAGTGGATATTATAGTCTATCAGCATACTGTTGAGTTGCAAAATATTTGCTACTTGAGCAAAGGTTTTGCCACAGAATGGCTTTCGCTGTTGGGAGAGAGCAGAATGTGGGATAGGTTCCCAGGATGCTAAGGAACAAGATTTCAACCCGCTGCTTGCCGTACGGCTCGCTGGGAGCAGGCACAGTCCAGCAGGCTGGGCTGGCACCGTGCTCGGATCACACGCATCCCTCTGTGCTTCACATTCTGCCAGTGAAACCATGTTTATCAGCAATAGTTCATTTGAACATTATTAATCTTTGAGACTCGATATTTGTTTTCTTCCCTCCCCATACTGCAGAAGCCCACGCTCACTTCTCTCCCTTAGGAAAAATAAATTAAAAAACTTTTTGTGCAGGAGAAGGAAGAGAAAATCAGACCATTTTCCTGAGGCCACAGAATTTCTCAGATATCCCTTTCAAGGTGTTTATTACAGCCTTTCATCCCATCCCCTGGCTGTTGAGACTAAATTTCCTGCATGGCAACAGATGGGATGCCAATTTATTTTTAGCAGTTTGTTTGCTTTGATTGAACCCTTAAACAGTATCCTGCTTTTAAGTCCTTGAATTACCTTGGGGGCTAACAAGCTAGGCTGAACTTCTCTGCACGAGGAAATTCGGGAGAGAAACTACCTGTGACGAGGAACTATCCTGGCTGCATAAAACCAATGTGTTACTCTTCATCTAGGGGACCTGGAGTAAGTTATAACTATTAACTGGCACGCTGAGCAGCGAGTTATTTTATTTTACAGAAAGGAAAACAGCAGAGATTAATGCCACCTCAGTAAGGGCTAGATGAGTGTCTAAGGTCGTCTTCAGTCTTAGTTCTCCACAAATCTGACAAAAGACATATAAATGGGTCAAATGGCCTTAAGACAGGCACATCGCCCCTGTTTGCACGATCCTGTGCACACAATTTTTTCTGGGAAAGCAACAGTCATATACAAACTTTCTCACATCTTTTGTGTGAACAAGAAGAGCCGTAGGCACCAAGAACTTCCTTGCAATTTAGAAGGAAAATAAAGGAAGTAAGATAAATTTATCCTTCCTCTGTGCTTTTCAGACTTTTGAACCTACACCTGCCATTATTGGTATGAGACATTAGGTGTGTTGGCAGCGGACTGGCCTGTCGGCCTCACTAATCCAATAAACCCTCTGGATTAAAAACACTCCTGTGGCCAGCGGCTGGCTGGAGCCCAGCCGCGAATCCATCCCAGCGCCCACGCGCCCTCCCAAGCACAGCCCCTTCCTGCAGAGGAGAGCGGCGATGGGACGGCGAGACAGAGCCGCTGCAGCACGGGGATGCAGACAGAGAATTTTTGCATCAAAATTAGAATATCCCACTTTGCCGGAGTCTATTACATATTTGGAAGGGGTTACTCCTGCTAAACATATTAACATATAAATAAAGTAATATTGTTCTCTGCCTTACGAATTTGTGAAAGGGTAAAGCAGAGTGAGGAAAGAGGCATGCTGCTGGGAGCAAGGCTCTGCTCGGGCGGGGTGAAATACAGCACCTCCGCCAGCCCCTGGCATCTGCTTCCCTGCTCGTGGCCCTGCAGAGAGGCCGCCTGCCCCAGGCTGCAACATCTACTCATCGTTTTTTGGCTAAACAAACAAAGCCAAATCCCGTTCTCGCTCATTACCACAAGCATTCAGCAGCAAGACTTGCTTTCTCCCTCTCCGAGCTGGGAGGTACACATTTGGATGCACAAATTCATGTGAAAACTCTTCGAGGAGTTTTTAATGTTTTCTATAATGAATATAACAGGGATCATTTCTTTTAATCGGCCAATGTCTCTGCAAGCTGTCAGCCACTGCTGCACAGAGAACAAAGGGCCTCCCTTGCGTTCCACTGAAAAGGTCTTAATGAAGCTCTGCGCATTTCTGGGGAGCCTAAAAATCTTTGTGCTCGTTCCAGCATAGAGCTGTATACAAAATAGGAGAGTTACCGAGTCTCTCTATTGGGGCCTGGCTAGAAAATGAATCGCTTTTATTAAAAATATTTTATTTCTCGTCTCCTTTCACCTATTTGTTCAGTTCTTTGCTAAAATTATCTTTTGAGTCATAGAGAGCTCTTTTAGACCTCTCATTTTGGTTTTTCCCCTCTAAATTGCTTTTAATACTTAAATGTAATGGAGAAGCTTTGATTGGATTCCTCACTCAGATGGATAATTAGTTACATCTAAATAAGTTACAAAATGTACTCCTTTGGACTCAATTCCTTTCCTTTTAGCCAAACTAAAATACACTGTTCTCCAGAGAATTCTTGTTTGAGAATTGACTGAAGGTAATTATTTGAGATAATTAAGATCACTAAGCAAAGTAATTTAATTTTCTTCCCTGCCTCTTCCGCCCTCCAAGAAATGTAAATGTCTGTGTAACACTCGATCAATAAAAAAACCTTTTCAAAGGTTAAGTTGGCCAAGTATGCTGTTAAGTTAGGAGAGACTAGCATGAAGTGAAATCCAGTAGAGATGTTTAGAAAAGTAATGAAATGTCCAATTGAATAATTTTTTCCCTAAGTTTTTGTGTGTGTGTGTGTGTGTATTGTGTTGTTTGTTTGTTTGTTTGTTTTTTTAAATTCTGCATCTTTGCCAAGGGTAGACGAGGGACAGCAGGTACAAAGATCTGAACCACTATGGCCAAATTAGTTGTATTGAAATCAGGTGCTGTGGGGCAGGGCTGGCCTGGCTGAGACCCAGCAGGTGATGGAGATGTACAATCACGGCAGGAAGGTGACTCGCGTTGAAATGACGAGGCTCCATCAGTGACCTGCAGCAAACCCTATTTAGCAAGGACTGCAGTGGGGTAGCAAAAGAGAAATGGAAGTAGGGCCTTGGAAGACTGAAAAACCTGAATAAAAAAAAGGTATTTGGGGTTCTTACTTTCTTTTTCTTTCTTCTTTTATTGCTTTTTTTGTTATCTCTGAATATTTGGTTGCTACACAACTTAGATATAATGTGTGCTTAGGAAAGTCTGGAAGAAATTTGCTCCAACTTTTCTGTTGGAGTGAGTAATCAGAGGAAGAGAGGATTATTTTTCTCTAAATCACAATGTTTTTCATGTTTACTAACTTCTCTGTTTAAAGCTGAAGAAGGGATGAAGTTGGGAACTCTTTCCTTTTGTGCTTGGTCTTGAGGCTATGAGGCAGGAGGCTGTTTACCAAACTTGTTTTATGTAACCAAAGAAACTGTGAAGCAATGAGGTTTCTCTTTGTTCAGTGCGATCCTGAGTCATTCTAGTTAGTGCCAGTTTAACCCACTTTTTGTTTCCCTCGTCTCTTTGCAAATGTTTCTTCTTGTCTTAGCTGTATCCTATCTGTGTCCCATGCTGCTTGTGCAGAGAGTTGGTGATATTTATATAGGAAGCACCTTTTATAGTTCCCTCTCCCTGTAACTGTGTATCTCAAACTGCAAGTTCAGAAAGTGCTTAGTCTCTCATCAGTACAGTATGTCTGGGTACAGACAAGCAAAAAATAGCAATACTAAGCCTTAAGCAGCTTTCAGGATTTAAACTTTATTCAATCCTGTATCCTGGGCTGTGCCTTAAGCTCAAACCTCAGCTATGGCTGGGTCAAACCTTCCTGACCTGGTTAGTGTTGCCTGAATCCAAGAGCCTTGGGCTGCGCTGGGGGAGTTCAGTGCCTGCCCGTGCAGCCCTGTTCCAGGTGCACAGGCAAGGAGGGTCACCGGCAGGGGACGAGCCGGTGATCTTGTTGGAGGGGAAGAATCTCTCACTGCTGCAAAAGTCTGGGCTGGACTTGCCAAGAAATGAATTAGATGCTAAAACATTGGGGATGTGTCTGCATGTCTGAAGTACTTCTAAAAATCGCTTTAGCTCAGAGAAGACAGACTCCCTGCTCTTGTGTTTACCTTAAATTGCTTTGGCTTCTCTTTTCAGAGTCTTCTGGAAGCCATTGCTGCTTTTAAGGTCGTTTGTAATATGATGCACGCTTTGGAGAAGCAAAAGGTCTGGGGCCACTTAAATGTGGCTTTCCAGAAAGGACAGATCCTGGAGAGTGTCCAGGTCTCTAACAAGTGCCTGCAGAGCATTTGGGAACAGCGGCTACTTTCCATGGCACCAACCTTCCCACCCAGAACTGCGAGCTTCCACCTGTTCATTTCCAAAGCTTAGCTCACGTTTAGTTCTGCTCATTTTGTGACGACTGCATACTTTTATTAAAGCTTCCTGTGGTGTGTTCATTATAATTTCTGTTTTACAAGGGCCACTCGCTGAAGTTCACAAACACTTCAGCAACCTGTCAGTGCTCGGCTTTGAAGCCAGTGTAGAGGCAAATACCAAAGATCTGCTATCTTAATTAGTACAAGAGGTTACAGAGATGTTAATACCTGATCTTGCAGGGCTGACAGAAAGGATTAAAGGTTGTGGAATCAGATGCTTGTAAAAGAGAGGGTTCTGGGCACTACTGTTTTTCCTGAGCTGAAGTTAGCAGATTGCGGCTTTGCTTGCTTGGGTGAATGCGCTTGTTGGTGCGAGTCTGAGTTGGAGCATATGGAGAATGCATGGCTTGCACTTGGGCCAAGGGTGGGAACTGCCAGGAAGGTCTTAATTCCTTCGAGCTTTAATGGTATCAAATTCTATCAGAAATAGTTGAAATAATGCCTACATCTTGTGGCTATGAAATATGACCTTTCAATTCATGTGTCTTCTAAACAGCCTTGCTGCTGTGGTTAGGAAGCTTTGTGGGGCGCAGGCACGCAGCATGCTTCTTATCAGCACCTATTCCTGCAAACTCCTGTGACCTGAGGCCAGCAGGGTCCTGGTGATGTGACTGCTGCCTGCAGCACCTGCACAAGGTCTGCTAGACAGCAGTCAGAAACACATCTTTTTCCCCTGCTGTGACAAGCTGGAACACTTGTTTCCGTAGTGCCGGGATGCTGAGCAGCTCATGTGTGAGGGCCAGCAGAAAGGGAGAGGCACCCTGGGAATCCCTGCTTGCTCCAGGGCTGTGTGCAGGGAGGTTACACCAGGGAAGGGGTCACTTCAGCAGGTATTTGTGGCAATTAATGGAAATTGGCTACTGGACAAGATGTACCTTTTGCAGACCTGTTCTCCCAGGCCTTGCCCAAATTGTTCTTGTGGTTCACGTGACGAAATTCCTGAAATGCAGGCTGTCTTCTGTAACAGCTAGAAGCCCTGCTTGAAGGCCTAAAGCAGTCACTGTGTAGGCATGGAATAACAGTGATGCTTCAGTCTTATTTGTAGCTCAGGATTCTGTGTTGCAGCAGGGTGTTGGAGCCCTTTGCCCACATTGCTGCCACAGTCCTTACCCTGAAATGTTTATAGTTTCAGGCCTCGATTCTGCACTAAGGTGGTTTTGGCTGGATCTTTCAGGATATCTGTGTGTGACAAGTAATACTCAACCTGTCTAAAGGTGGTAAAAATCTTGCTGTAATTAATTAACTTATTGTATTTTATGATGTTTGGTGTGCCTCCTTGGCACCCAGAGGATCTCGGATCTTTGATCCAGAGGGTGTGATTTATTGGGCAATTACACATCTACACACCATCACTCATGCTGGAAAGAGGCGCTGTGATCTCATCAGTCTGGGAGAATGTGACATGGAAGGACTTTTATCAAATGAAGGGGGGGCTGATGGATGGAGAAGTCGGAGAAGTATTGATTCAAGCCGATATATTATTTTCTACATTAATATTGTGCAGACAGTAGCAAATAGAGACCCTGCACTAGTGTTAGTGTTTTTTCCATGATGAAGAATTGCCCTTCTGTGAAGTTTCATTTCAATGAGGAATGATGTTTTGGGACATTAAATGATTTCTTATGGAAATGTTAGTTCTTTCATTATACAAAGAAACGGGCAAAATACACAATTACTTTTCTTGCGCTATCAGGAAGAAATGGTGTGAGGTGAATCCTCTTGGGAATATGCTATGGGAGAAGTTTTCTGTATGTGCTGCTCTGTTTTGGGGGATGACTTGGAAAATAGCATACTGTGGGTGCTAGCACAGGTATGTGGCTATTGGAGCCCATCTGAGTTAGCACAGCCTGTGGGTATGTTGTCTCTCCAAGAACGACAGGCTGCAGAAGTTGCAGTATGTTTCTATAGGTGCGTTAAAAGGAATGGTGGCCTGGGGCATCTGCTTGGAGGTGAACTTTGCTGCAGGTCTTAGGCCTGGATGGTGGCTATGGAAAGGTGAGATCAGAAGATTTTTAATACGTTTAGTCCATTGACTTTCCAAATGGCTCCTGAATCAGGGCCAGAATATGCATTATGTGACACAGGTTTTCCACTTCTATTACTGTTTCTTTTTAATTTGAAGGTCATTCCTCCGAGTTTAGCAGAGGCTTTTCTGTTGATGACTGATGCATTCCTCCTGCTATCTGTTCTACCTTGTAATACTGGATTTATTAATGTATCAACAGAGTTCTTCCCATATTCATCAGGGCCAGATGGTGATAAGAAGGACTTCTGCTTTAAAAATTGCCTTGCTCCTTTTCTTCCCTGGCCCCCACCAACAAAAGAAAGGGAGGGGATTAATCTTAGACTAAAAGTGTTTCAGTTGATGCCTGCCTCCAGAAGTCATTAGTAGGATAACCAGGCAATGAGACTGATGTAAGAGACTTTGACTTATGTTGGCAGAAGAGACGGTGAACCACTATGCAGCATTTTTGTTTTTGTTGGCATCAGGCTGCTTTGTACAAGATACGGCACAGCCTTACGATGGCAGCTGCTGATGGAGATGATCTTTGCTCTGCAGACCACGCATGTTCCATAACTTTAGCACAGATAACCCCTCCCAGCTGGAGAGATTCAAGAGGTTAGTGTGTCTTTGTAGGCTTCTCATGGCTTGTATTTCTTGAAATACTAAAAATTTAGGGTAAAACAATTGAAGATGCTGTATCAGTGTGCACAAGTTGAAGAATTCTGAACTTAGACCATAATGATGAACTTATTTAGAAATAAAGTGTCCCTATTTCCAGTAGATTAATGCTCTTGAGCTGAAAGGAGTTAATGCTGCTTTGCTCCTGGCATCAAGCATCCATTTTTTTGTGTACTTTCCATGTATGTTGGCTCATGTTGATTTCTTGTGTTTTCTGTGTCCTGTGAAGACATGAACCCAGGCTTAGAGAGCAGCAAGGTCTCCATGTGATTTCTGCCCCCCCCCCCCCCCCCCCGCCATCCCACTGTCAGAACAGTGAAGACTTTCACCTGAGTTGTCTGCATGTTAGAGGGATGTGAAGGTTAGTTTGAACCTATTTGGATAAAAATGCCGAGGAGGATATCTCGGACCACTTGGCCTGCTTGTTCATCAGGCAATAAAACCGGGCAGCCTCTGCAGGGGCATCTCAGCCCACCTGTCCTTGCTCCAGGTTTTGCCAACAAAGAGTTCTGCTACACCAAGCAGAGGATGGGTGTATTTTCCCCTGGTCCCCACTGGAGGTCACTGGAACATTGTTTACCATTGTCTGTTAGAACAAAGGAATTGCAAAACTGACATTTTGTGAAATTAATGTTTTAAATTTTCAGAGATTTTATCAATTTTACATATGAAAATAAATCTCCAAATTGCTCATAATCCCTGTGTGTAATAGGTATTTTATAAACATTTCTTATGCTCTGAAGAGACATCAGCAGAGTCTTTATTTTACAAAAGTATGAATCAACTGACAGGAATTTTGAGAAAGGCTCCTGTAGTGGGTTTTCTGTGCCCCAGCTTTCTTTGTCATACTCTGATGGACGTGTCCTAAGTGCAAAAACGTACCTTAAGCCATTCTGTGTTCATCAGCAGGAAACCTAAATGTTGCCATTGCCAATCACTTTATTGCATTGTTGTGGTTTAACCCCAGTGGGGAACTAAGCCCCACACAGCCACTTGCTCGCTCCCCCCCGGTGGGATGGGGGAGAGAATCAGAAAGGTAAAAGTGAGAAAACTCGTGGGTTGAGACAAGACAGTTTGATAAGTAAAGCAAGGGCCGTGCACGCAAGCAAAGCAAACCAAGGAATTCGTTCACTCCTTCCCATGGGCAGGCAGGTGTTCAGCCATCAACAGGAAAGCAGGGCTCCATCACGCATAATGCTGACTTGAGAAGACAAACACCATTGTTCCGAACGTCCCCCCCTTCCTCCTACGTCCCCCAGCTTTAGATGCTGAGCATGATGCCATATGGTATGGAATATCCTTGTGGTCAGCTGTCCCAGCCGTGTCCCCTCCCAGCCTCTTGTGTGCCCCCAGCCTCCTCGCTGGTGGGGTGGGGTGAGGAGCAGAAAAGGCCTTGGCTTTGTGTAAGCACTGCTCAGCAGTAACTAAAACATCCCGGTATTATCAACACTGTTTTCAGCACAAATCCAAAACATAGCCCCAGACTAGCTACTATGAATAAAATTAACTCTGTTCCAGCCAAAACCAGCACATGCATATATGTTATTATATATGCTGGAAAGAAGATGAGCAGTTTGGTGTTCTGCAAAGGTTATTAAAATTGGTTCAGACCAAGGAAGCAAAGAATGTCTCTTTCTTTTTTTTTTTTTTTCCCCCCCTCCCCCCTGCCCTTGTGCAGGCAGTGGTTCCTGCCCACTCAAATTTTTGGGAAGTCTGCTCAGATACCCCTTCTGTCCTAGATACAGACCCCCCTCATGCATGAGGAGCCCTCTGCTATTGGTGCTGGAGCAGAAGCAGATGCTAGACTAACAGGATCTAATTATCAGTAATAAGAAAAGTTTGGCAACTAGTCATGGAAATGGCAATAAAAAAAAAAAAAAAACAAAGCATCTTCTCAACCCATCTATCAAAGTGTGTGCAGTTGCTGTTAATGATAGACTGAATAATAATTAGTACCAACTAAAAGGATCGCTTTATATTTCCCTTTATATTTAAAGCCAAGAAATAGACTTCTGACTTTTGGGTGATATCCAGTTTTGATATAGCACTGGGATTTATATTTTAGTCTTTATATGTAAAGTGCATTTGTGAAATCTATCAGTTTATGGCAAATTAGGTGCCGTTTGCCGTAAGTTTGACTGTGAGAGTGCATGCAATCAACCACGAGAGCAGTGCTTGGTCTCCTTGGAAAATGTGTGGGAGGAGCTGGGGATTTCCATTTCAGATGTAGGTACTTCCTTTAAATCTGTTCCCACAGGCAGCTGATGGATCCAAAACTTACTGGAGTATTTGTCAAATAAATAGATATGCGTACATGAAAAATCTCAGATTGCAACATTTTCCACAAACGTTTCCATTAGAGAAACACAATTTGCTGTTGAAAAACATTCAGCAGAAGTTTAAACTGCTTGCAGGTCCTTGGGGAGCTTAGATTTGGAGCAAGGAGGGAGCTGGGTCAGTCTGAGCAGTCTCTCTTGGCAGGTACCGCGTAGGTCTTCTGCTGCTGCCTTTTCCTGATGCCATTACCAAATATATCAGGTAGAGTCTGTCCGATGAATTAAGGTAATGTGTATCGGCCTCTGTCAGTCATCAGAAGCCTCATGGGAAAGTTTTTTGGTTTTTTTTTTTTTAACAGCTGGCAACATGTTTTTCTGTTTCATATAGCCCCCTCCAAGCTCCCCACTGGGAAAAAGATGGGTAAGAACTCCAGTTTCAGTTCTGCTGAGTGTTGGAGCAGAGGCTGTGCTACTGCGGTGGCATCGCAGCTGCCCCGTGGCAGCATGCGTGGGAGCACAGTGCAGCAGGCTGGCGGGGTTTTGCAGGGGCCTCTAGCAGACAGAAAATGCTAAAATTGGCCTAATGGCCTGGCTGGAGTGTCTGCTTCAGATGTGCACTCCATCTGAAGAGTTAAACAGAAGTGAGATAAAGTCCTAACTAGTGGCTCTTAAGATGCTTGCCCTGTCTCTGCTACCTGCCCTGGGCTCCGTGCACCCGGGAGGACACAGCAGCGGTGGCTGCAGGAGGACCAGCCAAAGGGACATCTCCTGTCAGGCTCTTAACAATGAAAACACTTGTATTATAAAGACTTCAGAAAAGTAACCCTTGATTGTGTTTAGTGAGTGATTTTCTGAATCTAAATAATAGGTTCATCTCAAATTGATGATGAATGCAGGGACTTCAGTCCTGAACCATGGAGATTTGATTAATGCATTAAAATGATGAGGTACTCAGTTGGAATAAGAATGTACTTGCCTATAAGCTCTCTAATATACTGTGCTTGAGAGATTCACGCTGGATTTTTGTGAATGCGGTGCTTTTTTGTACGTTCAAATGGGGCAGACCACCTTCTGAAACGTGACTGCTGGGTATTCAGTTCTAGAGATGGAGGTCTCTGGTGTTGCCCTTGTTTGAAGCTTTTGGCAAACGTGGGGGGCGAGAAAGCTGGCTTGACGTAAGCTGCCAGTAACTCGTTATCCAAGAACGTGCCCAAGAACCATCCCTTATTTGTCAAATTCATCAGCCTCAAAGAGGTTCAAAATGCCCTTGTGGGGTGTGCAGGTATCAAAGCAAGCCAGGAGGAGCGATGGCTCTGCACCACAGCACCAAATCTGAGCCTGGACTGGGTCTGGAGCGGTATTTCTGCTTTTGCTTCATTTAAAAGCTTATCCTTAAATGTTTGCACTAAAGCCCTGGAGCCCTAAGAAAGAAGATGCAAATAACTTGACTCTTTTCCCATGGAAGCAATTAAGAAACTGTGTTAATAAGAAATCAAGTTGTTTGTAAATTTTAATGGTTTAAAAGATGCCCTAGGGAAATCACAAACAAATAGGACACTGTTTCATGCAGACCCTTGCTAGCCAAGCAGCTCCACCTATGTTGTAGATGTGATCAATTAAAAATTATCAGGAGAAAATGACGCATTCTTTTAATTTAGCCAGAAGGATTTTCTAGCATAATGATTAGAGGCTAGAAGGAGACTGTAACTTTATTTTATTTCCTCCCTCTTTAAGAAAAAGGGAAACCGTGCTGCATCTTGCTATAGGCTGGTTGGGAATGCTAGGAGCAAAATCAGTGGGAAGTTGTGTTAATATTGCATGCAATGACCAAAAACGGATTTAACAGTGTGCTGGTAGGCAAATGGCATAAACTGCATTTATTTGAATATCAGGACTTGTCTCTGGTGTGGGTTTGACATTTGCTGGTGTCATGCAGCGTTGCGGGGACAGGCAGGTTCGGGGGATCCTTTGTGGAATAATGACACCAAGTCGTTACCATCAAGCGTTATTTTACCCCATCTCTGTGTTTTGGGTCGCTTTAACCCATTAGCCGTAACTGGGGCCTACAGCACAGGTAGGGACCCCGGCCTTCTGAGGCAGCAGCCTGTGGCGGGAACCTGTGGCCTACTCAGGCCTCAAGGCCACCCCTGGGTACTGGCAGTGCTGTGGTGTGCGTGTCCTGCTGCCGCCGCCTGTGCCACCCTGACCGGCCTGGGCGTGCGGGACCCTGCGCAGGCGGAGCGGGGACGTGACCCACCGGCCGTGGCCCATGGTGGAGAACAGCCAGGGCGAGATCTGTCAGCTGTGGTGCGAGCCCATACTCGGTGCTCCCAAGTCAGGGGAGAGACGGTGTCTCCAACAAGGCCGGAGATGTGAGTTTTAAAACATGGTGCCTGGAGGTGCTGCCCCTCCTCTGCTGCCTTCCCCTCCCTGGCTATTTTAGGCGGGCAGCTGGCACCTCCTTCCAGGTGGGGTGAGCCCTCTCCTCACAGCGGGGGTGGCTGAGGAGAGAGTGCTGAGGTGCTGAGGCTGCTGCTCGCTGAGCAGCACCCGGGCCCTGTGGTGGAGCAGGGCCAGGAGGTGGCCGAGCACGGCATCGTCCCGCCAGGCCTTCGTACAGGAGCGTCCGTGCTGTTTTACACCTCTGTTCGGTGTTTGATTTGCCTGTGAGAGTTCATCTTTTTGTGAACTCTTTCACACGCCCTGCTTGCTGACCCCAGTTGGTGCTGCGCTTTGTCACTGGTACGCACTGGGCTGAGAAAAACGTGAGTACAGGTAGCAGCTTTAAAGCAAAAAAAAAAAACCAAACGCAACACTAGAATATCAAATTTATTTCTTCTTTCAATTCTGTGATTACAAAGCCCATTGCATTATTTTGAGGCCCAGCTTGTGCTTTATGTAGCGTGAGGGTTGGCAGCGCTGCTTCTCCTGTGGCTTGGAAAAGGTCCTGCAAAGAAGTCCTCTTGGTTTCTAAACGTGCTCATATCTGGCATATGCAAAAAGCATCGGCAGAGGCTTTCATACTGCCTTGGTAGCTGAGGAAAATATTAATGTGACAGGAATAGAAGATGGAGCTTGAGGCACAATACTTGTGTTTGAGGCAGGTGAGAAACAGGGGGAGTGCCTAAGTGACAACTATGTTTGCTGCTGCTTGGGGGTGTGATGTGTATGTGGTCTCCATAGGGCTGAATTATTGTGATTTATAAGAAATTCATGGAACTACATTTAGGTTTATGTAATGTATGTCTACACATACACGAAAATCAACAGAAGATTTCGTTATTGCTGTGACACGTTCCTTCCAACTTGTTCACTCCTATGATTATTGCAATTTGTTTTTCCTGAAATTTCTGTAAGGCATGACAAGACACCAAAGTTATGGTGAGTTACACAAAGGGCTCCTTTGCATATTAAAGACTCTGTATTGTCACTTGACTAAATTTGGGAAAACATCTACCACTGTGAGTGTCATTAGAGAGAGATGAATTCCAGTGCTCATTACTGGGGTGCTGTGACAAATAGGTGGAGGAAGGACTATAAAGTGGCAGTGTGCTTTTTTCCCAAGCCTTGTTGAGGCTCATTTTACTTCTCTCCATCTCTAGCAGTCTCAATCCCTTGATAATAAATGCAGCTCGCATATGAACAACCCCCCGGACTGATTTCTTTCCACTGGAAGAAGTGATTTAAAAGAAGACGAAAAAAAGACATTGAATGTGTTCATTATTGATAATCTTAAAGATTTACTGTGGGCTTTCAGAAAAGCTGCTGCCTTAAAGCAAACTGCTTTTATCTCCTTTTTGTTTGCTTAGTTGGCTTTTGTGGGTTTTGTGTTTTTTCGTTCAGTAGCTCATGTAGATAGAAGCTGGAATATTTTTTTTTTTCCTGAGGGGAAGTTTGCCAGCCCCTGCTAGCAGTGGGAAGGCTCAGTGGGAACTGCACAAGGATGTGTTTTGCCAGTAGAGAGGTGCGTGGAGTACATCAGACCTGGCTTTAGGCGCCTGTGGGCACTCAAGGCAGCTGGCTCTGTCCATGCTGGGGAGCATCGTGGTGTTACCAGCACAGCAGCTGAGTGCCCTGGTCTTTGAGAAAAAGCTAGACTCCTACCCTTGAGCATCAGGTTTCTTTAAAGCAGTCTGAATTAGACATTAATTGTAAATTTAAAAAAAACCCAACACCTTGGCAAAATAATGGAGAAATCTGCTCAGCAACTGAAACTATTTCCAATCTGGTCCTTCTGAGCCCACGTGGTAATGCCGGATCTCCGTTCTTGCTTGCGTTCCCTTGTACCGTTTCAGAGCCCTTGTCTTAGGCTTGGGGTTAAAATGTTCTTCGCATGGTACATAATTGCATTAGAGTGCAAGAAGCCAAGAGGAAATGGAAGAGGAAGGGGGAGTTTAATTCTGATGAATCCCCAACTGCTCCTTCGTGCTAGCTCAAGGAAAGATGTCGACAAGGTAATTATCACAGCGTTTTGTGTTTTGTTGCTTCTAGCTTTCTCCTTGAGGGAACAGAAACAGTTGGTGCGGTGCAAGAGATGGGCTGGCAGATGGGAGTCAGGTGCATACTGACTAAGCCAAAATGTAGGAAACTGGGAGAATGGGAATCCATACTAAAAAGCCCAAGAACAGTGAATTTCTCCACTGGGTTCTGACCTTTCTCAGTGTATATCAAAGGGCAGAGGCAGTCACCCTGTGCTCAGAGTTATTAGATATTAGGGATGTTTAAAGTACAAGATATCAAGCCAGGAGGTGCAGACCAGATGTGCTCATTCACCTCGTTGCCCTTCAGTCTCCAGAAATTCCAGAATCTTTAATTAAAGCCAAAAATAAGTTCAGGGAGGAGCAGGTGGCTTTAGGAATCAGGAGATGTGAATGAGCGTCTATGGCGATATGAACTCTTCACCCAGGTAACCTCTTGATGGGCCCTGCGAGAGCACTGTGCTGTCCTGAAACTGCCATCTTTTAAGAAGGTCACTGCTGGAGCCAGACAAGGAGGTGGTAGAGAGATTATCATGGGGAGAGCGGGTGGGTCGCAAGCTTCTGCTCGGTTCTGTGCAAAGCATGCTCGTTATTTCAGAGTGATTGTGTTTCCTATATGGATGACTGTCAAGAAGCAGAGAGCATCGACCCAAAGGTCCATGAAATTGAGAGAAGCAGCAGGCTCTCAATACCTTAAAAAATCAGGACTTCCAGTAGAAGCTTGTTCAGCTTTTTTCCCTATGTCTGAAGATAAGCACCCCTGAACTTGAGAGTATTTATAAACAAACACAAACTCTCTGGAATTTAAATCCCAAAAGAAAAGGGGAGGGTCCAAACTGTTGTGTGCAGCGAGGAAGGAACAAAGACAACCTGGTAATATCTTAGCTAAGATGAGTTGTACAGAGGGATACAATAAAAGCAGAGCAGGGAAAATTTTACCCTGATGTTAAAGCAAGGAAATAACTCTGCTATCTGCTTGTCTGGGGACTCCGGGGATGTAATCTTTTCCCAGTTTGTGCTTTCCTTTTGCAGAGTGTGCTTTCCTCAGTAATACGATGCAGGATCTTGGGAGGAAAGTGCCACGTAATAGCTTTTCGGCACAGAGGGCATAACTGGCTGGTTGAACTCATGGGCATTTAGAGGCCTAGTGGCTAAAAAGAGTTTGCAGGGTTCAAAGTAAAAAAAGCTGGATAATGTTTACCACAATACTAATAGGAAATACAGAGAACTTGGTGTATTTTCTTGTCAGATTCAGTATAGTATATGTTTGTAACTAAGTCCCTCTGGTTTAGGGTTTTCCTGCATACGTAAGTGGAGACTTATCAGGCAGATGTAAATTTGGTGACATGTTGGAGCGAAAGCAGAACTGAATGAACTTTGTTTTTTTTCCTAAGTAGCTAGAATGAGCCAGGTAACTTGTGCAGAAATTGGTCGATTGTGTGTTCTCATTCCCCGTTTCCTGGAGTGCCTCTGCCTTCCACGTCGTGGTATTTGCTTCTGAAACAAGAGATATTTCCCAAAGGTCTCTGAGCATGTGTAGCTGTATTTCATCCCCATGGTTAATTCAACAAAGAATACTGGAACACAGAGTATCAGAAAACATTTTCTCTGTGTTCAGAAAGCAAAACCATATGCTCAAACCCTGTCATCAGTTCAGAGGCGTTTAATAACCTTATACTTCACCAATCAGAATAATTAAACAGGCTCATTATTTTAAATATTCATTGCGTCCAGATTCCATGTTTGGCTTTCTTGGTCAATTTGGTTCTTGCTAATCTGGGGGAAGGAAAGAATGTTCTCTAGTGCTTAATTTGCATTAAAAACACTATAATTTGTAAGTAAATTGGAAAGCTTTTAAGTGAAGAGGGAACATCAGTGACTTGACAGTCAAAGCTCTCCTTTGTTTTTCAAGCATAATGTTCCAGAAAGATGCTCTTCCTTTCTTGGAATTACATGGCAGTAAGAATGAAGCCTTGTAATTGTTCATTAATCCATGGTTATTAGGAGACTGGTGGAAGAAAGCACCAGAAAAGAAAAACAAACCCAAAGTGGGTAGTATCTTGCCCATGATACCTTTACTATAAAATTGATTTTAAATTTAAGCGATTTAAGGAGGGGGTAAATTATCGTCAGAAGAGCAGTCGCTGGTCTGCGTGGTGGAGGCTGGGGAGATGGAAGAAGGGCGCTGCCTCTGCGGTGCAGTGAGACCTCTCCCTGCCTGCTCCTGGGCTGAGCCGGTCTGGCTGCTCAGCCTTCTTTCTTGGATCCAATTTTTTTTCCTTTCCACTACTTCCAATTGTGCAAGACTTCCTCTTACTGGTGAGCTGATAAGAGTGGCCCACAAGGAATAATAATGGAAACTTGGCCAAAAGGAGCAGAAAGATATAAAGACATGTCATTGTGGCTAAATACTGTGTGTGGGAAGTTTCTCCTATGTTCTTACTTGACCAACCTGACACAAAGAAAACACCTTAACTGGTTTGATTTTAAAAAATACCCAGACAGGCTCTACTTTTCTTCCTTTTTTTGGTATATCTGATTGCATGGATATTTCTTGAAAAAAATCTTTCTCTGTCTTATTAAAGATGTTGCTTTCTTTGTTGCTTCCACCTCTTTATTTAGGAGGAGGAGGGGAGAGGAGTGAGAAATGTAGCAGAGAAGCTTATTTCAATGCAAATCTATTGTTGATAATTGCAGTTTTAAAATCTTCTCAACCTTCAGCTGAACAATGAAAAAAGAATAATGGCTGTGAATTATTAGCTGTTCCACTTACCTTCAAAATAGTTCTTACTTTGTTGTGATACTTGAACATATTTATTTTTGTACATATTTTGGGGTTTTTAATGTGCGTGTGGTTCCTGTGGTCTTTATTTTCTTTAGGACCTCTGATAATTCTGCATCTAAATTTTTGTTATGGATATATATGGCTAAAATCAATTAAAAATCTCTACTTTCTTCCATGCTTCCAAAGTAATCAGATCCACTTTTCCATTATTGTGTTTCTAGGCCAGGATAATGCAACAAACAGTATAAAGATGAAGCAGTCTAGGGAAGTTGAATGGGCTAGTTTTGTGCTGCTTTGAACCTTTTCTGTAGGTATTGGCAGAGGTAGGCTCCATTCTGAGCTGTTAAGCTGGTTGCCATCATAGAAGTCCAAATTTCTGCCAGCTGTGGCACTCGCAATGAGTGCAAAGGGAGTACAGAAAGCAACTGGAGTGGGGTACAGCCTTTTACACCCATTATGTGTTTCTTGTGCATGTAAATGACCCTCCAGGTTATGGGGTGTAGGGAATCCAACCCAAGGGATTCTCGCAGTATGTATGTGGATGTCCAACTGTCTGTATCTACTCATAGAGCAGAAGGTACTTGTTCATTTTTATTCAATTTTCTGATTCCTTGATTTTTTTAAAACATTTAGGGATTTAATGGCAGCCATAAAAATTTCTCAGAAGGAAAGGGAGAGAAGATTTGAATAGCAGTAAATAATAACAGAAAGAGCTAAGGATCCTACATACATATTCTTAAAACCACAAAGCTACAAGCTTTGGTTTTTTCCAGGCTTAGTGTTAAACACCTTTCCCTCCAAATCATGGAGCCTTGCTTGTAGCAAGCAGGCGTTATAAATGATGATTGTATTTATCTGCCATGGCAAAAGAATGGCAAATCAAGATGGATATGTTTCCACCTGTCTGAACTGACAATTTATCACCCTAATTCCTAATGGATCAAGCATTTGCTAAAAGAGGGTAATTGTTTGGATGTGAAGCTTGGCTTTCTGATGCAAGGGATTTATGATGTGTCAGGTTGTGGACATAAAGTATAACATCATATTATGCTAATTCTTGTCATGCTTATGCATGTCATGTGACAGTGTAAGACAATGTGACTATCTAATGTGCAAAAGTAGCAAGTGTCTCTGAAATGGGGAATGCCCACTACTAATTCAGAGGGTGAGAGTGGTAGAGACACACTCTGGAAGTAGAACAACCATATTAAGAGAACTAATTAACTGAGGTGGAGTACCGGGTTATTCTGCCTCCATGCCCAGAGCTAGCTCTTGGTATGGCAGACTCTAAGCCATGGAGCTCTTACATAGAAAATTCAGTGCTGTCTGGTTTATATGTGGAAATGATTTCCTCTTCCAAAAAAAAGGCATTGTGGATTTTTTTGGAAGTACATGAACAATATGAGAAGAAGGTAGCGTTTTCCTTAGCAGGAGGAATTTGTGAGAGGAGCACTAAAGTTCCCGGTGACTTGATGAGAATGGCATTAAGGACAGAACTAATAACAAGCAGATGAAGGGAGCTCTGCCTTGGTAAAATGACTTTTACCGCTTGCCATGGTGGCAAAGAGATGTCCGATCTCCACCAAGAAGGTAGGGCCAGACTGCTAAGCGGGAAGATAATATAAGTAGGAATATAATTTATAAGTGAAGATAAATTATCAAAGTAAGGGGCAGGATCATCTTCCGAAACCCTGTAGTTCAGCATGTTCTCCTCATTAAGCCTTTTAATCAGCCATCTGGATGGGGCGGACTGGGTTTGGAGACTAAGAAAAGCCTGGCTCACCATGGAGGATATTACACCCATAAAATTCAGGCACCTTTGATTGGAAGCTGCTGCTGGCATATGTTATCCAAGGCTCTTGAACACGCATTTGATTCAGAGGACAAACATGGAGTTGTCAAGGATTTGATTGTTTTTCTCGGCTGCGTAAGGAGTGTTAGACCCTATTGTTTTTGACAATGCACCTCAATCAGGTCTTAAAAATAAAATGGGTAGTACACGCTCTGTGAAATTGAAGGAGCTGCGGTGGATTCCTCAGAGAACTGAGCTGCTTGATTTAGTCTTAAGGATGATGTTTCTCCACAAGGGAGTCACCGGTCACAATAATTACATTGCTGTCTTCTCATAATATGATTTATTTAGATGTTGCCATGTGAATTAATTCTCTCTAATTGCTGCTCTTCTCACTGTAAATCAAGGTTTCTTGCTTTCTGGAGAGTCGTGAACATGATCCTACACTGAAGTAATTAGTCCAATTAGAAAGGAAAGCAGATGTGGAAAACCAATTACTTTCAGGAATATGTCTGCTCCTATGTAGTCTAAATGCTATTCAATCAAAATGTAATAGTAGTTTAATAAAACATTGTTTTATTCATAAACTCTATCCAGCATTAAGACTACACCAGCTCTTTTGGAGAAGCCAGTTTGGGCTAGCTTTGTAGCTGGTGAGCTTTCTTCTGGCTTGCTCCTAGTTTACACAACTCCAGTGAGAGAAAGCACATAGAGATCACTGCAAGCGAGGGCAGGATCCCCTTCCTTTAGAGACATCGCCCAGCAGTGAGAATGAAATGGGCTGCTGTCCTTGGCATTAGTACACTTGTCAAGAAAATATCCAGCAGAGAAAATAACCAACAGAGGTGGAAATGGGTCATTACAGTTGCACCCCCCACCACAGGCTTTGTTTGCAGCTAAAACTGCATCAAAGGGATGAAACTGGAGCAAGTGCATGGCCCCATCCAGCCCCATGGGTGCTTCCCAGAGCTGTGTCAGTGCTCGCTGCTCTCCAGTCACCTGGGACCCAGGCACAAACTGGTCAGCAAATGCCCATCAGCATCCAGATCATGTCCTTGCCCAGAAAATTTAAGGGCTGCTGTTAACAACTGTTGTTCTTTTGTGTTTCCTTTTTATGCTGGTAGTGCAAGAGCCCATGATCTCTGCAAGATCTGACTGGAAAGCTTTCAGTGAAACCTTTGGTGGTCTGTCACTGGTGTGCACGCTGCAAGTCAGACTTGCTTGACTGTAACAGTGGGGTTGCAGTGATTGATGTTGGTGGAGAATTTAAACCTCTGAAGCTCAAGATACTTCACAAAACTAAATAAATCTAGAGGAGGAGAAATGCAGGTACCAAAGTGAGAGAAAGCATGGTGTTCAGCAGAGATTTGAAAAGAAATCGAGAGTTGACAACAGTGCTGCAGGAGTTTGAGGATGAATCGTGCTGCTCAGCTGAGAGTCTCTGGGGAGAGAACTGAACTTGAAAAGGTGTGAGGAGCGGGAGGAAAAGGGAAAGCACAGAAAATCCTAATGCATGTTGCAGAAATGAAAATGTGAGCAAAACCTAGTCGTCTTTATGCAGTGTACTCATTTGCCACTGCTGTTGGAGCAGAATGGGCCCAGTAATGAACTTGCACTTACCAGCAGTAGCACTGCATGTGGGGCTGGACCCGTCAGTCTCCCTCTCATGGTCTCATTTTACATCTGAGTTCTGCAGTATTTATCAGCAGGGATTTCTCAAATTTACAAGCAGCAGCAAGGTTTCCCCTGGTCTTTTCCGCTCAATGTAGTTGTCAAATCCAGCATTTGTGCCCAGCCTGAAGTAGTGTGTGAAGTTACCTGCTTATTTCTGAGAGAATGGCCACCAGACTGCAGCCAGCACTTGCAATCAGATTCCATCAAGGTAATTCTGCAAAGTTTTAGTCTGATAAAGATTTTCATTGGACAGGCAGGAGCTTGTGTAGTTGGAAGAGGTGGTCCTGTGTTCCTATGCCCATCATGCCTCTCCCAGTTTGGAAACAGGATTTATTTTACAAAGGATGCACTTTGCTTAGCATACAGAAGTAATCGATAAAACATCAAGTGCAAGAAATGGAGGGAGGCAAGCGCTCAGCACTTTTCCCTGTAATTAATTTCACAGTGCGGTTCTCAGAGCGGTGGCTGTCACAACCCCACGCCAGGAGGGACACGAGCAGAGCAGAGCAAACACAGCTTGTCTATCCGCAGTGTGTGCCTAACAAAACCAGAATGGCCTCTTTGGGGCTTGTTTTTTAAGCTCTTCATTAAAATACCTGCAGAGGAGTCTTGCATTGGAGGTTCACCCATCTATTTTCTTCTATCTACTGCACAGAAGACAAGTGTTCTCATAATTGGGCCATTAAAGGAGGTGTTGAAATGTTACTAATTGTCAAAGGCAATTAAGTGTAGCAACATGTCACAGGTAAATTAACGAGACTCCAGGTGTTTTGAGCAAATTGCATTTATGTGGGTGTAAAACAATTCCGATCGTCTCTGCTAGTTGTCTGTATGGTTTTGGTGTGCTCTGGGGTTTTTTTGGTGGGTTTTTTGCTGAGAGTAATGTAGCTATGCATCAGCACCTGAGCTGGCTGTCTCTGTGATATCCTACATATTGTATAACCCTGACTTTAGAGATGCTTAAGATCCATAGCTGCTGTTTTCTGGAAGATGCTCCCTCTTCTAACCAGGCCCGCAAATCCAGACTGTTTTCAGGCTTGCTCTGATCTACTGGAAGCAGAGATTGTGCCAGTTTCTGTGACTTTTCCAGACTGAGAGGTCCTTCAGAGGGAGATCCAGCTATTGAGGCAGTAACTTGTAACCAGTGTTCCAACAAGTTTAATTTTCTCTCTCTCCACATCTTTCACTCCTTTAATTCATAGAGTTTTGGTGCCTCTTTATCGTGGACTTGAATGAGATGTGTGAGCAGCTGCTGCATGTACCTTGGTGTAAAGGGCGGTTTCAGAGACAAGAAACCAGGCGGTAAATACCACTGCAGCCTCTGTGCTTTGCAACAGACACCCTTCTCTTTCCATCCCACTTGCCATCATCCAACTTCCCTTTGATCCTTCCATCTCAGTGCTTTGTTGCCTTTCACCTGGTGCTCAGCTGCTGCCTTTCCCCTCCCTAAGGCAGAGGTCTTGCTGCTGCAGCCAGGGGTGGCTCCAGCCTCACTCCTGCAGCGTGCACCAGTCGCTGCATCTGTGATTCCCTTGCTGTAGCTGACCTGAGACCACCACCCTCCTCCCGTACCTCTGAACAGACATGTGGAGCTCTGCTGGTCTACGTATCAAGAGGCATGGCACGTTGCAGGGGAAGAAAGTCACCTCCTTCACGACACTTTCAGGCAGAGGCGTGCATAGCTATATGTGCATGGGAGCGTGCAGCCAGGCAGCACGGGGCTGTGGGATGACCCTAAAAAACCTTCTGGGGAGCACTGCTGTAAGGATATTATCTTCAGTTATCCCTCCTTTGGTCACTAGCCCAGGACTTGGCACTGGTTCTGCCACAGACCTCGTAGGTGGCCTGAGCTGACCACTAGCCAGGAAATCTTTCAGAGACACAGGTAAGAATTATAGGTCGGTCAGTCTCTGTGCTCGGATCCTCGGCAGGAATAATAGAGCTACTGCTTGGAAACACAGTGAAGATAAATCCACTGATGATACCATGATTCCCACAGTGATCTGCATGCGGCAGTAGTGGAGGTATCTCTAATACCCTGCAGCCGCTCATTTTTATTGACTAGCACATCTAGTTAATAACAAGATTTTGTAAATGTGACTTTATTGGTAAAAATATTGTGAAGAAAAAATGCACATATCCAGATTAGTTTCTACTTATTTGTGCATCCTATGTGCTATACATAGAAGCTATTGTAGCATGGGTTTAAGTTTTGCGTTCACTAAAATACTAATTAGTCTATTGAGAAGTATAGGAGCCATAATCACAAAGTTCCTGCAGACACTTCTTATTACAGACAGTAAGAAAGCTGTTATCTTTGCTCCATGCATAGCTATTTTCAGGAAGACCCGCAGTGACCGAAAATCACTGCTGAGAATATTCAGAGTTTTAACCTTTGAACAAATATCATGGGTTTTATTTCCGGTTACAATTTTAACATCAAAATCTGGAGTTACTAAATTGAGAGTGGCCAGCAGCTGTATCACTCCTGCCAAAAACGATGGCATGCTGCCCTCCCCCTGCAGCTCACAATACTGTAGATATTAGGAGAGACCACAAAAGGGTGGAACTGTCACATGGTCCCATAATTATCACTCTTTGTTTCTCTTCTGTTCCTGCTGTATTAGATGCCCTCCCTGCGAAGAGATTTGTGATTGTGTGTATGTGCACACGCATGTTTGAGGGTGGGTGAAACCCTAATTGTATATTATTAAAATATTATGATTTTTCCCCTTCCAAGCTGTAGCAATATGCAGCACCTCCCTGATGTCTTGTGCAGCTGGCTTTGACTGGCACTTGCAAGGTTGTCCTCCAGGTGCTGCATCAGAAATCTTTTGACACAGTGTCAGTAATTAAGTGTACAATTAAGAGAATGTCTGCAATTAAGTTCAATCAGTCAGTCAATCAAATCTACATTTGTAAAGGGTTTCTAAAGGGCCTCTTATCCAAGCCTCCCCTCTGCTTCAGAGCTCTGCGAAGTTAACACCAGACAACATTTATTTGAAGCAACCCAAAGAAAGGGCTATAAGGTTTGCATTGAGAGGATATTTGAGGCCTAGCTGTCTACTGAATAAAAACTGACTTTAGGTAAGGAATTTATGCACAACACTGAAATGCAGCTATTAAAAAGGCTGAAAACTCTTAGTTTTCTAGCTGTCTCCCTGGGCATTCAGCTCAGCTCAATAGTATTATTTCTCCTCTCCCTCCCTATGGGACAGAATCAGAAAGGACGGATATTTTGCTGATATAAGGTAGCCTGGTTTCATGCCATTTCAGGTATCTTTCAGCTCATGCCAGTTTTAGTTTTTGACGGGGCAGTTGGAGTGTCTGCACTTGCTGCTTTTGTGCTGCCCAGTAAATGAATCTTGAGTGAAAGCACAGCCCTGCTTGGGGTAGTTATTTGAAACAGGTTTCCTTGGCTATACCCGTTACAGCCAATACCATGCTTGAGGCTTTTTTAATGCACCAGAATACAGCAAATGACTTACACGGGCAGAGGATTGTGCTGTGGTTTCTGTGCCAAAGCCCTTTACAGGTTGCAAAGCGCATGGTGAAAGCCACCAGTGTCAAAGTGCTTGTTTGTGGCTTGTGTGTCTCTGTAATGGGAGCCTAGGAAATGCTGTCTTTGAAGTCAAAGCAGTTGGCATGGCTCCTGTTCTTGCTAATGTGCCCTTTTCCAGAAAGAGGTCTCTCTTGATAGGCTCAGCTCCCATGTTTGTCTGGCTTATATTCTGTATGCTGTGAAGTCAATACCAAGGCTGTTGGTAACCAACACTTCAGATAAATATGCCCCAAATCAACCCATTTCAACAGGGTTCTCCCGGTCCCCCTCACCACATTGCAGTGACAGACGCTATTCAGGACTTGGTGTTCACAAATAGCAGCAGCAAAGGGCACCAGGTTTTGAGTTCTTCTATGCATGTAGTTAAACCTTGTGTCAGCGAGTGAACCTGCAAATAGGAAAGTGTGGGGAGGTTGCAGCTAGAAAAGGGCTGCATTTCTCTGTATGGATGTACCTGGTGTTAATAAGGCCCCTTTGATAAATATAGGCTTAACATAATGCCCAAAGTACCACTGCTGGCAACACCAAGAAGCAGCTTCCAAATGCATGAGCCAAGACTAGTGGCTGGTACTTTCAACTGTTTTTCTTTGATCTCATTCCTTTTTCCTGAAAGTGTGTCTTGTTTGTGGTTGGTTTTTTTTTTTTTTGTCTGAATTGCCAGATCTGTATCATCAGTTTCCTTCTCAGGTCTGGAAATATTCAGTCTTTAGACTGCACATATTACTCCAGAGAGTAACTTGAGGATTTTTCTTGTCTCTGCTACATCAATGTGGGCCACAAGCCATGGTTTCTTTGATAACGAGCTTGTATTTACATAGCACCTCTCACTCTTAAAGGAGTTTTGCTAACTGCAGAGTGTATTGACAAAGACTTGTCCATAGCAATGCGTCTCTGGCAGTTTGTCTGCTGTCTCATTATATTCATTGCTTTAATGTATGGAAAGCTGTTAGCCAAAATGTCCTTCATATGGAAAAAAAGAACAAATGGCTAAGTAATATAGCAATGATAGTGCTGTAAATATTCCTTAGCATATCATTAATACCAACTATATTTCTGTCTTCATCCATAGAGCTCACAGTGCCCTACAAAAGAAGGCCTCTTACACCTGGGAAGCTGAAGCCAGCTGGGAAAGGAAGGGCGAGAAGATGGTGAGTGCAGTATCGTGCTTCAACGGATCTTCAGCAGAACCAAGCAGTTTGCCAGCAGAGGGTCCTGCCCTCTGGACCTGTTGCTGCCCAGGCAGTGGGAAGGTAGGTACCCTTATTTTATTACCCTTAATCGGTAAATAAGCAAACTTGTGCATTTTTCATCTGCTTATGCTTGACACGTGATACTTACCCTCTCACACTTTCACTCTTTGTCTCACTAAAAATGTAACAGGGGAAAGAACCCCAGTTGCTTGTCGGTGTTCTCATTAGCCTCCACCATCAATCACCACCAGAACTTTAAGGAATGGCTTGTTAAGGTCTCGGTTGTTCTGGGATGCTCTGAAGAAAAATACTTCAGGAAAAGATATCAAAAGCTCTTTGTGGTTGTTATGTATTTCAAGATACCTACAGAGATGGAGTATTAGAGGGATAAGAAAGTACAGAAAAGTGAAACAGTATAGGGTTGGCTACGTTTTGGTTTGAAAATATGTTGTGGTCCTGTTATTGTCATGATTTGATTTGAAATAGAGTGTAACTTTAACACTAAGCAGGGAAATGAGTTTTTGTCAGATATCCAACACAGGGTGTGTGTTACGCTTAAGAATGAGCCTGGAAATAAATGTCAGAAGCTTTGACAACTTGCACTGCTGACGGGAAGGGCTCAGCACCGCTGTATGTGGAAGCTGGCTGTTGGCTTTCCAGGGAGCAAACCCTTCAGAGGTCTGCGTTTGTAAGAAAAGCCATCAGCAAGTAGTTTTTGAATGCTTTTAAAGTCAGACACACAGAAGGGGGAGGGGGAAAGAAGGATTAGGCAGGCAGCTGAGAAATAATACAGGACAATAAATTCTTGAAATTTGGTACTAAATCTATCAAAGCAAATAATACGTCCTGATGGTAGGAGGACATTATTTGTTTTTTGTTTTAAATTTGCCAGACCTCATTTTTTGGGGGCATTCGTCTCGGGGAAGTGAGGACTTTGAAAAGGCAATTGCAACTGGTGAATGATTAGTGTTAGATGTGACACTTTTATGCATCAAATATGTTTAACTGCATTAACCTTGGAGGAATTTACACTGACACCTTAAAAGATCTATCTTGTGCTCAGCCTGAAAAATCTAAATTCTCCCTCAGCTGAAATCTTATTTACATTCATTTTATTACAAAATAAATGGGTCTAAAATTTTAATGGAGTTTTGCCAGATTCTGAAGGCAGTGTGGCAGGAGAGCTGGAAGGAAGCAGGCACTGCTGGTGTGATTCTTTAGAGAAAGATCCTCAAGGGAATGCAGAGCGGTGCATGTGCACCGAAACAAGGTTACGTTCAGGTTTCTGTACTGGATATACCATCCTAGAGGGAAGAGGACTGAAAGCAATGAGGTTACACATCTAATTTATCCACATTAGGGTTTAATTTCCTGCTAATAAGGTATTTAAGCCTTCCAGAAAGCAGCTTGTGGTCTTTGTAGACTTTTAATCTTTACATATTATGCAGAAAGTAAGTACATTCTCAAAACGGGTTCTTACTGGAGACTTTCAAGAAATATTCAGGTTATTAAAATGCTCTGTGTACTGCACCTCTCCATTTCCCAGCATGCTCGATCTCTGAATGTCTGGTGTATCCAAATTTCCATGCAGTTTCCCTTCTCTGTCAGTGGGAAGCAGTTCCTCTTGTTGCTGATTCATCTCCATGTCTCTTGTGCTTCACTCCACTGAAATCTGGTTAGGTATGAGACAGACTCCGGTGGAATGAAGGACAACAGAACCCATGGATCGTCCTTATTTCACTCGGAAAATGCAGGCGAGTTTATCGCATGTTAACATACCTTTTAGGGAAGCACAGCTGGCACACCTGCCATGTTTGAGTTGTATGTAGGAGGCATGAAATTCTACAACCAGTGCTTATGGGGATGCTATGGGCTGAAACTTTCACTTGCTCCCCCCCCCCGCCCTGTTTTTTCATTCACTTTAATTTTAGCCTGTAACAGAGCAGCCAGGTACACTTTGTAATGTTAACTGTGGGAACAACTTACCAAAGGATAGTGTGATTCTCCATCTTTTGAAGGCCTTAAACTACCAGGAGCTTCTCCAAATTAAACGCTCAAGGGTTTGAGCTTTTATGGCTTTTACAAGGGAGGTCCAACAAGATAATCGCCGTCGTCCCTTCTGGCCTTACACCCTTGAATTTGCAAAATCCAAAGAATGCCAGTAGGCAATTTTCTTATACATGCCGGTTCTTTTTAAAGACCTTTGGCAGTAATGAGTATGTGCTAAGCTCCTACTTCCCTTTAGCCTAGATAGGGGAGAAATAATCTCACTTAGTCACAGCCCCACATGATATGGTAATTGGAGTCTGCTTGCTTCAGGCTTCTTGTAAAGCATGGGCAGATAGCAGAGCAAGGAACACAGCACTTGTCCCGACATGGCATTGCCAGGCTGCCACTGCTCATGCACACACTGGACTGCATCTGTGAAATGGATTATGTATATTATGGGATTGCCCTAAGGTACCATGAAGATTCAAATAGTTAAGCTAAGCACTGTCCAAGCCCTCTAAAAGATGTGTAGCCTCTTCCAAAGAACTTCCAATCTGTGAAAGAGACAAAAATAAAGAAAATTAAGACTGTTAGAAATATTCCCTGCCAAAAAACCAACCCAACCCATCCCTGTATCTCTGCAGTAAAGATGTTTCTGAGATTCTTGCAAAGGAATCCGATTATAGATTGAAATATTTTACTCTTTTTAGATATGTCCTGTTTTTACCTGTAAAATTAATACTGAAATCTGAATATAATGGATATACTTAGTGTTGCATGTTGCTTCTGATCTAAAGAATTGAAAACAAACAAACAAAAATCTACCCTGAAATACACAAATCCCATAAGTGAAATGAAAGTTCACCATGTCCCAGCGAGGAATGACAAATACTGTTTCCAATTTGGGTGGCTTTGCTTCACAGGGACATGAAGCCAAATTAAGGGACCCAGGCCACAGTTCCTGCCTTCTGGATACCTGGGAAAACTGGGACTTTCAAAGTGCCTAGTGAAATGAATGGTCCGGTTCAGGGTAGCAACATGTTTTGGCAACTCTCCCATGCGCTTGGGCAACTTAAGATTTCAACTTTTAATTTGCTTGTACTTTGCAGCTTGGGAAAAGATAGGTTGGGATGCAAAAACTTGACTTGAAGATGAACTGAAATGCTTGCCTGTACTTAAAAAGAAAAAAAAGCCAACCCACAAAAGCCTCCACTAGGGAGGTGCTGATAGAGGATTTAACAGAACAAATAGCTTAGGGTGTTTCTCTCTCACTTTTGCTTTTAAATATAAACCTGCTGTCTGTTGCTGCATTGAAGCCTCTCCCTTCATTTTGTCAAGACATGTTAAAAGCATTTGGGTAAGTCCTGAGAAAGGGTGGCCTAGGCAGGAACCCATCAACTGAAATTCCTCTGTGCAATCCTGGCTTATTTGAAATGCCTTTTATCAGGCAAGTTACAACGGGCTTTAGCACCATAAATGCCTAATGCACAGCTTCCAGCCATTAACCACTTCGTGCCTGGAATTCACAGAGCCAGTATGCCCAGGAGAGCAAATAAACAGCTGCAAGGCTGGCTTTGGCTTCAGCTTCCTTCAGGAGCAGCTCGGATTATTAAATAAAGGTGCTTATCAACAAAATCTTACATTAAAACAATGGTAATAAAAACTTGAAATACAAGCTCCTGGGACCCCCCTCCAACAGCTAATGACCCCTCAATCTTGAACAACCAATTTAAAGTAAATTAAAGGTTACCAGTATGAGGTTTTTTCCCCCCAGCCTTTTAATGAGATACCACTTGGTTTTTGCTTCTCCCTGGGGAGAAGCCTTGAGAGTCAGGCTGCAGTCTTTTGCATCTACCTGAGCAGTAGCAAAGATCTGCTGCATCCTCAGAAGTGGCAAACCTTTAACAAAAGGTCAGATAAAATTGTACTGGACTTCTCTGAACTTTAAAGTGAGCAAATGTTTCTATATTTCTTTGTCTATAGGGGAACTAGGAGATAAAGATTGATGCTTTGAGCCAAATCTCATTGCATTTGTTACATTAAATGCACTTTGCATTAGGCCCGGTGATTGCAAGCCCTTGAAATTTTCAGTGCAATGCCCTGCGTGCTCTCAAAAGTGCCAGTAGCTCATAATCCTGGTTAGAAAAGTATATAATAACTTGTTTCCCTGTAATATAAGCTTGTATTTAAAATGAAGCATAAGTAAAAACTCAGATCTGACACTAAGTGTGACTTCCAGAGGCAACACTCTTCTGCAACCCCTACCTGATCCATGTCTGCAAATGACCTTTGCCTGGGCCTTTTCTAGGAAATGTTCCTACTCAAAGCACGTTCTGCTGCTCATTCAGGGGTTTCCATTTTTCTGCCTTACTCTGGTCTTACCCTCTCACTTTTCCAAAGCCTTTGCTTGCAATTGGCTGCTATTGGTTTTTAAAGGGAAAACAGCTCTGCATTTCTCTTAATTTTGAGCAAGTTTTTTACAACATAGCAAAGCGGTTGGCTGTGGTTGGCTTTTACCACTGTGCATTGCTCTTGGAGAGGAACCCGATTTTACAGCAGTAGCTGAAGTCATTTACAAAGCTCATGATTGCCTGTTTTAAAAGTGAGTGAGGCGGCCTTTGGACTCCTCTTTTGCTGGTACAGAACAGCCAGCATAAACAGTGACATCCACAGAAGGGGGGAAAAGCAACCTGAGCCCTGGCTCCTCTGATCCCAGAGCTAAGCTCTGCCTCTTCAGGAGAGAGCTCGCCTAGCCTAAGACTTCAGCATCCATAATGCCACATAGCAATACAGGACTTTTGGACTACAAAGTACTTAGCAAACTTGTCAAACCTAGTGCAAGTTAAAACTTCCTCTATAAGGAAAAATAACAAATATGACTACTTTCATAAATATTTCACTTTTTCATGATACCTCTGACTAGTTAAGAAAACATTTTTCAAGTGCTTTGCATAGAAAATCAAGAGAAGAATCAACTGATTGAAACTAAGCTTAATTCTTGCAAATGGTAGTTTAGATGGCCGCTCAAATCCGGTATTCAGTGCACTAATGTAAATCCAGAGCAACTCCATGGGTTCTAATTGAATTACATTGTTCTTAAAGGCCAGTGATAACCACATAATTCTTGCCAGTTTAGGAAATATTTTTTAGGGAATCTCTCCATGTATCATCAATTGCTGCTTCGAATAACTTCGCTATTATTTATGATTTAAGATACACATAGGAAATGTTTAAGATGTTTGCATTTTTCCTTTTAAAAGCTGTTTCCTGGCCTGTTTCCAAACAGCAAAGGGCAGCTGCCTTGATGTTCGTAGGCAATGAGCAGTGCTTCTGCTGTATAAATGGTATTAATGCACCTCGTTACAGCCTCCTGCATCTCCTGTCCAACGCAGCAGCCTTCCAAAGAAACCACCTCTACACCAAGCGACTCCCAGCCACGACGCTCCCCCAGTTCACAAGTTTTATACAATACATAAGAACACGTGGTTGTACCGTTCACTCACCTGTCTTGGTTAACTAGGTACCAATCCCGTCTTGCAACTGCTTTACTTAACTTTAAACCAAAACAAAAAAAGACTAAGGAGACGGAAACTAAAATAAAACAGCTGGTAAATAAATAAATTCGGGGACTATTTCTTTTCTTCTTTTTCGTCCTTCTTTTGAACAGAATCCCAGAGGAGGTGAAACAGAAGAAAACGAGTGGTCCTTTATTCGGGTGTCCCTAAGCGTTGGGGTGTCCCGTCCCGCCGGGCGGACTGGCAGCGAGGGAGAGGAGAGGAAGGGAGAGGAGCAGAAGGGCACGCATCACACAAAAAAAAAGCGCAGGGGAGCGCGGAGGAGCAGCTCTGCCCCCTCCCAGGTGGCGGCCGCAGGTGAGTCTTTATTTGCGCGCCTGCTCAGGAGGCCGCGCTCGGCCGCGGGCGCAGCCAATGGAGAGGGCAGCGCGCGCCGGCTCCTCCCCGCGCTGCGCGGCCGCCCGCGCTCCCTGCGCGGGGGCGCCCGGCCCGGCCCGGCCGCTGGGGGAGCGGGGAGCGCCCCGCCGCGCCGGGGGCCTGGGGCCCGCTGGGGCCGGGGGCCTGGAGGGGCTGCGGCTGGGTCTGGGCCCGCCTGGAGTCGGTAGTTCTGCAGAAAGCACCCAAACGGTTGGACAAGAGCGGGCTGCTTTGCTGCTGCCCCTCCAAAGGGAACGTTTCTAGGTGGTCTTTTGCTCTCAAAGGACTTATTTTTAAAAGCATTAGCGCTGCAAGTGGCCAGTTTGAAACAGAACGTTCTAATGTTTTGTCAGGTTGCTTAACTTTTGTATTTGCCTTCCTGTGTAAGAAATGTTTCAATTTGCTTTTCCAGAGCTGCTAAGTAACTGGGAAAACCTACTCTAGGGCTAGCTCTGGAGCATGCAGTACGTTGTGAGATTGGGGCTGTAATGTAATCCCTCTGAACTAGTAATTCAAGCAGCAAAAGCCTGCCGTGGGGGTATCTCCTTGCAAAGAGTTTGGATAGAGGAACTTTGTAAGCATAGGGATGCTCTGTCAGAGGGCTTCAATGCAATGGGTTTAATTCCAGCTTAAAGGAAGTCAGTTTATAGTGAGACTCCAAGAGTTGCATTGTGCATTATGTGAATCTGTTGAGTCTTTTTTCTTTTTTTTTTTTTTTTTTGAACCTTTCTCTTTGCCCTCCTTTTCCCCGGGGTGCCAGGGTGGAAGGTGCCCAACCACCTGACTGGTACTGGTACTGGTGGTGCCACGTGGGAGTGGGCACGGCACTCCCAGAGCAGGGTCTGCCCTGCGGCCTCTCAAACCATTGCTGTGGGAGAGCTCTGCAGGCCAGGCTTCAGGTGCCCCTACTTTGCATTTAGCAAAAATATTCTGGAAGGCAGATTACTTCTGGATCTTTTAAGTCTACTAATCTGCACGAATCAAAATATTTCAATTAGTTTGCCTTTCCAGTGGAGCAGGGTGTAGATAACCAAGTAAACAAAAAAAATTCAATTTCAATTCTTTATTTCTGTTTGTAGTGCTAACAACTTACTACTATTCTTCCACGCTGTTTTCCATGTAAAGACTGCACTCGAATCTTGCTTTTCTGTTCGGTCGCTGGGTAAACCAGAGATTCTAAATTCAGGCTGCTTTTGTTAGGACACAGATCACAAGGTTTGCCGCTTGAATTTTGACTGTGCTGAGTTGCACCGAGCAGCAGTGTCCATCGTGACTACTCACAACTATGAATTAAAAGTTCTCATTTTTTTGCCACGCGCTTTGAACGTGGAGGTGAACACATCAGTCTATAAATGTGTCTGCTGGAATACTTGTAGAGAAAAGGCAGGCAGTGTTTTTCATATGAGAAATACGTACTGAAGGCTTTCACTATTCCTTGCTTTCTTTTATTGTCTTAGGGCTGTGTGAAACAATAAGCCAAACTCACCACAGTTTTGCAGTGCTGCACAGTTTGAAATCAGGGCAGTAGTTCTTTTAGATACAAATCAGTTCTTTATTTGTTTTCTTTGCTACTGCAAAACAACAAATACTTTTAAAGTTTACAACTGCTGCTGTCAAGGACAGATGTGGTGGGACTGGCAGTGACATGGATAGGTGGGTAGGAACATAATGTTCCATAATACCCAATCATTTCAACTATCGGTTCCCTTAAACTTTCAACACATACCCGTTAGGTGGAAAAAGCTGCCAACACATCCTAAAACTGCTGCTGCAAGCTCTCAAACCCTGCTGATGGAAATCTGTCAGGGGATGAAGGCTCTTCCCTGCAGTATCTGAAAGGCACATTCCACCGCTTGGCTTCCAAGGAGGAAACCTGTGTGGTCTTGAAGACCTGTCAGCTTTGACCTCTAAATTTGTCCAATAAATGGAATCAAATTATTTACTTGGTCTGCAGGTTTGAGACATCAAACACAGCAGAGGAAAGCTCAGGGCCATGTCTCCTGAAATTGCCCACTGTAAATTCAGTCCACAAGCAGGTGGAGAATAATTACTTGAGGGTTTTCCCCTGTTTGCCTCCAAAGTTTATTTATGATTGTGAAAAACATCTTTATAAAGCAACTGCCTTCATAGGAGTAAGGATTAAATGGAGCCCTCAGACTATGCATTCTTAATATTTCCCATCACAGGAAAATGAACCACAGACTAATACCGTGTTTCACTTCTATTTTGCATGGTTTCTTTGACTCTGCTGTGCTGCAGTGTAACCAGCCTTCCTGCACCCTTCCCTGTGCAGCACTTACTCTCTGACTTGCATAAAAGGAAAACCATCTTGTAACCTTTCTGAAGTGAAGCCAAAAAACCTTGTTTGATCATAGGGAGTCATCTTCCCCACTCCGTTCTCCTGCAGTCTCCACAAACCATAGCTGTGGTGAGGCCGGTAGTGTTTGCAAGTCATCTGTGGGAGCACGGTTCAGTCTTGCTCAGTGGTGACACGAGCGTGTGCATTATCCAGCCAGTCCATTTCTTCAACTGCTCCTGTCTCTGTGGAGACGGGCATGTGCTGAAGCTTATTGCTGTGAAGAGCGAGAAAGACTTGTTGCAAAATTAAGACTTAAAGCTTGTAAGAAAGCCTTTGTATTCCAGAACAATAGAGAAAAAGAGAAAGATTGAGACTTGCTTAGGTTTCTTTGAGATTTATCCCTGTACCGTCGCCTAACCACTTGTTTGAGAGTACAGCTCTATGATTTGAATTACTGATTACCGTTACTTCTTTTTAAAGCCTGCTTTATGGGTATTCTTGCTTTCTGACGGTAGCTGCTCAGCAATGTATGTTCTCGTTTACGTCACAGCAATAGAGGAAATGTAGTGTTTAACCATTCAGCTGAGTTCTGCTCATCCCTGACAAGCAGATGCCTCTGAGGTGGAACAGGGCACCTATAGCAACTTCAAGACTGCGTCTACTGGAACTTGCAAGGAAAAAGGCAGAACTTGCCAAAACGTTTCCGGGGCACTTGTCCTGATGAATTCATGTCTACGCTAAATGGCATTAGATCCTTAATAGCTTGATATAGCCAAGACTCTAATCATGCTCCTCATTCAACAGGGCGTCTGTACAGAGGTCAATCAACTGATAACAGGTTCCAGTAATTTTATTTCAAATATTCTCAGCCATAATTGCTCATTTGCAACTTGCAGAGGAGAGAAAACAGATTACAGCAACCTCTCTTGTCATCTTCACCCCATCCCCAGGCTCCATGCGAGTTTACTTTCTCCCTTTCACTTCCAAATTTAAAAGAAAACACTGCTTCTGTCCTGTTCCCATTCCCCCTTTGGCAATGGCAGTTGGCATGAGCTAGCACACCTGGTTCTGCAGCGTAGTTAAGTATCTGGCTCTTCCACATTAATATGTTTGGCTCTTTTTTCCTGTAGAGGCATCCGATTCAACTGCAGTGTGTATCCTTGGCAGTCCTGTGTGGCTTTCCTGAGAGTTGAGTATTAATGAGCCTGCAGCAGAGCAGGAAGGCTCCCGGCTTCTCCTCGCTGCGATATCCAGGGAACGGGACTTCTTCCATGCTCAAACTCTTGCAACCTCTGGTTGGGGGGAGTATATGGCAAAGCCAGCCAGAGCGGGTAGGGTCAGTGGCTACTCTAAGTCCAACTGTGCAACAAATAGCAGGTAGCGTTTCCAAAGTATAGAAGTTACAGAAAAGGTGCCTGCGGGTGCTAGGGCAGGATAACTCATGGAGTCTGTGCTCCCTGCAGAGAGCTCCCTGCACAGAGGGTGAGGTCTTGCCCTGTTGTTTTCAGCAGAGCTCCTCTCAAACTGAACCAGTGTGCAAATAAATACATGGTAGCATAACAGAGCATTGGACTTTTCATTGTTAGGACTTCTGAAAAAAAGAAAATTGAGACTAGAATATCTTTGTCCAAGTTTGCAAAACCAACAGTAAGTTTGGTTTTGCCACTTTTCCCTTGTTCTCCTCTTTCATCACTAAAGTAAAACAAAGAAATAGGCAGAAAAAGGAAAGGATGTAAGACAGAAGCAGAGGCAGAAAACCATTTTC
This sequence comes from Theristicus caerulescens, assembly GCA_020745775.1. Classification (NCBI taxonomy): domain Eukaryota; kingdom Metazoa; phylum Chordata; class Aves; order Pelecaniformes; family Threskiornithidae; genus Theristicus; species Theristicus caerulescens. The sequence goes on from CM036578.1 coordinate 7,125,972, forward strand.
CAGGAGGTTCAATTCTGTCTTTGCAGCAGGGAACAGTTCTATGAACATATTTGCTTCTTTAAAAGAAGTAAGTTTTTGAGGAAAAATTATTTGTAAATATTTTTTTGCTCAGCTTCACTCGATTGCTTCAGAAGGTACCATTCACTTAAGACACCACTGAAAAGAGCCAACAAGCTGTAACCTGCTCTCCTGCGCTGCTACTTCTAGGTGTCACGTCCATGTTTCAACAGAGCGCTCAGGGCTTATAAAAGGATGCTGGTGACACATCGCATTAGCTCTGTATTTCCCACCAATGTTTAGGGGATAGCAAACTAAGGCTGAGTTTAAGAGCATGCTTGCAGGTGCTGAGACACTGGAAAGGATCTTTCTGCCTTTCCAGTAAAGTAGAAAACTGGAAACCTCGCTGTTTCTTCCATAGTGTTTTTCATTTTGCTGTTTCAGACTCGCATGTTCTCGGAGGTATGAAGTATTAACCAGCTAAATCCTGATGCGTTAAACCAGGAAAAAATAAGGAAGCACAACCTTTAACTGTAGATAAGATGGTATTTTCTGCTGTTTCAGTTACTAGAAAAATAACAGCCCTTAAGCAGTGTTCATGTGATGCAGGTTTGTGTGTGTGTGGGGAGTGACAGGAACAACTGAAAAAGTACGTAAATTTGAGCATTAACAAAATGCCAAGTCTGAAGCCATTGATGGTGCGGGTGTCAGGATGCAATTGTGTTGCTGAAGTGAGCTAATACGGACACGAAGCTCCTTGAGAAGACAATGAGGCACCTCCGTGCCAACATATCTTCTCTCGCTAGATGATGTGCTGCTGTATATTAATTTCTGTGTCAAAACCACGCTCTCTGCCAACATAGCTGCACCGATACGAGATCCGTGCCGGGACCGAAGCTGCAGTGTGGCGGTGTCGGCTTGTGCCGCTGCTCCAGAGCACCTTTGGGGGGAGGAGGAGACTTGGCAGCTGCTGCCCTATCTCTGCTAAGGCTTTCATAAGGGAAGGGCTTAAATAACCTTCAAATGAAATAATTAAAGATTGATTATACCTTAATTGTAAAGCAGTATCCCAAGGCTCTAAAGGTAGCAGGCCTTTTCTACTCTGCCTTTGAAGATAAGGCAGGATGGCTGTGTTTTAATTACTGGAAGGTTACTTGCATTTTCTCTGTCTGCAAGAGGTCAAGAACTGAAATTTGTAGTAATTCTTGAATTTCTACTTTAGGACATAACTATATGCTATTAAACCCTGATCTAAAGACCAAGCAAAAATTTAAAAACAGCGATGTTAGATGATGAATAAAATGCAAGCTTTGGTTGTCAATTTGTCTCTTCCCGCATTTGTTACAGTGCTGCAATAACACATCGCTCCCTCGCTGGCGTTTGTGAGTAACCCTAATAGCCGAGCTGCTTTATGCACAGTGCAATGTATTAGTGTGTGAGACAACTTTGATCAGACCAACAACCAGTCTTAACATTGCTTTTTGGCTGGGGTAGCTCAGACTTGTTGCTCTCCATGAGTTTCAGCTGTAAAGTCTGTCTAAACCTTACTGAACAAAGATATTTGTGCTGAGATGTGTGTTCCAGACCTGCACGCTGCAGAGCCATCAGGCAAAATAGACTCTGTGGTCACAGGTCACTTCAGAATTAAAACGCTGTGCCCACTTGGGTCTGCATGCTTGGTTTGATAGCAAGGAGGCAGAATGTATCATCCTGCTGACAAGACTAATGCAACAGTAAGTTAAAAATAAACCTTTTAAGCTGATGTATGTGGCCTGAAGCCACCAGAGCACTGCTAAGGAGTATACTTTTCAGTTTTATGTTTGCAAAAAAAAAAAAAAAGGCAAGAAAATAGTCTTGGCATCCACCCTCACAGGGAATGAACTTTTAAGCAGAAAAGATGAAATTTCTGACTTCTCTGTGAATTTTAATGCCTTAGTGCCCTTTTAATGCCGTGGAAAAAACATTTGGCTTTGTTTTAGCTGTCAGTCTGTGGAGGTCTCTGCCTCTCTGTACACAGCTGTGTTTTAAGAGCCCTGTTTGCCTGTTCCCAGGCTGAAGTCTTGCTTGCTGCGTGCTCCTAACCAAGTGAAAAAACTGATGGCAGAAATTCAGGGCTAAGGAGGGAACGTATCAGGAAGCTGATACAGCTGAATCACAGATACAGATATATATCTATAGAGATCTGTGCTATTTATACTATAAAAATGTACAGAGAAGCATAGCACAGGGTGGAAAATCAAATTACGCAGAAACCTATTTCCTGGAAAATATGGAGGTAATATTCCTTCTTCTGTTTTGTAGTTTAGAGCAACGCTAAAAAGTTACGTTCCACAATAACAGGCATTTTAAAGAATCTGATAACTCTTGTGGGTGGGAGGGACAGAGATTGGCTTGTTTTCCAAGGAATCTGTGGACTACAGGCACAATTTTTTTCAAACTAGGAAAGCTGTAAACAATAAAGCCAAGCCTCTCTGAAAGCACTACGGACATACATCTGTAGCAGCACAACCTGTAAGTCAGCAGCATGTCTGAGGAAGAGAGGTGAATTATGTTGCTGTAGACCCACTATAATAGGAGACCCAGGCCCAAAAATTACACAAAGCCCCCACCCTCAGGAAGGAGTTGGTATCTTAGTTATTATACCTAAATGAAATGCACTGCCTGCTCTTTCAGAAAGCTTTTCCTACAAGTTGTTGGGTTTTAGTTTCATTCCTGTCACCTGGCTCCAACAGGCCATTCCTGGGAAGCTCTGTCAGCGTGCAAATAGAAGGCGAGAATATTAGATTTCACAATTCAGGAAACAAAGCAGCATGAAGGTAGTTTTGCAGCTGGCAGGCTCATGCTCGAGCGTGATGGCACGTTAGTAAGCAGGGTGCTGCCACGTGCGAAGCTGATCTCAGAAGCAGCTAAGTCTGACTTCTGCCATCTTCGTACTTAGGGCACGGATGGGAACACTGCTGGCAGGTCTGACGTTATTTGCAGATGCAGTTTTCTTCCAGTTCTTGCAATCTATTTGTGATGCTATGCAGTTTTGTTTCCTGCGGTGACACTTTAGTTACCTTTGGCATGTGCCAGCATGTTCCTTTTAAAGAGGAACGTAGAGAGCCATACAGCCATGGCTGTGCCCTTTCTGCACCGGTTTCTAAATAATGGATTTGGGCACAAACATCCTTCAGACCCCTGATCTTGGGTTTGCTCTCTTGGTGGAGCACAAGCTCGGGGGGGAACCATAAGCTTTGCTCTGCCATTCTATACAAAGGGGTACGTCAGCCTTCACTGAAAAACTGCCTGCACTGGTGAAAAATGTTTATCCCTCAGTTAGTATGAAACAGTTATTAGATAAAGCAGTGTCATTTAGTGCTTGTGCCATTGTGATTGTTTTCTGGGAAACTTCAGGTTTCTTGTGAAACGGCGTGCACTGCTGCATGGGGATTATGCAATTGGTGCTTATGAGCTCATATGTGTTCGCAGAGCAAAAATACCAGCAGTTGTTCTGACTCCGTCCTTATAAAACTACAAGTGCTGACAAAGCTCAGTTTCAAAATGTAGTAGTGAAAATTGAGTTTAGTTTGAATAAGTATCCTTGGCTTCTGGAGGCTTTTTCATAATGCTCTAGCCTTTTCTGATATTTTTTCTAAATCCATTTACTGGTAACGTTAAGAAGTCGGGATGTGGCAAAGTGTTTTTTTGTGACTTGAGAGAAGCTGAAAATACCGAGAAATGTGTTTTCTGGTTTGGGTTCTTTTTACGTTTTTACTGACTAGAAGTAGGAAACAACCCTTTAAAAGTTTCTGCAGCCATTGACTACGCATCTGCTTGTGACTGTGTGCTGGGGGAAAAGTCTCTGCTAGCATTTGACATGTGCAATTAAGAGACATCCTCGGAGAAGTGACCGTGTTGAGGACAGACTTAGCAACACAGGTCCTGGTTTGACCCGCTCCCCCCTTAACCCCTTCCCCGTGACCTCGGTGCCCATCCCCAGCATCTGCTCCCTGCCAGGCTCTCTTCGTGGGACGCGCGTGTTCCCGTCCTCGCTTGCTGGTGGGTCAGAGACAGACCTTCCTGTAAGCCGGCTCCCGGGAGCTGTTCCAGCATGCCGAGCTGCGAGGCTTTGTCAACTCATTCCTGGCCTTTGTCTGCAGCTCAGAGTGCAGTTTGTGAGTAACCTGAGCCCTTCCCTCGCCCCGACATGAAGGTACATGCTGGCTTATCTGAGCAGCAATTCCAGCCTGGGCCAAGGACACGCCTTTGGGAACGCTCATTTCTTTAGCCTTATTCAGCTTTGTGTTGTCTCGACTTGTTCTGCGATGCTCTCTAGGCTAACAGTGCATCTGTGAGCAAACCCTATGTGTGAGCTTTCCGTGCCCGTAATGCCTGTTCAAATCCAAAGAAAACGGCTTAGCATCTAAGCGTAGCCACACTTCAGTCGGCTGGTGTGCCACGTATGTGGGCTTCTGAAAAGCTGGGGCAATCCAGACACTGCTGTGAATAACGTGTACTCGTGTGCATGGAACCCAGCTTTAGTTGGGTGTGTTAAAGTAACACCCAGATTCTTTTATATGGTGTGTAAATACATAATTTTTAATTTGAGGCTTCATTCTTCTGAGCAAGTCTAGCACTGGCAGCGTTTAGGAACGTGCACTCGGAGACTGGCAGCTGTTTAACACAGGCTGAAATGTGAAGCTTGCTTTGTTGGAGGGAAAAACAATCGTTTCCACTTCTGTGTCTGTAAGTGATGTCTCCAAAGGCAAAATCACTTTTTTGGGGGGGGTCTTTGAAACTAGTTGAAGGGAAGCCCTATGCAAACCCTGTACCGTATCCCACCTGAAAACGCAAGGAAGAGGTGACGCATGGCCGGAGGCTGTACCGCAGGGTCAGGGGCAGCACGGCTCAGGGGTGAGCTCGCAAGTCGGGGCTGTCCAAGGGGGCCCCTACAGCTCCCTCCTGTCTTCCCGCATGTGGGAACGATTGCACCTTTCTGTTCAGAGCCATGTATTAAAATAAGAGATGGATCATTTTAATCATTCTGTATAATAGCTGATGTTCTGATCTTTATGTAGATTGGGGGGAATAGAGGAGTGTTCGTATATGCGTGGCTTTAGTTGAGCAGGAGATGAAAGGGTTCAGAGAAGTATTTAAAATATATGCCTCAGCTTTGCTGGAAGTCACAGGGACTGAGGCCTAGCCAACACTAATAATGCTAATTTAATTATTTTGGTTAGAAGTGTGATGTTTTTACCAGGGTAGTTACTCAGACACATCCCCACAGGTGGTGAGTTGAAAGCCTGCCTTACTCCGGCAGAGCTCTGGGTTGACAAAACCAAGTTGTGTTAGAAATAGCATCTGTGTAACACCAAACCTGCACACGCTCCGCATGGGCTTCACTGGTTTCAGGCTGGAGTAGCTGGGGCAATAAAGAAACTCTGTTGGCAAGGTCTGAAGCACATGGTTTAAGTTACGTACGTCTTAGAGCGCTTTGCTGAATCAGGACCGGGACAGCCCATGTGTGTTAGTAACAGCCAAAGTGCCGATGTGCTGGCTGCCACCTCTGGGGGCTTGTGGCTCCCATTTTAGCTTTTCTGTATGTCTTCTGCCTCTCCCAGTGTGGGATGCATAGCTTCAGGGCATACTCACCCAATGAACAATGTCTATCTAAGCGACTTTGACCACACCTTGGGAAAAAAAAATTAAGAACTGCGAGGTACTCGCAAATGATGGGCTGTTATTACCTTCCAGCATCACACAAGCAAAAGACCTAAAACCGATGCTATGTACTAATAGTCTTCTCTTGCATTATTTACTGTTGCAACATGTATTCCTATGCTCTCCTGTCTAAGGTGACATCTCAGCTCTGGATTTTTGATGATGACAATTATAATGAGACACAGGTAGGGAGGCAGCTCAGGTTTGATTTGGATCCCTTTGCCTTTTTAAAAATTGAAGATTTCTAACTCTCAGCAAAATCCCTACCACGTGAGACCATTTACATTCTGCCTGTTTGCAGACCTGATGTATAGGGGCTTTATGCAGATTCCCTGTATGTCATTGTTCTGTTAATGATTGAGTGAGGCATTAGCTTGCCTTTCCTGATGCTATCTTGTATTTTCATGTTCTGAGAGGGCATTTGTGGATGTGTAAGTAACCAATGTTAAATATAAACATAGATGCTACTTTAGGCAATATCTGTCTCATTCAGCCAAGAATGAAAGCCATTTCACAGTTAGAAAGTCGTCTTTTTTTTTTTTGGTTGACTTCATTTCATGAACAGTAAAAAAGTCTGCACTAATTGCTGTAAAGATACACGTAATTTAGCTTGACTCAGGATGGATAGAAGGTAATTTTGCAGATGTTGTAGGTGTTCCCAGAAAAAACCCAAGACTCACTCCCCTCCATCCCATTGTGAATAATGCAGAATTCTTCCTTTGCCCCTGCGAGGCCGAGCCAGAGCACCAAGGGGCTGAGCTTAAAAGCTATCAAGAGAATTCACACCCAAACCATGCTCCCTCTGTATTAGCTATGCTTTTTCTCAGGAAGGTTGTGCGGGCAAGACTCTGACACAGGAGAGTCCTCCGCGAATTGGAAGTCTTATGTTCTCTGTCTCCTTTTCCTGCATAAGGTTGCCCATGTGGCTCTGAAAGAATAGTCTTGGACTCGGAGCAAGGTTTGCTCCTGTTCTGTCCTGGCCATGCTCCTCACCGCTTCTCTTGCCTGCACTGGGCTGGCTGTGCCAGCGGTCTGTGCCTGCGGACCACTCGCTGCGCTGGGGGATGACCTGCTTTTAAGGGTGTCCTCAAGGCACCTCTCAGAAAAGAGAGTTCAGGGACAATCGACGTGATGTGACTGTAAGAGGCTGTTGTGACAGGATGAGCACAAGTTATCTCCTTGTCTGTGTGTGCCAGGGCTGGCGCGGCTGCAGAGTTTTATCTGGCACCACTCTGCCCCGTTTAAGCTCCTTTATCTGAATACATTTTGTGGGAGTTATTCCAGATCTCTACCGGAACAAGGAAGTAGAAAGTCAAGCTGAAACTCTGCAAGTATTTCCATGCCCTGCCTCTGCCTGAGGCTTTTCATGGCTGAATGTGGAATTAGCTGGGAGTATGTCAAGTAGCATCTTTGGCTGAAACTGAAGAAAGTCGAGGCAGGATCAGGATGGGACGTGGTCCCTGCTTAGGGCTGTCAGGCTCTTGGCAAGGCCTTAGACCGGCTCAAGGAGGGTGTTTGCAGCGGCACCCAGCTGTGCGCCCTCCCCGGGTCGTGCTGTGTCGCCCACGAGCTCTCGGGTGGAAGCAGTGGCTCCGTTGCTGCTCGTCTCACCTGATGTGAACAAGTGATGCTCTTGCATCAGGAGGTGTCTGCCCGGGTCAGATAAAAAACCTCGTAGTGCCATATCTGTGCCCTGGCACCGGGCAGTCTGTCACCTGCCCCCGAGCCAGGTCAGTGACTCAAGATCTGCTGCACGCATGTATTTGAAGGTGACATTATGCGGTCCTTGGCTGGTCCTTGACTTTGGTACGGTTTTGAGCATCTGCCACCGATTTCACCAGACTTCCCCTTTTCAAACAAATCTGAATGTAAGTGCTGCAGGTCTACAACTTGCACTTTGCAGCAACTCTCCTTCACTAGGCATCCAGCAACACTCAATACCACAGCTAAACTCTCATCCGCTTTGAATTAATTTCTTTTTATCTAGGCAGCAAACATGAAGCAACTTGCTTCATCAGTGTATTGCTCTGGAATTACTGTAGCAGAGGGATCAAGCAGCCAGGGGAGTCTGACATCAGTCACTGTCTTGCAGGTATATTCAGTTTCTCAATCACATGCAAACTGGTCTTTGTCCGTACTTGCAAAACCCTGCAAAGCCACTGACTTTGAGAAGCTGGTATTCCCTCCTGCTGCAAAGCTAAAATAAACTGGACCCGCCGGATCCTGCATTTTTTATTTACAGTATTTTCATTCTCTGTATAGTGCTGTATCTGCCTAGAAGTGTCCAGTGAGCTGGTCTGCTGTCAGGGGCTCACTGAGGAGCTCTGCAGCAGGCTGCATGTCGGATGGTGGCATCCCCGGGGTGGTGGAGCAGTGCGTGGTGGCAGGTGACTGTTCTGAAACACAGAGCAGAGCTCAGCGTGCACGTGCCTTACACTCGGATCTCGTTGATGTGGCGGGAAGGGGCATACGTGATGTGTGGGCGACACATTGCAGATGAGAAACAACTCTTCCTTAGGGGATGCTCTCTGCCTGTGGCTGGCCTTGTTTCCTATCGGGTGACTCTCTTAGGAGTATTATGCGAGTTGTCAAGGAGCAGTGGTATGGTCTCACCTTTGATCTGTCTCTGTTCTGAGAAAAGTCTGGTAAGGGAATAAGAGATATCTATATTTGTGTCTCTGCTGTTCACTTGTTCCTGTTGCTGACGTGCAGTGGTATAGAATACAATGTACAAAACCATTTAGTATGTGCATACGTCTTTGGAGGTAGTGGGCAGCCAAGCAAGTTCCTGAGGTTAAGAGTGGGCACCCAGACCTGAGGAAAACAATCCCTTTTAGTTTTGCATATATCCAAATACATAAATAAAACATTGGTCTAATAGGTGTTAGTGAAGGAAGAAAAATCAATACTTACAACCCCACCAACCAAAAAAACCAACAAGTATTTTCAGGTTTAGATATATACTTAATCCCCCCCCCCCCCCCCCCCGATGGATAGTATCAGCCCCCAAAGGCAGCACAACCTGTGGGATGACATAAGGTAGTTTTGGAGGTCTGTTTTTCCTCCTGAGTTCTGTGAGTGGAGGATGTTTTAAGGGGTTCATGCTCATTTGTATTTTAAAGCTTCTTATTCTGAAGTGCAAGACCAGGGGCTACATCTTCAGCTGGCATAAATCTGCCTGGCTGCATGGAGATAAACTGATTTACGCTGGCTGAAGATCTGGCCCTGGATGTAAGAAATGGAAGCAGGTGGATGTAATTTCTCTAAATTTCCACTCAAGCTGCACATGCCTGGAGCACCAGAAATTGAACGGCACTTTCCCTAAGAGTAAAAAAGTTATTAGCTTCATATTTGTGTTAGTGCTTCGCTGCCCTCCCTCTTGACTTGATCATCACACGTAGCCATGGGCTGTCTCTGGCAATGACTCTGTCTCCCCAATAAAATTAAAAATCACTTTTGTTTCATATCTTTTTAATAAGACGTGTCCTTTTTAATAAAGGACTCTGCTCTTTAACGGGTGATGTGCTGATGAACAGCAGGCTCAGAGATTATTGCATTTCCCTGATTTAAATTTCTCTTTCTGCATTTCAGCTGTAACAATAAAGCTAAGTAAAAATCCCCAAAGACTCTGCACATGCAGAACAAACACGGTTTTGCTGCCGCTGCTGGGTTGAAATTGATGCCCAGTGTAAGTGGATGCATGGCTGTTGTGCCGTTAGGTGTAAGGAATAGATTTTATTCTTGCATGTACAATGTGAGAAAGAAGAGGGGCACAGGTTCAAGAGCATATGGTCTGGGTCCACACCTTTCACCAAAGTTAATGGCATCCTGAGAGCTGAGGATCTCCCCCATCACAAGCAGTTAATGTCTTTAGCGTAAGTGCTCATAAAGGAAAGAAGGACAAGGCGCAGTGACATGCAGCAGAGGAGGAAATATTTTGGCGGCCACTGGCTCTGCGCACAGAAATGCATGCACAGGCACACACAGCTGTTCACCACCGTTCACTTTTGTTTTGTGGGATAAATGAAGTCTGTATCTATTTTCTTAATTATTTTTCTCCCTTGTTCAGAATTCTTTCATCTGCAGTAAAGTGCTAATCCTGCAGCAAAAGCAGAGTGAGCTCTTGGGTAGGACACTCTCGGTTTAGCTGTCACACCATGGCTGATATTGCTCCAGCTATTGTAATGTCCCTTCATATTTATGGTGCTTTACATCCCAACCATGGGTCACAGCTTTGGGCTGCAGACGGCCACTGAGAGTCTCGAGTGGCAGCACACCAGAACACGAAGAAACTCTGGTGGGGTATGTTCTGTCTTTAACGTGTGGGTTGTTGGCACAGCTAGGCTCAGATCCTTGGTGCTGCCAGGCAGAAAACGCGATCCAGGCGATGAAAGATACCCGCCGCTTCCCAACGGTTTCCCACCAGCAGGAGTGGAGCTGGGAGCAGGGACCATTTGACAAAGTTTTCAGCAAAGTTTTCTCTTATCCCCTGATAAGAGAAGTCCAGTTCAGTGAGCTGAAGAGCTGAAGGACCTGAAAGCAATGAAGAGGATCGAATCCTTGGAGGTTCTAGGCTCAGGCTTCTCTCATTGCCCTCAGTGCATCTGAGACTGATGCAAAGCTAAAAAGTTGGGGTGGAATTAAGCAGTTTCTTTGTCTCTTAGCATAATATTTAATTATATTTCATACATTTTCCTTTAAAAAAAATGAGAGCAAAGAACATTTCCAAAGAAAGTTCTTTTCAAATTATTTTTTTTAAAGAAAAAAGATCATTAATTTGATTTCTAAAATCTTGTCCAGAAATTTTTACACGATTCTTTTTGATTTTATTACAAAATCAGTTCAGTGGTGTTGAAATTAATTTGCAAATCTTTTGATGCTTTTAAATTATGCTGGGAACAGCTTTGGTTAAAATTACACAATCTATTCCTTAGCACAAAAGTAAATAGACTGCATTTCTAGCCCCAGAAAAAAAGACAAAGGTTAAATTCCAGGGATTTGCTGAGTATTAATTTTATTCAAATAATTTATGCAGGTTTCCTGCATCTAGATTGTTCCAAGTTTGAAGAATCAAACAAAACCAACTGCCTCTCTATGTTTAGCTTCTTATATTGATTCATTTATTCCTGGGATCGTTTCAAACGCAGACCTGAAGTAACTTTATGAGCCAGATTTTTTTCGAAAGTGAACAATTAAACCTGAGGAGTTCAGGAGGCTTTGGAAAGAGCACGTTTATGTCCTGTCCCGTAATGTGTGTAATCTGGATTTCCGGAGAATGACACTTCCAGGTGGTCGGCATCTGCCTGCCTGGAGGCAGATATTCACAGAGACCCGGGGTCTGTATCGGGCTGGGATGTTGTGAGGTGCTCAAAAAATGTGTACGGCCATTCCTGCTCCAGATGGGCAAACCTGAATTGGTAGGAAATATGTGAAAATAACAACCCCATTAATGGTAAGCAATACGGCCAAAGGGGGCCTTAGCAGATTATAAAATAAAATATAAAAATAAGAAAGGCTGGACTTGGGCACCCATGGCTCTCCCGAGCTTTCCTTTCCAAGGCCATGCCCTTGGTTTCAGAGCAGTGCACCAGAAGATGCTCATCCTTGGAGCAGGGATTCTCCTTCTCCCACAGCGGATTCTGTGTGTGGGGAATAGATTCATTCACCTCTTGAGGCAAACAAGGACAACCGCCAGCACTGTCAGGTGCTGTCTGGGTGTAGGTCACTCCAGAGCCTGGTTCCCTTTCCTCTTACATGGGTGTAAATTGAGATAATTCAGATAACACAATGCCAGGCCGTAACACTGTTGAGTTCCTCCTGTGTTTGGGTGTATGTTCCTGTTGCCCCAGTCGGTCTTCTTCCAGCTCTTCAAGGGGAATGAGACAAATGGGACACAGCAGAAGGCTTTGTGCAGATTTTTAATTTCTTAATCCTGTAAATTAGACATAGTTTTCTTTAAACTGTATGGAGAAAATTAGGTCTAATGCCCTTCTGCCAGAAGAAGCAGACAGGGGCACCAGCTGAGAGCATCGTCGCCCTTCTCCCTTCAGGGCGCCCGCATCACCCGTTTGCAGGTTGGGTGGTTTAGCTGGGAGCAGGCAGCCTGACAGTCCCGGCCGACCTCCCCCGGCTTTGGGTCGGGACCTGCTTGAACCCTTCCACAAGTGAGCTCTGTGCCGCCCCTGCTCCTCTGGCCCAGAGAAGTCTGTAAGTGATAAAACCTTCCTTTAATTAAACCAGAACCTCCAGCCTCGCTGCTACTCGTGTGCTGTGGTTTCTGGGGTTTTCCAGTGCAGAAAGTATAACTGTGGGCTATGTTTTCAGGGGTGGCAGAGCAAAGGCGATACAGTTGCAGGCTTTTTGCATACTTCTAATCCTTAGGCTTTTCTGTGCCGGTTCATTGCTGCACAAGTTACAACAAAGCCGTGCTCTCCTCTGCCCAAATCCACCCCAGAAGCTGCCAAGTTCGAGGGCAAGTGCTGCAGCCGTGGGGGTGCTGGGGCTCCAGCCTTCCTGGTGCTACGAACTCTCTTTACAGAAGTGCTCAGCTGTCTCAAAATCCAGGTGTGCAACAAGCAAAGTTCAAACCAAAAAATAACCAAAAATAACGATCAATGACTTGAACAGATTTTCTTTTGCTTATCGGTCCCCTGTGGCAAATTTGGCAGTGACATGAAACCAGTCATGGCAGCACTTTCACAGTAAATGCAAACGAGATATGATACAGTTAGTGTTGACCTATTGCACATTGGAGGATATCACATTGAAATGCCCATCCTGCACCCTGATCTTAGATCTGAAAAGTTTTTAATAGTCAGGCTAGTCCAGGCTTTGCAGCACTTGCTCCTGCTTTGTTCTGTGCACACAAGTTTGTGCATTAATAGATGAAGCACCTGAGCACCGGGCTCTGTTGGAACACAGATGTGAAAACCAAGGCTAAGGATGGCTACGCTGCAGCACAGAGACGTGGGAAAGGCTGCCTACGCAGCAGAAATGCACTGTTTACACCGAATGTGTAAATGATCCTAAACAAACCCTTGCAATTACAAAGCTCAACCAAAACATGTTCATATTTTAAAAGGATTATAGTGTCAGGCTTTCCAGGGTGTTGTGAGCAGGTGGAAGGTCATTTTACATGTTCTCTTGTCCAGGTAAAAACTGTGTTGTCCTACTTAAGCCTCATGGACTTGGTTGGCTCAGGGCGTAGACAGAACTTGCTGGGACAGTGAGCTGTGCCCCCGGGGTGTTCAGCAGCGCTTGCTGGGAGAGCTGGGCAGCAAATAGCGCTGGCTACGGAGTGTTGCCAGATCGTCTCTCCAGCCGAGTGCCACCACTTCTGGAGTGTCACTGAAGCCTCTGCTGATTTTTAGAAGGGGAAACAATTTGTCTTTGTTGTGGACTAGGGCAACTAAATGGGAAGAGAAGTTAACATTAATTTTTAAATTTCTGTGCAAGTTTAAAATAATATGTGCGTTCATCTTCCCAAGTAGCCTATGGTCTTTCTGTTGTGGCTTTTCATGTCCTTCCTCCCACTATTTTTCTTTTTCCATGTCGGAGCGATGATGGAGAGGAGTGGATTCCAGGTGTGAGCCATGCGACGTTTACTGGTTAAGGTTCAGAAATTCCTACCCTGGGGTGGAGGGGGAAGTTAAAGGGAGGAGAAGAAAAAGAAGAGAAATGAGAAAATAAAGTAGGCTCCACCACCTGCCATGTAATGATGGGTTCTGGAGATAAGGCTGTTTTAAGGTGCATTCCAGACATATGGGTCCTGCCCAGACAGAGCACAAAAGAAAAGGGAGGCTTAAAACAACAGCCAGCTCCTCCTCCCCCCGGATCAGGTGCGCACACACATAAGAGAATAGCTAACCCTAATAAAAACCTCTCTCCTGGCCCATGTTTTCTTATAGTTTTAATTCAAAGCCCCCTTTAAGCACACATGCACATACAGCCCCTCTAATCAAGTTGACGCCTGTCACTGGGGGTTAAATGCAGGGGATCCGAAGCCAATCCAAATATAATATCACCCCGGAGAAGCTGCTGGCAAGTGCTGCATGAGGACTGGAAAACGCCCCATCCCCTTCAGTGATTGTTGCGAGGGGACTTGTCTTCTTTGTTAGAAAATGAAATTAAAAACAATTGCACATTTCTCCCCTGAAATGGAAAGATTCCCTACAGCTATCCTGGATGTGCGTGCATGTCTCAAAATTAAAGCAGGATTAGACTTCAATGTTACACCTCATGCAGCAATTAGGAAAAACGGGGGCCTGATCCTGTTTTGCGCTGACGAGGCTCCTCCGCGGTTGTGTGAGATGGCAGTTTCCTAACGAGGGGCAGAGGCATGAGCTATAGAGTTGGGAGCATGGTAAGAACAGCAAGATATGTCTTCAGGAGGCAGTGCTAACCTCTCTGTAATTAGTCTTCCCCTGTGTTATCTTTATGCTCCTGTGATTGTGAGCCATTCGCGATGGAGACAAGAATAAGGCCTTTATATTTTTTCGAGATGCTGCCGGTGGCACTATAAATTTACATCTCAGGGGTATGCGGCATGTCTCTCACGGTGACAAGGGTAATATAAAGTTGCTAATTCACTGGGATTTGTCCCAGTGAAAACTGAAGAAAGAACAATGGGTAATTGTAACAGCATCTTAGGAAAATGCCAATGTGATAAAAGTGGAATCACCCAGTAAAAATGTGTTGTAAAGCTCCTAAATTTCAGCCTCGCTTGTCATGCTATCTCTAAGCAAATTTGCTCTCTGTTGGACTGTAAAAATCAAGTGGTAGACACTGGCTTTTGATGCAAAAATAGGAACATAACTCTGCAAGACAGAAATTTCATCTTGAATCTTAGAGATATATTTTTGGGGGGGGTTTTCTTTTGGAAAGGCAGTTATTTTTGGAAAGTAAGAGAATTACTACTTTAATCCCTTTCAGTTGTCTCTCAAATTAATACTGGTGTGAATTTTAGTAAGTGCAATAATAACAACTTGTAAGATCATGCACTGCACTTGTGTAAATGATAAAACAAACTAGAGGAAAGTATTAAGACAGTACCATAATCTCATTTGTTTTTCACTGTAATTATGGTAAATGTGTTCTGGTTAATTACAGCAAAACCCTATTTAATTTCTATTTAATCAATGAATTATTTTTCTCTTAAGGACCTTATTAAAGTCTAACTGTTTATGTTACGGGCCGTAACAAACCAGGGAGGCACGCGGTTCGGTGTGAGTGTGGACAGCAGTGCACCGGGCTGCTCCTGGAGGGCACGGCTCGTCCCAGGCGCGTGCAGGTTGTCCTGCAGGCAGGCGATGGCATCCCTGCCGAGCCCAGCCGGAGCTCCCAGATGTTACGGGGTCAACACACACCTCCTTGCTGGGCTCCATTGCATCAGTTCTGCTGCTCTAGTAGCACGGAAACCCCTATTTATTTTTAAATCTGCATCAGAGTTAGCGTGCTTAAATTTTCTGTAGTTACTTCATGTGTGCCTTGCATGTGTGATACCTGTTGACCTAAATGGAAGGTGAGAAGAAATGTTAGATATGCTGAGATTTTTTTGTAGGAAATTAGGGTCTTTTTTTTTCAGGTTTTACCTTTAACATGGGGGGAATTATTTGGAAGGAGTATAGCAGTATTGAGAAGAAACTACAGACAGATGCAGCCACTAATGCCGTATTACTGCATAAATATTCAATGCAAAAAGTAATGAAACTACAGAACTTAATAAGAATTAAAATCCCTGTTGCCACTTTATGCTCCGCTCCTGGCATTTCACCCTCAGTAACAGATCATCTCTCTTTACAAATAAGTTGCTTTAAAATGAAATCCCTGTGAGCTTTCCTGTGCCCTCGAGTAAAAGGACTTTATTTCAGCTGCATCTTCAGAAGCCTGTGGTGAAGGAGGCTGAAGACCCCCAGAGCTGTTGGGCGGTGGTGGGAAGCGTACGGAGGAGGTCGTACGGGACCTGAACCTCTCGGAGCAGGCTGAAACAAGGTGTGGGTGTGGTGCTCTGTTAGCCCTTGGCATAAGAGCAAATTTCAGCTGTAGCACACCATTTACAAGGGCTGCCGCTCGGGAGGAGCTAGTGAAGGCGATCACCTTTCTTCAATACAGGGATCGCTTGTCTTGAAATGCTACCAATGTAAGGCTCTATAAAGGATTGCACCGTTGAGCTGTCGTGCCTTCCATTAACAGCGCTTTTTGTGCACGGATGTGCCCAGCCAGGCACCGCAGCCTGTTGAGCGTGGTGGTGTCTCTCCCTCCTCGCCTCCTGCTTCACTGTCCGTTCATCCCCAGTCCCACACTGTTGTCTTTCATGGGGACGATGTGATCTCAAGCAGCCTCTGCCTGTGCAGGACCTCGGAGGAAAAGCAGTGGCAATAGCAATAAGTCACTGCAGCATTTTGATGTGGAGATGGACGCTCCTCCACACAGTCTGCCTGAAGGGCTCAGCTTCTGTCTCTCTTCAAATAAGGAGGAAAAAAATGTTTCTTTTTTTTATTAAAAAAGATGTGACAAGTAGTAATAAATGCTTGTGTGAACTGCTGAAGGCAACTCTCTATATCTATAGGTAGTGACTTTTCAAGTAGTGATATTCATAAAATTTTAGCTTGATTTCTCTCGTCTCCTAGAGCCATGCTCAGTCTGGCATTGGTTGCGTTGCTCGCTGGAGGTAGAGTAACCAGCATCGCTGGTGGTGCTGTACTTTTGTACTCGTGTTAATTGTTAACCTCCACTAAATTGCTGCAGGTACCCCACGTGTAGGACTTTGATGGCATATAATCATTTATTGTTTGCATTAGAGGAACTCGGAGGTGGTGCCCTTCTCTGTGCTGTCACCCGGGCACAGGTCGGAGCCAGCGAGGTGGCTGTGCGGTAGATGCAGGAGTCGCAGTCTGAATCTGAATGACAAATGGTCAAATTGGAAGAGAAAGGAATATTTTTTTTTTTTGTTTTAATTCTGAAGCTGAGAGCAGGGGATACGACTTCTTGAGACTGCTCAGAAGACTGTGTGCCTCTATCTACTGAATCTTTGTCTTGTCTTTTTCTAGATATGGTTTTTCTTCACTTTCTCTGCAGTCTCTTATTTACTCTGATAGTACGTGCTCACTCATATGGGGCAGCGCTAATTCGGTCCCTCAGTTTCCTCTGGACAACTTCCATCCTGTGAGCTCACGCCCTGCCAGGTTTGAATTCTGGTGCGTCCATGTGCTTAACTGTGCCATTTTCACTTATTCCAGAAGTACTTTGCCTCTACTCATCCTTTCACATGAAGCCAAAATTTGCTTTGAAATTTTGATTCTTGTCTCGATATTCATTCCCTTCCTCCCATTCCTGTGAGTATTTCAGTAGATTTGGCCAACAATGGAGATGTTGGAATTTTATCAGAAATAAACGTGAAATTCAAATTAAGGTCAAAATGGAAAATATGTCTATAAATATTTGAAAAGATCTGAGCTGAGGCAGGTTTCTTCCCCTTTGGGTCAAAGGCAGTGTTGATGTACAAAGGTATTTTGGCACTTTTGAGCAGACAGTTTTAAACAGCCTTTAAAATATATGTTCAAATCAATTCAAAATGGGCTAAAGCCCACAGAAAGGTTAGACTATCTTTTTTAGTTGTTTTCTGAATTTTAGTTTCCTTATCTTAATGCATTGTATAGCTTTCTGCCCATTCAGTCCATTTCTATTCAACTCATGGAAGTTTCCTGATAATTACTTAGCCCCATTTAATTCCCTAAGGTCCCAAAATGCAAAACAATTCTTCACAAGGCAGAGATTACTTTTTACAAGCTTTAACAGGAGAGGAAAAAAAAAAGGCATTAAAATGATGTGATCTAAGGTAGAGTTTCACTGCTGAACCATTTTCTACAAGACTTCATTTAGCAGATAGCAGATGTTATGTGATTGTATGTAAGAGAGGGTTTGAGTCTGTCCTTGCTCATGCCAATGCCAAATTACCTTCGGTAACAGGGCAAAGTCATGGAGGATGCAAACTGACATTATTTCACTGAATTCAACATAACCTGTGCAATCTGAAGACCCTACTATAAGAGCCATATTCTGATGTAAATGAGAAGAAAATCAAGCCCAACGGGGTACTGAATCCATAGGCGTTAGGAAGAGGCATTTGTGTTTTATCTCTTGAAACACTTGCTCACCTGACGTACTTTTCCCCTCACGTATTTGTCATCGAGGCCAGGAATTTCAACCCATTTTCACCAATCAAAAAGCTAGTGTTCAACACTGTTGTACTGACGCTCTTCAGTTCCCTTCATTTCCGTTGCCTTATCTACCAAATTGATAAAATGGTTTTCCAAACTTCTAAAGTTTCAGTGAAAGGAATTTCTTTTCTGTGAGAAAAGAAAGAGAAAGCTTATGTACCAATCTGTATTGATGACATGGCACAACCTGTAAGAATCAATGGATTTATCTCAGTGTAGAGAGCAGCAATATGGTTAAAGGTAAAATTACGTTAACACCAATTTCTGACATAGCACTTCATTCACACGGGTAAGTTGCTGTGCAGACACGATGCCAGACTGTAAGGCCGAGGTATCTGCAGGAACTGGAAGGACTGCAGGGGATTTGCCGGAGGGTTATTTACATTTTACTTGTGCCGACAAGCTCCGTGCCAGACCAGGGCTGAGCTGTGGGGCACATGCTGAAACAAGAGATCACTCACTACCATGAGTAGTGTGCAGAGTAAACTGAGATGGACGGCTGGGTGACCCTGCAGACCTCTGCAGGGGAAGGTAGCTCTGAGAGTTTCCCTTTCCCTTGAAAATGCAGAGCAAGGGAGTGGAACAGGCCTGGTTTTAGGAGAGCCTAAAGGCAAGTTATGTGGATATTTGAATTAATGTAGTGACCACATTTGTCAGGAGCAAGAGGGACGTATCCTGGGAAGTTTGAACCCATGCTGCACGTTCTCTGAACCTGTCCTGATGATCAGTGCACCCGAAAGGAGCTTTGGGGCATGATGAGACGGAGCTGTGAAGGTACACCATGTTGTCTTGCTCACATGATGTAAAAAGGGCTCGTCTCCAGCTCCCTCAGTCCTCCGGGATTGTGGGAACCTTCATTTGTCACTGCAGAAAGGAGTCTCAATATTTTATGAAAAAAGCATTTTACCACAGGACTTTGGTGAATATCAGCATAATTTAACTGTGATTTAACAGAACCTTTCATTGACTTTTTAAATTATGCCTCTCCATCACCTACCCTATGGGTTTCCTTGCTTTTCATCTTGCAAATCCCATTACTTATTAATTTCCCCATAATACATAATAGAGGCAGAAAAGCATATAGCATCCCATTCAGCAATGATTTACAAGTCTCTCAGTTCTGAAGCAACATAAGAAAGAGCAGTCATTTTATGAGTTTCCTCTGTGCATGTTTTCTTTTGAAAAATGTATAAAGCAATGCATACAAACCTAAGGCTTCTTTGGACATGATCTCATAACTACAGCTATTGCAGCTTTACAGAAGATGCAATCTGATGAAGATTAGAGAAGCACAGTCAGGGCAGAATTAGCAAGAAGATGGTGAGCAAGATTTACCTCATGCTCATTATGATAATGGGTGTAGTATCCATGGAAATGCTGATGGGCTTTGCTTCGAGAGGAAGAACTGCAGGCAAAGAACAAATACACAAACCAGCATTATTTACCCACATTCCCAATCAGGCTTTTACTAGCATGTTAATCTTTCTACAGGGGGCCCATGAGAAACTTTGATTCCCTCGGCGTTTGGAGAAAATGACGAGCACATACCATGAATCAGAGGGGCTCATTTAGGAATGAAGAAACTACTCATCCTGCTCTGGCATGAGTGAGCATCTGGCAGCGTATTCTAAAATTCTGTGAAGACAACAGGAGGCAAAAGAAAAAAAAATCTAGCGCCAGTACACCTCTTGTCAGCTCAGCAGGCAGCATATGAGAATTGGAAGGAGGTAGCACAGAGACAGATCTGCTGAACTGAGCCTTTATATGCTTGCTTTCTGTTTCCATCCATCTACTCTTTCCAGATTTTTTTTTAGTACAAGCTGGGGATCCTAACAGAATACATGGAGACAAATTCACCTGGTTAACTCTGCACCAGATCAGTCCTGGAAGTTGTGTTCCAGAAATTCACAGACTGCAACAGTTGAAGGAGACAACGCTGATGGTTGATGCTCTGGCCCCATTGAACTGTAGCTGGTGGAGTCCTGAGTTTAATCAGATTTGCTTATGTGTGCTTAGACCCCTTATGGTATAGGTAATGTATAGGAGAGTGAATGTACTGTATTCCCAGGAACAGACTCAGAACAGTAAGCATCAGAATAATGAAGTGCTTATTAACATTTTTTGAGGTGCAACCCACATCTAGGTCAGTAGCTGATTAAAAATCGAGCAAAGTTTCTCACAGCAGAGAAGGAGAGGGGGCTGTAGGAGTAGGAAATAAGTAGTAAAGTATGACAAAAAAAGCTCAATTGGAGTAGGAAATAAAGGCTCATTTTATCTTTTAATGATTGCATCTCATGATCATTTACAACTGCTGCGTTGTCTCCTCTGCTGCTTTATCTGTGTGCAGAGTTGAAATGTAGACTGAGCAAACCACAGTGCATGCACATCGTTCTTTCTCCTATAAATGAATATCCAAAGTCACCGTGACCACTGATGGAAGCTGAGGTTACTTGGGGGGCCAGGACACTGTCCCACCTTGCTGCCCTGAAAGGGCTCTGGCTTGCTCCTCTGCAGCTCCCGCCTTTACTGAAGATCGGAATATGCTGCGTTGCTACTCCAGGATTTCTAAGGAGACCCAACTAACTGTAAAATGCAGGGTTGGGGCCATATTAGTAGCATATATGTATTTTATTTCTTTTTGAAAAGCAGCAGAGCTGGCAGCGCCAGGCGGGAGGGCGGGCGGTGGAATGTTCCCGGGGCTGCAGGGACTTGCCTTCGCCGCAGGAATGCTCGCAAGACGCAGCATGCTGGCCTGGCCGCCGTCTGCATTCATTCACCCTCCAGGTGTAGGCAGCTGCTGATGCTGCTCTCAAAGTTTAATGTGACATTTTTCTCATTATTATTATTTCTTGCCGGCCTTCTTTTCTCTCTGCTGTATTTTTTTTTTTCTTTTTTCCTGCTACTTTTCTACAGCCACTTGCCTATATCATAACCGTCAGGCTTCCTGAAACGGGCATTCCTACAGCCAAAAGCATATTGTCAAAACAACCCTATATTTGTATTTTTTCTTGTTTCCTCATCACGGCAAAACCTTCTTTTACAAAGGAGTCCTTTTCTCCTGTTCTCTTCCCCTAGGTATTCTGTTGAATTGATTTCTCCTCTCATTTTACAGATGAGATATTCCAGGAACAATCAAACTAATATTAGTTCTGTCAAACTTAACCTAGGATACATTAATCTAGGATATAGGGGGGAATCAGATCCAGAAAACCTTGACTTCCTTTTTTATCAGAGAGCTAATAACATAGAAGGATGATGACCGGCTACTGAAATTTAAGCAAACAAGAACAGAAAAGATATTTTATTCAATAGTTGGGATAAAACTTGGGTTTTGCAGAGATTTCAAGGAGTACAGTCAAACAGGGGAGATGAAAGAAGACTGATTTTCTTTTTATTTTTCAGAAGTAAATTAACAGGTTTGTTGTTTTGGTTTTTTTTTTAGGCTGTCCCTGTACTTACCACAGGCACTTATATATTTCCTTGTCTAAAAACAGACATTAAGTCAGGAAAAGTCTGACCCCTCAAAACATCTGAAGTTAAAACCCTTCACCGAGGTCTCTGTAGTGGCCAGGCGGGGCTGGGCAGCCCAGGCTCTGCTTATGCTCAACAGAGAGAGAGGCTTCCAAAGGGCCCTTTGTGGGACCGGTTTTAGACATGTACCGTAGGATGAGATGAATAACACCTTGCAAGTGCTGATTTCTCTCTCTCATCTCTCAAGGGAGCCTAAAGTGACTAGTTTAGATCTGGACATTTAGACAGATGAATCACACCCTCAAGGCTGTGGAGAAAATAACGAAAATTTGCAAGCCTAGGCCCAAATCTTTCTAGTCATCTTGAATAATTTTACTATTTTACTGAATTGAATGATCAAATGTCTTTAAATAGCTTCATGCTGTACTGGTAGAAAATGAAGATAAATAAATTCTCTCGCAGAACAAAAACACCTTTTTTTTTTTTTTCCCCCGAGACAGCATAGGCAATGGTGTTCCTTTCAGTATGTACTTTCTTTAGTTGGCCTCTTTCTTTTCTAAATAAACACGTAATTTACCTCTCTGTGCAGCCTCCGGATCTCCTCATGCCTTCCTCTCAGTAGAAATTTCAAAGAGATTACCAGATCAGACTCACTTTTAAACCATCTGGTTTCTGTACTTCATGTCAAGGTTTCCAAACTGCGTTGATGTTTCCCAAACCTTCAATGGCTTGTTTCAAGTTCTTCCGTCCTTTGAAATGCATGTGTTCAAGTGTGAAGTTCTTACCCAGAGAACTCTTCTCCCTGTATAAGTAGGTAATATAATGATGGTAGAACGCTTCGTTCTTCCAGGAGACCAGCTTAAGTGTGTTGTCCCATGGGAACTAAAATCCACAGTGATAGAGTGCCTCCTTCCACATCCCTTCTTAAAAGTAATTCGTGGTGGTGACAGGTTGTTTAAAAACAGGGTAAGGAGACTAGAAATGAGGGTATGGAACATGGTGCTTTGTGAACTGGTCAGGATTGATTCAGCGCTTATCATTTCCTCCTTGTTTATTTCTTTGCTTGATACCTGTTACTGAATCACCCTGTAAATGCCTGGTGATCTCTCTGAGCAGGGACTATCCATTTTATTTTAGTGGAGTATTTTACACAGAAAGGTCTAGCCCTCTGATTGAGTGCTGCAATGGCTGCCATAATAATGTTAATATTACTAGAAACAAGACGTATTTTCTTGTGCATCCCCTTTGCAGAAAGGTATAAACCAAATATTGACTTCAAAGGATACATCTTTGTTCTAAATGTAATGCTCAAAAATGTTTTACAGTCAATTATTTGCAATTAGAAATAAAAGAGAAACCCCCTTCCCCAAACAACCTATAATTACAACTGATCCTTTCATGAAGTATAAATCCAGCAATTAAGTAGTTTCAAAAGTTTTAATTCACTGGGCTATTAAAAAGAAAAATGTTGGGTGTTGAGACAGAGAGCAATGCTGCTGTGTGTTTGGGGTCGTAAGTTACCAATGGAACTTTTAGCAGAAAGATTTTTCTATTGATCCTCATGGTTTTAAGAGGTAATCCTTCAGTGTGCAATCATTACCAGTTCTTAACGACTTCTCTCATAAGCCACCACTGAAACTGTGATCAATAGAAACAAACTGACCGTCAGAGTTGTCCTGGCACCTAGCTGAGGACCGGCCCCTGAAACTCTCCCTCCCTCAAGCAGCCTTGTGTCACCAGCATCTGAGCTGAATCCTGCTTATAGTGTATGGAGGAGTGAAATCCTTGTCTTCATCAAAGGGTTAAGTCTAAGGGGAAGTCGTGCCAAAGCTTTCACTGATGGAAAGTTTAACTAACAAGGCCTTCTCTTAACTAATTTTGGCCATAGTTAGCAATGGTGGGGTTTCAGTGCAGCTTATTCAGTAGACAAGACAGCTTTCTAAAACCACACCCTCGTTTTCATCTTCATGATATTTAGTGTGTGTTCAAAATACAGACTGGGATGGTTCCTTGTGGTCATGTTGGGCATCTTGGTGTTTCCTTCTTTTGTTGATCTACAAAATCCCATTTTTGGTTCTTTGAGCCTTGTCTTTGATATATTTATCCTTTGCGCAAAGGGTAGGGGAAGAAAGTATTGGTATGAGTTCCAGAAAAAGAAATACTACTTTTTTTTTTTTTCAGAGAATTTTCTGTTTCTCAACTGCTTAATGGAATTTGAAAATACGGTCAGAAAAATATATATTATTTTATAGACTTTTTAAGAAAGTATATATCTGTTCTTCAAGATATCTCTTGGCTGTACAGTACAACAATTTAGAATTCCAGTAAAATTATTAGCTTGCTGTTTAATGCTGAAAAGGCACAGCTTGTAATAGGATTTATACACCCCCATGTCTGCTTCTCTTTACATCCCACTGGGAAAAAAAAGACGAGCAGAGATTGTGAAAGCATCAGGATGAAGTAAGTTTAAGTGATCTGTAGCAACTTTTTGGTTGTGCTGTTACTGTGCGAGAGCGGCAAGGATGTTTGAAACATTGGAGGAATTAACAAAGAAAATGGATTTAAGATCAGTAAAGATAATACCAAATACACAGCCATAAAACGTCAATAAGATCTTGGACAAGTTTATCTGGCTGTTGATAGCAATAGATGTCAACATATTTGGCAGTTTAAATACATAAAACATTAATTACTAATAACAACTTAGTGAGGAAAGAAGCTAAGGTATGACCAGAGCATAGGAATGTCTGTTATGTCTCTGGCTGAGATTGTTTAGTTACTGGAAAAGATGGTTGCTATACAGGACTGTTACAAAGTCTAGCGTGAAAACAAAAATATAAACGATTATCTTAAAAGTGAATTACTGAATGAATTCCAGGATGAGTAATAAGGAAATGATTGATGGGGATGATCTAATAGAGAATTGAGGGACATCAGTGGACAGCCACATAAAATAAATATGTTGAAGCACTAAAAGCTCAGACTAGCACAGAATGTATATTTTCAGCAAGAACTGACTAGAATATAACTGAATTAGTGCATGTGCAATAGAATAAGAATTGGAAGTAATTAATTACTATGGAAAAAATAGTGGTTGGGTAATATATTTTTATGTTTTCCAATATGAAATTATTAAACAGAAATATAAGGGAAATAAAAGCAAAATAGGTAATTTGAGTTTGTAAATGATCTTTCCCTGTTGTTATTTAATCCCATGATTTACATCATCCCAGGATGATTATGTTTTAGCTAGGGCTACATGCTAAGCTGAGTTACTGAAGTAGGGCGTTCCAAACATAATACCTGCTGTATTTCCATTAGACAATTTCAGTCCCTCTCCTTGCCCTTTTTTCTGTAAGCGCATAACAAAATCCAAGAGGTAGCTGTAATCCAGACTCCCATGAGGTATTATATTCACGTTTGGACACATCGTTAGGATGGAGTCAGAATGGAAACCATAGGCCTTAATCCTCTCTCCCAGATTGTGAAGTTAGGAGGAGGAACAGAGTTATTGAAACGTTCATATTTTGAAATTGGGACTTAAATTTATTGACTTCATTGCATAAGGGCGACCTGTTTCTTTCTGGATATTTATTGGTCTTTGGTAATACCTTATGTGTGAAATCCCTTGGCAGCTGCATTAAGAGAAGGTGTGAGGCGAATCCATAAGGTTCACAGATTTTTTTCTATCTATGCTATAGGTATTTTTTGTTTGGCTTCATGGTTCATAGTGCTACATCATGTATGCTTGACAATCTGCTGTGCTGCCTGTGCTGTACCCTGCATATGTTCGTGGTGCTGTGGTGAGTGGAAGTGCCGCTCACAAGGAACAAACCAGAGAAGGCTCAGCTGCATTTCAACATTGTGGATATAGAAATGCAACCAGAGAAGTGAAGGTAATACCCACAGAAATTTTGAAAATCAAATCCCATTTAACATCCAGTAATAACCTGTTTCCATTAAGAGACAGGACACTGCACCAATACAAAAAGGAACTCAGCAGCTTCACAATCCTTTTCAGGGTCCTTATTCATCCGTGCCATTTTCAAAGATGGTGACAGATGCCACATCTGAAAAAATGCATGAATGACGAGAGGAAGAGCAGAGGTGTGTGGTGTTTGCATTTTAACCACCTGATGGAAACACTTTGACTTTTTACTTGGTTCAATCCCAGATCAAGTCTGATAAGCCAAATTTAGGGATACCGAAGTATGTGGCCATGAAGGAGGAGCTGTGATTTTTATCCTCTGAGATCATGCTCATGCGCTTTTCTGCAGGCACAACAGTAAAAAAATACTGTTTTTTTTTCTTGCCATTTCAGTGTCATTCAAGGTATTAATTTTAGATGCCCCTTCAACCAGGAAGAGCCATACAGGGTTACCTCAATGGTAACTACATATTTTTTCTAGAACAGGGAATATCCATGTGCCTCCAACACATACACTGTGTTACCCTTCTCTGAGTGTGAGGACAGCATTAGAATCACTTGGAATCTTATTTTCAGGGGTACTGAACAGTCCAAGTTTCCAGCAGCTTTGAATGGAGCTGCACATTCTCAGCATATCTGAAAATTAGGACATATTCGCTTTTCTGCCTTGCCCGTGCACTACTGTTTAAAATCAAGATGTCTGGTGCTTCCTGACTCTGTTCTTGCTAAAACTTTTCTTAAGGTGCTTGACTCTGATTTGGAGGAAAGTCTTTGACACCTTGCGGAGCCCTACTGAAGCTTTGTGCTAGAAGTGGTTGGAAAGCCAGAGATCCTCTGCAAAATTGTAGTCTTTTCACCTTTTCCCTATTTGGTAATGCAGTTTTCGCATACGCTTTTTGACATTCCACCCTCCCCCACTGCCTCTCCCCTTCCCTAGCGTAGGTAACCACACATTTTGATGGAGGTTTAATCTCCTTTCTTCCTTCCTTTGCAAACCCACCTCCTCCCTTGCCCGAGGCAATCTGTCAACTCTAATGCATCACAAATCAACTTGACAGTGGAGATCTCCCCTTGAGCAACAGCACTGGGAGTTACGCTCCTGCTGATTCTCAGATAGAGAGGGTGGGGTGCATTTTCCACATAAAACCCACTCGCAGCTAAATGGAAGTAAATTTCCATTCTCCATTCCCTTTTTCAAACTTCTGCTTTCAACAAAGCGAATCCAGAACCTCAGGAGGGTGCGCAGGACAGTACATAAACGCAGCCAGGTTAGGAGAACTGCAGTGGCAGCCCTTGTGCCTGTTGACTACGTTTGCTATCTGCTCATGTCTTTGTCACTGCCTGCTCTAGTGCCGTTGAGCTGAGGATCGCAGGCTACTTCAAAAAATTGAACTAAACTGCACAAATCGACCATTACTAGAGCACTCGGTATGCCGATATGGAAGCTGAAGGTGAAAGAAAGTGAAAAAGATGTTCAAGATGACAACATAAGGAGTCATGTAATTTTCTTTTTTACTTCTTTCTCAGTGTTAGAAGCATGGAGAAGTCACACGTGCTGAGTCCTGTCAGTAACACAAACCAGCCAAGCTCTCTGGTTGCTGTTGGACCTAAATCAGCAACTGTACTGACCTTAGGCAAAGGGCTCATCCTTTGTTGAAGGAAAAAGACCATGTCTTCCTTGTTTTTATATGTATAATATTATTACTATTGCAAAGGGGAAAAGCTAGGAACTAGCCCTAGCTTGTGTTGCTTTCCAGGACTTTTTCAGGTTGGTGGGAGAGCCTGCTTATGCGTTCTCATGAGAACAGACTAAACACACCATGAAAACGTAAGCATCACCTTCCTGTCCTTAAAAGCCTTGCTTTTGTCTGTAAGTTGATGAGAGTCATTGCAGACACATTTGCTAACCTAGCTAAAGTCAGGAAAAAAACTCTTATTTTGTATATGAGAACATATACATGGTTTGTTTTCCAAAAATGTATCACCATGAATGCTCAGCTTCTGAAGTTGCTGCTCCTGTCTGTATCAACAAAATAATGCACTCAGAGCAAGACATGAGAGAAAGAAAGGAAAAGAGGCCACTCTTGATCAGCCTCTCATGATAAACTGTTTTCTGTGAATCTTTGACCGTCAGTCTGAGCAGACATTGCAAAATCTACTGCTGATTCAATGGTTTTGGGAGGCAGAGTTATTTCAAGTGCATAACCTCTCTGTGATTTGGGGAAGTGAAGCTGCACCTATTATCTAGATTTAGCCAGAAGTTGAGCACTTACCATGTTTGATTTATTAGTTTTATAAAATGCAAGGTCTTTAATGTTTAGTGCTTGGAGCACATTGTAATTTTAGCTACTTTATTACAGTTGTTGACCAATGTATGTATTATCTTCAAAGGCTTTGAGTTCCTCTTAGCAAGCTTTCCCACTCCAAGTACCAAGTCAAAGGAAGCCAGGAAGGTCTGTTCTTTCAAGGAAAGAAGCAAAATGTCTTAGGTCAAATGTGCATGAATGTTCTGGAAACACAATCAGCAGAAGCCCTGGAGAAAGCACAGGGATTATTTGCTAGCTCAGAAACTATGATCAGTGCTGCTCACAACACATAATTTTAATGTCTGCTGAATAGCTCCTTAGAAATAAGTTATTAGTCTCAGAACCCTGGAAGAGAAGTTGCCGTAAAAGTATCCACCAGCTAGCCTCTTTGCTAAATTCGTTGGACCGTGTAGGCTGAACTTGAATGCAAGTGTCTCTCCAAGCCACGGCTGAAATGGCAGCACAGCAGAAGGATGTTTCTGCTCCTTGTCCCTGCTTAGCCTCTCCTCTAGAGCACTTTGCCTTCAGGAACTGTCACAATGAAAATTATTCCCACCAGAATTAAATGCATTTAAACTCATTTTTGGGAATTGTCTGGGCACAGCCTACTGTAGAAATGAGATGGCACAGAACTGATTAAATAATGTTTATGCAAATACAAATGTTGTCAGGGCGTTGTTTTCTTATTCTTCAAGATCCAGCTTGTCAAAGACTTTTGGCTAAGTGTCAGGTTTATTGAGCTCAACTGAGCTAGCAGGAGCTTGATGTAGGGTGGGCGATTGCCAGAACCCCACAGAAACTCTTCTGCAGTGCATCTTCTTCCCATCTCCGACCTCAGCGATCTGTGGGACCTCCAGACTCTCCGCCCATGTATCTTGCTGCTGACTTCTCATTAGTGCTCTGCTGACATCCTAGACTTCCACTTTTCACCTCCTCTTGCTCCTTAAAAGTCCCACACAGCATCTATTATATAGTAACAGCTGCCCTGCTTTGGTTTTACAACATTTTGGTCCATCCAGTGCTCAAGTAGGTGCCTTACTTGTTAGAGGAATATTGGCATTGTTAAAGCCATGATATTAGGAAATTACTGACAGGTGCTAAGAAGACATGTTTGTAACAGCCTTGGGATATACAGATTCCTGCAGTGAGGAATTCAGAGGCTTTTAGATAAATTGGGCAATACGGGGAATAGTTTGCAAAGATATTAAAGTGACTTTCTAATCAGGTGAAAGGTGTTGGATTGAATCTTAGTAGAAATACTGATAAGTCCTACAAGAACATCTCTCTCAAACTGCAGTGCTTTTTACTGATCTGTGTTATTTTCCACTTGGGACATTCTAGACTCCTAGGCAGATGACTCCCAAGTTCACAAATAGCATGAAAAGTCATTGGTGGTGTTAGTCATCAGAGGAAATATTTGCGTAACTGCTCAGATTTGAGCATGTATTTGCCTGTGTTTTTATGACGCTTTGTCTGAATATTCTTTTAAACAACAGTTCATTTGTGCAAGTACTCCAGGAGAGCGTACAAGAGACGTTATGACTCGTGGGTGCTATTGAAACTAATTCCGAGCCTTCATTTGAACAAATGTTTGCAAAGTCTTTTCTACAGTATTTACACAGTTCTGACCTAAGCTTCATTAGCTCAGCAGATTCATTTCTCTGCTCCAATACCTAGCTGGCCAGCTGGAACCACGGAATATTTTCATGTGGCATTTTCAAGGGGAACCTTGGGGAAAGTCAGCTGCTGGCTGATAACAAATACAGAGTGGTAAAGCACGCGTCTCGTGGTGTTGTCTCTGCTGATGACCCACATCTGAAAGGATGACTTCTCATGGTACTTCTGCCAAGGGCAGTTTTGCTCCCTTTTAAAATGCAGTTTGAAGTTACAAAACTAACTCAACTTTTGTAGGTATATATAGATTTTATTGTACATACAGTCTATTACCGGTAGCATAACAGTCTTGGACTGACAGCAGTGTGATCAGACAGACATTGAAAATGTCAAAATGACAAATGTGTTTTTCTGTGCAACTCGGAAGGATAGAAAGCAGCTATTGCACGTGAACACGTCGTTAGTGTGCACCCTCTGGACCCATACATTTTAGGTGAATTAAATAGCAATGAGTTCTTCGCCCTGTGAAGAAGTTCTGTGTATCAGATTTAGATATTTCTGATGCTAGCTGGAAAACACAAATAGGCAATCATCCACGTAGCTGCTTTTTGCCATTTTAAAATGGCTTTAGGTGCTTGCCTGAGATAGCCACTCGTAACGCAGAATGGCCTAGGGCTTGAAGCTGATCTCACCACAGTTGCAGTGGCAAAAGTCCATTGTCTCCTGTTGTGTTAATATTGGTTTTGGTTTTGTTTTTGCCATGCTGTGAATGAGATCAGAATATATGCCTGATGCTAGGCTAGATAATGATATATGAAATGGCAATCGAATGTACTAAGGTTCTGACGGATGGGCTCACCTGTGTAACTCCCAGCGTGTACCTTTGCTGAATTCCAAATTGCCTGTAGACAAGTGAATCTTCTGTAAGTCAATCTAGAGATAGAGTAGTGGGGTTGATCTGTTCAATCTTTAAGTGTTTTTGCTGCTGTGAGTAGTACTTCTGTGATGTCAGTAGAATTTTATCACACAATTTTCTTTTGTGAAATGAAAAACTTATATTTCAGGTGAATATTTGAATTGGTATAGAAACGGCTAAATCAGAAAAGTGGAATGTAGTTTGTATAGTCATTTGTATTTGTCTTTTCCCTGAACGCTTATGGTTTTGGCCAGCATTGGAAACAGAGATATATCACAGAATGTGTTTCCTGTGTTATTTTGTCCAGTTTAAACTTCTTGGTAGGAGTCAGACTTCAGAATTTAGCTGGGATAGTGCTGAATCCCAGTGGCACAGATCTGAATCTCATGTCTTCTCTTCCCACTAAATAGTTGGTTCAGTTTTAAGCTTCAGGCTTTGGCCCTTCTCTGCCTTCTAAAAGCACACTTTAATCTCCTGAAAAAACATGAGCCCGATAGCTCCTGGGTGCTTTAATTAAGTGAAATGAAAGACATTAATTTCCATAAATAGAAGAGCTTCCAAGAACAGCACCGGGCTCCAGCCCAGCCACCCACCCTGAGGTGCACGATGAGAACCACCTCAGCCAGATCAATGCTCCTGGAGGCAGGGAGCAAGGGGGGCTTGAACCTTATCCCCAAAGATGCTGCTGATACCGTAATGAGAGACAAAGAAGTCTGGGACTTGAGCACCCTGTCAATACGATAAAGACCAGGGAAGACTGAAAGCACTTCTTTCATCTACCCAGCTGCTGGGGACGGGAGAGCTTTCCCAGCCCGGCTTCGGTGGCTCCCTTCGGTCAGGTCATGATTTTGAGTCAAGACAGACCCTCAGTGGCCAGGGAGCTGGAATTTCCCCAAGCTTTGTTCCTTGGGCAGATTCTCTCCTTGCGCTATCTTCCTTTCCTTTTTCTTCATATTTATTTATTTGTTTATTTTAAGGAAGACGAAAGCAAGACCTTAATGCTGATACTTATCTACATGCTGCATTTCCTTTGGTCCTGATTTGCCTCGAGCTGTTCTTGAGCTTTATCGTGGGAACACTACACTGAAAATGCAAGGCTATTTTCATAGGAATATAGATTCCCTTCTGGAAACTTGACATATCTCAGCATTGCCACTGAAATAAATTTGTGCAAACTAACAACTTTATCTGTGCTGAGGAAGTGAGGTTAAAAATTGCTTAAAACAAAACTGTTAGAAGAGAGGGACCCCCAAAGAAGAATGGGATTTGTCGTGAGACAACACAATGAGATAATTCTAGAGAGGGTTCTCACCAAGAATTGTCCCAATAGCACCAGCAAAAAGCAAGGCAGGAAGCTTCTTGTTCAGTTTGGTTGCACCTAGTTTTGTCCTATCCAGCACACCTGCTTCTGCCCCCCAAGAACAGACACCAAGATTTATCTGGTCTCCTAAGTGGAAAAATATGATTTTCACATTGATGGCTGTAAGCTCTGAAGTCCCAATGTGATGATGGGATTTTGTTTTGGCAGCCAGCGTGGCATCCTTGGCTATGTGCAAGTTGCAAAATTAAACTGTGCCATCTCTGCCACCTATGCAACCATACTTACTGTCTTTGGCAGCAGCGGAGGACACACTTGCTCTGCAGAATCCAGAATCCTTTGTTAATGGTGCTGAAGGCAACAACTGAATTTGGCAAAGGGTGCTCCACCATCAAAATGCAGCAGATCGAAATCACAAATATTCTTCCCCCCATGCTGTAGAATGTTCTTCTAAGCTGGCATCCAATTTGAATAGTAAAAACTTGCTCATTTGGCCGTATTCGCTGAGGTTGTCTCAAGGAAAGGGAGAAAAGCGTTAATAGGATGAATCCAGCCCGGTGATGTGAAATCAGGGCTACAATTAAAGCATTGTGACAGCATTAAAATTCTAAACTTAACACAATATCAAACCAGTTGGTAGAACAATTCCAGAAAATTTATTTTGTGGCCGGTGGTTATTTCTTTGTGCTAATGAAATGGGCATTTTTCTTCAGCGAATTGAATCACAACTAATTGAGTAGTAATCAGCACAGGCCCCAAGTTTGGATAAATGTTGCCTTCCTAATGCTTTGTAGAAATGCAGAATCCATTAACTATCTTCAAATGAGATTTTTTTTTTTTTTAATTAGTAGGATCTTAGCAAACCATTACAGACAGTATTCGTGCTGTCACACAAAACTTTCCTGTTTGCTTAACACTGGGAGGGGGAAATTATTTTCAATGAATTCAAGTGCTGATAGGGTTTACAGTTTTTTTTAAAACTCACGAAATAAATATAATTTTCTGATAGGTGAGTGGGCCTGTCTTTGTGCAATTCGTAGTTTTCTTTCTTGTGTCTTCAGAAGGCAACAAGTTACCCTGCTGATAATCTATCGATTCATCTCAATGAGCCGTAAGTGCTGGGAAACTTTTTTATTGCAAATCTGCCTTTGCTTTCGCTTGCTGCCTTTACCTAAAAGCCAATGCGGAACCATTCAGCAGCACTAAATTTCCTCCTGAAAAACACCCTCTTTCCATAATTCTTGATTCTCCTGAGCTTGATGATCCACATTAGCATTTCCTTCAGGTACCATCAAATTGCAGGGCTCAGACTATGTGCCAGCGCAGGGATGGGAGCCCCTGCCCTCCCCATCCGCACTCGGGCCTTTACATCCAATCCATACCGCCCCAGGACCGCCGGGAGAGATACTTGCATTTATCTCTATGGCAACTTAAGAGAGCTGCAAGGTAGCCAAAAATCAGGGGAGTGGGGAGAGGCAGGATGGAATCAGTGGATGAGAAATAAACAAAATAATGTGCTGATGCATTGTAGAAGAATGGATTTATGGGTTATGACATTCCTAAAATATCTTTATTTAATAATGAAAACTTCATTATCCAGCCCTGTGCCGAAGTGTTGCCATGGGCCTGCTGCAACTCCCTGGAAAGATCTTTCATCCTGACAGAAGTTCTAAATTACAGCATTAGTGCTCTAACGGAGAGGAAGTTATGGCCTATTTTGTCTGTCCAGGGAAATGAGACACACATTACTATGGAGCGGGTTATTGAAATCTAATCACTGAGAATATTAAAAATGGGGTAGCAAAAAAAATTTTTTCTGTGTGAGCACGGGGGATAAATTAAGTGATAAACCTTGAGTGTTTACTGGAGTTTCATTATTTTATTAAAAAGTAATTCATCTTTATTACAGTTGAGGCTATTATGTTTCACATCATTAAGAAAGCAATGCATGGAGACCCTAAAGCTAATTTTCAATCCAACTATCAGAACACATTATGTTTTTATTTTTATCACAGGTATTGCAACATCCTCTGCGGCTGCATGTGCTGACCTCCAGAAATGTTTGATCCGTGATGTTTCAGAGACCATTGAGGTAAAACCAGCCTGTGCTCACCGACCGATCATCAGCACTGTGTGTGCCTGGGCTCCTGCTTCGGTTTCAGTCCTGATGTCCAGGTAAGAAGTCTGTTATGTGGATTAGAGCCATGATCCTGGGCCTGGGTGTGCAATCTCAGCTGAGCTGTCCTCTCTAACTGCTTTAACCCAGTGGCTGAATGACTGGGAGAAAAATCCTGCCTGTATTCATAAGCAATCCAGCAGCCAGGCATGTGCAGCGTGGCTGAGAAAGTCCATTTCTGGTTTAGTTCCTGCGGGTTTGTGTGAGTCCTTCTTCTGGTCTTCTGAAATGGGCTGGTTTTCGCTTTGCATTTTGGGTTCAGGCAGAGCCAAACCCATCAGTTCCACACAGGTCCCAGGTGAACACGTGCTGCTTTGTATCGAGCTGTATGAAAACTTCCCAAGACTTGTATTTTTGGGTGTGCAGAACCACCTGGAACCAGAGAAGCTTCGCTTGGCTTCCTCTGGCTAGCAGAGCTTCACTTGGTCCCTGTAGCTAATGGACAGTCATACTGATGAAGGTTACTCCTCATTGCAAAGCAGAAGTAATATCATTGCAGAGTTGGATGAATACTTCTGTGAACGCTCATTTTAGCTTTTAAGCTGTTTGGCTGGGTTAGTGTCCCTGTTCAAGTCCATCTGCCAAGAATATCACAGTGAAGGTGTTTACTGGCAAAAGCCTTTGCTAAAAGGGCAAATTTTAGCTAAACACTGGAACACGTTCATAGGGAACAAACCTGGAATTTACAATTGTAAATATTCTGACCAAAATCTCAGCATTTGAGTGAGGCTTGCTGGCTCTGGATATGCATCACTGAGAAACTCTGATTCGGTATACTACATCTGGATGTACATACAGTGTAAAGGACAGTGCACAAACTGGCAACACTCAGGGCTCATTGCTCAGCCCCGTAATTCAAACTCATTTTCTGACACAGGCACTACACAGGCTGATGGAGAGCATCTTTTTTTTCACAGCGCTGCTTTCTGAAACGCATTTCCTTGCCCGTGGGGTCACCTCTGCCTCCCGGCCGTTTCCACCCCCCTCAGTCACCTTCTGTAGGCCCCGCTTCAGGCTCTGGGCTCCCTCAATTTTATTCTGCCATTTCGTGACACAGCAGAGCAAGGAGAGGTGTAAATCCAGGGACCCCAGCTGCCAGAAGAGCGCAGGAGTTAGGCGAGGGGAGAGCACCCTCTCACGCACGGCGCTGGTAGGGCAGAGCCGAGGGCTCTCTGATGGGACCACCATCATCACCCTCTCCCTGCTGCCTCTGCCCACAACATGGCTCAAGGAAACACCTTTAATTTGGTCTATCAAATCAGCCTGTGCCCCGGCTATGACTTTAATTAATATACAGTAAGTTCTGAGCGCTTATGGAAGTTGTAATTCCAGCAGCCAGTGAAGATCTTTGGGTGCAGATAATTTTCTCTTCTGGAGGGTGGCTGCTAGGATGCCAACAAAAAAATACCATTGTCTTCATGAGAAAACAAAAAAATGCTGCTATAATTCTGCAGGTCATGTAGCCATAGTATGCCAAATTTGAGAGGAAAATGGCCATGTATCAACCCTCAGCATCTGAAAGCAAAGCAGACAGAAGTTTTCTTTGACAGATATGCTAATAAAAATAATAACTTAAAGTTGCCTGTATAGGAAGAGAGGACATACGCTGCTCTTACGTGGAGTGACAGTTTAAAAGTAAACCCATTGGCTCTAGGGCTTGTGTACATTCATGTAAATGAGTTTCAGCCAATTCAGTTAAAACTTTCCAGGTAAAACTACTTGTGTAAATGGCTTATATTAATTTAATAGAACTTAAACATATTAATAGAAATATTAATGCATTAAATATTATAATATATTACCTTTACACCTAAGCAGACTGCTTCTTAATGTAAAATAAATACTTTTTAATCCACTTTCAGAATGTCCAGGCTGAGAACTTACGCTCTATTAAACCACGGTAGTGGGACCGAAGCAAATCCCCATATTGACAAAACCACAGAATGATTCCATTGACTTTCTTCCCTTCTATTAAGTTATTCCCATTTATGGCAGCCCTGCTTAGGAGAAAATTTAGGCTGGTGTCATCTGGCCGTGCAAAAACGGTGGCAGCGATGGCGGTTTGTGAAACCTGTGGGTAGGGAGGCGGTTGCTGAGGAAAGGCAGTGTTTGGTCAGGGCTCCCCTGCAGCAGCACCCAGGAACAAGAGCTCTGCCCAAACCCGATCCCGCGGCCCCAACAGGGCCTGGCGTGTCAATTTGCTCATGCTGCGAATGGACGGGGTGGGATGCGCTGCCTGTGCATGCAGCGCAGGGAGAAATCGCACAGAGGAGCATCCTGCACTGATTCTTTCCCAGGGCTTTAATTGGGTTTATTCAACCTCCGCAAAAAGCAAAAGTCTGATCTCAAGGTAAATGCAAGAACAAAATGTATCCTGTAATTGGATTTTCTGAAGGAAAGCATACCTGAGTGTGTGTGTATCACAAAGAAATCTGGGGTTACTGCTAGGCCAAAGCTGCTCCCCGGTTATCACTTAGGGAGGAATGTGAGCATGGGGAACGTACCTTTGGGCCAGGAGGAAGAGCAAATCGTGTTGCTCCAAGGACAGACTCTGAGTTACCTGCGTGAGCACATGTGTCCCAAAGAGCCACAGGGGTCTCATCTTGCAAAACGGCTCTGTGTTTGGGAGCATGTCAGTCCAGCCCCTTGTGCCAGGGAAATTGTGAGGTGTGCCCTATAGAGATGGTCTGTATATAAGCTGCGCAGTAGGGGCTGTCACGTAGATGCTAATGCAAGCGTGTGTGTTGTCTGAGAGCATTTCTGAGGACAGGGATCTGCAGTTTAGTGTTGCTGCTGTTATCTTCAAGTAATACAAGTGGCAATAGGGGATCAGCCTGAGAATTATCTGCACATTTTATGCAGACCAAGAAGAATTAATTGCTAGGAATGCCGTGCTCAGGATTTTGAAACAGATAACAATATCGCTACAATAAAATACAAACGCAGTAAAGAGAACAGACTGCTCCCGGTGTCTGGTTAATCAATGGACTGTGAAGAGACTGAGGTGATAAACTGACTATGCTCAGGGCTAATTTTATGTGATATAATATGTTCATAGGATTAGTCTATTTAAAAATAATGTTAATCAAACTTTTTTAAATGCAAAGCCGTTCTGCACTACTCATTTTCAATATATGCGTTAAAACAGATGAGAAAGGCGGAAACATATCCTTATTATACATGTATAATTTAAACAACATCATCAACTGAGTATTGATTGCTGACTAATGTGCTTATTAATTAATAGATGTCTCATGTTAAATAAATTTCTCAGAGCTGTTCTGGGACCATTTAATAAGATAAATGGGGAGTTGTAGTACAGTACTTTGTCATTAAATGTATAAGTCACATCAGAAAGAAATGTAAAGCCATGCCTCGTGTAGCTGTTTGCTGGAATGAGCCACACAAAGGCTGCTCACAAAGGCTGTCCGAGCAGGGGTGCTGCAGTGGTGGAACCCGTATTTCAGCCATCAACTCCTGCCTCTTGGTTCTGCTTATCAAAAAAAAAAAGCCCTCTCTATTTTCTAAATTATACCAAGGAAGCCTCCCGTTAACAAGGGAAGTTGGGAAGGGCCTTGCTCTGCTACTCTGATTTATTGAAATACTGCACTTACAAATGCCACTACAAACCAATACAAAGAAAGAGATGAAATGGAGTCCTAGAAAAAATTGTTTGCCATGGTTCAGTAGTTTATTCCTGCAGTAGCGAGGATGCAAAGGAACCAGCCATAAAATCAGTGATCATCATGAGCCCGTTGCTCTTGACCTACAGCTTTTGTAAGCTCTGTAACAGTCTGTGAAGCTCCTCTCCTCTCGCTGTCTATTCCCTTAGCAGGCCATATGCTCAGCCAGCAATTACCCTTTATTCTGTCTGCCGTCAGCCACTGCTTTGTTATTATTGTCTTCCTGGTTTTATTTGCTCCTTAAAGGCAGGTTACAACCCTTTGGCTGGCACCCAAATATCTTCAGTCCCTTTCTTCTGTAGATTATTTCCTGCCTTCCATTATTCCTACCCAAGTTGTTAAAACTTACTACTGACAGTTCCTGTCTCTGGCAGGGAGAGAAACCGCCGCATCAGTTTTGAGCCAAGCACCTGTTTGTTCAGTTCTTCACCATCCCGCTCACATCACGTTCACCAAACTGCCGTGCTTTACATATGAAGCAGGTCGCTGAAGATTATGGATGATAGCTTGCACATCTCAGATGTACGCCGTATCCAATTTCCTTTACTCCTTCTGCTCTCTTGTGTGCTGAGCAGACTTTTTAACTGACTGTTTGATTGATGGATGTTCAAAAGGCACCTTTATGAGCCCTATAAATAATCCCTTAAAGGTTTTTCTTTTCTTCTTCCCCCCAAAGGTGCCACTTAATCAGTTCTCCAAGCAGTGGTCCTTGCCACACCTTTCAGCTTGCTCGCTGTTTGAGCAGTATCTGCTGTGCTCTGAACATAGCTGGCACTCGTCTGTGGCTGCAGGGCGTGCAGCACTTTGGCGTTTGGGGGGATTGGCCTTGCTGGGCATTGCTTTGTGCTTTGTTCTCAAAAGCCTAACTTGGCTTTTTCTCATCAGTGGTTATTGGCATATAATTTAGGTACTTTGTGTTGGGGGGATGAGGGGAGAATGAAGACAAATTTCCTACTCTGAAACTTGTTACAAATTATAATTGAAGTGAAAACTGAATTGTGAACAGCAGGTAGGCAGTCTGGTCAATAAGCTTTTTGTGTATGCATAAAAACGTTCAGAGCCATTTCCAACATCCAAAGCCATCCGTGCCTCTTGATCAAGAAAGTGCCACATTTTGCTAAACCAAAAGTGTTCTTGTGTTGCAGTAAGTGATGCATCGCAAAAACCCTCCCCAAACCCGAGGTTTCTCTGAGCTTTAAAGAGCAGCAAACTTGGGAGAAACCTGCAAGAGCTATTGTGCCAGCTTGCAGGCAGGATGTAACCCCACCTTTTACGGGTGTGTGTACTACATCCAGGAGCAACCGTCACTGCTCTGCTGAAGGCCACGCGCAGGGAGCTGCGAGGAAGGGACTGGGGACATGCAAGCACCGGAGCTCTCCCCGCTCCTGCCCTCTGCGGCTCGGTGCAACCGACAGTCGAAATGACTCCAGTTTCCTTTTCAAACTCCAAGACACAGTGTGAAGCTCACAGTGTGAAGTTTCATTTTTTTTCAATTACCGCATGATTTGCAGCGGGATCACTTTAAAAGAAACTTCCCTCCCTGTGTTTTGATACCCACCGAGTTCATTGTTTGCAAGAAAAACTGTCAGGACAATAGAAGAAGCAGAATGTTGTCCTCTGAGCATTGTATCTGGTCATGCGTTTTACAAGTATCTTACAACCTCTCTTCCATCATGGCTTTGATTAATATCTGGCTTTTAAAAAATATGGGCTCTTTTCATAAGAGCCACTTTGTATGTCTGTTATTTGCCAGCTGACAATGAGAACTGGATCAAACTGGGCAGGTAGGAAACAGCAAGATGAATAAGAGACAGTGCAGGTACGCATTAAATGTGACATCAGATACAACTACGGTTAGCGTAATTGAACAGAGCTATATCCACGGTCCTGATATTCATTTACATCAGTGCTTCCTTACTCCACTCAGCCAGCTTAAACAGGCCTTCGAAAGGAGCGTAAATGATTCCTGCAGCTGTGTTAAGGGAGGTGTAAAGGGACTTTGCACCAGTGAGAATCAGTCTGTACATATTTAAAATAAATAGACGTGCACATAAAAAAATAACCCCTATTATTACACAAGGATGCAGTGGGAGTACCAGGGGAATGGCTAAAGTAACAAAACTTGACACCAGTGATAATAAAAGAGGGAACTAAAGCAAAGAGATCACCCCAGTCTGCTGGGTTTGGAGTGCTTAATCACAACTGACTTCTAGTACTGCAGCTGCAAAAGAAATGTTTCTAGCCTCCCATTAATTTCCATACAGTAACCCTCTAATGGGGGAGTTGCCGGGGAGAGGAGGGCGATCAATCTGCTGTAACGACACACTAGAGACTAAGGGAAAATGCAAACTTGGAGCAATTTCATGGCAGGTGCAACCTTGGAAAGTACGGCCATTTTTCTAAGTTAATTTGTTCCCCTGATATGTTTGAAATCCATATTTGTACTTTAAAGGTCTAAAATGCAAGATGATTAAAAAATATAACCAGATTTTTGTAAGCTTTTCAGCTGTATCAGGTGATATATTAACGCCCCTCCTTGGAGCTAGGACAGCTGGATATCTTTTATCATTTGCTGCCAAAAAAGGAATAGGATTGTTTATTCTAGCGTTCACTTTCTGTCTTTAGCCTTCCCATTTACCTCCCTAGCCTGATGCTCATTTGTCTCCTAGCTGAATTGATTCCTAATACTATAGGAAGTAATAATAGTAATAATAATGGTAACTAATAGCAGTAATAATTATTATTCTTATTATTGTTAGTAATAACAGTACTATATAACGATAACGATTATTGTGGCGAAGACTTTTAAAACGTGTAAATGAGCTAACTCAATTTCTGGTACACTTTGGCTGCCTGCATCTTTTGGACATTTCTGAAAATTCTAGCTACAAATCGTAACAGGAACAAACATCTTCACACAGGAACAGACGCTGAGGCACAGAACTCATTTCATTTCGGGTCTTGTCCCCAGTTACCATTTTGGTAAAATCCATGTTGTTTTGAAGTGCCTGGCCCTCTCATAGTGGGGTGGAGCAGCTCTGGGGTAAATGAGAGCCTTAGCCTTTCTGGGTCACGGTTCCCTGGCACTGTCTGGTAGAAGCTCTTGGGAAAGACACGGAATGAGAGCACAGCAAGTGCCAGCCCAGGTTTTCACTGGACGTGTAACAGGTAGCCCATGGAGACTCGCTTCTTGCAGCTCACCGTCATGGTACCTTATCAGCACCCCCCTGTGGGCTTGGTGCACTTGTAATTCCCTGCTATGCTTTTCCCACCTTTTTTGACAGCTGCTGAGTTTGGGAAGAGGCACTTTTCCTTCTCCTCCTGCACATCCAGACCAGAAGCAGCACGGCTCCGGCACGGTGCGAAGGGAGCTCGCTGCGGGTGACACAGAGCTGCCGGGGCGTCCCCGCGCAGCCGAGCTCTGCCAGCACCCAGGGAGGCCAGCCGCTTCCAGCATCCGCAGGGCCAGCCTCGCGCATCCCTCCTCAAACCTGCACCCCAGTCCTCTTTTCACCTTGTGATTTGGGCTTCTGAAAGCCAACCTCATTTATGCTGATTACTACTTTTTCTTTCTCAGCACTTAAGAACTGCAGCCAGAATCTTAGAAGTATTGAATTTTCAAGCTCTGGAAAGTGCAGGGGCTTTGCATGAGAATTGGGTACCTGCTCTGCTCAGATGCTTTTGTACTTTCCACTAAGTACCTATCTGCATCTTTAGATTTGTGTCTTTGTGCTACGGCCCTTTGTGGCTAAAGTTAAGGTGTATGCTTTTTTACATGAAAAGATGCTTATTATTCTACTGTGATGCTGCATTTATGTGATGCTTGTGGCATCTGGAGAAGCTTGCTGTGACTATTCTTATGTTCTGTTTTAGATACCGTTTTAAATACATACTCTTCCCCACCTGCCCCAGCTTAAAAATTCTGTTTCAGCTACACCTACAAACTTCACACTGGCTTAAGTGCCTTGGGTTTTTCCTGCTACCCTACTTGGCTCCCATTAGCATGCTTAAGTAGATAAACAAAATAATTGATCATCTAAACGAGATTGCAGGATTCATAAAAGTTCAATTATGTCTTCCTAAGTCTGATCTCAAGTCAATGTAATGAAGTATCTGCCTAATTCTCAGTACATCATCAAAATCAATTTATTGGAATCAAATGCTACAAAGAAGGTAGTCAGTATGATTTGAAGTATGAAACAGCAGCTACAGGAGGAGAGACTAAATACACTAGAGCTGAAATGTGGTTACAACCTCCCTTTCTGAGTTATTTCTCTGATGATTACATATATAACTTGAGGGCTATATGTTTTATCCCTAGGGCTTTTAAAAGCTTGGTTCTGACTTCCTTACTCTCATAGAGGAGTTCAGAAACACGTCTGACTTCAACAGAGCCGTCATTTTTGGCTCAGTTTGGCTGTGCTTTCTCTCGAACGTCGATGTCGAAATCTCTGATGTTGAATAGTCCTTCACTCCTCTATCAGGTCCAAAGGGTAAAGTAAGAGTGAGACAGGCGGGTTTTAAAGCTCTTTTAATGCAGTGAAAGTAGATGCTGTGAAACCTAATGTCTGAATAGTGAAGTTAGAAAAAATTAACTTGGAAATAAGACACACTGTTTAAATGAGGAGAACAGACCTCTGGAGTAAATCCCTAAGGGAAGAGAGCAGATTCACCATCACTTGCAACCTTTATGTCCATGTCATTCATCTTTCTAGGTAATTTAACAACAGTTTGAGAGGGGGCATGGCATGGGATGTGTTAGCCTGTTATTCATGTGATCAAATGAGGACCTCAGCTCCTTACTGAAATAAGACAGGATTTGGGTACCTAAATTGCTTGCAACTTTTGAAAAACCTATTGGAGATTATAGATTTTGAAAAACCTATTAGGTGATAAAGTTTGGTTGCTGCCTTTCTTACTTTATCTGTAGTACCAGTTCCATCAAACTACATTGGTTTTCTCCTGCAGAATCCAGATACTTCCACATAAGATGGGTTCACTGTCAATACCTGACAGGCCAGCCCAGAGAACAGTTTGCATTAAGAAAAGAGAGCTCGGGTTCGAACGGCGCTGGAGGGTTGTGCAACGCTTTCAGATCGGTTCAAAGTTTTTCCTTCCACCGGCCTGTTTTCTCGCTCTCTCTGGTGATTTAGGATCTGGATGTTTGCTCCTTGCCATCGTGTATTTACGACTCTGTAGTGCTGGTGATCTACAAAGCAAGGCACGTTCCTGCTGAAATCACAATGTGTCCGAAACTTCTTGGACCTCTCCAGTGGAGACCAAATAAGTAAGAGCTAGCTCTGAAATCCAGGCTCCCTGAGCTCATGGGGAATGTGCACCTTTAACCAGACAGCACAATATCTTCCCTTTCACTGGTAGGTTTTAATACTTGTTTCCCATAAGATGACAAACCCTCTCACTGTCTGTCCAAAGGACCTGTAAAAGGCAATTGAATTTCACAGGCCATAAAGTTATCTGTCCACTTCTTGCATTTCTTCCCTTTTTGTTTATGATTTTAGAAAAATCTCTAAGCCTGCAATGTATATTTTGCC
Organism: Theristicus caerulescens; assembly: GCA_020745775.1. NCBI lineage: Eukaryota > Metazoa > Chordata > Aves > Pelecaniformes > Threskiornithidae > Theristicus > Theristicus caerulescens. The sequence goes on from CM036578.1 coordinate 7,168,854, forward strand.
TCTGAACATCCATAATGCAAAGCTGGATTCCAATCACTTGTTCACTGAGGAAAGCATCAGCAAAAAAGCCGACTGAGTTTGCAGTGTGGCTTTCTGGAGGTGGGTGGCAGACGGGGAATTTGGGCTCTCTTCCCAACAGAGGCAGCTTGTGGTTACAGGCAGAGCGACCAGCCTCAGGACTGCTCTTCCTATCCCTGCCATCAGTTGTGTGCCACTGTTCAATAACTTCCAAAGTCATCTAGCAGCAATAATGTTGCTGTTTTTAAAGCAGTATTTTTGTATGTAGGAAATGGTGGTTTTGAGAAAATCCAGGTACTTATTACTTCCTTTCTACAGTCAGGTCTGTAGTTTGCCCTTTGAATAGCTCCCATTTCCTCTTCTGAGAATGGCTCTATGCATAAACAAGCCCTAGATTAAACACAGGAAAATACTGTGACATTTAAAAAAGATGTAAATAGAATAACTCATTTTGCCATCTAGATGAGAGTCTCGGGTCTAACATGTACATGTGATTCTGTGGCTTGCTCATATCATTACTTTTCACCTCTGCTCATAAACCTCCACCTAGAAAATAATGTAATTTAATTAGGAATGTGGAATTAGCCTCTTCCAGTCACACTCGGTTAAGCCGAATCACTTTGTAAATTCCATTGTCATTGGGGCTGAAAAAAATATACGTTACATTAGCAGCCTAATCTTACGTGCATATTAGGAGAGGGATTGCAGGTGAAGCTGTTCGCGGCCCCTGGCGCCTGGAGCGGCCAAGAGCGGCAGCGAGCTGGGTGTGGGGCGGCGGGGGGAAGCAAAGTCCCGAGGAGGACACAGCCCCTGATGCTGCGGGCAGGCATTCCTAATGGTCTGCCTCAGGAGGCAGGAAGGCAACAGAGAGAAAGGTAATGACTCTCCGCACCAGTGACCCCATATCCCACGAGCTGGCTGTGATGGGAGGGTGGAGAGTGGGGCATCACGTACCCAGGGGCTGATAGGATTTTGCATCAGAGAGACATCCATGTTGCAGGACGTTTGCACGCCTTCCGCGGGCTTCTTTGGCTTATGTGGAGGTGGGGCAGAGGGTCCTGCTCCAACCAGTGTGGTTTCAATGTCGGAAATGTGTGGCCAGTTGTGAGCTCCCACCATGAGGTTCTGCCAGAGGGATGTGAGCATCACCTGCCTCTCTCTGAAAAGAAAAGATGATTGTAGTTACAATGCAGGCAATAACTTTAAGGAAAAACTGAAATGCTTTCATTGTCTAGTCCTGCGGGGAGATGTCCATTAATAGATTTGTGATTATGCATACTTCCATGACCGTAATTGCATGTGTGTGCACACATAGAAGTTTAGGAAAATGAAAATTGTAGCGCTTCTGTACATCGCTGGTGGAAAGCTGATGTTATTGTGATTCTTTACCACTCTCTTGTGATACTTGCAAAGAGAAAAGGCGTCTGATGCTGCCTTCCAAACTGGAGTGCGGTAGCGTGCAGGAAGGAGCTGCTGCCCTCCCCAGCCCCCGGTTCTGCACTGCCTTCCTCTGAGCATGATGGGGAGGGTTAACCATTTTCCCAAAGACCTCACTAAAGCACAAGGATTGTAAAGATGACAAGTTTGATGGATCACAAGTCTTATCTGAAATGGTAACCCCGCCTTATTTCTGTAGGCAACTTGTACGTGACTCCAATCATTTTAATCTCTTTTATTTCCTTCTGTACAGGCTCATAATAATTTAATTTATTTGTCTGAAAATACAGATCAAGAAGGCAACATCATGGTCTGGGAAAAGTAAGGGAGGAGGGAGATTCACAGCAGTGGCTAGAATCTCTCTTGTGTGTCTCTTGACATCCTAATGGAGGAGGTACCAGCAGACTAGAAGGAAAAGCACGTCCTCCTCTGTGCTGGTGACAATCGCCACGAGCTCCCTGCAGTGCCCAGGTGCTTCAGACCCACTCAGACCATCTATTCCACCAAATACTGAACACAGACGTTCTTAGTTCATTGAGTTTAGCAGGAGACTCCCTGCATCACCCACCATATATTCTTGGTTTGTTTGCTCCTCTGTTCTCCAGCCGCTTCCATCCTCATCCACCACAACCTTTTTGGTTTGCTTTTGGAACCTCCCACATCTCCCTGCTTGTCCGTAGGACCTCCACTGTGGTGTGTCAGTTATGGCAGCTAGAGCAGCAATGCTAAAGGACCACAACCGGGTCATCCTTTCCCTTAACATGTTTCTAGATCATCAAAAAAAAAAAATAAAGGAAAGTCATGAGGACACTTGTATCTTTAGAAAACAATATACAAATAAAGCCATCTTGGTTTGAAGTTCATAAATACTTTTGAAGGCAAATGGGATAGGAAGAGTTTACCCTGCAAACACTTATTTGTCATACAGTCTGATTAGTGCTTTTCAATGTGCTTTGATCCTCTTCTTTTTTTTGGCCCAGGCATTAGATAATGCTTTAGAAGCCATTAGAAAAAATTGTGACAATTGAAATGCTTTGAAAAATGACAGTTTGATAGTCTAATAATAGCCCCTACACTGATCTGGAGAAGGTTTTCTTTTCCTTTTTGTGTTCATTATGTACAGTACATTTCAAAATGTCCTTTTCTCCCCAGCAAATAATTTAACCCTTTCATGACCTGCAGTCCTGGAAATGTGAAACACGTAGATGCTAATATATGCATATATAACACATACGTATATTTAAAGGGGTGTGTACACTATAAAGAGCTGTGACGTTGAGAGGAGAAGAAATGGAGAAGAGGAAAACATCTTTAGTTGTGTTCTTTGAGTAGAAGAGAGCCAAAAAAGGCTGACCATGCAGAGTGCTGCTGTTAATGAAGGACCATTACCCCATGGTCCCCAGGAAGATTTTCTGTAGGGAGAAAACACATCTTGGAGAGTGAGGTGGATGGGAGCTTACATTTCATTGCAAGATCTTGTTTTTGCAAGATCTCATTTGGCAGCGATAAATGAGCAACTTTCAAGCCTCAGAAGTGATTAATTTCTCACTGGAGCTGTCTCTGAGGCTGTCACAGCCTGACAATCCTGACATAAGTGTCATTTATAATGTCACAAGTCTATTACACATAAATGTCATTACACAATTACTCTGAGGATGAAGAAAGGTTCACTGGGGGAAGAGCGTCTGATATTAAGTCAATTATATATCTTAATGTTATTGTTCGGTTGTCCCCCTCACACAATTACATTGTGTCTCGTTTGTTCATTTTGTGCAAATTAGCAATCATTTATTGCAGTGATACTACTAGGCAACCCAGGTAGGGTTGGTGTTATTAAAACTCTGGCACAACCTTGCGCGTGTTGCCACGATTGATATCAACGTGAAGATCATGGTGCTTTGATAATTAGCCCTCTTGAAATGAGGGCTCCATATGCGGTCTCCCCCCACTTTTTTGCTGCATCTCTCTGAAAGGCACCAACATATGGGTGAGACGATAAATCCTCCATGTGGTTTTGATAGAGATGGCTTGTTTTAATGAGGGTGACTTTTTGTACTGCCTAACAAAAGAGGCTCTTTCTTGTTAGAAGGACAGAGGAGTTCAGCAAATTCCCCTGCGCTGCACCTCAATTATTCCTTAAAATTGGCATAAATGTAGCCTTCATTTAGTTCTAACAGGCTTTCATCCTCCTTGGCCCAGACACAAACAAGACTTACACTGGGGCTTGGTGTACTGACGAGATTTGAATGCATTATGCATAAGAAGGTGCGGTAACGGAGCTGCCTGGCTGACTAGGAGGGAGAAAGAGATATCTGGGGTAGTGCTACAAGGCCCGTCTCTCCCTGGACATCTATGGGAGCAGAGCTGTCGCTTTGATTAGAGGTCACTTGAATCCAGCTCAGTTTTGTGAGCTGGAAATGAAGCTGCCTGTTAGGATATAGGCAAAGACTTGGTTCTGAGGGCACTGAACGTTTTTGTGCTGGCTTCAGCAAAGTGGAGCACTCTTGTCCCACAATCTGAGCTGACTTACAAACGTGTAAATACAGAAAAAGGCCAGGAATTTCCATGATAATCCTCCAGATTTCTACCAAGACAACTGAGATGAGAATCAGGCCTTTTAAATTGCTCCCTTTGCCTGTTTGCTATTCTGGGAAGCTATTGTTCTCAAAGGGACATCTTTAAAGCAAAAGCTGGTAGAATAATTTATTTGCGAATAATTTATTCAGTGATTGATGGGAAAAGCTGCTGAATAAATAATTCACTGAATGCTAATGGAACATCAGAGATGGTCGAATAATGAAAATGTTTATTTGCAAATAATTTATTCAAAGAAAAATGCTGAAATGTATCAGCTCAATTATTCTTGGTGAATAAGCCAGCCATTCCTACCCAGCCCACTGCGACATGTCGTACAAAGATGCTTTTTTCAACAAAATGAAAACTCCAGGTAGCTAACCCATGTTTGCTCCAGGTGAGGAACTCTGATCTTCTGCTCTCTGGCAGGAGTGGTCACGAGAAGAAGTTTGGATAAGAAAGTCCTCAAACTTGAGCACAAACTGAAGGTCGAGCCCTAACTCTAACCGCAATGGCAGTTTCATATTGTAGGCCTCTTTCACCCCTTATTTATTGTTATTATTAGCAGCACCTTTATCATCTGAAATCCTCTCTGTAAGTCAAAGCTTTACCCTTTTTTCCTGAACAGCAATGGATGTGGCCCTCTGTCCTCTCTGGGGCAAGCAGTGCCATTGCTCCGGAGGAGCGTGGTCCCCGTGCTGGGGTTGCTGTGGCAGCAGAGGGATTTCCTCCGATGACAGACCTGGAGCACTGGGCAGCTCCAGGTTGTCCCTCTGAGAACTGAAATGATCAGAAGCTGATCAGGAGGCAATGCATACTTTACAAAAGCATGGACGTGGGAGAGAGCCCTCATGTTTCACAGCACCGTGTGGGTGATAAGGAAATATGGCATCAGCGCCACTCGTGCATCTTTAGTCTGGATCACTGAGCTCTTTGAGGCCTACCAGTGATTAACTGGTCATTTAGCACAGACTTCACCCTCAGGGGACTGGGGAGATTTTTTAAAGATGTGCTCTGAAGACTGAATTCTAAATCTGCATTGACTACAGCAAAAATAAACAAATTAACCAAAGCCAAACTCCCCAGCAGAACTTTTGTCTCTAGTCTCTCTTGTTTGGCAGACGTTTAGGGAGCACAAGTTCGGGGTCCCCGGGCAGGAGCCCCTGCGTGGGGCAGGTACTGCAGGCCTCGTGGTCCTCAGCTGTTCCGTTTGCTAGAGGAGATCTTCCCTGCTTGCATGCAGCTGTGCAATGGGTCTCAGGTGCTCCTGGAAAATTGAAGTGATTTTGTGCTGATACTGGAGCTAATACCAGAAAAATCTAAATTACATTTTAAAAGGAATTTACCCTTTTATCTTTTAACCTTAGGCCTTTCCCTCTCATGCAGAAAAATCAATCTTGACTAATCTACTGACCAAGTAAAAGTAAAAAGAGGAACCCATATAAACATGTACTTTATCTTCTTTAAAATATTTTTTCACAGAGAAGCTTAGCAAAACATCCAAAGCTTCCTCAGAGGTCTTGGGATAAAACCCCATTGTCCTGAAAGGATCCATCGTTACTCTTGAGGGAGAGTTTTGGAGGAAACAGTAGATAGATCCTCCTCAGCCATCTGGGTATTTAAGAAAACTCTGCAGCAAGGACTCCACCTAACAGCTTGACCTACTCTCCTCTTCAGTGGGAGCTGGGTTCCTAAAGTGGTGCTGAAGACACAGCTGCAGCAAATTAGTAAATGGGCCCTCACCTGGGTCCAAGGAGCAGATAAACCCAGTGACCTGGGCCACACCTCTGCTTGCTGGAGGGTTTGGTGTTAGCTGCAGGAAAGGCTGCTACCATTACTTTATATTTTGTGATTTATGTATTTTAATTATATCAGCACTCATGGCAGGAAAAGCTCTTTGAGCAGAAACTCTGTAACCAGCAACCTGGGCTTCATCGGAAGCCATCAGGGATATGGCTTCATCAGAAAAGAAGGCACAGTCTGTGCAAAAGCAGTGCAAAGGTAAGCTTTACTCACAATCCTGTCTTCCAGAAATCCTCTGTTTTTCTGATACGTTTTTCCTATTTCTACTATCTCTTCCCCTCTAGTTTTGCGAGAATTAGGTAGGGTTTATAACCAGCAAAATACATGACCCTCTAAGAGTGTAACTCTCTGGCACTCTGCTCTCCTGCCCTTTCTGGATTAAGAGGGGAGGTCAGGGACAATTTGACTTTTTGGCTTTGCTTCTCATTTTTATAGCTTTTCTTAACTTCTAATCAGATGTAGAGTCAGGCCTTGGGCCAAGACTAGAGTAAGTGTATCTCTTGTCCAAAATGTTCTGCTTGTGCCTGGCTTTCATAGTTTAAAAACAACCCCTCAATTTACATTAACTGCACAGTACTGCAATCTCAGGTGCAGATCAGGTCATCTTGCCCATCCCTCACTGCTTTATCATCTTGTTTTCCCCATTTCCTCCTGTGATATATTGAAGGAAGCGACATTTTCAAGAGCAGGAACACTAAATCATGTATGCCCTGTGTATGCATAATCTGGAGTATCTGGTTCAGAATGCTAACGAGGGCATGCTGGCAAAAAGAAATTGCAAGAGAGACCTTGGAGTCTGCCAGGACATGCTGAGCAGAGGCAGGAGAAATTGCACCATTTTCTCTTAGTAATGGTTGTCCATTTGCTCCTCTGAATAACTTAATTCCCTCTCCATGCAGCTAGATTAACCAGCCAGAGATCAGGGTCTTGCATAGTTGAGGGGCTGCAAAACTCTCAGTGGAGTTGAGGTAAGGTCTAGGTGACTTACAGGGAAAGTATGGTAGGGCAGGGAGTAATTAAAAAAAAAAAACAAAATCCAAAAGCATGTGTAGATGTGAGGAGTCTTATGCAAAATACTAAAAAATACCAGTGGCTGAACTGTAGAGACTTTAGATCTCATGACGCTCATCTCAAAGCCGAACTTGCAAGTCCTTGCTTCCTTTCACAAGTCTTTCTGATCACCCAGGGCTGCTGGGTGCTTCAGTTATGGAAATAGCATTCATCCAGCGTGCTGGAGGCAGGCGAGAAAGGCCTGTGTCTACGCATTGGCTCTACGGCTCCCCTGAGAATCTATAGCAAACTTAATTTTGAGCCAGATTTCCATCATCTCTGCACTGCCTTACCTAGATCTAAAAATAACGTAGCTGTGCTAAGAACCTGCTATTGTATTTTCTTTGTGATTACACCCATCCACATCAGAACCAGTTCAGAGTTGTTTTATTCTCCAAATTTCTGGCTGTATTAGCACTGTCAGAATCCCTGATGTATCACCTTGCAGGGAGTCTAAATGCTTGTCAGTGCCTTACTTTGCATTTTTGTTCTGGGTTCAAAGCTGAAAGCACAGCTGAACTGAAATCTTTTCTCTGGATGCTGATAGAAATGTAAGAGAAATCTCATTTTTAAGAAGTATGAAAGGACCATAAAAATAAGTCTTTCACTAAGCTGATCAACTCAGCCTCTTTATACCAAAAAGGATTCAGAATGAGAAGCTGATAATGCAGGCTTTAGTTTGTGGGAAATGAATTAGAAAGACGGTATTTGAAAGAACTATTTCATTTAGGTGTTTCACTGGCATATAACGAGCTACTATAGTTATATTGCAGCAAGCTAAAATATTATTTAAAAGTTAATTCATATTTTTAGCATATAATTTCTAATTAACTTGCTGTAGTTATCTTGTTAAATGTCAATTAAATCTCGGAGCATTTCTCAAAGGTTTCCTGTATTCATAAAATGTAATTATACAGCTATTGCTCGTGTAGCCCTTATTACTAGTATAATCTACAGCTAAATATATCTTTTACATACTAATTATACATCACTAAGTGCTATATTGATAATCAGTAATTGATTTAGCACAATGAATTGTCATGTTACCTCTTCAAATGCCAGCCCTAAGTATTTGGAATTAAAAGTTCTGGCCACAACTTTTGGTTGTAGTTGAGGTTTGCTGCCACGCTGGTACACGGGTAGAAGGGTTGATCTGTTAAAGCTGTGGCACCGGAGGCAGCACCTGCCTGACTGCTCCCGATTGCCGGGATCAGACGCCCCTCCAGTGCGAGGTCTTTGCAGCTGAGGGTGCTGATGCCGCGGGGTGCGGCGCTGGGGTGCAGTGCTGGCTCGGGCGGAGCGCGGCGGGGCGTGCTGGCCTGTCCGACGCACCTGAACCCGCAAGCGCAGGATGGCTCAGAAAAGCTAGGATGGCTCTGCTGACGAGAAATGAGGACAAAACGGAATGAAAAGTCATTTGTCACAAAAAAGAAGGAAAAAGGCAGGGGAAGACTTTAACAGTTTATCCCCAAACTTCCTAAAGGAGAAGACAGCCAAACTTCCTTTTGAAAGAAAAACCTCCCAGATAACCTAGTGTAGGATTGCCATCCTTTTTTTTTTGCACTGATACCAGAATAAAAGGTAAAGGTTGGAGTATTCATTGCTGCATATAGTTTCTCCTCGTCCCCAATTTTGTTTTCGTACTAGCTTGTGTCTGTAGGACTGCGTGGAGCCCGGTTATGTTGTGGTTGTAAGGCATGGTGGGTCGCCTTGTCACATCTGCCAAAGCACCAGCTCAGCTCCGGGGCTGAGCAGCACTGACCTCCCTCTTCTGAGGCAGGATTAATTACACTGAAACAATTAGCAGAAAATACCTGAAACCCCAATTAACTGTGATCTGTAACTGTGATGATCCAGATGGAAAAAGGGAGCAAAAAAAAAAAAGAGGAAAAAAAAAAAAGACACAAGCTGGGAAGGCCTTAATTAGATTTGCACATTTACTGCCCAGTGGTAACTCGGAGCAAGTATTATTCCCAGTCTCTCCCAGCCTGTCTCCAGTCTCAGCTAGCCTCTGCTCCTCATCCCTTCCCCCTCACTGTCTGAATAATATTTACTGGTACATCAGTGTTTTTCAGAGTTTGGATCTTCCATGTCCCTTGCCAGATTCGTATGTGTCTGTATTGATATTGATGTTATTCAAACAATGATCATCTCCTTCCCTTGTCAGTTTATATTGCATGTTTCACGTAGCACAATCTTTGCAAACAAGCATCATCCTCTGCTTTTTTTCCCCATTTCTGTTTTTTTTTTTTCTTTTGCTAGCAGTGGTATTTAAATTAAATCATGTGTTGTTTTTTTTCTTCACTCATGTGTTTCCTAAGGCAACAAAGTTTATGGATCTGGGAAATAGAATCAATATGAAGTGGGATTGTCCTTATGAGATCCTCTTAATATCCCAGGAGGCCAGGCTTTGTACATCAGGATTAAGAAAAGGGAAAATTACTGACGGCAGGATTCTTCAGAGGGCTGTTTGTGTGCACATCATGGACAAATATTGAAATGTGGAAAACATAATCCAGGGAATCCAGGGGTTTGTGTAGCTTTAATTGAAACCGTTTGTAACCTTCATTCTCTCTAATCTTAAATGACTCTCTTTATCTTCCTTGAGTTCATATGGTGGGTTCTACTGCACATTGAATTCATAAAATATACAAAAATTCAGTGTTCTTAGGAGAAAATTCATATCCAGTGATGGGGGAGAGATGGCAATTCAAATAACAGTAGGTGATATAAAAGTGACTCTATTATTCAGAATGCTAAAGCTTTCCAAAAAGCTGTGTGGCCACTACCAGGGCATTTACATGTTGTATGAAGATATGCCAAAAGTAGATGAAAGACTTCCTTAATTCTGAGTAACTTTTTTTATTGATACATTGAAGACACAATTTTCTGGCTTGCTCGCAGCGCTCCCTGTCTGGGGGAATGTGTTTGCTTCAGATGGGCTCACAATTATTCCATGATACTGTTGGCTTCATAACTGAGCTCTCTTCACTGGAGTTCATTAGAAATAAAGACTTAATTGAATTAGGGCAGTTACCCATGCGGGAGCAATTAGAAGTGGCAGAAATAGTCTTTCTGAGAAGACAGTTTTGCTTATTCTCCAGGAGCGCGGGAGCTTTCCCTGCCCAGTTGCTCACCACGGGCGCTCCCGCTGCCCTGCCAGTTTGTTGCTCCGATTTTTCTGTTGATTCTCTTCTGTTCCCTTCTCCCTTTGCATTCGGTTGGCCTCCTATTTTTGAACTTGATGGTTGTTTTTCTTTTTCCTCTGGCAAACTGCTTCATCAACTGAATTGATGTTGCTTTTACGCTGTAATTTTCATTATGTCAGTGGCTGGCTTCACCTCCCCTGTCAGTTTGTGTCACTTCTGCTGGCTGGACAGGCTCGCTGCAGCAGTGCCGCTCGCCTTTCCTCATCAGTTTGTATCACTTCCTTATAAATATTGATCCATTGTGAGCAGCAGTCTCCCAATTTTCTGTCCAACTGTTCCATAGCCTAATCCTTAATATTAAGTATTTGCAGAGTTTTCAGTGAAATTAATTCCAATATATGCCAGCCATGGGGAGTGCTGTTGTGTGAAGCAGGAACATCCTGAGTGAAGATAAGTCCTCAGCTTTAGGATTAGTATGCTATAGAAGACTGTTCTCATCTCCTTTTAAAAGGCGCCAATATTCCTGCAAAAGGCCTTTCACCAGGGCAGTGTATCTCCTTGTTAGCTCCTTAGATGCAGCAGAGATCTGCAGTACAGACGGGTGGAAGAAGAGCCGAGGATGTTTGGGGGGACCTGCGTAGATTGAGATGAAGTGATGGGGAATCTGGAGGCAAGGAGTTGGAAGAGGAGGAGCAGAAAGAAGGGACAGGACTGAAGATGACGAAGATCAAGTATCTAAGATTAGAGCTCTAGGATTTCTCTCTCTGTAGCATGTGGTTGAATTTGAACCCAATTTGCAGTCTTGGCATTTTCCTTTCTTTTTTTATATGCTCATATATTTACCAAACTCTAGAAAAAAAGAAAATGGGAGTTATATAGATTCAGTGTGCATAACAAAAATGTAATGCGACATATTCCCTCTGAGTATTTTCAGAACAAAAAGGCAGAGAGAAATCAGATAAATGCATCAATAGGAGTCAGCTGTCTGCCAAACCGTGTTTTAAATATCAAATTAGAACATAATAGTATGCATAGTTTCCATATCAAATTATGACATTATTGGCAGAGACTAGAAGGTGATACAACTCAGTCCTTCTACATCCTGGATAACAGATGAAACAGTCTTAAATGGAATACAAAGCAATTTTGTAATCAGATGCAGGCTTACATGGACATTCACGTGGTTCAGACAAGGGAAATACAAATGGAGGGAAATTAATGCTTTCAATATATTCTTTTTATGCTAGGATGAATGGCCAAACTGAGGGGCACAGGGATAGAAATCTGCTTACCCAAATAATGTAGGTGGCTATAGGCAAGCACTCTGCTCCCCTTGTTTTTTTTCTCCTCTTTTCTGTGGCAAGTACCATAGTTGGGTGGGAGAGACAAAATGGGGAACCTGAGAGTATTTCCACCAGGGCAGGGATTTCTGTTCTTCAGAGTCACATCTCTCTGTTGGGGAAAAACGTGAGGTTATTTTCCTCCCAGAGGTAGAAGGAGAACATGAGCTATTTTTCAGCTAGCTGAACTGTACAGTGCCTTCTTGCTCAGGAAGTATTTGAGGGGCATGGGAGTTCTTGGGTTCTAGAATAAAATTAACTGCTAATGAGGCACCACTAATGTCCTCTAGAGACCTCTGGTGTTCACCAGCAGCAGAGATCCCCCTGGACAAGCAGGTGGGAGCATCTCTGAGCACTGAAGGAGTTGAGCTCTGCTTTAGGATATCTTCTCTGTTGATAATCACTTTCTCTGACTTGAAACTGGACAGAGGAGCAATATTTGTAGCAGTAAATAAAAAGTGTCAGCATCAACAGTGTGATTCCTCCAGGTGGTGGTGGCTGGCTCATGTCCCCCGTGGACTTGCCGTTACAAGGAGATGTATCGCTCGGAGCAATGGGCTGGCCCTACCACTGCCTCTCGTGTAGCTTGTATGTGGGCAGAGGGATTCAGTTCAGCCTGAGGATGTTTACTTGTTGCATTCTGGCAGCTCTGAAACCCAAATTTCATTTCAGTAATTGTGCAAAAAATAATGTACTTGTCTCTTATAGGATACTCCCACCAGACAACAGCATGTAGATGAGTGTCAAAGCAGATTATGCATTTAATATATCACATACTGTTGACTTTAAGTAATAAGGCAATAATGAAAGCAGGTACATCTGGAAGCATGCTGTGAAACAGTTATTCTTCAAATATTGATGATCTGGTTTTGTAACCGTCACAGTTAAAACTCACAGATGGAGTTCAGAGCTTTAGCTGGACCACTTGGCTTAGGCAATGTGGCAAAATCATAAGCAACAAGGGGAAAGAAAAAGACTGCAGTAAATCCCTGTCGGATGTGCCTTTTCTCAGAAATAGGGTAACATCCTGCCATTTCTCTTGGTAATGTTCTCTCATGGAAGATACGTAGCAACTGCCACAGCAGTTCAATGAAGACCACTGAGAAAAATCTCACCGTATTGCGTGCTCCAGAAGATAAAGGTGGGCAGGCTGGACAGTGACTTCTGAGTGTGATGAGACAATTCTCGTGGAGGAGGCGATTTCTGCGGTGTTCCCTGCACACGGCAGAGGTTTGGGTGCAGTTCAAGGTTGCGGCTCCCCCAGACATGGAGGGAAAGATAAAGAAAGAGGAAATATTTTTTCCAAGCCTAAGATATATTGCTCTAATATTTCTTTTTGCTTTTTCTTCTATTCCCTCTTGGCAGTTCCATCTCTTCATATAGCTATAGGCTGTCTGTCAGTGGCTCTCATACACACACACACGGAATATTTGTTAACTACAACTATTTGAGGCGAAACAGTGAGGTTCTGTGCTGAAGAAGAGTTTTTCAGATAACTGCCTGAGGCACCAGACATTTTAGAATCAAAATCTGGAAAGTAGAGTCATTATTTCTGTTGTTCTAGTGCCTGCTTTTATTCTCTTTCTTACTGACAAATGTTCCGTAACCCATATTGCTGTGGGTGGTTTTTTCACATTTGCACTATACAGAACTGTTGTGTGTTTTTTTTTTTTAAAAAAAAAAGACAACACTTTATTTAACCATCTTTGCAATGTCTCCTACTTTGTATTCCATCACCCGTTCCTGTCTCCTTTTTTGACTTTGACCTATGGACATAGACCATGAAGTCTGTAACTTTCCACATGAGATGTGAATGGAAAATGTCTGGAACAAATGGGAGCAGAAGGGAAAAGTCCTCTTCAGCTCCCTGTGGCGAAGTGTCAAACAACTCCCCACATTACAAACTGCCTTGTTCAAGAAGGTACGTAGCCAGCTTCCTTGCTGGCTTGTACAGCTGATGCGAGCTGTATAAATAACTGATGTGACCTCTGTAACACTGAAACCAATGGATCTTCCAGAAGATGAATGCTTCCAAGTACAGAAAGCAGATCTGGGTCTTTATTATTCACATAAAGCCCCACTGGAAAAAAACCCACAGCAGGGACCTGAGAGTCTGGCTGAGGGACAACTCTAAATTGCAGATTTGGCATCTGTGTCCTCGTGGTTAGCCTCAGACAACTGCTTATGCTTCTCCAAGCCCTGGGAGAGGATCTCTGGCACAGTGATATTTAGGCCTTCCTTTGATGATAAGCCACTTACATGACTGGTTCCAGTGCAGCTTATCTTTAGACCTGATGATATGCTGTGACACCAAGATACCAACGTTAATATTGTTCGGTGTAATGGAGATGCCCTGCAGGTTAGATCTAAGGCTGCTGAATGACAGCTGCCAAGTGTGTGCACTTGTAGGGACCATCAGAAGAGATAACTAGCCCTGTCTGGACTTTGGGAGGTCAGCGACTGAGAACGTGCTCTGTCTGCGTCTTTGCTCCTAAGCTCTGTTTTGTTCCCTGCAAGGTCAAGGTGATGGGGTATGGATGTGGTGGAAAGCACAGCACTCAAAACCCATTTCGGATGCAGAAATATCTGCTTCATCCCTGGTGATGGTGTGACTTTAGTGCAGTCATGTCTCAGGGCTCAGGTCAGGGCCTTGTTATAGGCTGTTAAAGCAAAGTACTAAGCTTCTGCTGCTGAGAGGTTGCGTTTTAGTGTGTAGACAACAGGTAGCAAGTAAATAAAGTGCCATAAAAATAAGGAGAAAAGATAGAGAGGACAAGATGACAGAGCTGTGGTTGCATAAGTCATTCTTCCCAATGACCTCTGTGGGTCTCAGGTGTCTGTTTAAGAAATTAATAGTTATTCATTGGCATAATGGTAAAAAAAAAAAAGATTGGATGTGAGACTCAGAGGAGTATATAATATTTTTCTTCCAGCAGCAGAATAAGAGGAGAAATCATAACCTGATCCTCCCCTTCTCAGCAGCTTGAAGCCTTGATCCTTTTGTGAGCCTCACAAATCAAAAGGACAGTTTGCCTGAGTTCATGGTGAGGTTTTTGTGTGTGCTGCGATGAGGACAGTGATGGAGAATGCTCTTGGGACCAGCTCTTCTCTGCTGAAGAGTCTCTGAGAAAGTCCTGAGGAAGGAAGGGTTTTCAGGGAGAGAGAACATTTTTTTTATTAGCTCTACTAGAAATGCACAGACGAGTTTTTTGGTTAGACAGCCCTCTTAAGGCGTCTTTCACTAGTTGCAGGAGTGCCAGCTGTTATGTCCCTTGCTACTGTGGGCCACAAAAAAGGGTCCTAAATGTGAAGAGCAGAAGTCTAGGGTGGTTTCTTGTCACTGCTCCACCAATTCAAGAGCTGACAGTACTGAGCCATTGCCCTACTGTCCTTGCACGTCATGCCTCTGCCTCCTTTTGGGACTTGGACATTAAGCTTGGGGGGTTCAGCAGCTGTTGTGAAGGCCATGGAGAGCACAAGGACTGCAGCCCCTGCCCCGTGATGGGGAGCTGAGGTCTGGACTGCTGACCCTCTCGTTAGAGAAATGAGGGATGCAGCAGAGTCTGAATTACTCTGGCGTGCAGCAGGTGAGGTGCTTGTTTGACCTGACCGGGTGGACGTGGGAGAGACCTCATGGAAGAGGTCTTGTGGAGAGACCTCTTGGAAAGATCAGTGCTCTTCCATTGGAAGACACAATTTCCCTGGTTATTTTTATTGTAATTGTGTTTTATTTTTGCATTTCATTCTTTATTGGTAGAATTGATAGATATTCGATAAGTTTGAGTCACACCCAGTTGTTTCCTCAGTAAGTCCTTAAACCGGGGTTATATTCTGTTGCAGATAGGCTGTGGCTCAAATAGCTGTTATGAGCTGAATATAACTTACTGAGTGAGGCTCAAAAAAACCCTTCACAGTTTAAGAATATGAGAGTGTGATCTGATAACAGAAGTACTTCTAGGTCCTAAAGTAATTCCTTTCATTTGATAACGTTCAGATCAGTCTACCTACAAATATTCATTGCAGCATTTTATTTACATTTTTAAACATGTTTGATTAACCTGCCTTTGGACTGCAGAGCTGAATGTCTAGTCTGATGGATGAACTGCATTGGAAAATTAAGGATATAAACCTGTTTACCAAGATTGGGTGGAATCTTTACAGTTCTCTCTGCAGTCTTTCCAAATGAGATTTAGCCTATATAATGACGCTAAAGATCTTTATTGAATCTCTTGGCATGCCGGATAGCAAGAGGTCTGGGAGCAGGGCTCTGTCATGCACAACCTTATGCGCTGTGCAAATGAGCCGGCTCTGAACTCCCCTTAAATTTTTCCCCTTTCCTGACAATAGCCATAAATAATAACACGGTTGCACAGAAATCATTCTAACAGCACGGAAACAAATACATGAAGGCTGACAGCTTCACCGTGCGGAGCGTGTGTCCGGCCGGGGAGCGCGGGGAGCCGCGCTAGAGGGGGCTCTCAGACAGCGCAGCGCCCGCTCGCCTCAGCCGCCAGCTTTTAGCAATGCTCGTTTAATCATATCTTAGCACTGCCATCAAGTATTTCCAGTTAAAAATGTAAGCTTAAAATCTCAGTTTCTTCTTGTCTTTACATAGCCACTGACAGAAAAAAACGGATAAAACTATCTGTAAACGGGTTCCTTCATCTTCTTATGATGGGTTTTCCCCGCAGTTACTGCGTGGTTCAGCACACGCTGTATCTGTCCGTTCCTGGAGTGAACCAAGCCGTGCATGTGGTTTTTAAGAGGTTTTGCTGTGGGAAGTTAGGTGATTACAGTAATTTAGTTGAAATAATCATTAAAAGTAGGGAAGATGCTTGCTGGCAGCCTTTCATCATATGGTGTCCTAAAACACTTCCCAGATCTGGAAACTTAAGTAAATGCATATTATCTGATGCATCCTAGGATGTAAAATCAGAAACAAGTTCTGCTTGCATTGGTGCATAGACCAGAACTATGTTAAAGTCAAACATGAGCAGAAGTCCTGTGGCTGATGGAGACCACGGGCAGGATTGTAGCTGGGGTTTTGCCAGGACGCTGTGGGCAGACTGAAACGCTTCAGCACTGTCGCTGTGCCATGGCGCTTCCCTCTGCCCCGGAGTCCTGCCAATTCACCTGGCTGCACCAACGTGCCTTAGGAAATTAATTTCCTATTGTACTTAGTCCTGCTCTTCCATTGAGGGGGATAGAGCCAGTTTGTGGCTGGTGCACGAGCCCAAGAGCCGGTTATGAGGTTTTCTATAGTGTGGGTGTGTTTGTAATAAGTTACTCTTCTTTATAGAAAAGAAATATAGATGCCTGCTGCTTCCATGAGACTCAATTCCTCGGGCAGTGGGGTTCACCCCTCCCCAGATTGCTGACCTGCTTGCAGCCTTGCTGAGTTTCTCGCTGTTTCACCAAAACCACTGCAAGGCCCTCAAAAGGAGGATTTGCTTTCCGTGCAGACGGGGCTGCACCAAAAGCTTGCTGCATCAGTATTGCCACGTGTTTACATGTTTCGAGGAGCATTCACTCTTTGACAACACATCACAAGGCAGCAGATCAAAAAGGTCCACCTACTTCTCAGATCGTTTTTCAACCCACTTTGTGCTGTGTGAGTCACGACGCCCAGGAGGAGCAGGGAGGGGTGGTGGCATCTCATTGCCAGCGAGCTATGCGAACCCCCAACACAATCAGCTCAACAGAAAGGGTTTTTTCAGACATGCAAAGGGGGCAGGTAAATCAGGAATGAAGATTTCTGGCAAAGCCTACAGGGAGACTATGGGCCAAATGGCAAATCGGAGCAGAGGAGAGAGGCCTGGGCAATTGAGGAGCTGGAGGCTGCACCTCTGTCGCTCATCCAGGCTGTGCTCACAGCCCTCCATGTCACGGGTACCAAAACTGACTTTATTTAATGCAGGAAAAGAAAGATTTTTAATTGCTAGCTTATAATAAACTGTGTATGGCATGTAAATATTGCAAGTGTCAAAAGCTTCCAAAATCATAGCAGCAAACTTATCTGCTTATTTTTATCATATGTGCGGATGAGCTGTTTTTTTTCCAATTGGATAGCTGCTGTAATAGAAATATTATACTGACAGCCAAGCTTACTCCCAAACCTAATGCATTTTCAACTTTTTTATGCTGATTTCAGGAAGTATGGCTCCTGTAATTTGCATCCAGATATCAGGAAGCGATGCGTTATGAGAACTTCTCATCTACCGCCAGGGACGAACCCGCAGAAATCACTTATACCAACACATTTGCAGGTAAAAGTGTTTTTATTTTAAAAGATTGCTATAGGAATAGCAATTTTCTGCTTTAGCCTATGAATTAAGAACACTGGGAATTTCAAACACTTCTGTTGGACCTGCTGGTAAACAGGGGGATGGTCCAACTGCAGATGCAGGATCACAGAGCAGTGATGAGTTTTCCATCCTCATCTTCATCATCTCCAGGAATATAATAAAGGTCTCTTTACTACTAGTGAATGAAGTCAGAGTGCTGTAAAATCAAGCCAAACGGGAATTTTACATTGCTGTTGGAACGCAACAAATACCCGTGCATTGTGGATTTACATTAAACGAGCTTTTACAGCTAGAGCAGCGGCTTTTTGGAGGACTTGGTGTTCCAAGAGACTCAAGCGTTTATTATATTCTGTTTTCGTTTGTATGCAGCCTCATGGACTTTGAGCAGATTGGTTGTGAAATTTTCATCAATTGTTCATTACTGGACTGTCAATTTATAGTTCTGGCTGCGTCTTTCACAAACACTTCCGCAAGTAGTGCGTTTGAAGAAAACCAAGGGCAGGATTGGACTGTGGGTTCACAGTCCTGCTAGGTGATGCTCCCAGGTCAACAGTTTGGGTTCATTATTAGGGAAAGATGTATCAGATGCCTGTGCTGTTGCTGAGTTGTTGCTTCTTATTCTTGCATAAATGGAAAATAGACAGTTTTCAGAGCTGTCAGTCTGGGATCTACAATAAGCAGTAAAAATAAACTGAAAAAGTAAAGCTCAAGCAATTGGAAAAGATAGTGCTTTTGTACTGTTTTCTCAAGCCAACTTGCAGCCTAAGCAAAATTATACACAGCTTTTGCCAAGCTTAAGATTTCTAAAATGCTTTGATTTCCCCTCCTGCTCCCCGCGTTGTTTGGCACTTTGCTTTCAGTACACAACCACAGCGGGCGTCACAAATGTAACACGCATGTAAGAATAGGGGATTTTAAATGGTAACATGACAGAGACATCGCTAGGTTTTCAAGGAAAAGGAAAGTGGGGTGGGGGAAAATAATCCAGTATTGCAGTAGGCTAAAGGCTTGATAAAGTCAGGGGTGCTTTGCAGGCAGTATTATTCATCCGTGGTATTGCTGAGTCAGAGAAGAAAGATCTACATAAAAAGAGCTGCTTTTGGATCATGTCTTAATGCAGAAATTTCCTACTAGATTTTTTTACTGGTGCTCAACCAACATCACTAGTGAAGCTACAGCAGTTCACGTAGCAAACATAATGATGAAACTATTTCAGTTATGAAGTCTTCACAGTAGTAACTTGTTTTGCATAGAGGGCTCTCAGTGCCCAACTGGGATTTCCCCTGTGATAAAAGTAAACAAAAGTTTGGGCCCTGATTTTTTTTTTTTTTTTTTCAGGATGGGTTAGGATGCAGAACTAGTAATGTGTGAGCTCCAGGTAGTTGGCTGATATAACTTTTAATGACTTTCTTCCTGGGTTTTTCTTTTGACTGTTCAGAGGCCTTTCCAGGTTCGAGAGCACAGAGAGCCTCCCCCAAAGCTCATACCTTCTGTGCCTGGTAATGGTCTTGAGGTGCTGTAGTGTTGTCTCAGAGCATCCTGTAACAAAGCACACAGCTTTGCTTGTACAGCGGCACAGTCTTCCCATTTACATGGGGTGCACTTGTCTTGGCTATATCACTTATAAATAGCATAGATAAATAGGTACATAGGTAACCAGCCTCCGTGTGGGGAAGTTCTTATCCACACCTATGCTTTGTCCCACGCTAGGCTCCCGTAGCGTGGTCTATACCTGAGAGCAGAGGTCCCCGGGCAGGGCTCTGTGCGTGGCTGCCCACGCAGCCCAAGTGCAAGGCCAGCTTTTCCCTTGTGCCTTCTCGTTCAGCCACACTTATATTGCTGGGTTCTGGGGCACCTTTTGAAAATGTTTGTTATCCCACTTCTTTACTGGAGGAGATGATAGAAAAATGCCAAATTACCAGATTAATCTGCCTTGGCAGGTAGCAAAAGCTATCTTTTTTTTCCTGAATCACTCAGCAGAGATGAGTTCTTGTTTTTAAGGGAGGCATGAAGAAATCATTCCAGTGCAGGATCCAGCACTCAGGTCCTTTTATTTGATAAAATTCTTCACTTGGTAACATATTAAGTCTTGACTTTCTGCTATACAGGGGATGACAAATGAAGCATCAGAGATAGGAATCAAATGATTAGGACTTGTGAAACCCTCATTTTGTTTTGCTGTCTCATTGCGTTACAGGAAAACAATCACCCTTCCTGTATTGGCCTTTTTTTTTATTGGCTCACAGATTAGTCTGGTACTTGCACTGGAAAGAAAACAGGAAAAAAGTTGTACCTTTTGTCTTCCTATTTCTGTTACAATTAATCTGATTTGTGTTCAGGCAATACCCATTCCCACTTGCAGTATATACAATTCACCAACCTTGCAACTACAGTTCCTTCTACATAAATCAATCTCTGTTTAATTTTATCCTGTACTGAATTTGACCAAACCCTCAGGAATTGGTTATAAAAACTGTACAAGTTCAGCTTTTTATTTTGATCAATTCTGAGGGCTGTAGGCAGGTATTCTGTAATGTAATCATTGCTCATGGAAAGCTGAAGTGTAGTACAATAACTTTTATGTTGAAAATCAGACAACAAATTTTGTCATCTGTACTGTCTGCATTGTTCCCAATTTCTGAAATACCAAGTAACTTCTAAGTTAAAAGCATGGACTGTGAAAGTTTTCAAGACTTCAAACGAGACTCTTATTTTAAAATATTAATTTTTAAATTATTCATCATTTAACTTCCATATGGCCGTAGCGCAATATGGCTACACTATATATGGACATCTAATAACAACTTTAATTGGCCTTTAACAAGGAAAATGTTTTTTTTCTACGTGTATAGACATACAATCCCGCACTGGTCCTCCAGCCACATTAAAATAAAAATAAGGGAGTTCATCAGCCCAACCAGCTTAGAGAAAAGCACCGGAGATCTTCCAAAACTGGTTGTAGGCTTTGATTCTCTGCAAGAGACCCTTCAGCACTGTGTGGGTAGGAGGGCGTGAATGTCTTTCACCCCGAGTCTTGCAAAATGCTGTAATTCTAAAGTCATAAAACCTTCCTGGAGGAGTGACACCGGACAAGGTGTGAGAGGCTCTGGGGTGCAGGAACCAGTTGTGACCAATTTGTTCCCCACAACTCTGCTCCTGGGCTTCCTTTCCAACCATCTGGAGCGTGGGCGTAGGAAAATGGCATGGGCTTAGGAAATGGAAAAGAGGAAGAGCAAGCATCCACAGAGCCTGTGTGAACAGGGGGCCTTTCTTCAGTAAGCCTGATGGGTAGTTTGGGTCTCTACCTTTACCTGCCACTTCCCCGGCGATGCGCAGCTCTTGGGGCAGCATTGAGACCTTTTCCTGTGAAATGTGCTCTGAACCGTTCCAACACCTTTGCTAAATTGCCTCTTTTCACTCAGGTCTGTCAGTAAGCGCTTTCACGTCCTCAGGGACCGTGTCCAAGTGCCAGCTTTGCTCCGGCTTGGTGGTGGCAGCTCTTCGGCCTTTATGGCAGCAAAATGAGAAGCTGGGGGGAGGTAAGATAGTTGGAGGACCAACTAGCCTCAACTTCATCAAGAAATGCAGAACTACTTGCTTAAAGTTTTTCTTTGAGTTTTGCATTTCTTGATGAAGTTGAGGCTGGGATTTTATTTTTTCCAAGTCTTCTCCTACCTGATAGTAAATGAGTCCAAAAAAGATTTCTGTCATGTTACAATAGAAAATGAGACAGATTGCACCATTGCTTCAGCTTTCATTTTAATACCTGCCAATACCATTTTGCAAATCCTGGAGTGTAATATTAAAAAAAAAAGTGTAGCTAACATGAGGTTAAAAAATGTCTTTAGTGTGTAAAATATGAAGCTGGATGACACATAGGCAGCTGCAGATGCACTAATTTGATTTCATGCCTTAGAATCAACTGTTCTCCTGCACTGAAAGGCACATTTACATCCATCTGTCAAAGTCGGTTCCTTGTCTTTTCAGAGTTCCTCTGCTCTTGTTTCATCCCATGCTCTGTTTGTGGGGGCGAGTTTGGAGCAGACTTTTCCAGCCCACCCATGTTTTTCAGGAACTCACAGCAAAAATCTATTTTTTCTTTTTTTTTGTTTTCACCCCTTTATTTTCTTTCCTCTTCTGAGTCTTAGGGAGGTATTATTACAGGATTATTAGACACAGAACGTAGGATCTGAGTGTTTAAGCTTTAATCCTCATAAGCCAAAGCCCTGGCTACAAAGCTGGGTTCATGACATTCAAAATCATTTGATATCTAGCAGCGGAGAGTTTGGCGTCAGTGAGGAGCAGCACCTGGGCCAGTGCTGCGGTGGCTCGGGAGGCAAGCGGGGCAGAGGGTGGTGTTGCCTGCGACGGCCGTGCTGGGTGAGCGCGGGGCGTTCGGCATGTGACGGCGATGGCTGCGTGCCCCCCGGGAGAGGAGGGGATGGCCGAGGGGAAGGTGGGCTCGGCAGAAAGGCAGTGGATCAGCTGAAGGATGAGTGCCTGACTGTGGTGCGGTCCTGCATGACCCTGTGCTAATCTTAGAGCTGTGTTTTCAGGTGGTCACAGCATCTCCTAGAAAGCCGGCCACCAGCGTTGTGCCAGCAGAGGAGTCCATGACAACTGGTCTTAACAGCAGCAGACTGGAGCTTGAGTTATAGTCTGCAAAAAAAAACCCCAACAAAACCCAAAAAACCCCCCAAAACCCACTCCAGAAAAGGGGAGTAAACCCACTTCTCTGCACTGTGTGTTTGTCTTGCTTGTGGAAACTTTCAGAGTGAGCAGTAAGCCTATTCTTATAGGCACTATGCACATATGTGCCCTGTGGGCGCTGTGTACTTTCAGCACTGGGTCAGCTGGTGCCTTCAGGTGTTACTGCAATGCCTGTGATAAAGATTAATGTCCATAGGGGCAGGCTTTTCTGTTGTTTTTAATTTGCCTTACTGCATAGAACATCGTGTAACTGGAATAACTGAAATAAAATTTAGATCTTGTCCTGCATCATAGGTATGAGCAAAATCAGTATCTTTCATATTCTCACCACAGTGTGAAATTCTGAAGATGGAAATTAAAGGTGTCTGATAAGCTGCAAAGTCAGCCAAGCCCTCTCCTCTCTTTTTTTACTTAGTTTGTAGTGAGCAACTCATCAAGTTTATCAAAAGCTGAAATTGTTTTATGATTTAATTTGCCCATTTAGATACAGTTGCCATCAGGAATTCATCACCCCTCGGATATTCGCTTACAGTATTTTGCTAATGGTGGCTGGACCCGTTGTTCACATTAGAATATGCTTTAAAACAAAACTTGAATGGAAAGATTGTGTGAGGAGAAACTATTAGTGAGCTGTTAAGACCGCAGTGCTCAAGGGTGACAGATTTTTGCTGTGGCAAGAGGCGATGAGTTCTCCGATGCTTTTTCCTGGTTGTCAGGGAGGAATCAGCTCTTGGTAGTAGAACCTGTAACAAATTCTTGGCAAAGAGAAAGGAAAAAACAGAGGTCAGTGCTGAAGCTGCATGAAGCTTATTAATTTTTGCTTCATGAATTTTCATAGTGCTAAATTGACTTTAAAGTGAAAAGGCAATTGTCATGTCTTTACCCAAGGTATAATTACGCAAACTTACGGCTGAAAGATGCAACAAAGATAAAATGCTTGGAGCTGGATTGTGCAACTCTTACTTCTGTTGGCAAGTACGTGGTTGTGCTCCTAGGAGGTTTCAGACCAACAGTTGCTGTATAAAATGGGACACGCAAAATTACTTGGGTTCCAGCATGGCTCTGTATTATCTTTAGCAATTTTAAAATTATTTTTTGAGCCGTGGCCAGGGCAAGAACTGAGAGTGTTATTTCCTTGAAGCATCAGGACTGATGAGATAACGATTGGGGTCAGGCAGTAGCTTATTTCTGTGGAAAAGAAACCAGGTATTTAGTGGCATTGTGATGCATCAGTAATCTTGAAGCACCTTGATTTTTCTAACACAGCTAAAACAGTTGAAGCCTTAAATACACTTGAAAAAAACTCTGATTTCTGTTATTCAGGGGTTTGCTTAAGAAAGATGCACGACAGTGTATGTTACGTTTTAGATGATTGGTTCTGATATGTGAGTAAAACTCCTGCTCTCTTATGAAGAGAGATGGTATAAAGTACTTCTTGTCAGAGCAGGAATTATGGCTCTGGGAATACTTGGCTCTCTGAGGGCTTTTGCTGGGGCAGAGCTGCAGAATAAGGCATTTTGGTCGGGGGGGGGGGGGAAAAATCTAGCCTGGCTCATCATGATTGACTGTGTCTGGGCTCCGAGCCCTCAACGATTGAGAGAGAGCATTTTGCTAGTAAGAGCTGCGTGCTCAGATACTCCCTGCAATAGGATTTTTCTGTTTGTTTTCTTAGTACTGCCAGATGAAATATAAGAGAGCGAATCTCCTCATTCTCTTTTAATTTCATATCTTCCAGTCTGAAAATTAAAACTGCTTTCTCAGTGGGGACCTTTACCTTTTACATCACATAGCTTCATCCTCCCCCTTCTACTTCCCAACACTTAATGGGCTGTAGGCAGCCAAACCACGAGACTGCGAGAAGAGCGAAATGATAATTCATTTGGGATGGAAGCAGGAGGCAAAATGTAATCCATCATATCTGCTCTATCTCATTATGGAGGTGAGATAGAAGAGAGGGCAAGCTGTTAATAAACTGGTGGATGAAGTTATTTTACCAATCTGTTACAGCGAGCAGGGATAGACAGGGGTAGAAGTGCATTATTCACACCTTTTCCTAATCCTTTTGTTCCTTATTCTGTGGAAATGCCTTTGCAAAGCTGGTAAAGCAGTCTGGCTTAGGGAGCTGACATCCAACCCCTCACACCTCGCACTCTCCTGTTCTACTGCATCTCAGTAAATAACCCCTCCAGGAGCTGCAGGAGGGCATCGCAGCAGGGGACTGAGAGCTGCCCGGGCTGCAGGGGTGGCAGGGTTCACGACGGCTTCTGCAGAACCGTTCTTTGTCATGGCCATAGGAGATTTCCTCACCCTTCGAAGAAAAGCTGCCCCCCAGGAATTGTGCCGCCTCCCACGAGCTCTGGGTCCCTGCAAGCTGCCCTTGCCGCTTGCTGCCATCCCTGCGGACTGATGTGAGTGGGCTGAAGGCAGCCTGTAGCTTAGGGAGCTAAATCCTGCTTCTGCTGAGAAATATTTTGGGCAAGCCTGTATATTCCCAGTATCCCCGCTCCTTGTGTGTGAGCAGTGAGGATGCCCTGGCAGCGCGGGGGTCCCAGCGTGCACCTGTGTGCTGCACCCTGGGGGGCTGCAGCTTGCATGTACGTGGAGCTGTTGCCAGTACCAGTACTGCTGGTGTGATGGGGAGCCGGGATCTGAAGGGCTGGAGTGTCACACCACATAAAATACTTCTTCTGTGTCTTTTCTTTATATGCAAACGTTTCAGTAGAGGTTGAATCTGGTCAAGTTTAAAAGCTGCCTCTAAGGGAACAATAGAGGCACGTGGATAATGCACTTCAGCCCTGTGGAATTACTTATTTTCCCCTTTCTTTCACTAACCACAAAACTACTACTTTCTCTTCTGCTGTTTTTCATCTTGTAATGTCTCTCTGGTAAGGATGAAACCTTATTCTGGAGCCTTACTCTGGGCAGATTTGTAGCATGTCTGTGCTAACAAGGTTTCAGTTTCAAGGCTGTCATTTTAGCAGTGAGTTGGACTGCTGCACATTATTATAATTGTGGTTTGTGTGCATTACAGTCTGCAGAAGTAAAATTTCAGAAGAAAAATGTTTCCATGCATCCAAACCTTATGTAAGGTTGTTAATGAAAAGGAAGGGTAGCTAACCACATAAATGTGCTAAGAATGTTTTTCTTAAAAAAACAAACAAACAAAACCCAAAACAAGCAAACAAGAAACCCAAACCCAAAGACCCTGTATGTGCAGGCTTCCATCCTTTCTTCACTTTTTTGGTACTTGGTTGGGGTTTTCCACAAGATTGTCAACGTTTTGTTCTCCACAATGCAGGCTGAAAAACTTTATTGAGAGTTGCTGACTCGAGGTGGGAGGCGTGGGAACGCCTGCGGGTCCGGGCAGCCTCAGGCAAGCTGTGTTCCTTGTTCTGCTCAGGCTACCTGCAGCACCTCCTGACTGTCGGAGGCGTGCTGAGCTGCCTAATTTAGATCAGTAGGTGCTCTGAGTTATAAGGTGAAAGGTGTAAATTATTATTATACACATAAATATGATTCAAAGGAAGGAGCTGTAACAAATGGCCAAGCATCTATCCATTTGTAGTATGTTCTACTATTAGAGAGTGCTTAGTTTTCCTCATGTCTCCCCTACTACAGCTAGGTCGTTAAATCTTGATCCCTTAAATCTATGATTACTTGTGTTAATTCCTCACATCTTCCTCTAATCTGGCCTAAATGTAGGGTTCACCCCCTCCACTGACAGAGCCTTCTAATTCATTGGTGCCCTGACTGTTATTTTCCACCTTTACCATACTTCATGTCTCTAATTATTCTTATGATAGGCTCAGTATGTGGGTACACTTTAATGAAACTCTACCATTAACTCCCTTGCCATGAAAGCGCTATTCCTTTCTCCTCTCCACCTTCCTTCTCAGCTGTCACTGCTCTGGCAAACAGTAGTAGTAATAATAACAACAGAATAACTTGCAGAAGATAAATGAGGTTCCTGAGTTGAAAAGACTCACTCTGTTTGCACCAGGGAGGACTAGATTGAGCCGTAACCTCATTAGGATTTCTGTATGATCACAATAGGGCTGCAGGGGTTGAGACTAAATGTTTTCCAATTCAAAGGAGAGGAGAGCAAATTTACAGATGATGACTTTATTAAATTTAAATTACTATAAAAATATCTAGGCAAGGCTTCAGTGATGACATGAAAATCTCTTTCAGATTTTCCTTCCCATTACACAGGATTTTCAAGCAAGTTCCATGAGAAGAGAAGTGCTTGCATAGCTTCCCTCCCTTCATACTTGGACTAGATTTTACCCAATTTTTAATTGAATTTGTAAACATCAAAATTCTTTGGTTTTGTATGTGCAGCAATGAAAAAGAAAAATAGCTTTGAAAATAGCCAGTAAGGGAGTTCCTAGGAAGCTTTGCTAATGTTGGCTCCCTGCACTCAAAATGTCCTAACACGTAAGTTCAAGTCAACAAAAATCTAGAACGGAAACAAATGTTAGCAAATACACAACACAATTAGTTCTGTTCTGTCTTTCATATCATCCTGAGACATAAATTGCCTAGAGCTGTTCTTGAGAAGAGAGTAGATTGTTGGTACTTCAGTATCTTTCACTCAGAGGGAATGGCTCAAAGTATTATCAGAAATTCTAGTCTCACTTTCATTTTTCAAATAGAGATAATGGCCATATCCTAAAAGATGCTTTTACAGAAAGCACTAATTATTCCTTCTTTGTTGCAAGCCTCACCAGGGTTTGCTGACTGATAACCTCTCCTCTCCTTGGAAATTTTCCTTGCCAAAGTAGGACTCAAATACTTGAGAGCCAATTTGAGGAAGATGTCAGTGCCATGCTGAGCTAAATTCTGAATAAAGGATTTAATTTCCTAGAACCGCTGTCTGGCATCTTTCAGAAGCTCAGAGCTCATTCTAAAAAGGAAGAGCAGGAATGGGATGTGATGTGCATATTCGCCAGAAACAAGTGGACCTGAACTGGACGCCAGTGCATGGCAGGGAGAAGAGCACTTGTGATGGACCCAGGCCGTTGTTAGCAACACTGGCAATATCGTTAATGAAAGAAGCAGGACTGCACGTGTTTGACAGGCAGTGTTTCATATCTCCTTGGAGCCTGTACATCTCCTGAGTAATGCAAGCAATCTTACTCAAATTTCAAGTTCTTGATGACACGAAGAAGGCATATGCTACTGAAATATTATGATAAATGCATATTATCACCATTTAAGCTATCCATCAGTAAGCATTTTCCTGAATATGCTGGAGGAAGCACTTAAAGTGTGTTCCAAATCTGCTGGGTCTGTGGTCCTGAAGGGCTCAATTGCACATCTTGCCATGGACAGACGTTAATGAAGATAATTGAAGATGTTATTAGGAGAATGTGTTTGTTATCAGAGGTTGCTTATGGCATTATTACTCAGAGTTACACTTCATTAATATCCATTTTTCATGGCTTTGCTTTGCCATTCATTAATTGCATGACCTTGTGTCATTGGAGGAAATGTCAGTGATAGAGTAAAGAATATGTGCTTAGTGCTATGCCATCCTCATTTACCATGGTTTGCCGGTCTCCAGTCGAAACCCCTGTTTGCAAAGCTTTTATAGCTCAGCCGTAAAAGTAAAGACAAACATCCCTAGGTCAGGAGCTGAGCATGCAAATGCTAAATCAGTGTTTGTGCAGTTGTAACAAATAACTTATTGCCCCGCTTGTAAAACCATCTCACATATAAACGAGTAAATATCAATTGATAGAGGAGCACATGGTAATCCTTCAGTTTTCCTTTATCAAGCAAAAGTTGCTTCAAATTTGCTAGTACCCATTTTACAAGAAAATGTTCTACTGTATTGTTATTTGAAATGCTTAATGATCATCTTTCATTAGAATCACTGTCAAATTTTTCCCCACAATCACATTTTCTTACTGGAAGTTTTGTTTTGATGACTATAGCTTAGTCAGAAATGTTGAAATTATAACATTCAGAAAGGTATCAAAATTAATTTCAAAATGCTGATTATATTGAACTTTGACACCCACAAATTTGTGGAAAAGACCTTTTCAGATAAAAGAAGTGTGCATATATGTGATGATTGCAATGAAGTATCTACATGGGGCATATAACACTTGGGAAACTGGAAAAACCTTCACTGGGCACAATTAAGAAAACTGAAATTCAAGATTTCTGTGTTGTACTAATTGTCAACTCAGTATAATTAAGGAGCAGAATTTTCATAAGAAAACAAAGCAATTAAATACCAAAGTAATCATTGCACAAAGAATGACAAGATAGTCTTTGCCACAGAGAACCAGTCTATTCGTTCACGGCATCTGGAAGTGGGCAAGGGGCAGTGGAACAGGCTGCAGCGCTAATTGACAAAAGGCATGGCCTTAAGTCATCAGTAAGATGATTATTTGGCAGGCTCATGCTAATTTTTATAGTATCGACAGTTTGATTAATATGTTAATGATCTTAATTTCCATATTGAGTTTTGTCACTTTAATTTGTCTAACATGCCGGCAGGATGAATATTGGCACTGTGAAATCTATATAAGAAGCAAAAGGCAGAAATTCCAAACTGATGATGACACATTGGCCTGAATTTGCATTTTTGCTCAGGCCACGCCATGCAGCCAGCGTAGTGTAAAGCAGCCATTCATGTAATTTACTCCTGTTAGTTCTCTTACACTGCCAGAGAATCAGGTCCAGTATCTTTAATAACCATGTGTGCTGCTCAATTAGCCTAAATTACTTTCACGTCTTTGTTTCCCAATATATACATTACTACAACATTCTATTATTCAGTACTAGGTGCTGTCTCGAAATTATGCTCTATTGAGTTCAATAGAGGGATAGCTATATAAAATTTAATGGCGTGTCTTATAGAAGTTGATCTTGTGATACATTCTGGGCTTAGAAAAGTATATTAGTGTTTTCGGGCAAGGTGAATGTCAGTGGCTGGTAAAAAATTATCCATGTTAGTTAAAACACCTTAAGCAAGTAGTTGAAAACCTTACAGAATGCCTTCTGTTCTTTCTCATTTAAAAAATATTGATGGTTAGTATCCTTGGATGAGATGTGAAAAATCCAAGTGCCCTCTCCGTCTTTCCTACGCAGTCCACTGACAAAAGCCCTTCCCGGAGCAGCAGCAGTGCTTTCAGGGGGTCTCATGGTTGCTCGTTCCCACAAGCTCCCACGCAGGGTTCAGCAGCTTCGGGGCTCCACACCTGAAAATCTGCCTGATTCAGATTAAAAGCTCCCATGTCTGGACTCCCAGTTCCATTTCCAAGGCGTTCACCCCTCCAGTGTCTTTGTTGCCTCACCCTCACATTTAGCAAATTTTCCTGGAACTGGACCTGTTCCCAGTAAAACTTTTGCAGTAACTGGTGTACTCTGAACAGGGAACCATTTCCCTGAAAAAACTCCCAACCACCCTTTTTCTAGTGCTTGTATTTTCTTCCCAAAGAAACATTCCTTCGTGCTTTCCTTGGTGCCAACGGTGCAAAGAGGAACACAGTTTTGTTCTTCTCTGCCATGTGTTTCTGCTCGATTGTTTGTTTTTGAGAGCTGAATTCCAAGCACTTCTCTGGTAAAGGGTGACTGTCTCTTTATTAATGCACTGTAATATCAAGTATATTAGCATCAAGTTCTCACTCAACTCTTAAGTGTTACTTAGGGGTATTAATCAACTGCTGCTTTATTTTAATGTGCTAATTTGGGATTAATGAACATAAAGGCTTGATTTACAGACAGGGTTTTGATTTGTAGCTTCCATTGTACCTTCCCTTCCATTTTCTTTTGCCACAGAACTCCAGCCAGGTTGCAGTTCCAGACCGAGTAGTATTCGTTACTTCTAAACATTGGTTACTCTCTCTGGAAACATCTCTGTTCCTTTCGTCCATCCCAGTAGAGGCATTACGGAGGACGTGTCCTCAGATGGGGGTGCTGGCCCTTGGCCACTTCTCGGTTTCTGCGTGGAGCAGAGTGCTGTGGCTGCTGCTGGAGGGAGTTTGGTGCTGGGAATAGGAAAGCCTTTTTCGGGGGAGCTCTCAGACCCGAGCAAAGCTGTGACAGCAAACTGCGAGACAGACCTGCTGAGGCAGACTACTGGTAAAAAGAAAGCTTTCAGGCAGCAGGGTGGGACGCTTGTGGGGACCCTGCCAGCCCGCTGCAGCGCCTGCAATGGCTCTGTCCTCACTGAAGGGGCGAGACCGATCGATTCTTCAGAGGCTCTGCATCGCTTGGATTTTAGCTGTTCATTAAATTTGGTTGCTTACGTAAATAAACTTCAAAGGATGCTACTCGTAAGCAAGGCAGGCAGTTAGGGGGAGAAAGCAAGCAGTGTTGGCAGTACGAACTTTTAATGAAAATATCATTAAGAAGGCCCATCTCTCAACCAAAGTGGTTCAGAAATGCACTTTCCAGGACAGCAGCTGCCTTTAAATGCTGTAGAAATGCAGCAGAAACAGACCTGCAGATGGTAAGGCGCTCGGCCATCGCGGGGGTGCATTGCACAGGGCAGAGGAGTGCAACGCGCGGAGAGCTCAGCCGAGCTGAGATGTCCCTGTGCGCTGAAAGCATGTTCAAATGGCACTAAAGGTTTGTTGGGGTTTTTTTTGTGACTAGGAGGAGATTAGAGACCGTACCTGCGATGTGCTTACCCTGCAGAAAGACTTGTGAGGTTTTTGGGAAGCAGGCCAGTTTCATGTTTGGAGCTGTGTGTGTAAGCTTTACTGTAGAGATGGCAATCCTGGTATTCCAAAATGCCACGTCCTTGGGACAGACGGTCCCTTCTGGCTCTTGGTCACAGGTCAGCACAATCTGCTGCTGCTGGAAGTTCAGTTTATGTCTGGGTCAGGCCTGGTGAAAAGCTTAATTAGGATTGCTTCCCAGTGGGAAACTTTTTGTCCTTTGTATGGAAATCTTTCTTTTCAATAGTTTTGATTGTGTTTCTTTTTTTATTGTGGTTTTTGGTCTTAAGAGTTTTAGATCAGAAATTCTCATTACTGATTACCTAAAAATGTAATTTAAAAAAACCAGCCTGTTTTAAAGTTTTTGACCAAAAAAACAACCTTAACTCTCTCATTGAAAGTGTTTTTGAATTGTTGAGGTCTTCAATGGAAAGTGAAGAAAAACATTTTCTTGTAAATGGTGATAAGGATGGGAGAGTCTCCCCTTTCCGATCTGTTAGTGTACCAATGCTGGAATAACAGCTTCACTTCCAGCTTCTGCTCCAAGCTATTGGCAGGGAGAAAACGTTTATTCTTGGTGTCATTCACCCCAGGCAACCTGTGCTGTTTGAGCGATTCAAGGTCTTAGGGAGAGAATATTAAGTAAGTCTGAGTTTGCATCCTTTTTCTGATAAACTAGTGCAGAATGCACCTGCAAGCATTAATTCAGCACCTCAAAGCGAAGTGATGGGGTAGATAATTGTTTTGAATTCATAAAACCATGTACTGAGGGTGAGTGCCTTGCAGCAAGCAGCACACCCAGACCTGTCTCCTCCCACGCCCTGTCCTGATCACCAGCTCAACTCCTCCCATAGGAGTCTTGAGCCCAGGTGTTGTTTGAGGGGAGACTGTGATCATCTCGGATGGAGACAAGGGATTTCTGAGGGGTTTTTTGTCTTTTAATTAAACATATTTCATTTATTCATCATTCAGTGTGATCTGATGAATAACTGTACCTGCCCTTTCTTTAGTGTCTTTTATTATCATTAGTGTTTATGCTTTGTATAACTAAGAAAATAATTAAGCGTGCTGGTTTTTATTTGCAACAGAGTTTGCCAAGATGGTAGTGAGATGTGTACAGTATATCATAATTTTATGGTGTCTCTGTAGCCATACAAAAGCGGCAGAAGAAAAATGCCATATAAACAACTACTCAGACAGAGTTTGAATGATCTAGTAATTTTGATTTATACTTTGCATTTCATGGAACTGTATTAGCAGTTAAAGTCTATGGTTAAATGATTCCCAGCACAAAATGAGTCAGAAATACAAAAGAAAGCTTACAATGTAAGATTTAGTGCTGGAGACTTTGTTTAAATCCAGAGTCTGCATGTAAATTATAGTCCTGGTTGTCACTTTTAACTAACAGTCCCAATCACTACAGCATAGCTGGGTAATTTGTCCAGTGTTTCTTTATGAGATGGTAAACTGCAGTTTAATTCTCATCTCTCTTCAAAGGCAAAGACGACTCATCTCTCAGACATACAGTAATAGTGTGACCTAACGCTTACTTCAAAATAAACCTGGCTGCCACCTAATCATTATGCATAACACCAAGTCAAGATGCAACACTATGGGATTTCTATATATAGCAAGAACATACGGCAGTAGATAGTGAAAAATGACACAACTGCCAATGGGATTCAATAGTTAAAATGACTTGAAGAGGACAAATGGGGTTTATCCTTTCCTGGAGCAGGTGCTTTTTCTACTTGAAACTTTGAAATTTTTGCTTCATGTTTTCCGCACTGTTGGCCAGCTTCCCTAGCCTACAGTTTTCACAGAGGAAAATAATACCTTGTATAAAGGACGACGACCCGGTCTAGAGCAGATAGAAATTAGTCTCTCTCTGTGGTAATTAATGGAACAATGCAGACTGGCCATAGAAGTAAACATTATTAGTAGTATTTTTTTGGTTGTTGTTAAAAGGGTAATTTTCCCAGGAGTAGTATGTGGTACAAGGTACAATTGCTCCAAGATCAGCTCTATTAGAGGAGAACAATTGTTCAGATGTTTTGGTTATGTGTCTAGGTAGGGCTCCTATTCAGGACAGCATTAGTTGCATGCCCTATATTAGTTTGCTTACACATAGGACTTCAGATGCATTAAACTCTAAATTTAAGCTCCCAAGATGCAACAGTAAATTGCTTTCTTGAAATCATCGATTGAAATATAATCACTTTTGCCCCAGTAGATCCTAAAGCACTTTGTAACCTGTACATCCTCACTGTCTATGAAAAAGAAAACCAACCGTCTTTGAAACAGAATATACCATCTGTTGAACAGGACGCAACAGCGCTATTAAACATCCTTTGAGCAAGAAAAGGCTATGGAGTAGGTATTCATTTGAAAATACAGAAGATGTCTGGGTAGGTATAACGTGATTGCCCATGCTGGAATTCAGCCAGCACGCAAGGACATAAACCCCACTGCAATGGAAATCACATGTGCTGCTGCGACTCTCAGTGCAGGGCTTTACCCAAGGATGCTACGAGCACCAGCTTTGCTCAAGTGCTGCCTCTCTGGTCCAGCAGTCCCCAGCCAAGCACTAATTGTCACAGAAGCCTGTAATGGCTTTGAGGAAAAGTGAAGTGGCAATCATCAGCAGATCTGGGTCCCTAATGGTGTATTGACACAGTTAACCGTAAGGTCTCAAACGGAGGTAGTTAGGTCTGTTGGGTCCATGATCTCAGAATAATGCTGTTTCTATCACCTTTATTTCCATGGCAATTGCAAGGGCTCTTTGGGGACAGTTGTGATTGCATTGGAAGGACTGTATTGATTCCAAACAGCTGTCCAATTAAACAAAACAAATCATGCCAATCCATCCAAGGGGATCGATTGGCAGGGATTTGTTTTGCTGTCTTTTAGGTACAAGCATCCAGTTTTTTGAAGCAACCGATGTAGAGGGGAAGAGGAGTTCAGCGGCTCTAGAACTGAAACAGAGCTGTAATTTAATTCAAGTTAAAACTTCCCCCGTCGGGAGGTCTCTTGGATAGGAACAATTCCCTTGTACGTGAGCTCAGTCCTATGACTCTCCTCCTTGGAGAGGAGACGGCATGCGTTAGGGAATTGTGTTCTAGGCAAAATCCCAGTAGATGAGGACAATGCTTAAGCCTAAGGGATCTAAGCTACAGCACTTAGAAGGTACCAGAGCATCTCAGAAAAGTGTCATTTATTGATGTCTTGCAAGGAAAATGTTGATTCCTTTTTGTAAATTGCATTTTCC
Organism: Theristicus caerulescens; assembly: GCA_020745775.1. Taxonomy (NCBI): domain Eukaryota; kingdom Metazoa; phylum Chordata; class Aves; order Pelecaniformes; family Threskiornithidae; genus Theristicus; species Theristicus caerulescens. Next base: position 7,203,186 of record CM036578.1, read on the forward strand.
ATCAAAACTCGCTGAGACTGAAAATCTCCTTGTGACTGACAGGCGTTATGTGTTCCAGTTTGATGTGAATGTTTTGGCCGGTAGAGCTAGAGAATAGCCTAAGAATAATTACATAGACTAACACGTTTGTTGGGTGACAGACAACATCTTCATTTTACAGGCGAAGTTGCTTTTAGAATACTTTTTCTCTCAACGCTTGTCTTTTCATAATGGGACGTTCACCACCTCTCATTTCTCTGCGCTCCTCGGGGCTTGCTTTAGGACTGGACACAGCAACTTTGCCAGCACAAGAACGGTAGAACTCCACCTCCAGCCTTGTGTGTGCGTGACTTCAGAGCCCTGGTTAACTCATCACCCGGTCTCCTTAAATTTCACAGCGCAACTCCTGCTGTAAACAACTGACGGAGCCCATGACGCTTTGCAGCTCGGAGTGACCTGCCGGGAAGGAGGGAGCTGCCTGGGCCTTAGCCCTCTGGGGCTCAGCAGCTGTGTCAGATATTCTGATTCCCTCTAGGTGACTGTCACTGCCGCTAACAGTGGTGTGTTCACAGTGACAGTGACGCCCTCGGATGCTCCCAGCCTCTGCTGGCTTCCTTTTCATTGCAGCTTCTGAAAGGCTGAAAACCACCCTGCTCTTCCCCAGCCCCAGAAAAAAACCTTCTTGTCTCTCATAGGAGCAGAGCCCTTAGGGATGGGGATGTCCCTGGCTCTGCACAGCCCGTACGGACCAGGGTTATTCCTGACTCTGCTCCAGCTGGCACAGGGCAAATCTGGAACAACTCTTTGGCATGGGTCTAGAGGAAGTAACAGCAAAACCAGTTTTATACTGTCCAGGGTCTGGTCCTGCAAGCCTCCTGCCTTGCACGCTGTGAATGTGTATTAGTGATTACCAAAACTTTTGAAATGCATCCCAGAGCTAATTTGTCGCAAAGGAAGGATGGCAAGTGGGGAACTGAAGGGAATAAAGACCAAAATATCTAACTTTAACATGCAGAGGGCAGAGTTAATCCACTAGATTAGTGTAGCAGAAGAGAATAATGTCTAACATTAAGGGAGTTATTTCTTAGCCTGATTAATATTACCATGAAAGCATATGGGTTGGAAGAGACGTGCTCTAATGACTTGCTGGTCCTTGTTTTGCATAGTTCCATAGAAATTAGACATGCACACATTCTAGAGTCAACATATTACTGGATAACAAAAAAAAGCCAGTAATTGCTATTTCCTTAGGTGGAAGGTAGGTTTACATGTGTCACAGCTGGCATCCTTGCAAATACAATGGCTTTGGTGGCAGTTGTCTGCTAAAATTAGCAGATGGGTAGCAAGAGAAGAGAATCTAAAACTAAGTAGTCTGTGTGACGGCACCACTGCAAGATCAAATATAAATCCCAGAAATAGGTGACAGGAGATGCCTGTGGAAGGGTGGGTTTCCTAACAGAGAGTTTGGAGCAAATCCTGCTTCGGGTGCTGTGTCTGGCAGGTGTGAACCATTAATATTTCTAAAAAACACGACTGTTTTTCTGGTTCATATTTCTTAGGTGATCGCCATGTATTCTGTGTTTGGGGCTGACGCAGCACTTGTTCACCCCGGTGGTCACCAGCTTCAGTGGGACTGTTTCGGACAGTATTTGCCAGGCCTAGAAGCGGGTACTCGCAGAGTGTTGCCAGTCTGTGCTAAAAAGATTGGCTTCAGTGCATTCTGGGAAACTCTGGAAGACTTTCAGCAGAAAATAAGGTAGGCTGAGAAATGGCAACAGATTCATGAACTAGAAATAATTAAGGTAAATCCTGGAGCATTTTGGTTCCCCTTATTCACTCTGTTTTCAAACAGAATATTCTGCATGAAGAATTGTGAAAATGCAGCATGTGCTGTGAGGTTTTAACTGTCTCTTCAGATCATAAAGGAAAGAAAAGGAATCCTGGTATTGTTGATGGTTTAGGAGAAAGCTAAATACAGCACAGGAAGAAAAAGGCTATACCTTAAAAATTAATTGTTCAAGTGCCAGGTCATTGTAGAGTAATGCACCGTGAAATTATGTTATTCTCCAGGAGAATTTCCATAAAGTTTAACACTCCATGACACATTCTTTTTCTATTGAAGTTAGTTAAAAATAGTACATAAAAGTCCTCAGTGTGCGGAGAGAGCGTAAGTCTCGTTTGAAACAAAGCATCAGCAGCAGGACCGCGCCGGAAGGGGAGGCGAGCCGGCTGCGCCGTGCTACCACGCAAACCCTGGCACCGCGGCAGAAGCCATAAAACCCTGCCCGAGCGATCTCACCGAGTGAGAGTGCTGAAGGAGCCATTAGTCTTGGTGTATTTTTACTGTTATTCACATTGGGATAATGAGATTATTGGAATATTTTTTTTTTCTAATGAGAATGAGACGGAATACCTTGGTCGCTAAATGATTTAGTCACAGAGGAAAGCTATTAGTCTCTACTTGATTGCTGTCAAATGGTGGAAAATTGGAACATTATACTGATATTTCTTGTGATGGGCCATATTTTTCCTGCTTGTTCGGTGTCAAATGAGATGGTAGAAATATTTGTCGAAAATATGTGGTTCTTTGTAAGCTTTACAGTGAGGAAAACAGATAGAGGTCTAGGGGCTGGCAGGTGGAGGCTGGCCTGGGAGGCGAGCGGAGAGCTGCCAGCCTCCTGCTGTGAGCACGCAGCGAGGAGGGGATCTGCTTGCCTGGAATGCCTGTGTGACAGGAGCACCGTGATGGTTTCCACGGGCTGGACTCGATCTGAATTCATGGCAATATTGACTTCCAAAGGGCATTTCTAAAAAACAGTGTTTGTTTATTTTGCAAAGCAGCACACCAGGCAAGCATCTGTTTATTTACATGTTTTATTTGTGTGACAAGTGCAGCCTCCTGGAGATTTGGAGGCCTTTTGAATCATATCTAAAGTGATGATTTTTCTTAAAAAAAAAATTCTTCTGGACTGACTGTGTAGGTGCTAAGCCTTGTGACGCTCCCATGAATAAATATTAACTCCCAAGCTTTTATTGGCACACGTGCCAAAGCCCACAAGGTTTTCAAGCAGTAAAATGGAAAGATGACTAGGCAAGAGGTTCTGATGGCCACAAGTAAGAAGCACCTTGGCTGAATGGTCAGTCTTCTGGTAGAGGAATAAAATCTAAACAGGGAAAGAAATAGCCTCGCATTGTATAGTTAACATCTGGAATTTTTGCCTTTTTAAAAAAAAGTCTTAAATGACTGAAATAAAATGTTAAAAGTGCCTAAAGTGATTGATGGGCTTTTTTTAGGAGTTAGGCTTTCAAAATGATTGTGGTGCTCTTGGAAATACTGCCTTGGCAGCTACGAACGGGAGCAGAGTGCTTCTGAGTACTACGTTCCTCCTTTTTATTTCTTTTTTACTCCTTTAAGCTCTGCAGATGCAGCAGTTTTCTGGCAGGAGATGATGGGCCAGAACTGCTAACCAGCTTCTAAATGCAAGATTAATTGTCAGTTGCTTTTATACATGGCACTGCTCAAGAAACTGTGGAACAGACTTGCTGGGCATTAGGGTTTGATCCAAACTTTGGCTGTGGTGGAGCAGGATGGGCTGCAGCGGCTGCCCCGACTGGGGCCAGGCAGGTCGGATCACGTCTCTGCAAAAGAGACTGATAGGAAAAGGCAGCCTGAGCTATTCTGCCTATGGAGACTCAAATGCCTGTGCAAGTCAGCTGGCTGGCTTTCTATGGGAAGTAATAGGCCGTCAGAAATGAAAAAAATGTTCTCACCCAGATGTGTGCAGAGCTTATGAGACCCGCAGCGTGGGAGAGCTGGTGCAGCTCCGTCTGGTGGGTGGGAGAGGGTCCCTTCTGGACCATGGCTGATGGTCGATGTCGGCTGGTTTGTTGGCTTTTACTAAGCAGACTGTTAGGAAATCACTGTGACCGGCACAACTGTGAAACCCACAGCACCGTTGACAGCAGGCTCACGGTTTGCAGCAAAACTTCGCTGTGGAAAGAAAGTAAAACGCTGCGGGCTCACCCTGCTCAGCAACAGGAGAATCTGCTCATCATCCCCATGCATCGCCCCGGAGCACTGACCTCCCTCGTCCTGGCCCTTGGTAGCTTTGCGGTAAAACTGCATGGTAGCAACAAGAGGGAGATGGGGAGAGGGAATGGCAAGATTGGTTTTGGAAGTAGCAAAACAACTTGAGTGTTGCAGATTTGGCAGCAGGACCGTACAGCCCAGAGCCTGCTCGGTGGGGAACGGGGCAGGTTGGGGCGAGCAGGAGCGTGGTGCAGCCGGTGTCGGTGATGCAGACAGGCGGACACTCTCCATTTGACTCTCCAGATGGACTAGCTCCAGATTGTTTAGCAGAATTGAAAACCCTGACTGTTTCAGACTTCCTTATTTACCTTTGTTGCCTCTCTCCCTCCTTTCCCCTGCAATAAATGTCTGCTTTATTTATTCAAGGCTGCACCCCACTGCCCCTAAATCACCAAACTCTTGTGTCGCACAACAACAAAGCAGAGCTGCTTGCAAAGACAATTTCCAGCTCAAGAGGACCATATGCTACAACAGCTGAATTTTAAATGAAGGGAATTTTTTTTTCCTTTTTCCCCCAACCTCTGTTGTCATTCTGCACTAATCTTTCACCCTGGCAGGGAGTCATCACAAAGAGTTAGTGGTGAAGCTAAAAGGGAAGGCAGAGGGCTGCTTACAGCACCTTGGGCTGGTTCCCCATAGCACTCACCTCTTCTAAGTGGGTATCCTTTAGCGGTGGTTTACTGTCAACTAATGGGAAAGAATTCGGGTTTAATTCACTGTTCTTTTTCCTGTTGTATTATAGCACCATTATTGGATCTTCTATGAGCTGTGAAGAGCCTTAGTGCTAGGACTGGGGATGCTGGGAGGAAAAGCAGTAATAGAGGGGGGAAAACAGTGTGACAAAACACTTCTGGTCCGTTTTGGAATTAATGATTTTCAGAAGCTATCAATTACATCCCTTAACTGGGGAGCACAGATTATAAAGAGGAATATAATTAGTGGCAAATGCTGTGAGATATATAAAGACAAATAGGGGAGTGGGATGAATGGGAGCTCATAAATTTTATTGAGAACCACATTTGGATGTAATCATTTATTACTGGGGGTCCCTTGAAGTGATTCCAAAATGCAGGTTGTGCACACTGGAGCAGGAGAGAGGTCACTCCCATTACTAAATCAAGTGTAAGAGATTATTGATTCACAAAGAAAAATTGGTGTGTTTTAAAAGTGGAAATAAATGGACTCAGTGCAGTGTTCCCTCTTTGCTATCAAGTGGCTCTTTATAGGTTTGCATTTGGTCCCCTGCGGTGCCCCGTTGGCATGATTAAATAGCTTTCTCCCCCATAGACTGTACTTTCTACTTTTCCCTGGGTGAATTTCAGAGCCTGGGTAGAGGTTTGCTAGCAGGCAAGTGGGGACCTGCCATAGCTTCTAAAATATGAAAATAAGTGAACCTGTGGATTTCCTTTCAGTTGTGGATCTCAAAACATTGTCAAAATAAGGTGTATAAGTTTTCCTCGCTAGTTTACAGATGGTGGAGTAAAGGCACAGAAAGGTATTAGGAGACAGCAGCATGTTCATGGAGATCTGGAGATCTCCAGCAAGGTCCTGTCCCCTCTTGCTAGTGCCAGCTCATCTCTCTGCATTCCTGGCACCTTTGCTGGGTGACTGGTAGAGACACAATATCACTCCCAAACTGGCTTTTTTCCAAGCAATATACCTAATCATTATTAATGACAAAAAGGTGACCTATAGGCTTCCAAATAAAATCCATTTTTAAATCTCCTATTTTCCCCCCAATCCTTCAATCTAATTAGGCTCACATCAGTATATTATTACAGAATGTAATCATTCCTTTCTTCTAATAACATTCATGGATAATTTTATTTCTCATTTTCAGCCTCCTACTCCTGTGGTGTAATTAGTGTCTCTGGCACCTCGTGATGCTCAGAATGAGTTGCAGCTGCTAATTGCTAATTGAAAAATTAGAAACTCAGTTAGAAAAAGGATCTAATTAAAATGAAATTAGATAAAATCCCTTCAAACTAGTTTCTTCCTCTTTGCTTTTTCCCCCAGTTTTGTGATCACAGAGCCATTAGCACTTGCCAATTACATTAAATTGTTAAACACAAATACATTTTTATTTGACTTCTTAGAATAACCTTTTATAGTGGGAGAAATGCACATTTATCAGGGAGGCTGTGAGTCTCTCCTACCCTAAATTTCAGCAAATCACCTACTGATCTTTGCTGCCCTGGGTGTAGGTCGTGGCCTGGCGTTATCCTCCCTGTCACCGGGCAGAACAGGACTGCCCGGTCGTGCGGGAATATCATGCAAGCAATCCCTGTACGTACAAAAGATCTTTTAGCAGATGCCCAGCCTGTGGTTTGGGAGGGGCCCGTGGCACTGATACCTTCCTGATATTAAACTAGGAGGCAATAGGTTTCTGGTGCTGCTCTGGTGGTCCTGCTTTGTGTTTCTGCTCTCGTGCGCCCACCCGCCCTCGCTGTTCAGCCAGGCTCCCACCTCGCAGAGAGAGGGGGATGCTCCAGCTCAGAGCCAGCCCAAACGAGGGAGGTCAAGTGTTGGAAAGAAGCACTGTAATGTGGAGCAGTTATTGCTGTGGCAGGTGCAAAAAATAAAGCTTTAACAGTAAAGCTGCAGATAGTAAAAAGTGGCCAGACCTACTTGCAGTGGAGAGAAATATTTTGTGGGCTGGAACACAGCCCAGATAGGCGACTGGTAGCAGCCCGTAGCTGGCCTCCCGCCCTGACCTCTGTGTAACCGTCGGGTCATGACACGGAACCAAATGGGGTTTTCATAGTCCAGCGGCTGCACATCATCATCCCCCTCTTCAGCAGGGACGTGAAACTCTTCCCAATATATGTAGACCTGCTGCTCTATCTGCTATTTATTGAGCACTTTTATAACCATAGTCCTCTTGTTTGCCTGACTGGGAGGTCTGTATAATATTTGATAGTGGCAGTGGAGAGATGGAAATGTATGAACTACCTTATTCTAACTACGGGGGAAGTGCCTCTCTGATTTGCCACTGACATTGACTCAGAGAGGACTATACAGCGATCATAATTATTAATGCTAATGGCACCATTCACACGCTTAGAGTTAAGCACGCACATAAATCTTTTCATGGTCCGAGCGATATGATGTATACAGGATAAGATTAGGTTTGTAAGTAGAGGTAATATCTTTTATTAGCCTAATATGTGGTTAGGCAAAACCGGCAAGTGCTTGTGCACAGGAGCCCTTTGCAGCGTGCACAGTGCTCAGCGCTGGCTATAGGTGCGTTCCTGTGGGAATCACTGGGAACAAAACCTCGGTGAGTATTTTACCTCAGTCCCTACAGACGTCCGTACTGGGACTCCAATGCAACACGGATTCAGCGTGCAGCGAGTGCAGCGCTAGTGCTTTAAGTGCAGTCTAAGTGCTGCTTGGGCTCCATGTGGGATTTAAGTTGTATTCAAAACCACTGTGATTTTAGGCAGGGACCAAACCCAGCTGCCCAGCAGCGCCCTAAAACGGCTCCTGCCAGCACGTGGAGCCTGTGTCTGGCACAGTCTGCTTCAGTGCAACCCAGCCAAAATAATGAAGAATTGTAGCCTTCTGGCGGCTGCTGTCTGACGAAAATGAAAGTATTTTCCTGTTGGTTTTGCACACAAAATGAAACCATGTTTTCAGCGGGCTGTGCAGGATTCCTCCCTTGCCTCTCCCTGTGCCCCATAGGGCTGTGTTAATCCTTGGCAGCAGCGTGGGCCCCGGGACTGTCGGGTGCTGCCTGGGCATCGGCCAGCTGAGGGCTTGGCTGCTGCTTGGCTGACTCCACCTTTGATTTCGGACTTTGTGCTAGCCTTACCTGGCTTCACCTACATGCCTGTTTCTTTCTCCTTACTTTTAAGATTGCAAACTCCCCTTGTGTTTTGGAGCTTTCCCGCTACGCCCGGGTGTAAGGTGCCTGCTGTGGTGCTGAGTGTTTGTCCACACTGATGTTTCCCTGAGCAGTTTAACAAATGGCTTAGAAAATGTAATGGAGATGCAGAAATCAATAATTTAAGGGTGGGAAACATAGAAATCATGAACCAAAGGAGAATATAAAGATGTGGCGCTAATTGTCACTGTGTCGAAAACTTTATAGGGTGTGGTTATAGAGCTCACAGTGAAAAGAAAGCAGAGGAAGAGTTAATCTAGTCCAGAATAGGGCTTCTGATGGCAAATCTTTCTAGCTGTGGGCTAGTAAACTTCATCTAGATAGATACTGTAATGCTCTCATCTGGGAATCCTGCCCTTGACATAATTAATGCACAGACATGGTTGTCTTCTGTGCCAGTGTTCTCCATCTGTCGGTGCGGAAGAGCGCTTGCTCGCGGGGAGGAGCGGGCCAGGAGGATAACAAGGTGTTCTCGCCGCGAGAGGAAGCGGAGGGGATTTTGGAGCACGGAGCTGAACTGGGAAACCTGACAGGAGATCATTTGCATTTTTGCTTTCTCCCCTCCCACACTGGTTGTTTCTCTGAGAGATAATACTAAATAAGCGTGTGGTTGTTAGGTATTTTCAGGCACCAACGGAATCGGGCTGTTTGGTGATAGCAAGTGCTTGGGGACTGTGTTTTACACTATGTATACCCTCTCAGTGAGGTGGTAAAACGTGGCAGATGGACAGGTCCAGGCACCAGAGAGCAAGTTATTGGTGTAAACCGGACAGGAACAACATATTTTTGTACCAGAAGGGAATTTTGCTCTGCCTGATACTGTGAGTCCATCTGTCTCGCCAGGACACACTCCTCCTGATGCGCAAGGCATGCGGGAGGTTTCGGGGACTTCATTCTTTGGGTTTTCTGAGTCCTTGGGCGCTGCAAAGGAGGAGATCAAAATGTCAGATTTTATTGGGTGTTTCTAAGGCACCGATTTCTGTCCACCAGCTCTGCCTGCGGCTTCACCCAGCTGAGCTCAGACAGATCTCCCCTTGCCCCCCACGTGGCAGGGAGTCTCTTGCGTGCCTGTCTTCTTCCCTCTGCTGAGGGATGACTGGTACCTGAACAGGTATTTTGCAAAGTCAGCAAGCAGACACCAGCTATCTCATCACTAACATAAACGTAAGATACGAACTGATAAGCATTACATAGGGAGGTCACTGGTGGGAGACTAGAATTATGCCATCAGTCTCTCTTGTATCCCTAACAGTGATATAAGATAAATGTATAGCACGCTACTTTGATGGATGGTTTCTTTCTCAATTCAAATGCCCCACAAGAAGTTTTCAATCCCCAATATTTTTGCAACTAAGACAAATAGCAAAAAATAGCCACTGTATATACAGGCAAACAGACATCGTTCCGTGTAATACTTCAGGGCTCCACCAAATGTACTCATTGTGTGTTAACTGATGTGAGAGGCACAGTCTGCGGGCAGTGTGTGGAGGAAAAGGAGGGCAGGAAGGGCACGGATCTCGAAGGAGCGTGGCCCTAAGCTCCTTCATACTGACGATCCTCCGTCTCAGTGCAGTGGGTCATTCTGCTAATTACAGACCTTGCCTCCCGTGTCAGTACAGCTTAGCAGGGAAAGGAGCAGCACTTTGGTAGTGTGCTTCCCGAGGCTTTTTCAATTTCTTTTCTAACTGTGGCAAACAAAATATTAGAGAGCTGTTTCAAGGTTACAGAGGACTTTGGGATGAAATGACAGAGATACAGAACCGGAACAACATCTGGATTTTTATTGCCTTCGCATGCAGTTCTCACTTTACAGCTGACGTTTTATATACCTTGTAGTATTTTACTACTTATTGTATAACTATTATATGCTTATTATATCATCTATCATATATACTATTATATTTAATTATTCTATTATTGATCTGCTCCATTTCCAGAGGTGTGAGCATAAATAACATCCCAGTCATGGTTTTGAGAATATAAGGACAGTACTTATGAAACAACAGTTATGTGGGCTTAGATATATATGATCACAGAGAGGGTACCACCTTTCTCTCAAAATTGGAATTCAAACCTGTGGTATACCTGATACATATTTTGTTTTCATCAAAAGGAGTTTACTCGGTTTTGGCCTAAGTTTAGTGTAAAAATGGCTCCTTTGCCCTCAGTGGGAAAGTTCTCGTTGGCTTTAGCGGGGCCAGAGCTTGTAGCAAAAAAGAAAGCAAAGTGGGTAAAGTGTGCCCTGAACACAAGGAAAAAAAAATATATATGAAGGGGTAGAAGAAAGAAAAAGAAAGACTTTTTACAGCCAGTAGATTTTGCTATGTGAAGCTTTACCTGCCCGAACGTTCAGACTGAACAATCACAGAACAGAGTTAAGCATCAAACAATTTGCAGACAGAAACCTTTGCAGGTTAGTTGATTCCTGGCTTTTGCAGAAAAGAATCTGCCATACCAAATATTTGTAGCCTTCTGTGATCTGTGTTAGTCACCAGTTCTGATCGTCCAGAAGAAAGTGAGCAAAGTAATCAGTTACAGGAAGAAGCGTACAAACAATGGAATTCTTCATTACTATTAAAAAAAATACAGATATATAGATATGTATATTCTACTGATTTTATTTTTTTATGTATGTATATAAACACACATAGAATGTTGTTGTCACATTTGATTTGCAGTGCACTGGAGCTCTGTAATGGTGAATGGCAGTAAAAAGGAAAGGGGCAAGAAAGGTTGAAGAGATGTATATAATCATGCTGAAAAAGACTTTTTAAAGCCCTGAGGCTTCTGCGATGGGATCAACAAATGAAACATGGTTGTGTATGTAGAGAGGATGGAATGAGGAGGGAAGAGCATGATTAAAAAGGACAGATCTTTTGTTAGAGGTTACTGATCCACTGGAAAAGAAAGATTGGTTGGAAAAAAAGTGCCTAGAAGGGTTGAGTATATGAGCACTGCCCTCAACCCCACTCACATCCACTGTTCTTTTCAGTTAAGTTTTTGAATTTCATATTCAGGTGTTTCCAATTGACTCTCATGGATCTGAACCATGCATTTTTGAGTAAATAACCACGTACCGTCATTCCTGGAAACTGCTGTGCATTAATTCCCATGCTCGCTCTCTGTCTGAGCTTGCGCATGTGCGTGCTGACTCTCAGCAAGCTGTGGATGCTAAGGGTATGTATAGATAATGCTTCCTGAACAGACACACATTGCGTAAATGTTTCTAGGTGTACTAATATATACATAAAGCTGATTCTTTCTTCTTAATGGGTGAGCCAAGATTGATTCAAGCCATATTCTTCCCCTACAAAGAAAGACTGTGTCTATTCTGTACCTATATAGACATATAGCTACTATATAAAATGTCTCTGTCCTTAATAATTCTGAAATCTGATAAACGCTTCTCAGCACATCTTTCAGTACAGGGGAATCTGTGTATGTATATAGGAATCATCAAAGTCTGCCTGAAGACATGTCAACTTTCCCAGTTACTGTGGCCAAATAGTCCTTATTTGGCACTGATGGCAAAGGAAACATATCTGATAATTGATGATATTCAGAACCCCGAGCCAGGGGCTGTATACCAGCCTCAATAAGGAAAGCACACAGTAATGATCTCAATTAAGTAGGGGAACCAGGTAGAACTGGCAAAATGAGATTGCAGGCAGAAAGTCAGAGTGATGAAGTCAGATGCCTGACAAAATATGTACAAATTGCAAAACTAATAATGAAAATTCATGCTCAAGCTGTCAGGAGGACACCAGCCATCCTACATTACTCCAGGAGTGCAAAATGAGCTGCTAAGGAGGTCACGCTGCTCTATAGCAGTTGTCTGTTATCGTGTGTCTCGGCTCAATTCTCCAGATGCAGAAATACTTCCCAAGTTCAAATGAGTTCTCAACTTTTGAATTTGCCCTTAGGCCTGTACTGAGTGAAAGCTGAAATTGTGGTGATGGCATGACAGGGCTGCATATGCCTTGGATTTGCAATCCTGACATACTCTTGTTCTATTAAGAAATACAGCCCTGAACAGATCAGCGTCTCCGGATGCACTCGGGCTTTTCGCTGTGCAAACAGTTCAAACCAAATCTATTATCTGTAAGCTTCAGAGGCACTGTGTGCACGGGGAGTCTGTAGGATGTAGAAGAGCAAAAACAAACAAAGAAAAGGTATTTTAGGCATTCGAATCTCAGTTTCAACCGATGTAACTAATAAACGTTTGAAAATTGTGTGGGGAATTGGAATGCTCCCCTGGTATGGAAAGCATCCCTCTCAAAGGGCAGCAGTAAAGCCAGGGTAACCCTAAGTGATCCTATTCCTTTGTAGCTCTTCCTATAAAATAGCTTTCTCTTTTCCTTCCCTCCGTCCCACCAGAACCACCTTCATTAACCCAGCCTCAGCAGAGGCTGGTGGCACCTTCCTGCGGCTGGCAGCAGCGCAGTGGTGAGGTGGTGCTCGGTGCACTGGCAATGTTTAGCATCGGAAGAGAGAAGCTCTGCCCCCTGATCTAAGCGCAGTTGTCAGTGGCAAAACAGACACACGACTTTCCCTGAGAAACGCAGCAGTGGGCAAACAGTTAAAAATGGCTATTTTTGGCAATAGAAGTAAGAGCAATCATGCAGGCTTTTTTTTTTTTTTTCCTATTTAAGCTGTAAAGCAGATTGTATTGGGCATTGTGCTGCTTCTGACTATTAAGCTCAGCTCCAATGACAATAGAAGAGTAAATGTACCAGCAAATTGTTATCTCAACACGAGTGCCACAAGGTGACATTTTCACAGGGCCAATATTTTGCTAAAATATGACCTTTTAACGTTATGACAACCAACGACTGGTTATTAAGGTACACATATAAACAAGACGTGAAGTGTTTCACTCAGAGACAGTTTTAAAAGTTACCAGAGAAATTTTACTTGTAGATTTGATGGTGACTTCCCGTACAGTAAAGCCAGGATCAGAGAGCACTGACTCCCAGGGTCCTTAAGGAAAAAGGATTAACATTGATTTTGAGTGCTTTGGCTTTTTCTCCTAGTGCTAAGTCTCCTTAGCAGCATCTCTGTCTCAAAGATATTACTTATCTAAGCTGGTCAGGGTCAGCACTACTTTCAAAGTAACTGATATGAATAATAAAATAATGGAGCACACCACGGGAATGCAACCGACTTCCAGCACCTGGTTTTCTTTTTCTTTTTTTTTTTTTCCCTAAATTAACACAGCTGAAAAACAATGTAGAAAGTAATGACTATACTGGTAGCGTAAGATCCGAATAGGGGTAGTTTATCTGTTCTTTCAATTTTAATATGTAAAACTCTAGCTGTTCCTGTTACTGGCAATCAAAGAAATAGCCAAATATGATTTAGCCACTGTGATGTGTGACAGCTCTTACCAGGAACAGGAGGGAGTAACCAGAGTCACTGGTGTGGAGGCAGGAACGCTGCAGGGAGCAAAGTTGTCCTGGTTAAAGCAGCAGCCTTGCACTCTGGCTTCAGTTTTCTGTCTGTATCCAGTCCCTGTCCGTTTGGCCTGTTACGAGTTAAATGTTTTTTGTGCGTAGGGCCTGTTTCTTAGCAGTGTTTCCTGGCACAGGGGATTTCGATCTTCGCGCAGGGGTTGGAGAGGTGAGAACGTGGGGTTCAAAGCCCTGGTAAACGCTAGGCTAATTTAATGATAGAATGTCTTTAATATTAATTTAATGTAATAACTCTTTTCACATGAGAATCTATAAATGTTTTACAAATATTTGGTAACTTAATTTCATGCTGTACCTTGGTGGAAGTTCATGAGGATCATTTCAACCGTCATCAAAGTACAGCCTGTCCTAGGAAGGCATTTATTAAGGACGTAGAAGGACTCTGTGCTGCTGAAAAGCAGAAAGGAAAGACACCACCTTGTTCAACTGCGTGGCAGAGTGAAGTCAAGCAAATTGTTGTAATTACCCCCACAGAAATCATAGATTTGTATTGAACGTGGGTATTGGTAGCTTTGGTGAACAGTTCACAGTATGCATTCAAGTCAAGCCTTTCTTTCTATGCTTTTCTTTTTTCATTTGGGGGCTGTTCTTCCTCTAACGGTTGAATCTCTGAATTACTTGAACAGTAATTCATGTAGATGTATTTGTTGCCTGTTAGCACAGCTACAGAAAAGCTCTCCTGCTCTTTGGGCAGAGCTGTGTGTTTTGTTCCTTACGATTCTTCCTTGTCCTTTACTCCACCGAAACTATGGAGTAGGTGCTGTTCCTCGAGCACGCTGTGCAGAATCAAGCCTTAGGTGAAGTCTGTGCCGGCGTGATACAGCAAGGCTGTCTGGTGGGAAGGTTAAGAGTGTTGTTCAAAGCACACCAGAGGAATTATAAGATCCTAGGCTGGCTTCCAGCTTTAACATAAAGATATCAATTTATCCTCATTTTCCCTAGGCTAGCTCAAAACTTGTAGCTTTAATAAACACAGGAGCAGTGCTGTTGTGTCTTTAGGCACTTAACATTAGATTCAGGTAGCTCTGTTCAAGCAAGAGTGCCTCAAACACTGTACCAGCCAAGACATAAATTGCAAAACAGCATTTTGTTTATGGTGACCAGTATCCACCGCATCCTTCAGTGTGTTAACTCTCCGTTTAGACTGAAAACAATGTTGTATTGTTTATATTTTGTCAAGCATGTTGGATAATAACACAAGATAACAGTGACGAAAGAGGTACTGGGCACAGACTCAGGAGATGGGCAGACGTGCAAGGAGTCTGTGTGGGAGAGGCAGCTGCAGAAAACAGCCATAAGAACAGAATAGAGAAAGTGATTTCAGTGGCCAAAGTTCTCCATTTTGACCATTTTGGCAGCTGTTCCTCTTCACTGGAAACTGGCTGCATCTGTTTCACTAAGTTGTAATTGTAATAAATTGTGCTTGGACAAACCTGATTTAATGTTGAAGTTAGCCCCTCTTCGAGCAGGTGGTTGGACTAGATAATCCACAGAGGTCCCTTCCAATCTAATTTTTTTATGATTCCATAAAACACATGATGTTGTTTGTGACTGACTTCTCAACTGTGTGTGAACATGCTCATGGATATGTATTTCTTTTTTCCTGAATATTTCTTCCTGAGACTTAAAGTGGCTTTCTGGAAATGTTTGCACAAGTAAATCCAATCCCAATAACCACTTACAGGGAATGAAGAACAAAAGGGGAAGGGGCAATGAAAAGTTAATTTAAACATGCAGACTAATATTTACGGAACAGCTGTAGCAGTATTTACTCAGCTTTACTAATTATGGGCCAGAACCTGCCCCTGTTGCTGACAGTGAATCGTTCCGTGTGTCTGCGTTGGTCCGACGGACCATGCAGGTGGGTGCTGCCGGGGTCAGGAGGCGCAGCGCTGGCTGCCCGCAGGGTCCCGCTCCGGAGCCCCGTGGAGGGAGCTAACGGGCTGCCGGGGATTTCAGCGGGCTCTGAATGATGTTTCTCTGAGCTGTTGTGACTGACCACCTCTTTCTGGAGGATGCAATCCTTTGTGTGTTTGTGGTAATTTGCCTAAAGAGTGACTTGGAGAGGAAAGTACAAAATTCCGAAAACTTCATCACTCGGGACATTTTGAAAATCTGTCCCTAATCATCAAATATGAACAGTTGGACATGGCGATCTGATCTTGTCTGGGAGTCTGAGTGGGTATGGGAGAGTTGGGTTTGCACCCTTACATCCTCACTGACTACATGCAAGGAGGGGTTGGAAGTCTTCACTTAGGTGGAAATTCCCATCCTCAGAGGAAAAAGCTGCCGACCCTTGAGGCTGAACGTGTGTGGCACACCTGGGAGTCCCAACGGTGACCGTTTGACCCGTTAGGCTCTGAGTGGATGTATTTGTGGATTTCTGTGCCTAGAGCATTGCACAGGACTTTTACACTCATGAATAAATAAATAATAAATAGCAGAGGCATATGGGAGAACTCACAGCACATCTCCTGCTTGATGTTCAAGAAAAAAATTAAAATATCAGAAGATAAAGACAGCAAGGGACCCCTGCAGGGAAAGCCTCTTTGTCTAATGACCTTTCTAGGTCTATGATAGCAAATACAATAGCCAAACCTCATAAATCATAGTTCAGGAAAACATCCGGAGGGCACGCTTTGACACTGTTTGCATATTCAAATGTCACCCCACTCATGAAAGAAAGACAAAATGTTTTTTTCTCTCAAAAATGTCAGCACAGGCTGGATTAGAAAAGATAATTCAGAAGTACTTCCAGAGAATAATTACCACTGTCACCTACCTGCAATGTAGTTAATGAATGGGAAGAGGGTTTTTTATTAGAAAAAAAATTATGATTATTAGAGTAATTAATCAGCTGCATGATGACAGCTTCCCTGAGAAAATAATCTCCAAAGGCCAAGTAGCTACAGTAGGGCATTTTGTTGATAAAGCACCAGAAGTGCAAAACATTTTTCTACCGTTAGATGTGAAAGTGCTTATATGGGTGGAATTACATTATGTCCTAAGTACCTATGGATCTACTGCACTTTGTGAGCTAAAAGATTCATTATCTCATTGGTTAAATGCAAGGAAATTTCATAACCTTCTGATCTCCCCAAAATAAATAACACTTGCTTTTCTCCATCCTCTTTGTCTTATCTATTTAAGCCTCAGCCCAGGGAAACAATTAAGGATCTATTTACATCTGCAGATCTGTGCGCGTTGCTCAGCCTCCCCCGTTAGCACAACGGGATTCCTCCATGCTGGAAAGCGAAGGCGTAAAGGGACGGTATGGCCCCTCTGGTCTGGCGAGCAAGGGTAAATAGAAACCAGCCATGGGCACAGCCAGGGTAGGAGCTTTCTGAGGACGTGGAGATTTCCAAACTTTAGGAAGGCCAGAGCCCACTCTTCTTGACTTCTCACTTTGAGACATGAAGGCAGCAAGCAGAAAAATAAAACAATAGAAAAATGGAGAAGAATTTGGCAAAACTGCTGCAGTTCAGCACAGGCAAATTTTGGCTGCTGGCGATTTGCACTCGGGCTTCAGTTACAGACGCTGAGCTCAAATGCAGCGGCTCCCTCAAGGTCCTGTCTCTCGCAAGGACATGCACGGCAGTGACAGTCCCCAGAGCCTCCCCTCTCTCCTGTCCCCTCTCGCAGAGGTCTTGTCCCAGTGCCAGGAGCCAGAGGAGGCTTTTTTCCTCCTTGGAGCTGGATGGAAATAGAAAGGGGCCTCCAAGGCAGGAGCTGACTGGAGTCCCCTGGGCAGGACACTCTCTGCTTAGAGACTTTGCTTTTTACATCAGCATCTGAAGTAAAAGCCTGGAGCGAAGGTGCCATGAGGAGTTTGGTTGAGCACTTGCACTTCTGCATTACGAGTGATACTCTCCCTCCTTTTCTATGGGTACAATTTCTGTATGGCATGGTTTTAATCTCCGGGCATCTCATTTACCCCCCAGGTCACGCCATGCCCTGAAGGATCAGTTTCTTCCCCCAAGACCCTGCTGTTGATTTTCCTAATCCCTGCTCTGTCACATCCCCTGTCCCTCTCTTGGCTCAGCTCTGCTCCCTCCTGGGTGCTGAGCTCCAGCCCCCTCCCCATTGCCTGCACCCACCAACGCTCCCAGACCCTGCAGGCAGCGACGCTCGGGAGCCCCTAACAGGATATGCGCTTAGGTGGCTGAAGGTATGGCAAGGGGCACAGTATGGAGGCACCAGATAAAATTCAGTGCAGGGCTCGCTTAAATTCCCCTTCACCCTGTGGCAACATCACTTCATCTCAAGATCATCAGGTTTCCCATCCTTGTTGGAGTAACAAGGATTTCTCAAGGCATGAGTGATGCACAGGTAAATTGCACGTGCTGCCAGCGGAGCAGCTGGTTAGCTTTGACCTCTGCTCTTCTCCAGTTTCTCTTTTCTCTCCTAATATATTTTAAGTGGCACTTTCCACATCCAATTGACAGCAAAGTGAGGAAAAGCACCTGCAACTCCGAGTACGGCAATGCTGTTCTGGGGCTCTGTTTAGATCATGGATATTTCTTCCAACTAAAACAAGTGTGCGTTCACAGCAGACTAACTACTGCAGAGGATAATGTATGAACAAATACCAAAGGCAACAGCTCAGAGAGATATTATTTACATATTTATTAGAAATTCAGTACTGCTTGTGAGAGCAAACCACTGCTGACTTCAATTCCAATAAGTAAACAACCCAATGGGCAAATAAAAGGGAAACATACACTGCCACAGTTTACACAAGCTAATACAGTAAAACAAAATATTCTGAACATGAAACTATTTTGCAAGATATATAAAAAAAAATACTACCTTTATTCTCCTTCTTGGTTAAGCACTCAGAAAGTAATAATTGCAAAATAATTATATGTGATATCAGTTGCCTCACAGACTAACAGAAAGATAATTAATCCTTGTTTATCTAAACTACGTTGTAGTTCAGTTTAAACTGCCCTGCAGCAATGAGCATCACTTCTGCTGTATTTGAACTTTCGATGGCCTTTCTTTCACCATTTTTTTTTTCTTCTCTGGGTAGTTTAAGGGTGAAAAAATAGCAATAGCTGCTAGCTGTTTTCTGAGAAGGAGCCCTCTGACTGCGGGAGGAGTGACAAACCCATGCGTAAGCCCTGCACTAAGCCTGAGTAGATAGGATTTTATGCCCAGGTCTGTCGTGGACTCTGGAAACCCCCCTCAAGAAACATTTCAGAAGCACCGTAGAGATAGAGGGAATGGTGGAGTTAAAAATAAACCCAAATAGCTGTTAGATGTCTGCCTGCAGGAACTCATCCTTTAATTCACCCAGGCAGTACGGTCGTGACCCGGCTCGGCTCTGCCTGCCAGGCGCGGCTAGAAGGGTACCTGCGGGGCCAATCCTGCCTGTGCGAGCCTGGGCAGGCTCTGGGTTGCTGAACTGCCTGGACCTTGCCTTGGTCCTGGGGTAAGGAAGGCTCAGCGCCATGCAGGAGAGGGGAGAGGGGTCTCCAGCTGGGAGCCTGCCCTGCTGCCAGGAAGATGAAGAGCTCAGGCAGCATCAGTCTTGGGGTTTTGGTGATGCTTAGGCTGCAGGACGTCTCTGCCTCTTTGAAAATGGAATCACGTTGCTTATATCTGGTAATGGTGAGTGAAGCTGCCTCTGAAGGCCTTTACTCCACAGCCACTATCAGCAGTTTTGACCTGTAGGTAGAGATTTTTAAATGGACACATACATTTATGGGGAAAAAAAAAGTTCTTTTTGGGCACAATGGGAAATTTTGTGGAAAATAGCCATAATTGCCTAAAATTTCAGAGTTTTAAAAGCTTAAAAGTGTTTTTTTTTTTTTTCAATTTAAGTTGTTAAACTGTTTCCCTGCATAAAATAAAAGCTGCGAAGCTGAAGTTAATCTGATTTCATCAGTTCTTGTAGGTGAGAAAAAGCAAATCTATTGCCTGATCTGTAACCTGTTCAGGAAACGGTTCACATCTCGTATCTCTTGTTGAGAAAGAATATTTGATACTAACAGCGATTCAGGACACAGTAAAAAGATATATAGGCTTTCATCACCTTTTCCAAATGCTTGCTTGAAATGTTTCCAGGTAGATAGGGGTTATAAAATGATCAGGAAGAGGAACAAAGGGTTTGTAAAGGTTATAATAAATGTAAAAATGTTTGGAAGTGTTAGCAGTGCTAAAACCCGTTATTTAAATTCATCAGATGTCACTTTGAAGGAAGCTTTCAGAAACAGTCTTTATATGTATTCTTTTCTAAGGGAAACTGGTAAGTAATTGTCAAATAAAGAGCACCCCAGGCCATAGCCCCTACTAAATGTCAACCCTTCCAGACTAATAACGCCCTGCAGTGTTTCAAAATAGAAAACGTAATGCAATAATAATATGGGTCTCCCAACCAGTATGGAAACCCACAGCACTGCTCCTGAAGCACGGCCGTGCAGCCGGCACGCTCGACAGCCAAGGACATCAGAGCTTCCAGAGAAAAAGCTCCCAAGCTTTTCTTCTGGCAGCCGGATCCGGGCAGAGAAGTCATTGAAGCTAATTTGAAAGAGGCACTCGGTGTCAGTACAGGGCTCTACTGGGAATCCAGCTAACAACCTTTCGGGTATTGGGAAAAATGATTAACAGATGTGTCTTCCCATTTCCCAATATATCTCTTTTGAATTGCAAAGTGGCCTCCTGCTTATTTTGAAGTACAATATGTCTAACCTTCCAGGCACAGCTTATTGCTAATTTCCTATGCCACTATGAATCTATGATTTATTTAACAAATTTCCACCCAGCAAATAAAACAACATTTGTTCTACCTGGAGGGTAGTTTCCAAATATCACAGCACAGCCAGGCATGGCTGCAACAGTTGGCACAAGAATAGTGGTCAAAATGATGAACGGAGTGTCTCACTTCAGATGGGAAAAAGTAGTAACCTCACAAAATAAAGCACCGCATCCTCAGCTATGATTCTCCTGGGCAGATGCAATCATCGTGAAGCCATCACATTTTCAACTGTATTTGTATCATTTACATATATTGACTTAGAGTATAATACCAGATGTTTTCTGTACCAAAATGCTCGCAAAGAGCGAGCTCTAATGAGTCAGTGCTGAGTAAAGGCCGAACAGGTTTGAATGCAACAAAATGACCTTGAACTTTCATCTAAGCTTCAAATTGGAAAAAGAGCTAATAGAACTGTATTTTTCCCACCTGAGGTTGAAAAGTTCTGTTTCTTTGGAAGGCTTATTTATTTACTCCCTGTCTCCAATGCAGACTATAAATGCCCAGATCCTTAGTTGTTACGGGCTTTCAGGTTTTCCCCTTAAAATACAAAATGCAAAGTTCTCCTGAGTTGGAGGCCAGTTGTGCTCTGGGTGCAGCACTTGCACCAGCACTGGAACCAGGGCTGGAGCCTCTGAAAGATGATGTTTTAACCATTTTTGCAGTGGCAGGAGGTGTATGTAGGGGTGGGAGTGGCGTACTTTCTTTGGATTATTATTATTACTACTGCTACGGACAACTTAGTAAAAAATTCCATGTCATGATTCGGTAATTAAAAATGTGAATTTATTGATTTGAGTTATATGATTGACTAACAAGTCTAAATTAGGAACTAATTTAGACCCAGTGTAGAGCTTGGCTTATATGAGGCAGTGTCAGCCTGCCATCCAGGTGGTGGCTTTCTCCAGTACTTCGTAGCTTTTGCAAAGTGTGTTTGGAGTACAGCGTGTGCGTAGCTGCACACGGGGTACACGGCGGCCAGCGCGGCTGCAGACCCTCCCGTCTTTTCTCTTTGCTGAGAAATAGGAATCTCTGGGGATGAAAGTGATGCGGAAGGGCAGAACACGACTTTCTTTTCCAGTTACGTTCAATTGCTGCATTTTGAGATGTCACAGCGGGTAATAAAATATATTGCCTATAGTCAGAGCTGAAGAAAGAAGCTTCCCCAACATAAACACAACTGAAAGGAATTTTCTTTGGTTTTTATTTACTCTGGGTTATTAAAGGGACAAGTCTGTGCTATCCACGCAGTGCAGGGGATTATAGGGCTCCAAGGACGGAGCTCAGACTCCGGTGGGTGCTTAACTTCCCCAACACAACAAATCCATTTCTCTCCCTCCACACCTCTCGTGTTTGCTCTGCGGCAGGCAGACCTGCCGGGCAGGCTGAAAGCGTGGAGTCACGGTGCTGATTTCTGAATGACATCTGAAGAACTGAAGTATTTCTTCCTGCCCAGGGATTAAAAAGGAGCTGGGCAAGAACATAGTCAGTCATTGCTGTTTACAGGATTGTTTTTTTTTCCCTTTAAGTCATATTTTAAATTTATAAAATATTTAGCTTAGGCAAATGTAGTCAAATCATAATAGACTTCTCAAACTTGCAGGGAAAAGAGGTTGATTGTTTACTCTCTCCTGTGTAAATAACTGACACAAAAAGTAAGAAAACATGTATCCTCCTCCGCTTACATCCTTTTCACAGTCAGCACGAAAGGCTTTTTAATAGAATAGATTGGAGGAAGCTTGTGATGGGAGAACGCAATGAAACCGTAGTCAAAATCCATCCCTTTGGTGGAGCTGCATCCGCATGTTAATGCGCCAGGACATCACCGTGGCTGGACGCCCGCTGCTGACGTTGTGAACACGCTCTCTCCATCTTCCTTGTGCGGCTGACATGACTTCTCAGAGCTTCATCTCTTTGCCCTTGCTTCATCACAAACTTTGTCCCTGATTATGTGAAGAATGTAACAGATGATGCAAGTCAAGCCGTTCCTGTCTGTGGTATTGGCATTTGTTGTTTGATTGTGTGCGCAGAAGGATTATGCACCATATCTGCAAGAGAATGGTAGTGTAATTAGTCAATCTCAAGAGAATTAAATGCACGTTTTATGGGATAAACCTTGTATCAGTCTTACATAAACTTTTCCTTCTTGAACTGGGTCTTGGTGCGCAGGAGAGGTGCAGGGCAGGAGGGAGGTGCTGGAATGACAGCTGGAGGACGCGGGCTTTGTTAGTGGCACTTGACCTTCTCCATGGAGATGTCCTGCAAGAGGACAGTTCACCGCCTTCCGTGCTTTGGGACGTGGATCTGTCTTTCCAAAATCAGAAGTGAAACACCCTATCCAGAGCTAAACAGCTGCTAAAAAGCTTCTCGATGTTGACATCTTTCTCTTGCTTTTACTCTCCGACTGCCTTGAACTTAAAGCGAGCGTCAGCGAGCTCTGCTCCCACAGCTCGGCAGCCCCGTGTGATTCCTTGAGAAGTAACTGGATCTAAAACCCAGTGATCTTGAACCATCAGCTGGGTGGCTGTTTTCAGAAAACTTGTCTGGTTTGTAACAGACACTCGCACAGGGACACGCATCACAGCGCAAGCAAAGCTTTCTGTTTATAAAATAGTCAATAACATTTGTGAAGAACTATTTTTTTCCCAAGGACACCTTTTATTTCAGTCTCCGAGGGAGCTGGGAATAAATTGTTCCTTACCATCAGCAGCTGACCTCTCTGCTTGTTTAAAATGTGGGCGTCTTCTGAACAAAAAAAACACCATTTGCTAAATGAAGCAAAACACCATAATAGGTTTAATGATGTAGATTTATCTCCTAACAGTTGTTTTGAGATCACAACAAATCATTAAAATCATTAACTCTCCAAGCTAAATTAGATTACAGATCTTGGAGAATGTCTGGCCACTGCATTTGCAAAACAGTGCCTCTTCCTGCCTGCGCGAATCATTAATTCTGCTCAGATTCCTCTGCAAACAATGAACCAATTCAACATATTCCAAGTCAGATTAAACAAAAAAAGCCAACATCTTTGTGCGTGTGCATGTTTTGTTTCTTCTTCCAGACTATTTCCATTACCGGAAAATATTTTCCTGGTACGGCCAGAACAGGCTGTGTCTCTCTGTGGGGAACGTTGTCTCCGGTGCAGTGTCTTGTGTCACTCGGCTGCACGTATCTATCTGAAAGCCAGGGAATCTGGTCCCAGAACTACCCGGTGTAATTAAGATACACTTAAAGTGACAGCAAGCCTTGCATAGAAGCCCATTTCTATTGCACCTATCAATGGCAGTGTTACTGCCATAAAGCGTGGCTTTGAGCGTAAGATAAGTGAACAAACGTGGAGGGTTTGGGAAGGCCGTGGCTGGCGCTGACGTGAGAGCTGACGGCTCAGCACCATCTCTTCCTGCTGGAGCCAAACTGGAGCGAAAGAAATCCCATGTCAGATGCTGTCCGGTCTTACAGGAATATGAAGCTCCTCATAGTTTCCTTCTCCAGGACCTGTGCCCTCGTATTGCTGCTTATAAAGGCTGTGCTCTGCCCTGCTGCTGTGACAGGGAGGAGCAGTGCTGTTCTGGAAGGTGTACTGCATCCAGCCGACACAGGAGAAGCATCACTGGGATTTTCTTCTCGTGATTCATCTTTCTGTTTATTTAAGTTTTCTCTCTCCTCCCGCTTCTACAATGAATTCAGCTGTAAAAGGCAATGTTTGCGTTTCAAAAGAAGGAATGGCGGGAAACCAGGCATATTTATGCTAGTGTTTTACTGCTCTTGGACGAGTACTGAGAAGGTTACTCTGAGCATTAGGGCCGTGTCAGGCTGCGTTTGTAGAGAATATAGCGAAAAGAAATTTTTGTCCCAAATAGTTTAGAATCTACATCAGGGATTCTGTCTTAGCTGCAGCTGTACAAACCTGCCCGCCTCCTTGCACAGCTGACTCGCGTGCCTCTCCAGCCAGGCGTGCGTGTTACGTCTTTGTCCACAAACTCCAGGGGAATGGTGGTGCGTAGGGACGGGGGAAGCAGCACAGAGTGGACGGGCCTGTTTCTTACAGAAAGTTTCTTCATCCAGAGACCATCTTTTCTCATTTACCTGGGAGCTTCCTTCGGCATCCTAAAGGCAATGTGGGAGGCTGAGCATTCATTTCTATCTTTCTGGAGGCATTTTTAGTTGTCTTTATCTTTTTTCTTGCATTTTAGAACTGATTGTTTATTCTCCATACACCTTGATGTGTATTTTCTCTATTCTCCCCTCCCCTGCAGTTCCCCTGCCCCCACGCTGCATTCTGAGACAGTTTAATCTTTGAGTCTGTATAACCCTTGGCAGGTTTCACCCTTGTTGCCACTGTGTGTCACTGCAAAGAGTTTCACGCTTATTAGAAAGGGTATAATTTGGGAAATGTGGGGAAAAAAACCGAAGAAAACAAACCAAAGAGAAGTGTTTATTCTTTTGAGTGGAGTAGAAGGGGAATTTATTTAAAGGGAAATGAACTTTCCTAAGTGCTGAGCAAGCTTGGGTATCCAAGAAAGTCTAGATCAGAAGCTGATCTGATGGAGGGGAAGGTAAATCAGGGAGATGGGGAACTGGAGGATTTAAAAGGGCCTTTGCTGTGCCCAGGGGCCCAGGGTGGAGCAGGAGGAAGGATTTAGGATGGCGGTGGGAGCAGCGATGCAGAGAGGACCTGACTGGGGACCACACCAGCTTGCCTGGTTCAGGAGAGCATCAGCCAGCAGCCAAGCCGTGTTCAGAGCAAAACTTGGGGGCTCCAAAAGGTCATAATAAAGAGCCTTTGAAATAGCTGAGAGGTTTGGAAAGGGATTAAATGGGAATATAATTTTCCCCCATCTGCCCCATGAGGTACTTAATGGCTGCTATTCCCGTAAGAGCTGAGCACTTCCCAAATCTCCTTTTGGCACCAGTTTTATGCCAGCACTTTAACCACAGACCATGCATCTGTCACACCACCACAGTAATTGTTTCTCCTTTCTTTGCTGGTCACAGAGTAAATTAATAAGTGTGACCTGAATTTCAGAAGAGCCAAAAGCTCTGGTGGCGCTTGTGCCACTCTGATCTCTGTGATGGTCTCTGACCACCGTCCTTCAGACAGGGGCTCAGTTTGCTCAGATAAGCCATTGACTGCTTGCCTTTGTGGAGCATCAAAGGGCTTTCAGCGTGACTGAGTCTTCAATTCACTGATCTGAGGGGACAAGGAGCTTTCCTGATAGCATTACTGCGCTGGAGGTGGCATGGGGGTGTTGCCCTGGTGGATGAGATCGCTGGAGGGCAGAGGATGAGGAGCCTCCCCAAACCCCTGCTCTGAGGTGGACACCCTGAGGGCAGGTGCGGTCGCTGGTCCACGAGGGAGCAGAGCTGATGTTTGATCTGAGCAATCGCATTATTTGTGACTGTAAATGGACCGAGTTGTGCAGCTCCACTGCAGGAGGGTTTCTGTGTCTCTTTGTTTTGCATTTGAGCCAAATGCCAAAATACCAGGAGAAAGTTGCCTCCAGCATTTTTTCGGAGTTAGAGGGGGAGCATTCTAGCTCTTGACATCTTGGCAGGGGTTCTCAAAGCCCATATGTCAGATTCAGAGAAACAGTTCACATTAATTTTAAATGGAAATCTTAGACCTTTGCTAGGCAACTACATCTCTCATTGCAATTCTACCCAGAATTTACTCCAAATAGGCTTGACAATAGCACACTAAAATCTGAGTGCTTCAGCAAAACAGAATCATACCCTTTTGAGCGAACATCCATCCTCATTCTATTTGTCTTGTGGCAATTAAAATAAGCATGAAATGTGCTTGGGCATGCTCTTGGTCTCATGCCCATTTTAAATATTAACTCCAAGTCTTCATTGCTATTATTTAGTAATAATGTTTATTATTGATAGGGCTGTAGTACCTGGGGGCCAATCTTTCATTATTCAGTATAAGCATACATCAGAAACAGTTCTTCCCTCAAAGCATTACTGATCTAATTGAAGGCTAACGTAGGTTAATAGATAGCTTAAAAATGTTTATTTCATATATAAAATAGCCTAGCACTGTACTTCAATCCCTCCTGTTTTGCATCACTGTAAGAAAGCACTAGCTCTCAGGCTCTTGCTGAATGTGTCAGGCTCTTGCTTTTATTTCCCCTCTTGTCATGGTTTCCATTTTGCTTGATAGGAAACCACGTTAGAAAAACCGAAGGGGTAGGAAGGTTTGGAAAGCTGTGCTAACTGCGGTACATCTGGCTGCTGGCTGCTGTGCCAGCTCCCATGCCTCTCCTGCAGCACGTCCGAGGCGACTGCCAGCTGATCACCTTAAGATGTAATAACTTCTTTAAAATCAGGTGCTGGCTGTTCTGCCGCTTGCTTTCTGCCCAGACTCTTTCTCCCCAAATCCGTAAGGCTGTTATTGCGCACAGGCAGTAGCTGACGAATTACAAGGCAAATATGTGTGGTTTTTTAAGTTACCAAAGCACATGAAATTGCCCCCTGTAAGATTCAGCAAAATCTAAACTTATTGTCTCTCTTTCTGTTACAGGTGTTGGCTTCTGTCATGAGATCGTAGAGGGGCAGCTCAGCGCCTGCGTGCAAGTAAGTTAAAAACGTTTTACCAGCAGTTTGCAATAGGTACCTTCCAGACACATTCTTTTACCAATGAAATGTTTGCTTTCTGGGTGCAGACCCTTTTCCACCATCTCTCTACATTACATACATGGCACTGAGCTGACGGTGTTCCTGTGTCGCCTGTATTTGCATGCCAGCAAAGCTCCCTTCCTGTAAATCCTTACCCTCCTGTACACGTGGCAAAACCCGTTCCTCGTGAGGAGAACCACGAGATTGGCCCTTTCATGGGAAGCGATCATTCTTTTTAATTGTTGTGTTTGGCACCTGAGTACTGCAGTGATGGGTGGATTATAAATGCTTAGAAGATAGTTAAATTTCATGTTGAAAAGAATAGTTGGATGTAAAACCGTGATAGCAGGAGTAGTGTAAATGTGGAAATCAAACTTTCCATATGTTCCTTTCTTCCACTATTGCCTCCACAAAACATAATGGCAGATCAGCATGTCACAACACAAAATCCGGCGTGTCAGTACTGCCGCGTAGAGACCAGCAGTTTCCATTCACACAAACCAGTGAGAAATATATTTTTTTCTCCCGGCTTCCTCCTGCCTTTGTGCGAGTTTGCACATTTGCATCTTTCATCTGGCGCACGAAGAGCAAACGCCTTCCTCCCCGCTCCGGGTGTCAGCCTGTTTGGGTGGATGGATTTGGGGAGCAGGGAAGGGGATTTTTGGCCCCACACCAGTGGCAGAAAATGGCTCACGTTTAAGTTGTGCTTTAAAAGCCGTATTTGCTCTCATAGTAATATCTAAGGTGCAATGGCCCTGTTGTCATATGCCCTCTGTCTTTGCTCCGAGTTGGCTTGTGCTCAGTAAGATAAAAATGAATGTGAAAACGGGGCCGAAGGGGACACATGGAGGAAAATATGCGGAAGCCCAGCAGAAAGGAGGACAGGAGAGAGCGGTGCCGAGAGCTCCTCAGAGGGACATGTGTAAAAGCAATCGACAAAAATGCTTTCTTTTTCCAACCCAAGGCATTAATGCTTTTTAAAAGTGGAAAGTAATCATTATTTTAATACATGTGCACTTGCTGTGGACTCAGATAGCCCTGCTAAATTTGGAGATACATCATGGCTATTCAGAGCAATTTAACTTTTACAGACTCTATTTGAAATTCTGGGCTTTTTAAAGCATGTGGTAAAACTCCCTTTTGCTTCACTGAGGCCGGATATCACTGTCTGCTTTTATCCTTTTTACAGAATTTTAGCATAAAGGTTTGTGACAATTGTGAAGTCGTCCACCGAGTTCCTTTCTAGCATTTGTCCCTAGAGCACAGCGTCCTGTAATGGGGTTGCGGTGGGGAACTTCTGTTTAAGCAACGGAGACATTTTGCCACCCCTTGGGATGCATTTTTGCAATTCCATATTTACTGCTAGTAATTTTGATCCATATTCATCTTGGTTCCCTAGTGATTTGCACTGGTCCTGCAAAAATGCAGCACACTTAAGTGTTTTGAAATGACATGAAAAGGAAGAAGGTCACTTAGTATTTATTTCCATTTTCTTATTTTCACCAGCAAAAGTTTCTCTCTACCCTTTGACCGTGCTAAGTAATGTGGATGGATGCTGCAGTCTTTAAGGGGCTGTGATTAGTAGTCTCTACAACTATGCAATGTGGTGTAAAGTTGTCCTTTTGCCCCCAGCGAGTGCTTGGATTCGGCAGTATGAGCACCAGAAACCCATCAGTGCATCTGTCAGACTGACAAATGAAGTCTGCTCATGATGCAGCCTGGTTATTGTAACGGATAGGAACGTCAGGTTATCTTTCTCAGCTACCCTGAATCATGAACTGGCATGAAACAAAGCTTACTGGAAAATGCAGATTTTCTGCCATTTGTGAAAATTAACTCCCCTAATTAACTTACACATATAAATGCACTTAGAATGAAGACATTAAGTTGATTATCTAGAAAATTGCTACCTTGGTAGACTCCCTAATGCCACCTCTAAATATGCCAAGAATTAAATTGCTCTTGTGGCATTGTTATGTCACTGCAATTGAATGCTCACTGATGGAAGACACCGCTTCCCCTTTTTGGCTAAATTTAACCTTTAATTTCAGAGAGTGGCAGCAACTGAGCTTGCTCTAACCTTTCAGAGAAAGACTATCTCTTTGAAAATCTCTTCCCATGCCGCACTTTTTTTAAAATTAAAAAACCCCAACAACTTAACACTGCCTAGTATTTTAGGTGTTTTGGAGATTAGATTTAGATTCTTGTCAAACACAGGCATGTTTGAGGCTGTAACTTGGAGCAGCTCAAATGAGACATTTAAAATGTGGATGACCAAGAGGACGAAAATATGCTGAAGGCATTTCAAGAGTGAAGGTCTGGCCGTCACTGCGACCCGAGGACCAGCTGCATCCCTCCGACGTGCATTCTCTGCTGGTGCCTTCCTATTAAAATGGAAACGTTTTCAAAAAATAAATGGACCATCTGAGCCAACAAGGCCCAAGCAAGAGCAGTCAGGAATACCACCTTCCAGAACCAGTAAGGTACCATTTCTTGACCTGGACGGTGCTCGCAGGCAGCAGCGTAGGGCTGAGGTTACAAGAGGCCACTTTTTAGCACCAGCACAGAGCAAGGGCCAAACTTCTACTCCCAGCTATTAACAAATTACAGCCATGCTTTGGCTTCGTTATGAAAATAGTCATTTTTAGAACAGTGACAGTAGAGAAATGATAGTAGTGACAGTTCCAAACTCATTCATAGACTTTCCTTGGTTTCAGATGGTTTTGACGGTTCATTCTGCATCTTGGGGAGAAAGCATATGTGTGTGTGCTGCAGACAGTGAAACAGAACCCGGTCCTGATGGCATGGCACTGCTCTTCGTAATTCAAGGACTGATGCTTTCCTTCAGTGCTTTGTCCACGCACGATTTCTGGAGCTATATTCTTTTCTTTGAAGAAAGAAAATCTTACGCTCTATCTTTAGAATGAAAAAAGAACCTTGTTCAAATGTTTTTAAGCGGTGTGCCATGTGAGATCGTGTCAGCTGTAACACATTGTGATGTCGAGGACCCTGAGACTGAGAAATTTCAGAAATCTGTAACTTAGAATAGCCTGTTTTTCGATTTTGCTTCACCGTGAAGAAGCTACGTGACACTGCCTTGAAAACAGAACAGCCCCCACACCCTGAGATATTAATGATTTTCAGTTTGAAATAAAATTATTTCAGAGTGTGGAGTGTGCTCAAATGCTGTCAGCTTTACAGGGTACAAGCAAATATATATGTTTTATGCAAATAAAACTTTGTGAGAAGAAAAGCTTTATACCCTGCATCACGGACCAAAGGCAAACCACCAAAAAATTTGCTTTCAAATCCCCTGGTCACACTTTGCAAGTGATACTGTGGCCAAAAGGCCAGAGCTGAACAGAACTAAATTAAACAGAAAGCCAAATTTAGGCTTTAATTTACACAGCCTTGATCTGTGATTATTGGAAAAGTGGGGAGAGAGAGAGGGCTATAGGACAGGCCCTGTTCTGATCCTTTTAAAATGAAGACTTGATTAGCAGCACAATTTCTTTTGACTTTAATGAATACAGGGATTGCAAACTGTTTACAAAAGGGCTTTAACTTCATTTAGTTTCCACTAGAGAATGTCTGTCTGTCCCCATAAAAATAAAAGAATTCCAGACATATCTGATTTCTAAGCCAGAGCTGTCATCATATAATATGTCATCATGTGGTTCCAGTATGGAATAGATGAGGTCTCTTAATTTATTGGATACTCAAGCCTGTATTAATTGCTGTCTGTTAAGAATTACAGTATTTCAACCCATCCATTAGCAAACTTCAAGATGTTTTATTATTATTATTATTTGGCAATTAGCTGCTGCAATTATCTTGCTAAACACTTTAAATGGGTTCAGCATACTCCCAGATTTTCTGCTTTTTGCACATTCAGGAAGTCAAAATGAAGGATCCTTCACAAAACCTCTTCTTGTTTCTCGTTTGGCAGCTGTCCTCTGGTCAGAGGAGGGAAATTTCCCGTAGGTTGCTTCAGTCGCTGGCACTCATCATCGAGTTCTGACTGCATGTAGCTACCAACTACATTTTTCTTTATTTTTGTTCCATTAAATAGGAACCCAAACAGTTCCTACGTGGTTTAGCATTACTGTTGGTGCAAGATGCCTTTGTGTTAAACTCATTAGGAGGAGATCCGCTCTCAAAGAGTTCATAATCTTCATAGACAAGACTGACAAAGAGAGCATTATCCTCTTACTCCCCTCTTCTTACTGGGAAACAGAAAAATTAAGTAGCATAGCCAATTTGCCTGGCAAGTTATACCACGTGTGTGAAATCTCTGCAGTGAATGCCAGACAAACAACGATGGTGAGATCTGCTTGGCCAGTGCCCTTCCTTGGGTTTGTTTTCAGATGACCCTAAATGCAGCCAACAGAAACCAGGTCCTCTCCCAGCAGCAAACATCGGTGTTCCGCAGTCCTGGGCTCTACACTCTGTTGCTGATTCTTCATATTCCTCAGCAGCTCATGCTTCCTTCCCATCGCTTCCCCCTTCTTATGCCAACAGAGCATCTCTTCTTACATATCCATACCATCCGAAGCAGGAGACACAGAGTGCTGGCCTGTAAACGAGCCAGAACTTAGCGTTTTAACCCTGCCTTTTATAATGCCAATACGCCAAAAATGGATTTTCATTGCTTGAGAAGCTCAGTCACAACAATGCTTCAATGCTTTAATTTTAAGCCCTTGACTTTTTTTTTTTCCTTCCCCTTCTGTTGAGTCTGAGACATAATAAGTTGTTATTTGTCTGGATATCAGAAGACTGGTTAAATACTATCAGTTGCCTTAGGGCTGTGGAGTATTTCATCACAGACAGATAAGACCCAATGTCACAGTTCTCCAAATGTCAGAAAATTAATTATGGACTCTTGCCAGCCCCTCTACTCTCCTCCCCATTCTGCTTAATGTCATGTTTAGAGACTTAATTTAGAAAACTATCTCATTAGCTCCAACAGACCAGTAAATAAAAAAAAAATAAAAATATTTC
Organism: Theristicus caerulescens; assembly: GCA_020745775.1. Lineage (NCBI taxonomy): Eukaryota > Metazoa > Chordata > Aves > Pelecaniformes > Threskiornithidae > Theristicus > Theristicus caerulescens. The sequence continues at coordinate 7,234,994 of CM036578.1, forward strand.
TCACTAGACATACAGGGCTCTACCCAGTTCATTGTTTGCTGAGTGTGAAATGGGCTGATACACAGAGAGAAAAATCTCTTGCTGCTTCCAGACCCAAACTTGTGTGTAGTGTCTTTCTGCAGTTCCGGTGAGATCAGACTGTATGTCCTAGAGCCACGATCCTTTTAAAATATATTATGAAATATTCAGTTCATAATTTGCTAACCTCTTAAGATCAAAGTCCATCAATAAGCCTGGGTCTGAAGGCTGTATCTGAGAAAGCCAGCACGATCTTCACCCCAGCCTTGCAAAATGAAGGGGCTCTTGCTGCTTTCCAAAACCCGAGAAAAATGAAGTCTGTGCCCACCATTATATTAACATGGAGTTTTCCAAGAGATTTTGCCTGTTTGTTAGTCTGTACCCAGACTGAGTGGGAATTCCTTGCAAGAGGAGGCGGGAAATCTTTTCATCCCTTCATCTCCTCAGCATGGTAAAGATACACCCTCATCTAAACACATGAATCTCCAACTATTTTTCTATTTTTTTGTTCTCTATGGGGTGAATTTCCGACTCAGTCTTGTCAATACAGTTCCAAGTGCTGCAGCACATCTGCCTGCTCTCCATATTTTCAATCCTCCCTGATAGTCATTCTTTATCACTAAATATTCTGCTATCAAGACTACGCGCACTTGATCTCACTCCAGGATTTAAGAGTGCTGGTACACAGAGTTCCTTTGTATGAGATGAGACACTTAACCTTTCCAAAGAGAAGAGCAGTTTTTAGTCATTACTTCTGATTTGCACATACAGAGCATGAAGCCTAAAATCTGTAAACATTTCAGGCTTTTTGTGGAGCGTCTTTTCCTCCAGAGCACTGCATTTACAGGCCATTTGTTTCCATTCAAAGTTTGAAACTGTGATTTTGCTGCAGCCCTTCGACAGCTGAACTGCACCAGCAGAAGTGCTCAATCCATCATCAGAGCTGTGAAACACGCTTCGAAATAAATAAATAATGGCAAAACCGTTCAGTTTGGATAGGATGCATGGAGAAGGGGGGGAGAGCAATTTGTTTAATGGATTTTATTGATTTAAAGATTAAAATACTCAGAGGGTTAGATACAGCGAGACCCTATTTTTCCACTGGAAAATCACAATCACTTACAGGGTCTTTGTGTAAATTCAGAAATTAAATGGAGCTAAATCTATGGCACTGTCAGCTGAAAATTGGTAGGTCCTTGAGGGATAGATGGAGCATAGAGGGATTGTATCTTGCTGAGTAGTTTATGGGCTCTGTTGAGTCTTACTATCTTCATGTTCCCTGTCATCTGTGCTCCGGGTGGATTTTTAAAAAAACACACGGTCAGATTTCCCTGTGCAGGGTTAGCGTTTTGGTCAGTGCATCATTTCTAAAGCCTGATTTTCAGCGTGCTCGGGCCTTTCTGCACAGCCTCTGGCTCGGTCTCTCCCGGTTGCAAAGGGAGATGACAGCAGAGGCAGCAGTGGGAGCTGGGAGCGTGGCGTTCAGCAGCACCTGGAGTAGCTCAGGTTAGAGCAGCATTTAAGTGGCTTTAATTTGCTGTAGTGGCTGGTGTATCCTGAGAATACACTTTGCATTTAAACTGTCTGTTTGTGCAGTGTGAGTGCCTGTGTGTGCCAAGTAGGAGCTGACGGACTTAACAAGTCAGTGCCTAAACAGATAAAACTCCCTTTCATATGTGCACATAAGAGCTCCCTGAAACAGTTACGGGTTAAAGCATCCTTCTAAGGCTTCTGCAAGTCGAGAGCCCTTGTCCCAAACCTGCTGTACTCAGACTGTAGAAAAGACCTTGCAATCCAGTTTTCCAAGAACTGGGTCTCCTTTCAGTGTTTTATTTCTGCGAGTACGTGTGCCAGGATCTCCCCAAGATGAAGATGAAGATCAGATCTTCTGAAGAACCCAGATCCCCCTTCAGATACAAAAATAAGTTTTAGTTTTTATCAAAGGCAGGAGCATCCAACTGTAAACAACCTTCTGAGTTAGTTTGGAAATCTGAGCCTAACTGTAGGCATTGGGTGTTTTGATGCTCTTGCCTGAGCAATTCCTCCTTGTTTCAGAGGAGAAGGTGGGAGGACTGAAAATTGCAGTCTACATGGGCATCCAAATTTAGCTGTCACATCTAATATTTGTGGATCAGACCCTTCTGTGCTGCTTTTTTTCTTCTGGAAAATGGGGATAATTATGCTAGCACTGTGACATTTATGGCTGAAAAGCAGCGCACATGTGTAAAATGTAGAGAAGGGTTATTATGTGTCTTATTTACACAGGAGAGGATTCCCAAAAGAGAAGAAAAAAACACATGAATACATTGCCTGGATTTCTAACGAGCTGATTTCACTTATTGCAGTCTAACTGAATATTAGTAAGATGAGATTCAGCAATAAATATGCTCTGTCTGAAAAAGTGAAGAAGCCAAGGTACCAAAGCAATTGATTTATTTCCTTTTTTCAGAGCTCTTTGCATCAGTCCTGCCTTCTTACTTCATGCGAGATCACACAGCCCCTTCCTCTGCCCTGCAGACAATGTGATCCTGGAAGAGACAATGTAGATAATAAATTAGAGGAAGAGCTGCATCTATCTTCTTAATGATGCTGTATGCTCTGTGTGGTCATCAAAAGCTCCCACCACCTGTTCCCACCTGCTTTGTTCTCTCCTTTTTGTATCCAGCGCATCCACCTTCCCCACCGCAGAGTCAGTCCAGCTACAATGGATGATAAATCACAGTTACATTTTTTTAAAAGGAGAGGTTTCTTAGTATTTCAGCGGGCAGGTGGATCCCACCTCTGTTACTCAATAATATCCAAAATATTTTAATGTAAATGAGTGCCGGAGGAACACATCAATGGCACAGATATATAATAACTTTATATACCAGTACAGTTAAAGGAATTGCAGAAGCCAGGGAAATTCTGAGGATGGGTCACAGCTTCCAACCTTGGTATTGCACAAGTGGAGATTTGTTACAGAGGCAGCCAGGAAATGCAAAGAACAGCAGACGAGAGGAAGTCAATGAGCTTGTGCTGGGTGTGCCGGGTGACAGGACAGCATCGCCAGTCTCATTTGGGAAATCTCTACAGTCTTCATCAGGGAGGGGCTCCAGTAATTGCTTAATTTGAGTTCTGGAACAGGGATAGTTGACTGATAGCTTTTGAAAACCAGTCTCACTTTATGCACGGTCACCATGTAGGCACTGGCAGAGCAGAACCCTTCTCAGTATCTTTTCCATGTGCACCACTAAGCAGGCATAGGAGAAGTATTATCAGGAATTGATCCTTCGTCGTCCCCACTTAAGCTTGTCTCCTCAGCTGAGACTCCAAAGCCGGTGGCCATTAGTGTGCACAGGGATAGCGGTGGTTTTCCATGCACGCTGTCCAAGAAAAGCATGTTGCTTGAAGAGCCCTAAAGAGCCCTCAGGTATCAGACCAGTTGCTTTCTACTTATTCTTGCCCTTTTTTTTTTGCTGGGATGGTCATGCATTTTTGTCATATTGCAGCTTTTTGCAAGGTGAGACTATTTGGCAGTGTGGATGACAACTTTATATGTAAGTCACGGGCAGCTTTATCACTTTCTCCTATGTTAAGTGGCAAAGAAAAAAAAACCCACAAAAATTATTTTTTTAAAAAGCTACCATGAGATACTGCAGTTGTTCTGCAGAGCTTGGAGGCAGCAGGGTTCAGGTAAGCTAGGCTGATGGCTGCTGAACGTCCCGGAGTACTTTCTTTGAGGGAGCTGAGAACAAAGTGCATCTCAGCTGCTGCTACGCCAAAACGGCAGGACCATCTACTTACTTGCGCAGAGGTAAATGATTTCGCAAAGTCTGCGGCAGCAGAGAATGTGGCCTTGTCTCTAGCGCAACGTGCAAAGATTAAGCCCTGATAAGCTGTGGGACTTCCATTCTCAAAGCAGGTTCATTACCGGCAATGAGTTCCCACTAGTGCACTGCAGCACCACATAAGGAGAGAAAATGAAACATCTCAATACTGAAGACATAAATGACAGTCTCCTGTAACCTGATTAAGAAACAAGAGGTGCTTAATTCAGCTGCACCAGGTTATAAATAGGACCGGGACTACGCCCCTGACAACCATTCAGGCATGAAGACATTTCAGATCAAAACCTCTGGGTCTTCTGAGGCACATGTACTGAAACAATGATTACTGAATCCTCCAGATGTCTTTCTCATACTTTTTAATGTACCTCCTCGACTTTTCTTTCACTGAACTAGATATGTACTTAAACATCTAATTTACATATTGCATTAAATATTTAAGATTTGCTCTAATGGTCTTTTGTTTTCCCAGCCAAAAAATCTAAGAAATGATTGTTTTACCTCCACAACACTGAATACAGAAGATCACTTTAAGTGATCTGTTGTGCACAACCTTGCAATTACATGAGAACTTGAACAATGCATGTGAGAAAAAGAACTGGACCGGGCAGGTTTAGCTTGTCTTATTTATACTTGACTAGAACAGCTGAAATCAGTGGAGTATCCATTTTGTTCAACAGATGTAAGCCAGAAGAACCTGCCTTGTTTCCACTCTTATACGGTTCATTGTATTATGATCTATATTTTTGCATCTTATTAGTAATTCATAACCTGCTGGAGGTGGCACAGTGAAACTGGCAGCACTGAGACTGAATTCCAGTAGCTCCGACGGGAGTCCGATGCCTGCAAAGCCATCTTGCAGACAGCACAAAGAATCTTTGCTCCGTTCATGTTTCCAAATGAAAATCCATTTCCAAACAGGAAAATATCTTGAAGCCAAAAATACTGGCGGAGCGGCGGCAGGTTTTCTTGTGCTCTCTGTTCTTACACCAGCTTGTCCCTGTTTTGCAGGTCGCCACCCCACTCCCCGTTAGCAGCCAACGGAGCAGCCTCACTCCCTGCTCACCGCGGGCACCTGCAGACCTCGAGGAACAAAGGTATTTCCCGGGAGCCGCCGGAGTACAAATTTCCTTAATTAAAATGGAAAAAGCTATCACGAAAGTGGAGCAGAAGGTGTGAAGGCGGGAGGGAGAATGGATAAATATGACAGGACTCTCTTGAAACAGAGCTATCCAGGGCTGAGCAGAAGCTGCGGCTCAGTAGATGGTGTTTGGGGTTGGAGAGTGAGGCTAATTCAGTGTAATGAGAGGTGAACGGTACTCAAGACGCTTCCACTGCCACTGGAGACCCCTTACAAACGATTTTGCTCTTTCAGTCATTAATTTTTTATGAAGTTTAATAGGCCTGCAGCCTAGAGACCTGCCTGGGTGTTGATTAGTTTCATATTTTCTCTCATTAATGTAGAATCTGATTAGCCCCTGTTACAAGCATTTCATCTGATTTGGCAAACGGCATTGTTCTGATATCAGGAATTGCAAGTTTACTTCGTCAGAGGAAATAGCGCCTTTGCCCACTCAGAGCCCCACATCTCCCACGGCCTCTTTGAAAAGCACCTTGTGGCCAGGGGGCTGTTGCCTGTTTAAAATCGGGGGTGGCACTCCTGCCTGCGCTCCTGCCTGCGCTCCTGCCTGCCCGTGCCGCGGGGCTTTGCTTTCGGCAGCCGCTCAGCTTGGGGCAGCAGTGGGAGAGGTGATGAGAAGTGGTGCTCGTCACTTCGGCTGCAGCCGGGGCTGCCCAAACCCACCATCCGTGCGCCCAAAGATCTGCTCAGGCCAGGAGCACCTCGGTGAGGAAAAACCTGTGAAGCTTTTGCTCCTATGGACTGGACTGAATCTGTTCTTTGAGCAAATGGAAAGCTAAACCTGGTCTCCTTCAGCTTTCTGACCTTAAAATTCACAGTTTCCCTCTTTCTTGATGCTCTGTGATAGAGACACACAAGGAGCACGGTCTTTAAATCCCTTCAAAACTGCTAGTAAATGAAAATAAAAATGGTGTTGGTACAGACTAAATGCTTAAGGGCAGCTAAGGCTCACTGCATAATAAGTTGGGACAACAGTTAAAGCAGCACTGCTCTTGACGCGCCAGCTACAGCTTGGAGACTCGCTGGCAGTGTGATTAGTTTGCTGTGCGACAGGGTATTTTTAATTCAAAGGGAAGCTGAGCCAAAGCAGGAGGTTTGATGGGCAGTCTAGGCTAAGATCACACAGACCGGGCTTTGAACTCGAGGCCTGTCTCAGCGGACCCTGGAAGGCTGGAGGTGCCGTGCATGCTCCTCCAGCACCTCGCAGGGACAGGCACCCGGACCCAGCAGGCAGCCAAAAGGGTTCGTCTTCCTTCGAAGGGGCGGAGGGAGGTCCTGAGGAGGAAGGTAGCCCTCTGCAGCAAGCACAGCTTGTTGTGGTCATTTAATGCGTCACTGATGGCTCCAAAGCTGTCGGGAGAAGGGCTTATTATCGGGAGAACTCTTACTATCCCTTTTTCTGCCTTGGTGACAGCAAAGGAGTACTATGCCTATATTTTTATATATATATATATATATATATATATGTATGAACAGGAGATTCATCCTGCTGCAGGGCTTTTTGCTCCAGCCCTGCTTTTGTGCTCCCTTCGTGAAAAGTAAAAGAAGTTTTATGAATGACCTGAGCAATTCCAGCTAATGGCTAGAGCTGAAAAACACCCATTGATAATCCCAGGTGAATAATATCTCAGCAGACTAAAGGAGTCTTTTACCTGTCTGACACTATTATAGATGTCATTAGTTAACAAGGA